>OU343162.1:111144112-112344112 GCA_910595825.1 Philhelius pedissequus | reverse complement strand
AGAGATCTTCGTTTCTAATGTACCAAGGTGCTCTTACAAATGATCTTAGGAGTTTATTTTCAAATGTTTGTAAGGTATTTAAATTAGAATCTCGCGCACAACCTCAGAGTTGTATACCGTAAGTCCAGACAGGCTTAAGCAACTGCATGTAGAATTAGAGTGTTTCCCGAGCAACCAGTTCATATCTCTGAGTTTATTATTTAACTCTTCGCATTTCCTTTTAACATGCGGTTTCCATTTTAATTTCACGTCTAGAGTCATTCCCAGATATTTTGCTTCGTTAGCAAACGGAACATGAACCGTATTAACAAATACCGGTAATCTATTCATTTTCTTATACGTAAAATCTACATGGACTGATTTCACTTCATTGAGAGATATTCGCCATGTTTTTGTCCAATCATTTAGGACTATTCTGCCACATCTGTTATTCTGCTGCGAATTTTCTGTTATGATGCATAACAGATCTCCACCATAAACGATATTTTATAATTGGTATTCCGGAGTTCGATCTTTTATAAAAGTCTGTTATGGAACTTCGAAAAAGAAACATTTATACGAACAGACCTTAAATCTGCTATCAAATTATCAGATTTAGTAAATAAAAATTCTCGGCAGTTGGCACTGACGAATAACAATAAATTAACCTGTGGAATGATCGTATTTTGTTTCGCGAAGATACATTTTTTTTTCTGTAATTTTTCCATAACAGTTCCCGAATTTAATATATCCATTATAAAAAGTTGTACAAAACGCACATCGGCAAGATAAGCGACTAATTTCTTATGTTTCATCCATCAAATGTGTTCTGTGCTTTAGTGTATTGAAATAATTTAGTTTTCAAATTGTAAGAAGAATTGACTATAAGTGCGTATTGCACCCTACTACTTCTTATATTATTGAACAGTACTAACTGCATCTCCCTTCTATTATCTTATTAGTTTTTTCTTAGCATATAAGAACCTATGTACATTAGCATAAGCAGAGTTCAGTCATAAAATAAAGATAACTCAAAGTAAGCACCTCGTACACTCTTGGTTATACTACATGGCGCTGCGGATAAAGACAATCAAAAAAAAAATATATATATTGATTTGGATGTCATAAAACGTGTGTGGTTTTATTTCGATTTGTATAGTAAAACTTAATTAGAACTAAGAGAAAAGTAAACTAAAACGTAAAATTATATTTAACTTGCACTATATATAAAAAAAAAAAAAAAAAAAAAAAAAAAAACAAGAAAAAAAAACTGTACAAAAAGTAATGTGAATGGCACCAACTAAGTCCAAGGACGAAAGTGACATTAAAAGTGAAGGACAAACTTCAAGTATGATGCCTTCAAATCTTCCCACTCCATGCCCTCTAAATGTTGATGGCAACCTAGCTGATAACTGGAAGAAATTTAAACAAAATTTCCAGATCTATAACATCGCTACTGGTATTGCACAGTCCAGTTCAGAGTCGCAAGTGGCAATTTTCAAGCTGTTGGTTGGAGAAAGTGGCGTGGAGATTTACAATGTCCTCGGTCTTACCGCAGTCGAAGAAAAATCATTAGAATCCATACTCAAAAAGTTTGACGACTACTGTATTCCGAAGAAAAACGAGGTTTTTGAACGTTATGTGTTCAACTCTAGGATACAGAGGCAAGGGGAATCCTTTGAACTATTCCTAAAGGATTTACGTCATCTGGTAAAGTCATGTGACTATGGTGTTGCTGAAGAATCCATCTTAAGAGATCGTATAGTAATGGGAATCTTTGACAAGAAGCTGCAGGAGAAAATGTTGGCTGATCGGGAACTTACTTTGAGCAAGGGAATTGAGATGTGCAAGCTGTTTGAGGTGAACAAAGAACAAACCAAAGCCATTCAAGATGGACCATCATCAGGTTCTATTAACTACATTAAAAAAATGTCTAAAGGTATATATAGATCTAAACATGCTAATAATATTAATAATTTTGATAAAAATAAATTAAATTCAAATAAATTCCATGCAAATACAAAAAATACTAATCCTAATTTAATTAATTGCAACAAGTGCCTAACTCGTCATACAATGCATAAATGTCCAGCTCATAATAAAATTTGTTACATATGCAAAAAACCTAATCATTTTGGTGCTGCTTGTAAGTACCGTAAAACTAAAAGAGTAAATGAGTTAAATGCGGACAGTTATGCATCGAATGATGAAGATGGTGTATACTATTCTGATGTAATTGCTGCTGTTGGTGGAGGATTGAGAGAAGCGTGGTACGGTAAAATAAAAATTGCGGGACAAGACATACAATTTAAAATTGACACAGGTGCGGATGAGAATATTCTCCCAATCAGTATAGTAAGTCAAGTTAATATGCTGCCGAAAATTAAGAAAACTAATGTAAGGCTAAAAGCTTTTGGTGGTTCGGAAATTCAAGTAGCAGGAACTATTAAATTACTGTGTCAGACTAATAATATTAAAAAAATATATAAGTTCGTAGTTGTGAAAGGGGGAGAGGGTATAATCCCACTATTAGGAAGAGAAGCTTGTGAAGAGCTTAATTTCTTGAGACGAATAGGACAAATAGAAAATGTGAAATTAAGGGAAAAACAAAACAAAGTTAAAATTTTGGAAAAATATAACTGTGTGTTCAATGGTGTAGGGAAATTTTCGGACAAATATTCTCTTAAAATAAGAGAAGGGTTTGATCCCATTGCAAAACCAGCTCGAAGAGTGGCACAAAATTTAATAGAACCTTTGAAAAAAGAGTTGGATCGTCTCAAGGGAATGGGTGTAATTAAAAAAGTTGAAGAACCAGTGGAATGGACATCTAATATCGTAATCGTGGAAAAGCCAAATAATGCCATTCGTATATGCCTTGACCCCAAGGACTTAAATAGAGCTCTTGTTGTGGAACAATTTCCCATTCCGACATTTGAAGAATTGAGAGCTTTGTTAACTGACATGGTTGTTTTTACAGTTCTAGATTTAAAGGATGGGTTCTTCCACATAGAACTGGATTTAAAATCAAGTTATATATGTACTTTTAGTACAATACATGGGTTGTGGCGTTATTTAAGGCTACCTTTTGGCTTGAAGCCATCACCAATGGTTTTTCAGCGATATACAACAAAAGTTTTTGGTAGAATAAAAGGTGTTTTTATATATTTCGATGATTTAATCATCTTTGCAAAGTCATATGAGGAGCATGACAATATTTTAAGTGAAGTCTTTGAAACTGCTATTGCAAATAACGTTAAGTTCAATAAAGAGAAGTTTCAATACAGATTGAACGAAGTTAAATACATGGGGTTTATTTTGTCCAAAAGTGGTTTGTCTATTGAAGAAGCTAGGGTCGAATCTATAATTCAACTTAAAAATCCGGATACAAAAGTAGGACTTCAAAAAATCCTAGGGATGATAAACTATCTCAGAGATTTTCTTCCCAATTTGGCAAAAGAGACAGAACCGCTTAGAGAACTATTGCGTAAGAATGTTTTATTTACTTGGCTGGATAAACATTCAGCCTGCATGGACAAAATTAAAAATCTTTTAGCTAACGCTACATCTTTACAATGTTTTGATCCTTGTAGAGATATCATTATTCAAACTGATGCTAGTTCTTATGGTCTTGGTGCATGTCTCTTACAGAACAAGAAACCAGTTGCATGGGCGTCTCGAGGTCTAAGTGACACGGAGAAAAATTATGGACAGATCGAAAAAGAGCTTCTAGCTATCTTATATGCATGCAAAAAGTTCCACTTTTACATTTATGGACGACAAATATTGATTGAGACAGATCATAAGCCCCTTGTGCCCCTTTTTGAGAAAAATATAAGTAAAATTCCCTCAATGAGGCTTCAACGAATGCGTCTCAAGCTAGAAATTTATAATCTAAAACTTATTTACATACCAGGAAAATACCTGCATTTGGCTGATGTTATGTCCCGATATGGCGATGATAAATATTGCAAAGATGATGGTATAAATTTAGAGGGATGCGTTCATGAAATTAATATGTCGCATGAAAAACGAAGTAGCTTTCAAAAAGCTACAATGCAGGATAGTGATTTAAAACTAATTTTTAAATTTTATCGAGAAGGTTGGCCAAAATTTAAAAGTAATTTCTCATCATGTATTAAGTATCTCAGTAAACTGAAAAATGACATAATTTGCGAGGACAATTTAGTTTTGTTAAGGGATAGAATCATAGTCCCGAAAGTGCTACAAAACGAAGTACTACAGTGGTTACATGTGTCTCATTCTGGCAGTGAAAAAATGAAAAATAGAGCTCGAATGCTCTTTTACTGGGTTTGTATCAACAACGACATAGACAACTTTGTCTCGAGTTGTAAAATATGTCAAAAATATGCAAACGTAGCTCAAAAAGAGCCTCTACTTCATCATAAAGAACCGAAGTATCCATTTGAGAAAGTATTTTGTGATATAGCCACTTACTCAGGGAGAGACTATTTAGTTCTTGTAGATTCGTATTCAAAGTGGATTGAGGTACTAAGATTAAAAAACAAATCTGCTTCAGAGGTCATATCCATGCTGAAACCAATTTTCGCTTCGTATGGCATCCCTAAAGATTTTGTATCTGACAATGTGCCTTTTAATAGTTTTGAGTTTAGGAAGTTTAGTAGCGAGTATGAGTTCAGGTTAACATTTTGTTCTCCAAACTATCCTCAATCCAGAGCTTTTGCAGAGAAAGGTGTACAGATTGCAAAAAATCTCCTTAAAAAGTGTTCTGAGAGCAACACTGATATATACTTAGCTCTATTAGAATATAGGAACACTCCTGTTAAGGGTATGGATGCATCGCCATCTCAGTTATTGTTTTCTAGGGTCACACGGACACCAATGCCAGTCTCTGAAAAGTTGTTAAAACCCAAGGTTGTTAAGGCGGTTCCAAATAAAATAAGAAAACAAAACTTGAGAAACAAGGTATATTACGACAAACATGCGAAGCCAAAACAAATGTTTAAAGAGGGGGAGAAGATTCTAGTAAGGCAAAAGGGTCATTGGGTCGAGGGTAGAATTCTAGAAAAGTTGGAAGCTCCTAGATCGTATATGGTAAAGTTATGTACAGGAGATATACTTCGAAGAACAACAAACCACCTCAAGTCTTGTGCAAATGCTTATGATACCTTACCTGTTTTGCCTAGCGATTCTGAGTACATAAGAAAAGAGTCGAACATAATAACAAGATCACCTCATCTTTTGAGATGAGATCTAGATCACGCCTTCAGTCTTCCACCGATAAGCAGTAAACTGAAATATTAAGTTAGAAAAAGTAATAGTACAAAAAAAAAAAAAAAAAAAAAAAAAAAAAAAAAAAAATTCTGTAATGAAGTAATGTATATTTCTATTTAATTTATATTTTGCAATTTGCACTATGAATAAAAATAAAGAAACTTAATTATTATTTTTTGAAACTTAGGAGGGAGGTGTAAGAAGAATTGACTATAAGTGCGTATTGCACCCTACTACTTCTTATATTATTGAACAGTACTAACTGCATCTCCCTTCTATTATCTTATTAGTTTTTTCTTAGCATATAAGAACCTATGTACATTAGCATAAGCAGAGTTCAGTCATAAAATAAAGATAACTCAAAGTAAGCACCTCGTACACTCTTGGTTATACTACACAAATTATTTACATACTTGAGTTTGTTATTATGTATTTTAATTATTTGTTGTTATATCTGTCTCCTTTTAAGAACAATTCATTAACGAAATAAAAGTTTTTGCTACACATATTTAAATCTTTTATGATAAAAGTAACCAAAATGTGTCTTTTATTCTGTTATGATTCATAAAAGATTCCATAACAGATTGTGGCATGCTGAATACCAAAAATGCAGTTCGTAAAAGATTTGTTGAGAATTTCGAAGTTTTGACAGCTCATTAGCAGATTTCTTATCAGATTTCATAGCAGATTAAGCATGCAGAATACCAAAATTATAATTCATAAAAGATTTTTTGACAGTTTAAACTTTTGTATGAAAATTCATAACAGAATAGCAGAATAACAGAATAAAAGATCTCGCCGAATAGACCCAATTGACATTATTCAGAGCTTCTTGTAATTTTGTCGTAGAATCATTTATCGTTTGGCCCACTGCTAGTATTGCAGTGTCGTCAGCAAACGTGGCTACGATCTTCTGAGGTATATCACGTGTAAATAATAGGTACAATATTGGATCTAAAACACTTCCCTGAGGTACCCCACCCACTATTTCTTTGAGATCCTACTCTAAAAAGTCTATTTTCTAGATATGCTCTTAGAAGCGTATAAAGTGCTTCAGGCAGAATTCGTCTTAATTTAAAATTTAGGGCTTCGTGCCACTCCTTATCAAAAGTTTGCGAAACGTCTAGGAAGACCGCCGAACAAATTTTGCCTTAGAGTGGCATTTATTATAGAGCGTTAGGGTCTTCGTTACCTTAACAGCTTTCCAGAGTGAGTAGTTGGATGCTTTTCCTGCTGTAAAGCTTTCTAGATAATTTCCAACTTCAGAATTTTTTAATTCTGCTATCGTCTTTTTTAGTAAATTAGACAATCGATTTAAATTTACCTTGTGTTGAGGAGCTCGAGTTTGCTGCCATTTCTTACGTGCTTTTCGTTTCTCTTTTACTAAATCTGTTATTTCCTGCAGACATTTTAGGTTTTTAAAGCGCGGCATTTCTCTTTGGTACTGGGTGTTTTTCCATGCGGCTTGTTGTACGATATTGACGAAGTTATCTACTGCGTCTTCAAGTTCGAGAGGCATTTGTAGTGATACCCTTAATTCAACGATATCCTCTATATCTTTCTTAAAACCTTCCCAGTTGGTTTTCCCATTGGTTAGCGTGGGTGGTTTTTCATTTTTAACAAGATTTTCGCTCATAGTGAGAATAATAGCAGAATGATCTGAGAAAAGATCAAAGCTTTCTGTTATTGAATTTTTGTACAAGATTTTATGTAAAAAATAAGAAAAATATAAATTGTGGGAAAATAAAACCAATCGCTTCGATCTTAAATTTCAGAAAATATATTTATAATTAGGTACAATCAAAAGGTATATTAAAGCCATTAATCCTTAACATTTATTTGACTTTTAAATTTACATAGCTTTCGTTAAATATGATTTTGTTTTTGTATTTTAAAGGTTGGTAAAACTTGTTTATTAAGGCTCATTTTACATTCAATAAGTTACGTGGAAATAATTTAATATTCCATGTTAGCATTTGCACATTCTTCGCCCTCCAATTACTTCCTGATTCGGAACCTTGTTCTGGAATCATCTGAACACGTCCTTTCAAGCTTTCGAAAAACGCCACTTTCTCATTTGAACATAAACAAGTGAAACAAATTAGTATTAAAAAAGGAGAAAAAAAACATAGAATACAACAACAACAACATCATTGCACATAAACAATTCAAGAGTGCAAACAGTGCTGGTTGCTGATGATTCAGGTGAGTTTTTTTTTTTATTAATATTTTTATAATTTGCTTTGAATAAAATGTTAAATTTCATTAATTATTTCGGGCGGTTAAGTTTTATTTTAAATAATATGTGTGTATGTACGAGTATATAATGTATGTATATGCATATCCCTTTTGCCGTGACTGTTACAGTTTTCTTATGTAAGAGTGGGTACATAAGCCGCGATCGTGGTAAATAATGTTGGAGTGATTAGTGCATCGGTAAATTAAGTTTTTTATGTGCAATGAGTGCTTGTTAATAATTTACGCTATTTATGAAATGAGTTATGTATTTGTGCATGGTGAAATTCGGATGAAAGATTAATGACGTCATTAATTGACTTTTATATTGTTTTAATTTACTTTAAATAGAATTGATATTAGATTTTGACATTGCGACTGAAGTTCTGTTTTTATATTTTCAATGTTGGCTATACATATGTACGAGTATTTTTTTTTTTTTTTTTTTTTTTTTTTTTGTGAATTTCAAAGCAAATTAATATTGTTTTATTATTCGGAATTTGATTTTATAATTTTACTAGTGCCTTGATGCAGCTTTATCGAAGTGTATTTTAACTGAGCATACATTGTGGTAGTACTTTAAGTATTTGTTTACATTTTAAATTTCTAATGTGATTCTGAATTATAATATAATTTGGTTTAAATGTTGATAAATAAATGTTGAATAAATTTTTTCTGTGTTTTATTTAGATTTCAGAATTTTAATCTTTATAGGTTTCTAAATAAATTTTGTTACAAAGCTAAAGCGATGTTCTATTAATCCATTGATGATTTGATTACTTATTATTATTTTATGTTTAATGTTTCAATTTATTGGATTTCAATTTTTTTTTGTTTGAATTTCAAGATTTTGAAAAGTTTCGTGTTTTAATTTGATTTCGATTTTAAACGGTGGTGAAATAAATTTGATTTCAATTTTAAACAATGGTTTGTTGTTGAAGTGTTTCGTTCGGCAAGCGACAAATTTTAGCGATGGGGCGTTTTATGAGTCCTGATTTGGTTTTTACTGAGACAACGCGGATTAATTCATCCGATCCGGGATGTGTTTCCTGAATGCGACCTAGGTTCCAATTAGTCGGTGGCAGTCTCTCATCTTTAATCACAACGATGTCTCCAATTTTAATATTTTCTTGAACTTTCATCGATTTCGGGCGTTGTTGAAGTCTGGATAAGTATTCGGAGCTCCATTTACTCCAGAATGTTTCCATGAATGCTTGGATTCGCTTCCATCTGTCCATGTACGTGATGTTTATGTCGATGTCACCTTGCGGCACAGCATGTAAGGATTCACCAATTAAAAAATGTGCTGGGGTTAACACATATAAATCATCTAAACTATCAGAAAGAGGACACAAGGGTCTCGAATTTAAACACGCTTCTATCTGCGTTAGAAGTGTGGTGAGCTCCTCAAAGGTTAGTCTCTCTGTTCCAACTATCTGTTTTAAATGGTACTTGACCGATTTCACCCCGGCTTCCCATAATCCACCGAAGTGAGGAGAAGCGGGGGGAATAAAATGCCATTCAGTACTTTGATTTGCAAGATTTTCGGCGATTTCCTTCCAATCATGTTGTGCCGCTTTTAACATTTTGTTTAATTCAGAACTAGCACCAACAAAGTTGGTACCGCAATAACTATGGATATGTTTACAAACTCCACGTCTGGCAGTAAATCTTCTAAACGCTGCCAAAAATGCTTGTGTCGTCAAGTCTGAAACGACTTCCAAATGAATGGCTTTTGTTGTCAGGCAAATGAAGACCGCGAAGTATCCTTTGAGAATTTTACTGCCGCGTGCCCTCCAGGCTTTGATTTCGATGGGTCCTGCGTAGTCTACGCTTGTGTGACAAAATGGTCTAGCCATTCGAACCCTTGCAGCTGGTAAATTTCCCATCAATTGCTGCATCTCTGCTGCTTTTTGCCGATAACAAGTCGTACAATGGTATAGTTGATACTTCACACTTCTACGAATTTGACCAATCCAGAATTGTTGGCGTATGTACGCAATCATTTGCTGGATTCCACCATGCAAAGTATTTTTGTGAGGATCTTTTGCTAAAAGTCTTGTGAAATGGTGGCTATTATGCAATAAAATTTGGTGCTGCGCCTCATAGGTTAGCAGTGAATTTTGAAGTCGACCACCAATACTTAGAATCCCATTTATGTCGATATATACATTTAATGTTTGTAATTGTTTCGGTACTTTACCATCTTCTCGCAGCTCTTTCAGTTCCTTAGAGAACATCTCGCTCTGGGCTGTTTTGATTGCAAGCGTACGAGCCGCTTCCAAATCAGAAACGCTTAATGGTCCGGTGACTTTCGAGGCAGTTACTATTACATTGCCAATTTTAGACCTTTTTCTGGTCAGACTCACTGCTCGGAGATTGGTTTTGTAACGAAGCCACCACGCTATGACTCGAATTACCTTGAGTAAGCTCGAGTTCTTGTGAATAATCACACTGATTAGCTCTTCTGCTTTTTGAATAGTATGGATCTTTACTGGACGACATTCTTCTTCTGTTTCAACATTTTCAGCTTGGCCGGGCACATCAAACTCCCACTGCGATCTTAAGAATGTTGGACCGTTCCACCAAACATCTAAAGATTCCAGGATTGAGGGATATACGCCACGAGATGCAAAATCAGATGGATTATGGTGTGTTGGGACATGAGACCAACAATCGCTGCCAATTAATCGCTGTATTTCGGATACTCGATTTGAAATAAATGTTGTCCATTTTGATGGGGTTGTTCTAATCCAAGCAAGAGCAATTGTTGAATCAGTCCAAGCAAAGATGTGAATATTTGGAATAGCTAAGACATCTCTGGTATATTGCAAAAGCTGTGCCAAAATTACTGCCCCGCAAAGTTCAAGACGAGGTAACGTGATCGTCCGCTTGCTCGGAGCAATCTTCGTCTTTGCTAAAAGTAAGTTAATGTGGATGTTTCCTCTATTATCTAAGACTCGAACATAAACCACTGCTCCATATGCCTTAGTTGAAGCTTCGCAAAAGCCATGCAACTCGATTGCTTGATTTGATGGGCTCATTCGGTTCCATCGTGGAATTCTCACCTTTTCTATCATTGGAAGTTCTAACTGAAAGGCTTCCCAATCCTTTTTAATGTGGAATTGGTTAATCCCAATCACAACCAAGATCCCAGAGCTTCTGCATGAAAATCTTCGCAGTGATTATGCAAGGTGAGATCCATCCGAGTGGATCGAAAAGCTTGGCGATTGTTGATAAGACCGTTCGTTTTGTTGTCGTTTCATTTGCTTTCTGTAAATTCTTGTAGGAAAAGAAGTCGCAGCTAGGAAACCATTTAATGCCTAGAGTTTTGACGTGATTGGACAGATCAAAAGGAAGCCCGAAATCATGTTCACGATCTTGTATTGGAATATCTTCAATCAAATCTCTATGATTAGCTGTCCACTTGCGTAAATTAAAACCGCCTGACGCCAAAAGTGCTCTTGCTTCATCTCGTTTTCTTCTCGCTTGTTCCATATAATCTGCACCGCTGATCAAATCTTATCCTCTTCGTCTTGGCTAAACGTTGTAAGGTTTTGATTGCTAAATAAGGAGCACTTGCCGTACCAAACGTTACAGTATTGAGCCTGTAAAGCTTCAAAGGTTCAGTTCGTTTTTCTCTCCACATGATAATTTGGTAAAAAGAATCTGGATGACTTACTAAAATTTGCCGATACATCTTTTCAATGTCGGCCGTAAAAGTATATCGGTGCATTCGCCATCGTAACATAATATCTATAATAGATGTTTGTAATTTTGGACCAACCAGAAGATAATCATTAAGAGATTTCCCATTAGAATCTTTCGAAGCTGCATCAAAGACAACTCGAGTCTTCGTAGTTGTGCTTGATTTCTTAATCACAGCATGATGTGGTAAAATGAAGTGTTTTGGTGTATTAAGTATTTCATCATCGCTGCTGATCTGCTCCATGTGATGGAGTGTTTCATATTCCGTAACACATTTTGTGTAGTCAGCTCGTAGATTTGCATTAGTATCAAGCTTCTTTTCAAGGTGAAGAAACCGTCTAAATGGGCAGGTCGCTGTCCTTCAGGAACAGAAGCTCCATCCTTATCGTCCACCTTGGCTGCCGGCAGCGTTGAAACCTTTTCCAAAGTTTCCATTAAAATGGCCTTATAATCAAGGTAAATATCATTTATTTTATCAAATATAGCTTTCAAATCTTCTAATTTCAAATTTTCTTCCAGACAACCTCCACCAACAATTGCCTCACGGTAAGATTTTGCCGATTTTTCATCGTCGTTCAACTTACGAGTATCTAAGCGTCCTGATATGTGCGTCTTTGTCAAGCGTTCTTTTGGCGATTTTTTAAAATTCTCGAGGTCTCTTATTAATTTATTAAGAATTCCCTTTTGGAGTTCTCCATATTTAAAACCCTTGCGATCCATTTTTTAATAAATTATCTCTTATCTTACAGATACAACTTGCAAAATTTTAATTGACGTGTTTACAACACAAATCAAGGTAAGACTTACTGCGTTGTTTGATGATGCTTCTGCTGCTGCGGCTGCTGCTGTCGCTGTCGCCGTCGCTTTGTTCAATCGCTGCAACTCTCTTGGAGCTCCGTCGGTCGCTGCACAAATTATTATTGTTTAGATGCAATTTATTTGCGATTTTTATATCGCAATTAGATTTAAAGTTTTTAAATATTTATTATTTGTAAATTGTATTGTCACAGATTTACTCTAACCCTTTTGAGGTTATCAAAATATGTCCATTTAATATGTATATTTGAGTTCTTGAATTTGGTCTTGCATTTAAGTAATACTATTAAATATAATTATTTAATTAATTTTGAAATTGTATATATTTTAAAAGAGGGCTCGAAGGACCAATGAATTTTTGTACAAGATTTTATGTAAAAAAAAAAAGAAAAATATAATTTGTGGGAAAATAAAACCAATCGCTTCGATCTTAAATTTCAGAAATTTATTTTATAATTAGGTACATTCAAAAGGTATATTAAAGCCATTAATCCTTAACATTTATTTGACCTTTAAATTTACATAGCTTTCGTTAAATATGATTTTGTTTTTGTATTTTAAAGGTTGGTAAAACTTGTTTACGTTTAAATAATTTAATATTCCATGTTAGCATTCGCACAGTTATGCTAATTTTATTTGAGGGTATTCCTTTGACCACAAAAAATCAATAAGGTCAGGTATTTTCGATGGATCAGTCTGCGAGTAAGTCGGGTTGCCAGTTGAATGAAAATCGCAATTGTTTTCCATTACCGCTTCGTAGAGCATTCGACCCTTTTGAGAAATAACTCTAGATCCCCAAAAGCTGTGCTTCGCATTAAAGTCACCACCAAGAATAAAATTTTGTTTAAGTAACTTTAGCACGTTCATAAATTCATTCTTTTCAATTTTACATCGTGGAGGACAGTATATGGAAGATACATTCAGTACAACATTTTGGGTTCTAACCTGTACACCGATTAATTGCATTGAATCAGCCTCTATTCTTGGGCCTATCGTGTGTTCGATGCATTCTTTTATAAATATAGATGACCCACCTCTTGCTTTGTTCGACGGATGAGTTGCGTGGTATTCTAAATATCCATTGATCTTACTATTTGATTGTTTCTTGACATGCGTTTCCGATATCAAACAAATATCAATATCTTTCTCATGCATAAACATTTCTAGTTCTACAAGTTTTTGCCATTATCCGTTGTCATTCCAAGTAATTATTTGGAGCTTTTCCATCATGTTTTTCTTTTTGTAGGGCGTTTTGGCCGAAAACAGTTTTCGAGTTTAGTTAGCCTATCAAATATAAGTTTATTTTACTACATTGCTCCTCAATTTTCGAAAGGATTATGTTTAAGACGTTGGTGAGTGGATCACTAGCAGTATCTTTTTGTAAAGGTATGTTCTTAGGCGTTATTTGGGCATATGTGTTTACTAACCTTTCTTTGGTGTTTGCTCTGGTTGTGTTGATTGATCTTTTGCTTTGGGTATTTGGGCATTTAACCTCTTAGGGGTCTTAAGAACTTGCTTTTCTACTTGGGTTGGTAGTTTTCTTTGTGACTGCGTAAATTTTGATCGCCGTTTTTGTAATTCTTTTGCTACTTCGCAGCCTCTATAGTTGGCCGGATGATTTTTATTACAATTTATGCACGTTGCTGCACTTTTGCTATCTGAGGTGCAGTCTTTAGTAAGATGATTTCCGGCCCACTTTACACACCTAGGTTCTTTCTTGCAATAAGTTTGCGTGTGATTGAATTCTTGATAGCGTTTACACTGCGGAATCAGTCTTGAACTCTTTCTTAAAGGTTCGATTTTGACAACAATATTGAGGATTGTTTTAATTTTGTAAATATCGTCTATTTTCTCTACCTTATCAAAAGTAAGAATAAATAGTGGAAGACCACGCTGTACCACATTTGTTTCGCAATCTTTTTTTGTGTTTCTATTTTGACGATGTTCACAGCATCTAAGATCTTATAGTTCCTCTTTAGATCGTTAATAATATCGTCTTTTGGACACGATGGGTGCAAACCTCTCGCTACAACACGTAAAGGTCTTTCCGACTTATTCTCATACGTGTACCATTCCACATTTTCTTCGTTTAGTTTTCGCGATAGGAGACGATAACTTTCAGCATCTTTCACGCAAACTTTCCATTTGTTGTTATTGAGTGAAATAACTTTAAAGTCTGATGGTGTTAACGTCTTTAAGATAGTTTGCAGCCGGTTATACTCCGCAATACCGACAACATTAATTGGTGGCGGAGGCCTAATTTTAATAGGTTTTTCTTTAATATTGGCATCTCTTGGTGATGCAATTTTTTCAGGAAAATAGGCGCCATCAGGCGAGGCTCCAACCTTGCGTTTTTACTCGGCCATTTGTTTGAGGACTTATCTGTTTCGCGGGCTAGCTCTTCTTCATCAGTCTCATAAATGACATTTTTCGCTTGTGATGAACCAGCCTTCAAGTGATTGTGGTGTTTATTCTTCAGCACCTCATTTTCCTTACGAAGAAGATCAACTTCTTTCTTTAACTCCTGATAAAGTTTTACTAATTCATCAAGTTTTTGACGAAGTTCATTATTATCTTTCTCAAGAATTTCTGTTTTCATTGAGTCCTTTTTTTCTCGCGCATCTGGCGTTACCGGCGAACTCTTCTTACCGTTGTCACTCGATTGGGATGAAGGTGATCGAGCAACCCTTGCTTTTTTTAAGAAGGGATTTATTAAATGCAATAATTGGCTCAGAATCCGTAGAGCCCACCTCCGAAGAGGGTGGATTTTCCAGTGAACCTGGATTGCCACCTGGGGTAATGTATCTATTTGTTTTACTCATTGCATATTTATGTATACGTACACTCTCAGTATACGGAGGTTGGATTTTAGTCGGCTCTTACGACAGGCATGCCTTACTTCGGGTATATTCTTTTATGTTCCCCTACCCGAAGGTTTAAATTTTATACATAAAAAGTTAATTTTTTAAAAAAGCGCTCCAATGATTTTTGAAATGTTTGTATTCATAATGTTTTTATTTATACAGGAATTCAATTTCATCTTCGTTTTCCCTCAAACTATAACAACTAAGCAATCGAAAAAGATTTTATTATGTGTATCATCCATTTATTTATATTTAATTATATTGAATTAAATGCGTAAAATGGCATTCTTGTGCACATCACTGAATAAATATATACATACATATATGTACTATGTAGGCCCTTATACATTTATATCTATGCATCTGTAAAGATCAAGATTTTATGTAAATTGCAACCACATTTTAAATTTATAGGCATCTAGATACCTACCCACCAACATCCTTTACTTTTATATTTTGTGTCTATATTTACATACCTAGGTTCCATTTAGGTTCTTATAACCCTCCTACCAATAATTAATTAAAATCCATAATCTAGATTTAAATATACATTTGTAGGTAGGTACCTATGTAACTATTCCATGAATCATCCAATCGGAAATTCATTATACTAAGAATCAAGGTAATATTACCTACATTGGATTTAAACCTGCATAGGATAACTAGACTACCTAACCTACCTACTAAACGGCTTCAATGGTTAGCTACATTAAAGTTGTTAGCTATAAGAGGAAGATTGTACGATCCAGTCATCCATTTTATTTAAATTTTAATAGCTTGAAAGTGAATATTATTTCCATTCAAATATTTCAGTTCTCGGGCTTCAGTTAAGGCTTTCATCTATGTACACAATGCACGACAGTAAACTTTTATATACATGTAATTACACAATTTATTTAAATAAACGAAAATAAAAAGCACATCTACGGCCTTGGCATAAAGACTCAAAACAATCAAACCCAAATAGCTCTATAGCCGTGTTCACTTAAGAACAATTGTCTTTCCGTCTGTCGTCCATCTCTCAACTATGGACTTAAAGTTTTATTCAACTCTATTGACATACAGTAAAAGCCCTTTCATTCGAAAAACTCGTTGATTAGGTACTATAAGGCAAGTTAAGCATTCGTACAAAAAAAATCAAACATGGCATTACGATGATAGTGAAGCCTAAAAAAGTGATCGACAAAAATGTCTGTTCGTCAATCTGTCTGTCTGTCAGTCTGTCAGTCTGTCAGTCTGTCAGTCTGTCAGTCTGTCAGTCTGTCAGTCTGTCAGTCTGTCAGTCTGTCAGTCTGTCAGTCTGTCAGTCTGTCAGTCTGTCAGTCTGTCAGTCTGTCAGTCTGTCAGTCTGTCAGTCTGTCAGTCTGTCAGTCTGTCAGTCTGTCAGTCTGTCAGTCTGTCAGTCTGTCAGTCTGTCAGTCTGTCAGTCTGTCAGTCTGTCAGTCTGTCAGTCTGTCAGTCTGTCAGTCTGTCAGTCTGTCAGTCTGTCAGTCTGTCAGTCTGTCAGTCTGTCAGTCTGTCAGTCTGTCAGTCTGTCAGTCTGTCAGTCTGTCAGTCTGTCAGTCTGTCAGTCTGTCAGTCTGTCAGTCTGTCAGTCTGTCAGTCTGTCAGTCTGTCAGTCTGTCAGTCTGTCAGTCTGTCAGTCTGTCAGTCTGTCAGTCTGTCAGTCTGTCAGTCTGTCAGTCTGTCAGTCTGTCAGTCTGTCAGTCTGTCAGTCTGTCAGTCTGTCAGTCTGTCAGTCTGTCAGTCTGTCAGTCTGTCAGTCTGTCAGTCTGTCAGTCTGTCAGTCTGTCAGTCTGTCAGTCTGTCAGTCTGTCAGTCTGTCAGTCTGTCAGTCTGTCAGTCTGTCAGTCTGTCAGTCTGTCAGTCTGTCAGTCTGTCAGTCTGTCAATCTGTCAGTCTGTCAGTCTGTCAGTCTGTCAGTCTGTCAGTCTGTCAGTCTGTCAGTCTGTCAGTCTGTCAGTCTGTCAGTCTGTCAGTCTGTCAGTCTGTCAGTCTGTCAGTCTGTCAGTCTGTCAGTCTGTCAGTCTGTCAGTCTGTCAGTCTGTCAGTCTGTCAGTCTGTCAGTCTGTCAGTCTGTCAGTCTGTCAGTCTGTCAGTCTGTCAGTCTGTCAGTCTGTCAGTCTGTCAGTCTGTCAGTCTGTCAGTCTGTCAGTCTGTCAGTTTGTCAGTCTGTCAGTCTGTCAGTATGTCAGTCTGTCAGTCTGTCAGTCTGTCAGTCTGTCAGTCTGTCAGTCTGTCAGTCTGTTAGTCTGTCAGTCTGTCAGTCTGTCAGTCTGTCAGTCTGTCAGTCTGTTAGTCTGTCAGTCTGTCAGTCTGTCAGTCTGTCAGTCTGTCAGTCTGTCAGTCTGTCAGTCTGTCAGTCTGTCAGTCTGTCAGTCTGTCAGTCTGTCAGTCTGTCAGTCTGTCAGTCTGTCAGTCTGTCAGTCTGTCAGTCTGTCAGTCTGTCAGTCTGTCAGTCTGTCAGTCTGTCAGTCTGTCAGTCTGTCAGTCTGTCAGTCTGTCAGTCTGTCAGTCTGTCAGTCTGTCAGTCTGTCAGTCTGTCAGTATGTCGGTCTGTCAGTCTGTCAGTCTGTCAGTCTGTCAGTATGTCAGTCTGTCAGTCTGTCAGTCTGTCAGTCTGTCAGTCTGTCAGTCTGTCAGTCTGTCAGTCTGTCAGTCTGTCAGTCTGTCAGTCTGTCAGTCTGTCAGTATGTCAGTCTGTCAGTCTGTCAGTCTGTCAGTCTGTCAGTCTGTCAGTCTGTCAGTCTGTTATTCTGTCAGTCTGTCAGTCTGTCAGTCTGTCAGTCTGTCAGTCTGTCAGTCTGTCAGTCTGTCAGTCTGTCAGTCTGTCAGTCTGTCAGTCTGTCAGTCTGTCAGTCTGTCAGTCTGTCAGTCTGTCAGTCTGTCAGTCTGTCAGTCTGTCAGTCTGTCAGTCTGTCAGTCTGTCAGTTTCTGTCCGTCTGTATGTATAACGACCTGCAGCCTAAACAGTGTAAGCGATTACCTTCAAATTTGGTATGTGTGATTATTTGGGCATTCCTCAGAGGGGAAATTGAAATTTTATTTTTAGGCCTAAGAATAACGGTACCTGCCATATGACCTTAAAGGAAAATCTTATTTTTCTCGGAAACGGCTCCAAAAATTGTGATAAAAATGTTTGAGAATTTGTTTATTGGTAATAGTTGTAATTTAATATGAATCAAATTTACGGGAAAAGTCTATTAACGGTACCTTTCATATAACGGTTTTAAAAAATTTTGGCTTTCCCAATAACTGTATACATTGGATTTGTATAAAATTTAATATCTGAGAAGATCTAGGTAGCCAAAATAATTCTGCATATTAAAATATTAAATACATTTTGTTTTATAATTAAAATTAATTTTTGATTTTTTTTAAATCAATATTTTAAAAACTAATAAAAAAAATAATTTTAAATTTTACAGTCACATGTATATTAATAAACTCTAAAATACTGCATACCAAAATTAAAAAAAAAATAGTTTTCAAAAAATCAAAAATTTAAGATTTGATTAAAATCCGACTAACAATTTTCGAGATACTTTTTTATAAAATGTTCATTGATCCGCGGCATCTAATGGTGTTCTTGGTTTTTTCGAGAAGCCGATCAAAGTGATGTAAGTTTAAAAAACGATTTTTACCCACCTATACAGCATTTACTTTGATTTATACATACAGGGTGGCGCACGAATCGTGCTACAATAAGAAATGTAAATAACTTTATATTAAGTTTTTGTATGATTACATACTTGCTTTTTAAGGCCATTTTTCGTATCATTCGATGACTTTGAATACCCAACAACAACTTGAGTGTGCTACCACCAAGTTTTTTCTCAATTATGTTTGGCTGGAATTATAGCTATTTCACGACTTGCCAAGGTCGATCATCAGATTCCTTTGCTCTAAATCCTATATATATTGTATGTACATATCTATATATAGGTAGGTAATTATTAACCTCCTAATTTTCATAATTCAAATCTATTTAAATATACATTTGTAGGTAGGTACCTATGTAACCATTACTTGAATCATATGTATTCCACAATTTACGAGTATTATATTAAGAATCAAAAAGGTAATCTTACCCACATCGGCTTTAATCCTGCAAAGGATAACTAGACAACCTATACCTACTAACAGCGTCAATGGTTAGTTAAACTAATTTTTTTAGTTTCAAGAGCAAGATCGAACGATCCAGTCCTGCATTTTATTTTTTATGTTTTTAGATACACAAATGAATATATAATTATAATATGTGATTTATGCATTATTTAGGATCTTTTGTGTTAATAAACTAGTTTTTTGTTTTAAATTATTGCCTTTGTTCATTAAATAGGAACGCGTTTTAGTGCATAAAAAATCTCTCATTAATTTGGAAAATTCGCTTAACGAGCTTTTACTGTACTGAGGAATACATTCTAACTACAACGAAGAATTCTGTGAAGACGCCAAAATAGTGGCAGTAAGCAGTGGCAACTTGCAACATATTGTTGTTATGTATATTCAGTATACAAATTCTTCCCTAAAGAAAAGGACGAAGTCTGCAAAACTAGATGAGATAGAGAACCAAAAATGGCACACAAGAATAAATGTATTGTCACAGGTGTACCTGCATTAGAAATTGTTTGCCATTTGAAACTTTTAGGGAGTATGTACTCTGTTCTTAATGAGGTTATAGAACTTGTCTTCAAGAGAACGATTCTTGTTTTAGTTGCATTTGACAATCTCATGCTGAAGCTAAGGCTGATTCAGGACGAGATCTACTTGCTAACCACTATATGTATAAGATTTCAGAGCAGTTATAGTTTCAGTCTACTGAATTCCCAAGCATTAATCAAGTTTCTTTTTTGGCCAGAAGGAAGTAGTTTTGTTGGCCCCAAAGTTCTTGCTTATCTACTTAGTTCTGGTGGTCCCCATTAAAAGCGAAAACTCATTGAAATTTCGTACTGCATAAAAAAATTTCACAAGCAAACTTAGGAAAGATACGAGTCAATTGTCTGCCGAATTACGCTAGACCATGATAGTAGTTACTGGTTCGTTTAGTGATTATTTTAAGTCAGAAGTGAAAAAGATAGGGTTCATTATTAATGAAATGTACCTTGAATCCTACATAGAGTAACTCAATTAAATTTTGTGCAAAGTAATATGAGGAAAATATAAAAAATATTACCAACATTTTATAGACAGTATAGGAACATATTAATATTAATTTATAGTTCAAAATCTATTTTTGGTGTCCTTTTATATTAATTTGCAAATATTTAAAAAATAAGTGGATGTGTTTGTTTTTGGGTTATCCATTTTGCGGTTTCAAAAGTATAGGGCTGGAAATTTGACATCTGTCAAACTAAGTTGTTAAACCAATTTTTGAAGTGATAACTTTTTCTGGAAGTGTAAACTAATGCGTTCGTAACGCGTTACAGTCAGCATTCATTTCGCTGAATTAAATTATGAAATAAAAATACTTAGCGAATTTATTGGATTTGAACTGAATACATCTGGATTGATAGTTGTATGCTCAATGCACTTATTTGTTAATTATTGAGTTAATGAGAAATATAATAATAAGTTTGAATTGAGGTACTTATACATTATACTAGGTTGTTAAGGAATTGTTAATGCGCAATTGAAATTTACAGCAGAGAGAAAATATATTTCGATAGGAATCGTACGATTGAAACATTATTGGGTTTCAGTTAACACATTCAACACATAGTTCTTATTGAAGTGTCTGGCTGGTTTTATTTTAACTACTTAAATGAATGCAAATTTACTATACAAAAAGTATAAAACCAGTTTTTACCAGCCATCTTTCACAAGTCAGATTAGCCGAGCGGTCTAAGGCGTTAGATTAAAGCTCTGGTTCCCGATAGGAAGCGTGGGTTCGAGTCACACATTTGAAAATAAATATATATATTAGGGGGGTGGCCGTGGCGCGATAGTTGTGTGTTCGCTCGTCAACCTCATGGTCACAGGTTCGATCCCTGCCGTTTTTCTAAAATCTGAGACAACAACCACCTACAGTCTCCGAATGTCGCGGCACACATCTTTCCTATCATTCTTTCTCTTCCTTAACCTCACCCTCACGTCCGCGCTGTGTTGAAACATTTAAAGGGTATTCATAATCCCTTGAGCGCGTGTAGATTATAAAAAAAAAAAAAAAAAAAAAAATATATATATATTTTTTTGGAGTAATAACTTTTTATGGGCGCGTAAACCGCTTCATTACGAAAAGAAAAGAATTTTATTTTTTTAAGGAGTGAACATGGAATTCTGAAATTTTCAGGGATGACACAGTATATTGACTTGAATGTTTGGCAAGCATGTTGGATTCGTAGAATGTAACTAACCGTAAGAAAACTGTTGTATTAAGAGGATTACGCATATCAGTCATTTACATTTGACTAGTTCCATAAATGATTTAGGTTTTTTTTAATTAATAAGCATAAGCAGACAATAACAATATGACGATTATTTTCATGCATCAAATCATTACTCTAGAAGCTATACAAGCTTTGCAATCTTTATTTCAAAACAGAAGAAAAAAATTCAAAGGAAAAAGTAGCCCATAAGCGTTTTAAGTGAACATAAATATTTATGATTCGTATCAGCAAACGGGCCTAAATGCAAAAGTTGATGAAAAATTTCAATATTTTTAAAAACAGTATTCCACAAAGTTATTGCCGCAACCATCGTTTACAAAAGTGCTAGCATAAGTATATCGCGCCAGTCTATCTGGCTTCCGTTTCTCTCACGCATACGGAGAACTTTTGAAATTAATCAAATTAACGAATGACTTTTAAAGTTTTTTTAAGTTAAACAATTTCAATATTAAATAGTTCAATAGTTCAATAGTTTAGGTTATCACTTCTGTCGGGCGTCCCAAGATGCACAGGTTATTTTTTTCAGCTGAGAGTCTGACATTTACGAAAATGGGTCGTTTAACTATCACACAACGCATAAAAATTGTTAAAACCTACTACAAAAATGGTGATTTTGCCAGAGCCACATATCGTGCTTTAAGAGGAGATTATGGTTTACATAATCGTCCAACTACGCAAGCAATTGGGAAAATTGTGAAGAAATTTGAAGAGACTGGATTGGATACAGATATTCGGGATTCTGAGAATCGTCAAGTAATTGAAGAGAGGCCATTACATCCACAAAGTCACTGTTTGGGGCGCTCTTTGGTCCGGAGGTGTGATTGGACCTTACTTCTTCGAAAAAGACGATGGAACGACTGCCACCATCAATTCGGAGCGTTATGGTCGTATGATAACCGACTTTTTTTTGCCTGCTATTGAAGAATACTACTTGGAGAGTATGTGGTTTCAACAAGACGGTGCCACACAAATCGAGCGAATATGGATTTATTGCAAGAAACATTTCCCGGCCGCGTAATTTCTCGCCGGCCGTGGCGATATCAACTGGCCACCAAGATCGTGCGATTTGACACCGCTGTACTTTTTTTTGTGGGTGTTCGCGAAATACCGTATTTATGCAGATAAACCTTTAACTCTTGAGCACTTGAAACCCAGCATTCGTCAAGTTATGGCTGAGATACCGCCCAGCATGTGTCAAAAAGTGGTCGAAAATTACCTCAACAGAATCGATGATTGCAACAATTCGCGTGGTGGTCATTTAAATGATGTAGTATTTCACACATAATATCAACGTTCAAACTTTATAATAAAAAAGAAATATCATGAACAAAAATATTTTATGTGTTTTATTTACATTTACTTTTGAAATGGCAAAATGTATAACCCATTATGTTCAAATTAAAAAGGTCATTTACGACGAATGGAGTTAGTGACATCATGGGCGATATTTTTTGGGGGATAAAAAGATCAAAATATTTGATTACATATCTAGAGACTAATTTTTTGTTTACAATGGAAATCAAAATTTGTAGAAGTTCGTCAATTTTAACGTATGCGGGGGATGAAAGTTATCGAAGTTTAAAAAAATGATGAAATATCTGGAATATTAGAGCTGTCTCTTTTTATATTTCTTGTTTTTATTTATTTTCTGAATAAGGATGTTTTGCTTTTAATGGGTATTCGCTCAGCAGCATTGTTACCATTTCAAAAAAATAAAATGAAGTAGATTTGACCAAAAAGGGAAGAAGATTCAAGGGAAGGGGAGTAGATTTCAAATCCATAATTTTAATAACATAATTTCAAATTAGTTTTATGTATTTATCAATGAAAATAGTAATAAGAATAACCTTGCAGAAATATGTGCATCTTCTTCTTCAATGTTTACTGAAGTCACCACATACACTTCATTTTTAATACTTTTGGGAAATCTGGTTCACCAGCGGTTTTTGGGAAAAATAAAAATGGGACACAACGATAATTAAAAAAAAATATATTTTTGCCTACTAATCTTTATCCACATTCTTGACTACTTCTTTTCAACGCCTATTTGGCTATTATAATAACATTCAATTTTCAGCACAGACAGACAGGAGCGCAGGTAAGACCAAACGCATTACTTGTTTAAAAGAAAATTAAAAGGAAAATAATAATAAACGCCAGAAAATTGTAAAATTCTTTTTTGTTGGAAGTGAAGATGCAATTTATTCTTTTGAAATGTGAATCTGCTTACATAAAAGAGTGTAAAACATTTTTTATATAATTTTATGTTTGAAGTAGATTCAAGTTTTTTTTTCTTTAAATTGAAGTGAATTTAAAAGGGAGTTCTTAAAGTGAAGTAGATATAAAGAAATTGACTATAGTGCCAAGTAGGGACCAGATATGATTTTTTTTTTCTGAAATTGCAGTAAATCTACTTCAATTGAAGTAAAGTGGTATTGCTGCTCAGCAGTAGTAAGTCTGGTATTACACGTTGAAACTAGATGCATTCGACTTTTCGATCATCGTATAAGTGCAAGACATAAAAAAAATTCGAAAGATGAGACGTCAAATTGTTGCAACGAAAACTTACCCATGCGACACATGGCAGTTTTTTTCGTCTCATCTTTTCGAATGTTTTTCTCTCTTATACTTACGTTGTTCGAAATGTCGTATGCATCTGGTTTCAACGTGTATACGTAATACCAGACTAAGCATCGTTTATTTACGGAAATTAATAACCAAGAACAAAATCATTACAAAGACGAAACGCAAACGGAAAACGTTCAAAAGAGGTTGTTTTTTATTCGGAATGAATACCAAAATTTTGTAAAAATTGATCAATTATATCGTGTAGCATTTTGTTTGTGGTAGCGGGAGTATAAAAAACTGATATGTATAAGTCGAATATTGGACGTGAGAAAGAAAATACAGTAAAGCCCGGATAGGTGCCTACGCTAAATGCCCCACTTTAATATGCACTTACGCGGGTTAGGCAGTTATAAAAAGCCCGCTTAAGTGCACATATGTACATATCTCTATATTTACATATACAAAAATTAAAACAAACATTTTTGATAAAAAAAAAACATTTAATTCAAAATATGTATCTTCTAACAGCATTTAGTCCATAAAACTTGCGTTTCGTCCCGTGGATCCCACTTCGATTCATCAGTTGGCAAGTGAGTGATTGGTAGGGCCAATACGCACTTTTTATTAAGTTCAGTTCATCTAACGTGGATTTTTTGACAAAAAAAATTTTATCATTAAAATGGAAGATTTTGTTCTGGGCAAGGCATAGTAAATTAGGAAGGTGTTTTGTATTATATTTAATCGGACGAGTTGAATTATTGATTCAAAATAGATTTTAACGGCATTTGGTCCGCTAATCATTATAATAGATTAAAATTATTACTTTTTTATATATGAATTTTGAAGCATAAGACAAAAGGAAGCTGTAAAGGAAAACAAGCTGTTTTATTTTATCAGTTAATTTCAAATGTGTACGGAAAAGAATTTTTGTCAGGTAAATTTCAATAAAAGCAATAAAAGTATACAAAATAAAAGGCAATTAAGCGGGAAAGGTACTTACTCGGAAGGTACTTATAAGATGAGTTTTATATGAAAAAATCCCCAGAATTTTGGTTCTACAAAAAATAAAGGTACTTATGCGGGTTAGGCACTTAAGCGAGAGACACTTATCCGGGTATTACTGTTATTGAGCAAAGAGTAAAAAACATTTCTTTCACACTTCTTAATAGTTAAAGCCAAGTACGCTGCTGATGCGAAACGAAAAATCCCATACAAAAATGACACGACGAAATCATGAACGAGAAATTTCGCTATACTTTTCGTTTTCCAGTACGCTGCTGAACGACGAAATGTGTAATTTTAGTGGATAGCTGTACTAGATTTCTTAGTACAATTCTCCACTCTTTTCATTCTCAGTTTAATTGATCTGCACATTAATTGCTTGCGAAATTTTGACATATTATTTTTTTATAAAAAAAAGTCAAACTTGTTTTGTTTATTTGATTTTTCTTTGGCTTTGTTTTTTATCTAGTGTCTGGGTTTTCTGTGCATTTTATATATTAAATTATATAAAATAAATTCAATTCTAATGTTTGTATTAAAACCAATTTCAAAATCAACTAAATTAAATCTGCAAAATGAGAATGGGAAGTTGGAAAGAGGCACACCCTTCACATATCTTATCGGCGAACAAGATATAGCGGATCTTTATTTGGAGTGTTATTATAACCAACTATCGACTTTTCTCATACCTAGTGCTGGTGCTTACATGAAAAATAACCTATGTTCTTTTAAAATTAATTTATTTTAAGTGACTACTAAATAAAAATATTATAGAAAAGATTCAGTAGTTTGTTCTGCAATGAACTGTCCACGTCACAATTTTTAAAATTCATTTGTTACTCCGACTTTTAAATTCTATGCTACCTTTGACACCATATAAATATCAAAACACTCACCATTTCTAGCTACATACTTTCAACACATAAATTAACTCAATCGCCACAAGGAAAAAATCAAATCGACCGCCGGTTACTGTTAGTACGAATATGAATTTCCGACCTGGCGGACCAGATGTATCCAAGTCAAAAGCCAAAAATACGCGGCCTACCGCTGCACCAACGACAATTAAGGAACTCATCGTTACCACAATAATGTTTGGTTGCAAAAAGGCCATCTTAACGATACCCACCTCAAAATAGCTCTTTTTCTGCGAAGCCTGTTTCTGATCTCATTGATTGGCAATTTTATACCTACTCCAGAACTTATTTCTCCTGTTCAGATAATCTGTTTAATGATTACTTCGTAAAATTCGGCTCGGGATGGGCATTGTTATTTAGTCTACAATTTCTGGTGATGACCTCGATAGTCCTTTGTTGTGTGTTGTCATAGCTACCTTCTTTTGGTTTTTCTGGACGAAGTTGTTTAATGTAATTTAACCATCGTATGGCAATGCCCTGGTCGTGGCTTTGAAATCAAATCAAGCTGTTTGCAAGCTGGTCACTTGTGGATTGGCGATGCATTTATACTATTCATTCGATTTTGGTATTAATTGAGGAAGCCAGACCTAGAGTTAAATGGGAATCGTTCAAAGAGCATTTGAAATGAGTTGCATAAACGCAGTGTAGCAGAGCGGTCAAGTACAAATACAAACCCACTAAGAAACCTCACTGATGAACAAGTGAAAATGCAACCCGTTCTAACGATATAGTAGTCCAAAAGATATTCTATGTTCACTTTGAAATATATAATCTGAAAATGCTTTAGAGTGTATCTTTAGAACGGGTTATCCTAAAAAATTGATAATACATTTTTGTAATCTACTCTAGATACTCTCAAAATCAGCATCAAAAGTGTTTAGGTAGAAGGCTTCTTGCAAAAAATCACTGTTAAACTACGCATATTTAGAATTATGTACGCATATTCCTGGAGTTTATTTTTTTTAATACAACTTCCTTGCAAAAAATGTTGATGCTTCCCTTGAAAGTATAAGGTGCTGATTCTAAAAAGATATCGCTCGCCTTTATTGGACAACCCAAAGATACACTCTAAAGTATTTTCAGATTATATATTTCGAAGTGAACAGTGAACAGATTTTGGAGTATATCTTTGGCACGGGTTGTCCAATAAAGGCGTGCGATATCTTTTTAGAATCGAAACTTCATACTTTCAAAGGAAGCATTAACAAAACCAAAAGTAGTTTTGTCACCAAATTACTTTTAGAAGTAATTTTTTTGAAATAATTCTTCGACTTGAAAATGGTGTCCGGAATTAGTAAGAAACCATAAATTAGAAGGCAGAACCGTTTACACCATCCCAATGAAGCACGTAGTTTTCGAATTATAAAACGGTTTACCTCCCAATTTCATTGATTTTCTTAAAATTGATAGAAATTTCATCAAATCGGCAGATATACCAGTTTATAAATCCAAAAGTAATTGCTTAATTTGGATCATTTAAATGGTTTTGAGTTTTATTTTTAATTATCTATGTGTAACCAGAACCATTTTTATATCCAAGAATTATTTCAAAAGAATTACTTCTAAAAGTAATTTGGTGACAAAAAAAATTACATCTAAAAGTAATTCGGTGACAAAACTCCTTTTTTTTACAACTTGTCAATTTTTTTTTGACAGCTTACAGAACTCTCCGCAAATATTTTCCCGTTGTGGTTTTCGTTAGCACTTCGCTCTCCTAGTAGAGACCACCGAAAATCATCAGCAGCGTACTAGGCTTAAAGTGAGAATCTTTGGAGAAGAACAGCTTCTACTTTATACTTATTAAAAAATATAGTTCTCTGACTTTTAAATATATAAACTGGTCAACTAAAAAAAAACAATCAAAAATATCGAATTGTCTGTAAAATATCAATTTATAATAATTTATTAGAACTACTCCGTGACCAAATCCATTGATATTCCTTCCAACTATCAATCGTACCAACATCTTAGAAAAAACTATAAAAATTAAATCCGAGACTGAAGTAAATAGCCGCGTTTTACTATGCTCAATGACCCATATAGTTCACCCCGTGCAAATAAAACGATCTGGGTCATGAACATTTTTTATTTTGGTTGGCAGCTGTGATTTGCTTTTGACATTTCATTTTTTTGTTTACATTAAATAAATTGTTTACTGTGCTGCTCGGAAGTTGTCCTTTCGTATTTTATTTTAGTTAAATAAATATGAAATAATAATCTATGATAAATTAATAAAGTGCGATCTGGATATTGTACAGCAACCCAACGATTTCGGAAAAATACTAAATCGTAAGCTTTACCCCGGTGACTTTATGTCGTTACATTAAATAGAATTTGATTTCAGTTTAATGTTGAATAAAAGAAGTGAAAGAAGAACTGAAAGTTCTGCTTAAGGCTAGTCCAATGGAGTATTTTATTCAAAAAATGCTGATACTTGTTGACAAATCTCAGGTATTCAAGAATCACCAGCATCGAAAAAAGAAAATGAATCAAATTTGCGTTTGGATTTTTTTTTTTGCATTTCGGTCAAAGCGGAGTGTCCAGTTGTGTATAAAAGAAATCAATTAAGGCTCCCCCATACTATTACTAAACTTTTTACTTTGTTACGTAAAAAATTAGATTTGATTTTGTGAAATGTAATAATAAATTTATTTTACAATTTAATGTTTATGTAGGTATAGCTTTAGTATTGATATTTCTTCAACATTATTTGTGATAATGTTGTTATACTTTTAGAGTCTTTTAATTATTAGTTGTAAATGCAAGCGTAATTGACATTTATATAGTCATTCTGTACAAGAATTTGTGTTTTGTCAATAAGCGATCTTAGAGAGTGATCGAAACGTAACATACCGTTTTGTTATTTACGCGAGACTTGTTTAAAAAACATTTACTGTACATATCAGTAAAAATAATTTTAACTATACTAAAGTTTTTTAAATGCAATCCGTATTGCAGGTTACTAATTAGAAGAGTCCAAGAAAATTACATTAAAAAATGACGTTACTTCAACCAAATTCCGACAAAACTGAATTTTGTTGGATCATTTTTGCATCCTAAAGATTTCCTAAAAAGTACTTAAATTTGGAGCGAAGAAAAACATTTTAGAGGGAGAGAAAGGGGGTAAAATTTAGTTTTTTTTTTCAAATGCTCGAAAATTATAGGTTAATTTGAAAAGAAAGTTGTAGATATACACATTGTATTTCATTTTATTCCACACAGAAAAGATACAACACTTTTTAACGTACAAAATTTAATAAATTTGTGTTTTTGAGTGGGGATTTATTTTTGTTTGTTATGTTTGTAAAAACATATTCTATTAAAAAAAATCAAATACATTTTAAGAGTGCGAGTGAAGGAAGGAAGTCTTCAGGGTTTAACTCATTATCAAGCCACTTTTGTGCCTGGAGATAGTTTCTTAGAAGATGCTGTTGTGATGAGCTGCATATATGTGGTTGCTTGATCTAAAGCTTTATAAGTCTGGTTAACGAATGAATAATATCTATATACCAATTTTGACGAAAAAATTCATTTTCTAGATAATCGTACTGTTTTTGCGCTATTTTGATAAAAAAAATAAGCTTCATCGGAGTTATTAAACATAATAAAATAAATTAGTTCTTTAAAGATAGCAGCCACTTCCGGTACCAGTATAAATTTATTACATTTTTACTTGCCGTTATAGGTACTTAAGGCAAGTCATGCATTCGTCCAAAGAAAAGTTTTGCGATAACAATCAAGCATGACATTACGATGATAGCGAAGACGAAAAAAGATGGTCTAAGAATTCTGTCCGTCTCTATGGTTGCCTGTCAGTGTGCCCACCTACAGCCCAAACGGTTGCTCCGAATCGCTTCAAACTTGGTATGTAGAGTATTTTAGGTATTGTACAGATGGGAAATTGAATTTTTTGTTAACTAAATTAAAAGGTACCTGCCATATAACCGTTACGTTAAAGCTTATTTTTCTCAGAAACGGCTCCAACGATTTTGATTAAAAAAATCAGTGCAGCTTTTTGGGTACGGCCGATGATATGGTTGAAAAAAAAATTATTTTAAGAATGTCTACAAAACGGTACTTTCCATAGGACCGTTTTTTTTTTGTTTACGACTATCTCGTAAATGTCTTAACCGATTCGCTCGAAATTTCACACATGTATAGGCTTAGGTTGCTTAATTTATACTGCGTACCAATACTTTTAATTCATATTTTTTTGTATTTTTAAAAGCTTTTTTAAAAAAAAATTAAATTTATATTTTGAAAACAGCTCAATAGATTTTTTTCAAAAATTATAGTTATATGTATTTGCTGAATACCTATAAATTAGCTGAATACCTTTTTGGCTCAAAAACCGCTCTATAGATTTTTTAAATTTTTTTCCTCAAAAATTCAAATTTATCCAAGCAATAAAATAGCGTACTTTTTTTAAGCTCAAATTAGTTTAAGTATTTATTTCAGAATTTTGAATTGTTTTTTCTAGGATTAAGTCGATTTAATATTTTGTTTTTAAGTTTATATTATTAAATATTTAAGATTATCATACCAATTCTTTTAGAAATAAATTAAAGAAATTTTGTATATATACAAAATTAAGTAAAGAACGACTTTAAAAATATATTTAGATTTTTAATAGAAATCTTTTTCATACGATGTGATCGACCATAAGAGCAAGTTCGTGCGATCCAGTCGTGTATTTTATTTTTATTAAATTACTACATCTTTTCAAATCTATCAATTGTACGATAAAAAGTGTCTTATCTTTTTTTGTGCAACAAAAACTTTTTTAATATGAGTCTATGATTTTCCAGTAATTTGAAAAAAAAAACTAAATTTTGCCCCTCTAAAATTTTTTTACTCCGCTCAAAATATGGGGTACTTTTTAGGAAATGCTTAGCACGTAAAAATGAAGCTCTTCACCAAAATTCTACTTTGCCTTAATTCTGTTGAATTAAATGTCCTATTATCCTGGACTAGAAGGAGTGAAAGTATAAGAAAGAAGGTACAATAGATTGAAAATTGGATGTTAACTATCCTGTATTTACCTATCACGAATGGCATCAATTTAGAGGTATAGCAAAGAATGTTGCCTGAATTGTTGCTTAAACCCACCTTTTTATGTAGTTGGTAGTCAAGCAAGATCCGATACTCCATTTCCATCTGAATAGTTTTGTAGATAGAAAGAATGGCCTTCCTCCAATGACTTCCTACTCCTTATGATATTCAAAATAATCATACTTTTTTTTTCTAAAATTATCATAATACCCTAACCAAACTTCGTTGAATATTCAGTTGAACTAAAAGGCAAGAAACAAGAAGAGAAATAAGAAGTAAGATATATTACAACTAGGATAGTAATTTTATGCAAAGATTTTTATTAGATAAAAATTCATAGATCAACATAAATCAAGCATAGAAATTTCAGGACGAAGCGCTTGCATTTTATGAATGTTTTCATTAAAATAAATTATACCAACACAGTGGACGTTGCCTATGAAAGCCTCTTTTGTCTCAATATTATGTACAATATAATACTTCCATGAATTTCTGTTTTAAGCAATAAATTAAAATAAAAAACGACTGTTGAGTTAACTCACAGGAAATTCTTGGAAAGCGATAAGAAACTACTTACAAAGCGTATACGAATGCACATAGGTACGTATTCAAGTACATTGTACATATGTATCCGTTTAAATATAGATATTATTGAACATAAACTAAACGGTTCACGAGTTACAAGAAAAATTATTTTTAATTTGTCCTCAAACAAGTTGATGTGTAATTTAGGACTACGTTGAAGGATAATATGTGCGATATACCAATTTTGATTTTATTATACTATTTCTTCAAAAGAATAAATAAGTAGCATGAGTATTAGAGTAACAAAAGTACCATATCATATTCTCCTAAGAGTTTAAAATACAATCATTTTTTAATGCTTACGAGTCTAGTACTTTATATTTCTAAGAACCTGTGAGAAGGGCCCAGGCAGGTACATTTAGATTGCAACGGATTTAGCTGGACTTATATATCTTTTACTTTCCCGAATTGCTCTGAAGTCCACAGGATTCCTGCAAGACAATCGCAGATAGATAATAAGCGTTCAGATCGATGTAGTACGGCTTGGCAAGCTTGTATGGTCTAGCTCGTCGTTGGGGTGGGTTCTTATAGTAATCGCTTAACAACCGCACATTTATATACATGCCGACGCGAATATATAGAGAAAAAAAAACTTCCTAAATGTAATTTAAATCTTGTTTAGAAATAATAACTTGCTCTTTTTATTGGAACCCCAGAGGTGTCTTGAAGGGTTCTGAGTGTTTCCCCCCATAGTCTTGTTACTTATTAAAAAAAAAACGAAAACAACTCAAAATTACCGAGCCACTCTCATAATTTTCGATAACCCTAAAGTTTAAGAATATATTCTAATACATTCCACTAAAAGTAAAATCAGCTTCGTATGGCTGCATCACATCCCTTAGTCCTCAGCACTCAAACAAAAAAAATGTACTTCATGTTCATAATAATGATTTCAATTAGAGACAATAAAAAAAACATTAAAATTTATTTAAAATTAAATAATTCTCGGTTTAATGTTTTTAAAATTTAATATACTTTTTTTTTTGCAAATGGGCGCAAAACATCGAGTGTAGCTTCGGCTGTGTACCACGTAGCGCCGTCCTGTTGAAACCAATATTGCCAATATCCTCCTCTTCATTTTTTGTGAACAAAAATTCGTTCAACATGGCCCGATAACGATCGCCATTGACTGTAACGTCCACTCCTTGCTCATTTTCGAATTATGCCTCTGGACCAAAATCCGCACCAAACAGTGACTCGTTTTGGGTTTATCGGCTTTTCAATGTATGCGTGCGGGTTTTCTGTGTCCCAAATGCGACAATTTTGCTTGTTAAATACCCGCCAAGATCAAAATGAGCTTCATCTAAAAAGATGATTTTTTTGGCAAAATCGGCGAGCGTTGTTGCGTATACACAACCATATTCGTTCAGCGGAAGGATAAAACTAATTATCTGTCAAATTAGACATGAGCTTAGTGTTACCATTCACGAAATAATCATAGTTGATTAAAAAAAACGTTAGATGGCGGACCCGTTATAAGAGTATATATATAATTTTTAATTATAAAATTAAAATTTCAATAATGTATTTTTATGGTATGAAAATAAAATAGATGAAACAAAACCAAATAGAGTAAAATAAAAAAAATGTTCCAATTTCATATTGGTCTATTCTCTAGGCAAGCGCAATGAACTTTTAAATGAAATTGCTAGATAATTTGAGGTAGGCAAAGATCTGCGCGACTTCGAGCTAGAGTGAGAAAAACTATCATGCAATATGATCACTTTCTATTAGCGTATTGCACTCGCAATTTTAATTCTCATACACTTTTCTCACTAACACTCCCTTTTAATTTAAAAGAGTAAATTTTTTGTATCTTATTTCACTTTTTCTTTTGGGTTTCCTTTTAAATTATCTTAGAATTTGAATTTGGTAGATGTACATATCTGGTTCGTTTACATTTAAAATAAATAAGGTTTTAACATAGATATCCATTTTGCGGTTTCAAAAGTATAGGGCTGGACATAGTTCGACATCTGTCAAACTAAGTTGTTAAGCCGATTTTGTCTTTAGTTTAAAGTCTGACATTTACGAAAATGGAACGCTTAACTATCGCACAACGCATAAAAATTGTTAAAACCTACTACAAAAATGGTGATTCTGCCACAGCCACAATATTGTGCTTAAAGAGGAGATTATCGTTTACATAACCGTCCAACTACGCAAGCGATTGGCAAAATTGTGAAGAAATTTGAAGAGACTAGATTGGTTACAGATATTGTATGGCCTTTGTATCATCGTTTCGCTTGTACCACTGCAAATATCGCTCCTCTAAGTGAAAGTGTTGCCGAAGACCCGAATGTGTCGATTCCTCGTCGTTATCAGGAATTGGGACTGTCTTACGGCACATTATGGCGTATTTTGCATTTGGATTTACATCTAGATCCATATAAAGTCCAGCTCACACAACAACTGATTTTTTTTTTTTTTTTTAAATTCATTTTTATTTCATTTTAACTTATAACTATCTTAAAGCTAGACAAAAATGTTTAAAACTAGCCTAATTATCAATAACTTACAACTAATTTACTGGCCCTTTACGGGCGCTCTAAACTAAACAATAACTCTTAGAACTAATGTCTTTCGACCTAAAAACTATTTTAATTAAATCTAATTATTTTATTTTTTAACCAAGGAAACTTATTGACAAAAAACTTGGCATCTTATCATTTCTTTTTTACTTATAAGCTAAACCTAAATATAGATTAAAAATAATTAAAACTAAATACAACTAACTTATACTAACTATAAATAACTTAAACTACTTAAAATACCTAATAATACCCAAAACCACTTAAAACTACTTAAAAACTAGAACAGCCACAGCAGCATTTTTTTTCGTTTTTTAATTTTTTTTGTTTATTTTTTATATGCATGCAGACACACACCAACATGCAACCCACCCATACATGTATATAGGCACATACATATACGTTCACACATACATGTACAGACACGCAGATACATGCACGTATGCCCCCGCATACATACATATTTTTAATTCTTTTTTTTTGGTGCCACCCCGACTGTTCCCTATACCTAATGCCCTAAATCTATGTAAGTCGGCCAAGATATAATATCTTCATCGACTTTCAATATCACGATGCTGTTCAGAGAGCCACCAGAACTGGTTCTCCTGTTTCGCCCTATCCCTCCGGTCCCGATCGGACACAGTCCTACTGAACCGAAGGCGCTCTTCTCCACCTTGAGCGATGACGTCTCGACCATACAGGAGTCGCCTATCCACAGTTTTCCGGCTGACGTGGTAGATGAGCGGAACCGCCCCTCCATCCTGTATCAGCCCTCGACTGTCTAAATAGAGGAATGCCTCGGGAGGGATGTGACCACTTAACCGCGCACTCTCAAGATATTCGTTATTGGGGTAAAAGCCCCAAAAATTAAACTGTTAGTTGAGGACATCGCTCTTGCAACGTGACCCCGAATCAGCTTGAACAAAAAATTATCTATTCTGTTTATGTTGGCTCCGTTGTATAGAACCTGGTTGGAATAATATCTTGTGTACTCCGACTCTGGTGTTCTGTGTAATCCAAGGCAACGTCTAAGCCATTGCCTCTCAAACACCCGAATCTTTTCCATTTGAGATGGGGCAACGTTGAACCACACCGGGCATCCGTAGGCAATCATCGGCCTGATGAGGGCCATGTAGCAAATCACCTTCACCCTCCTGTCAAGACGGCTGCTATAAAACAGTCGTTTTGTCAAGGCAAAGGCTCCCCTAGCCCTGGCCAAAGCAGCACCTATATGTCTGTCGAAATACAGGTACTGATCCAACCAGATGCCAAGGTACTTTACTACAATTTTACTCGCCAGTGGATGTCCATGTGGCCCTACGATCACCAGCTTGCGCCAGTTCTTTCTCGTATCCCTTGAGGCGCTAGACAACGGAGTCCTAAACAAAATAGTTTCTGATTTCTGGAAGTTGATTTTCAACTTCCAGTCATCACAATATCGCTGAATCTTGTCGAAGTCACTCTGCAAGAGACTTTTGATGACCTCAACTGTATTAGCTGTTCTGTACGCAATCAGATCGTCGGCGTACGCAATTGCCTGAGTTAGACTACCTATCAGATCGCTGGTGTAAATGCTAAATAGAATCGGCGAGTTAACCGCTCCCTGCTGAAGACCATTATTAATATTAAAAATTGCGGTAGAAGTTACATTGCCACTCTTGACAACAAACTTTCTACCATTTAGCATGTCATAAAGCATATACAATAGAGGCTTACTTATACCTAGTCTGGTTAGCTTTAGATAGAGACCTTCTAACCATACGGTGTCGAAGGCCTTCTCCAAATCAACCAGACAGGCACCCGTACACTGCTTTTTAGTTTTGTTCCATTGGATATCAGAAACTAGTTTAGACGCGGCATGAATTGTGTCATGTCCCGCCTTAAAACCGAACTGATTATCCGGGATGATATTTTTGTCCTCCGCCCACTTGAACAGGGCTCTATTAATAACCTTTTCAAATACTTTGCTGATACTCGGAAGAAGACTTATCGACCAGAGATTTGCCGGATTGGAGTTGTCCTTTCCCTTTTTTGGGAGAGGGTGCACCACAGCTGTCTTCCACCGAACTGGATAATATGCATTATTCAGCGCGTTGTTAAACAGTGTGGTATAAATGTCAACTGCTTCTTGAGGCAAATGTCGTAGTACAACGTTGGATATACCATCGACTCCTGCAGACTTCTTTTTCTTTAGAGCTCATTCTTCGAAATTAACAGGGGACTGGGCCCATTTCGGTCGGCGATTATGGCGTTTACCAAATCTTCATCATTAAACCCGGTAAAACCAAGGCTCTCAGATCGCCATTCGCTTATATCGTTCCGGAGCCATAAGTGATGAAGCAGAGCTCTGTTCTCCAGGTCATGATTCGGGCGAATGCTAGCATTCACCTTGTACACTTGCTGGAAAGCAGCCCCCACAGCCTCCACCTTCTCCAGCGGATCTTCGATTATGAAGAGGTCATCGTCCAAGACGGCGTCATCTGGGTCTATGCCTGCTGTCAGAAGTACGTCTCTGTTTTGTGTCGTCCTCTGGAGCTTAAGACACGGAAGGTCGTTTTGATCTTTTCTTCTGAATATCTTATTAATTTGTGGGAACATGATCGGGTCGGTAGCGTTCACGGCCCGAATTTTGTTGTCCTAAAGCAAATTAATGGACAACCTATAATTTTCTTTGATCAATTGGTTGATGTTTTTGATGGACGACTTCAGTGTCCCTATCTCCAGATCTCGTGTGTCAGTAAACCGTCGGTATAAGCGTTTTAGTCTTGTCAGTAAGCCACTTTTTTGTCTGTGTAGTGCATCAATTGTCGCGTTACGGTAAATGTCAGTTGCGTTACGTTCTTTGTATTTCGGTATTGTCCTATTCATTGTTCGTTGAATTGTTTCGTCCATTTGTTCTAAGTATCTGTCAATTTCAGTATTTGTCATGTTCCTGTTATTTGGTGGGGATATACCATTTGATCGTAATTTGCTCAATAAGACGTTCGAGAAGCGTGGCCAGCACACCTTACTGTAATTGTAAGTATGCACCGGTACATACTCCTCCAACTCCATAAGCGCGTTCGGAAGTTGTATTACGGTGGCGAGTCCGCAGTGGTCACTGTCGTACTCGATCGTTCTTAAACAATTTTTAGGCCGATGGCCCACAGTGTCAGTAATTGTTAGTCTTGCGTCTTTCAACAATAGATCCAGATAGGCACAGCTTCTTAGAAACGATGGCCTGTCTGTAGCGAGAAAATCAATGCGATACTCCAGGTTGTATCGACCCATCCAATTATACAGATGGTTACCACGAGGATTTTTTATTTGATTTCCCCAATCTATATGTTTGGCATTCAAATCACCAGCCAATATGTAGTAGTTTTCTTCCGAGCTCAATCTTAAGCATTCAAAAAGCTTTTCAAGCTCTGTTATAAACTGTGTGGGCTGAGGTGTTTCCGGTGCATAGGCAGCGATCACATACATTTGTTTCCCCTGCTGGAGATGAATGCATATGATGCATGCCTCTAACGTCCGAAATTTACGCACATCACTATTATATATTACCTTATGACTAATGCCTTTTCGTATAAAGATTGCGACGCCCCCTCCTTGAGTGGAGTTGGGTCGGTCTCTCCTTACGATATTGTAATTGTTGTTAGTCAATTTATGTTTCTGGTTAAGCTTAGTTTCGCTAGCCATAAACACATCTGGACTTATGTCTGTAAGCAATTGGAATAAATTCGCTCTACGTTCGGTCCTAATTAGTGAATTTACATTCACAGCTAGGATCTTAAAGGGCCTCTCCGGCAGCGCGCCCTTAACCTCTAAGTTGCGTTAAGCTCGGCAAAATAGAGTAGAGATAATCCACCCTAGTCGCTTGCTACCTGATCTGGTTTTGGAGGCCGTTTAACTGGCCCTGGATGGCCAGTAGAACGTCCATAATATCCGCTTGTGCCGCCGGCGCGCGCCTTAGGCACGGGGCCTGTTGGGCGACCTTTGGTGTAGGCTGTACCGTGCTTCCCCTTCCTGACGACATTTGGGCGTAAGAAATTTGGGGGTTGACGGGCGTTGTTGTAGGAGGGCGCACTGTTGGACGCTTTTCTACCACTGTTTGCTTTGCTGCTTTATTGTTTTTTATAAGCTGAAATCTCCACACTTAACGCAGCGTGACTGCATTTCGCAGTTTGCTGCGGCGTGGCCGAACCTTTGGCAGCTCATGCATTGAATCATGTCGCCACGCCTATTTAATTTGTCCCAAGTTACAACCTGGTAGTTGAGGACGGATATACTCCTCAAACTATCCAGTTTGCTGCTGGGTGAGAGTTGAACGAGGAAGAAGGGAAGACTCCGCTTCTCCCGCCTAGCTCTAACTGTAGCGAACGGCTTGACCCCGATAAAGTCGAGATCGTCATTCGCTTTTTGACGGAGTTCATTTAAGAGCACCTGTGGTTCCGTGTAGGAATCTATGCCCTTCAAAAGGACCGTTTGAAATTTTTCTGTTTTAGGGGTGAAACTAAAGAATTCGGTAGTAGTTTCTTTTAGCAACTCTTCAATTTTTTTGTACTGTTCCAGTGTGAAGCACTGGATAGCATGCCTATCGTTATTTAATCTTTTAATAGTAAAATTTTGACCTATGGTCAACTTACATAGATTGATGGTATCCTGTAACTCCATTTTATAAGTATTAATGGGTGGCACCTTTTCTTTTTTCATAATCGGCGGCTGTGGCTGCTGCTGCTGAGACGGACTTTTCTGCTGCTGTTGATTCTGCTGCTGTTTTTCTTGCGGTTGTTTCTGGACTTGTGTCTGCTGCTGTTGTTGTTGTTGTTGTTTTTGCCGTAGTTGTTTTGGCTGCTGCTGTGGCTGTTGTTTTTGTAATTGTTCTTTTTTCTGTTGTTGTTCTTTTTCGTCGAGTTCTTTTAGTTGCCTCGCTCGGTGCGCTTCTTGGCTGGCCTTAACTTTGCTTTTTATCTTTTCGATTTCTGCCTCCAAAGCTTCAATTTGGGTGACCATTCTTTGTTCCTCGTCCTCCTCAGCTGACGCCTCTGATGTGGAGAGGTTCACGAAGGCAGTACTATCGCCCGTCGTGAAGTGCCTTTCTCCTTCTTCAGACATATATGCTATACCCTCTTCGGGTGAAGTGTCTAGCTCGGTTTGTCTTGCTGCCTCTGACGTCTCGTCTATATCGGACATATGCACCCCAGCTGGCAGCTTTGCTGAGGTGGCCGTGGATCTCCTTTTTACCAAATTTGGTGCGCACTTGATCCTCTTTCTGCGCTTTTGATTAGCATCGGATGATGTTGCCGTTTGTAGTTGGAACATCTTTCGACGTTCCCTCAGCTGATGCCATCGCTGGCCTCATTGGCCCTAGGACACCTTTCGATGCCCCGGTGCTTTAACTCATCCTCCTTTGTTCGTTTTCCCAACCAATAAAGTTAACCACTTCACGGTTGTGAAAAAAAGCTAATAAAGTTCTGATGCCCGGCTGGGAATCGAACGGGCGACCCTCGGATTCTCGGTCGGCCACTCTACTACTGTGCTACTGCACCACTTATGAAATCTTGATTTAATTTAGAACTTAAGCTCACACACGAAATTTAATTTGGAAAAACTGGGAAGCCGAGAACGTGTTAACACTTCCACAGTACGAGATCGACTGACACACAACAACTGAAGTAAGCTGACCATTCACAACGTCGTAGTTACGTCGAATGGGTGCTTGAATAACAGGCAGTGGACGTCAATTTTTCGAACAAAATTTTCTTCAGCGACGAAGCACATTTCCCACTCGGTGGGTATGTTAATAAACAAAATTGTCGTATTTGTGGTTCAAACTTAATAATAAAAAATAAATATCATGGAAAAAAAAATATTTTATGTGTTCTGTTTACGTTAACTTTTGAAACCGCAAAATGGATAACCCATTATAAAATGAAGACTTACCGACATTTTTTTTGTTTGTAATTCATTTTTATTTATTATTACCTTATAACTATCTTAAAGCTAGACAAAAATTCCTAAAACTAGCCTAATTATCAATAACTTACAACTAATTTACTGGCCTTTACAGGCGCTCTAAACTAAACTATATCTCTTAATACTAATGTCTTTCGACCTAAACACTATTTTAATTAATTCTAATTATTTTATTTTATTTTTGTTTTACCAAGAAAACTTTTTTTTTAAAAACTCGGGTCTCGTATAATTTTTCTAGGTCTAAATCTAGACTAAAAATAATTAAAACTAGATACAACTAACTTATATACTAACTAAAACTAACTTAAGCTACTTAAAATACCTAAAAATACCCAAAACCGCTTAAAACTACTTAAAAACTAGAACAGCCACAACAGCATTTTTTTCGATTTTTAATTTTTTAGTTTATATTTTGCATACGCATGTAGACATACAGCTACATACACCCCCCACATACATGTACATACGTACATACATATACGTACACACATACATGTACAGTTACGCAGGTACATGCACATATGCCCCGGCATTCATACATATTTTTAATTTTTTTTTGGTGCTACCTCAACTGTTCCCTATACCTAATTACCCTAAATGTATGTAAGTCGGCCAAGACATACCATCTTAATCGACTTTAAATATCATGATGGTGTTCAGAGAGCCACCAGAACAGGTTCTCTTGTTTCGCCCTATCCCTTCGGTCCCGATCGCACACAGTCCTACTGAACCGAAGGCGCTCCTCTCCACTTTGAGCGATGACGTCTCGATCGTACAGGAGTCCCCTATCTACAGACTTACCGACAACCTGAAGTTGATGTGCACAACAGCTTTTGACGTCACTCGGGTATTCTCTTCTCTTTGTTTTTGTTTAAGCTGTGAACAATTTATTTATTTTAATCTTGAACGAAATTTCGCGCGCTCTAATTACGATTAGGCTACGTTATTTCGATATTAAAATTATTTTGTTTTAATTCTTTTCTTGCTCTATATTGTTCTTTCACTGTACACTTATTAATTAATATAAACTATTATATAAAAAAAGCTTTAAACAATAATTTAATTTTCTGAAACTTTTTTGGTTTGGATTTTAGCTTGGGATAATGGTTGGGTTTGGTTTGTATGGAGCAAGTTGGTTTTTACTTTTGTTTTCGGGAATGTAACCCAGTCAAATTCCGACACTGACTACAGGTAGGTTCTGTGTAGCACTCGTTTGGCAGAAGTTCTTGATTAGGAGCGATGTGAACAGTAAGACTCTCCACAAAGCTCCGCTGATGGGTCTCCAGAATCTCGCTTTGAGATTATGTCTAAGAAATTCTATAAACAAATTAAATAAAAACTTTTGATTTAGGCGATGAGGAATTACCTGATTGAGCTTTAATTAGCAATTTTCGTACTTCCTTGTTGGGAGATTTTTGGGTATTTCGGTTTCCTTGATGTCGAGTACAAAACGAGGTTGGTTTATTATCAAGGAAATTCTTTTCTTTGTAATTTTGTCCTTTTATTATAATTACATATATGATTTATATTATAATTATATGATTGTTAGGGAATTCACCTTTGTAAAATTGCTAGTATTTATAAAAAAAAAACAAAGATATTAGGATACGAGACTCAAGTACAAGGCACGAGAAAAATTTACCTTGGATGTGGATCGGACTGAAGCTGGAGATGATAAGAACGATTCACGGAAATTATGTCTGCCTTCCGACGAAAAGGAAATTCGAACGTATTCGAAATTGTGAAAACAATGTTCGAATACTTTGTAACTTGATAACTGTTTAACTTGGTAACTTGGTGTACGGAATTCCGCATAGAAAGAAGAATACTCAAAAAGTTGCAAAATGGTTTCAAGTCGGCCTGCACAAGATATTAAAAAAAAACAAAATAGTTTACTTCAGAGGCTGAACATACTTTAAACAGAATTACGTTGTTACTAACGGCATAGAGGGTTCAAAAAAGGATTTTAAATCCTTAATATCACTCAGCCAGACATCGTTACTTTGTGTTTTTTGCACTCTTATGAAGTTTTCGTATAACAAATGGAAAAACACCGGCCTAATCTTGAGCTTTGAAATTTTCATTGGAGGAAGTCAAAATTTAATTTTTAAATCCTATTCTTATAAAATTCTGTTTTGTTTACAAAAAAATTATGCCTTACAAAATGTTAATGTAACTTGCGTACCCGGTACTGACAATTCTGATAGAAATTGGATAGTATGAACTTGTTGTTTAGGTAAACACTAACGCTATTAGTAGGTAGGTAGTTTAGTTATCCTAAGCAGGTTTAAAGCCGATATACATAATATTTCCTTGATCCTTAGAATAATAAATTGTCGAATAGATGATTCAAGAAAAAGTTACATAGGTACCTACCTACAAATGTTTATTTAAATTTAGATTATGGATTGTAATTATGTAAGTTAGGTGAGTAATGAGTACCTGCATACGTAGATGGAATGAAAGTAAAGGATGTAACTTTATAATTTAATGGGTATATTGTTGTACAAGTACCTATGAATACATAAAAACCTAAAATCGGCGGAGCAGTTTTTTTAAACAATATTTTTTTCTTTATAAAATTTTAAAAATATAAATATGGAAAACAAGTTTTGTTTACATCGCTTATGGCAAGAATAATCTCAGATGAAAAGACTGATTGGTTCATAGATTCAGGAGCATCTAAACATATGACTCATTGTAAAGATAGACAGACAGACGGAATTGCGGGACCCACTTTATTGGTCGCCTCTATGATCGTAATGTCATGTTTGATTGTGTTTTTTTTACGACTACATAACTTGCGTATAGTACATATAATCGGAAGTAGAGATGTGATAGATATCCGGGAGGTATTCGGTATCCGGCCTATCCGGCCTATCCGGCTCCCTTTTTAATATCCGGCCGGAGCCGAATAATCTTTTTGCATCCGGCCAAATACCGGATAGTCGTTTTTTCAGTAAGAAAACTAACAAAATATTAAGTTTTATTATCTGATTGATTTTATTTCATATAATAAAGATAGGCTATCAGCAATATAATATTGTACGTTTTCTACATCCACATTATGGTGAATAGAAATTAGATTTTCTGCATTAATGGGTACTTTTATTTACTTATATTTTTATTTTATTTACTTTCATCAATTAGAGTTTATAATAATACTCAGATTAACTAATTAATAATACATTTAAAACAGAAAATAAAAAACGTAATATACAATAAATATTAATTATTAACATTAGTACAAAACTAATAGTTTATTATTTTAATTTATTAACTCGACCAATTACTTTTAACTATAACAACTAAGCAATATAAAATCATTTAATTATGTGTATTATTTAATTTATTTCTACGTTATTATTATTTTCTGTTTTTAATACTGGAGTACACTCGTGGCCTACTACATTAGACCATACTAACAGTTTTGTTCATAACTTAACGTTTTTTGATGTAAGAGCTATGTCATTTTAAATAAGCATTCTCAACTAAATTTTTCAACAGGTCAGCGTATCTCTTGAATTGTTCGCGAACGCATATTTTTATATTTAAGTGGCAAAGTCAATTGTCTACCATAGTAGTCCGCGCGAGCGTTTGTGTAAAATTAAATTATTGCACCATGGCCCATACAAGATCAACAAAAAAATTGATTTGTCCCGATCACCATGCTGTAGTGTGTCTTCAATGCTATGAACATTCATTTTTATATATATGGGTGATTCCACAAAAATTGGGTAACTGGCTGTCATCAGTCAGTAAAACTAATTGTTATTATATTTTTTAATATTTTTTATTTTATTCTTAAACAACTTAAAGTCTTTTATTTGGTCACCCAAGTGCAGCTATTTATTTTAAATATAAGTTTATAAAACACCAAAATATATTCTCAAAACGTCAGTTCTTTGGCATGTCACCACTCCAAAAATCTGGAATCAAATTAATATGTATTAAATATTAACTTCAATTTAAACAAATTTGGTAATTCACTACAATCTGTGATGTACTTAATAACGTATATCACAATTTTCGTAACATAATATTCTCACCGCTGCAACAGCGCGCCCTTGTTAAAATAGTAAGAAACTTTGTGTTTCATTTTATTCGTCAGTCCGCTGTCTGTTGTTCGAATTTGAATTTCACGCGAAATGTCACATACTCAAATTTAAATTACTGTTAACGTTCAAAGTTGTTAGTAAGCTACAGACCATTACTGTGCCAGTGCTAGTGTGGAAAAACGTGCGTGTCCAGTCAAAATATCAGTCCTATGGCGAGTTAGTATTTTCTTATAAACATGTGTTTAATTTAAATTTATGACTAGTTAACTTTTATTTATACAAATGTACTGCTGTATATGAATGCTTCTAATATGAATTTATCCAGCTTGTTTCAGATATTTACCGTGACTCCTGAATCCAAAACCCAGCCTTCACCAACATTTTAGTAAAAGCTGTAATAATCTTGTTTGATACATTCATGACCTAATTACTTATACCATTGTTTTGATTGTGGCGAGTATATTCTTCTAAAAGGTTTCTTTCAACCAAGTTTTCCAGAGCTGTTACAAGTGTATCTTATTTTTGTTGTAAGCTGCTGAGTTACATAGCGAAAGTCCAATTATCTGATAGTTGATTCTCCCCTAGAGCAGTCAATTTTTCAAATAATGTTGTCATCTTTTGGATGTGTTCCTTCATGTTACCACCTTCCACTAGTTTTAAGTTACAAATGCTACGCATTAATTGTACCTTATTACTAAGACTTGCCTCTACCTTGAGCTTATCCCATGCTGCCTTGGCTGGTTTAGCCCTTCTCACGTGATGAATTTGACTATTTTCTACTGATAGGCCAATAATAGTTCTGGCCTCGCAATCCTTTTTGGTCCATTCCGAAGTGACTGGATCTAGAATCGGTTTGATAATAATGTCCCACAAATTATCATTCCGTAGTAGGAGCTCCAGCTTAAATTTCCATATGTGGTAATTATCCGCTCCCAACTTCGAAATTGATGTTCGTAAAGAATCAGCCATTATTTAAATTGTTTAGAGCTCATATTATATCTAGTTTTGAACAAATGAATATATATATATCCGTTTGATATATATTGATATAAAAACAATATATCCTTTGTATATGGATTTTAATTTTAGAATAACACAAAAAACTAAAGTTTCTAATTACACAAATTTATCTGTCTTCTAGAGCAGTTTTTGCGTTGTATGTAGTATATAGAGTGAATACAAGCATAAGAATGTTATATTCGACAATTAGATCCTAAGAGACTTACTCTAAATGTCAATAAATTCCATTATTTTCTTATGAAGTTGTGTATTTAATCAGTACTGTGTCACCCTCGTCAGTCCCCTGGAAGTGAAATTCAGAAAAATCGATATATCTCAGAATCTACATAAAAAAGTGACTGGCTCAGTCATGAACAATATCTTCATTAGATTAGCTATCTTAAATATCAGAATTTGTAGGAATTTGGTTTAAATAATAGCATAAACAAAATATCCCTAAAAGTTAACCAATTTTTGTGGAATCACCCATATATATAAATTATCTAAAAAAATATGAAGAATTGATTTTTGAACAACCATTTTAGTCTTGTTTTGGTACTGAAAAAGTATTTTCACTTAATTTGAATTTGATAACTAATATTTATAAGTTCTAACTAATAAATGGTTAAGACAATAAATAAATATAATATTTAAATATTTGTTTCACTTAAATGCTTATAAACTAAAAAGAAAATGGCATTTTTAAATAGCCTACCATAGTAGGGCATGCGAGTATCGGTATAAAAAAAATAGGGCGCGGGTAATCCAGTGTTAATAATTTTTGCGTACGTCACTTAATACTACATACAATGTAACCCCTTATACATTTATGTATACATATATATGTGTATTTAAAAATCACATAGGCCTTATGTATGCATTAGACATAAATTATAAAGTTATATGTCTTTAGCTACCTACCAACCTACATTCTTCATTTTCATCATAAATACATATTTATATACCTAAGTTCCACCCATGAATATAGGTACATATATCTCTCCTAACTTACATAATTAAAATCCATAACTTGGATTTAAATATACATTTGTAGGTACTTATGTAACTATTCCTTGAATCATAAATTCGACAATTCATTGTACTTAGAATCAAGGTAATCTTAACTACATCGCTTTTAAACCTGCATAGGTTAACTAGACTACCTACCTACTAAACACCGTCAACGCTTAGCTGCATTCAAGTTGTTAGCTATACAAGAGCAAATTCGTACGATCCAGTCGTGCATTTTATTTTTTATTAAAATAGTTGGAAGCGTTTTTGTAAAAAAATATGATTTTTTTGACAAAACAAAAATGTATGGCAGGTACCATTATTTTTCGTTAAAAACTGAATTAATGGTGTGGACAAACTACAGAAAAAACAATATGTAGCAAGTTTGAAGCAAACCCATCCAACCGTTTATTCTGTAGAATCGATGACAGGCAGATGGAATGGCGGAACCCACATTTTTGGTGTTCTCTATCATCGTAATGTCAAGTTTGATTAAAATCTCGAGTACCTACAATTTTTTGTTCCAAATGGAAAACGGTTCATTTGATTTGTTTTTTCAATTTTTTATGCAGAAGTTACAAGAAAGTTTTAACACCAAAGTAAACCAACATTTAAATTTTTTATAAACTAAAAAAAAACTTTTCTTTGAAAACTCAAAATTTCGAAACGACTTAATCCATTTTTTCGAAACATCGTATTTGGTAATTTTTTGACAATATCTTGAAGACTTAAAAAAACTATTTGCATATAAACTAAAAACACATATTCCTCAAAAAACGGAGGCTATAATTGTGATACAAAATTACCTAGTGTGTTGTTATATTTGTACAATCCTCTTTCCAGTAAAAAAGTATCTTATTAAATGTAGGTACTTCCCATAGAACCACTTTTAACATATTCGGCTATCTCACGATTGTATTAGCCTATTAAAATAATTTTTTTTATTGAAATGCTCCTAAAAAATACTATGCATACTAAAATTTTCCAAAAATTGGGTTTTCGATTTTTAAAAAATAAATAATTTTTTGTAAATCGATTTTTCAAAAACGAGTAACATACAAATGGAAGTATTCCTACAAAAACAAGTAAGTTCATTTTTTTTTAAATTATAAACTTAGGTATACCTATAGTAATTGCTTTAAGATGGCGTTTCAATTTTTTAAAATGTTTTTTAAAATTGTATACATACAAAATTATTTTCTTAAAAAACCGCTCCAACGATTTTTGAATTTTTTTTTTATATATGCTTATTAGTCCAAAAATACAAATGGTATCTTTGTTTTCCCTCAAACTATAACAACTCAGCAATATCAAAAGATTTTTTATATGTATCATCCATTTATGTCTACCTAATTATATTTCATTTTTTTAAATTTTTGAGTACATCACTGAACGTCATATAAAGAAAGGGTTATCCATTTTGCGGTTTCAAAATTAAACGTAAATAAAACAAATATAAAATATTTTTTTCATGATATTTCTTTTTTATTATAAAGATCGAACGTTGACATTATGTGTGAAACACTACATCTTTTAAATGACCACCACGCGAATTGTTGCAAGCATCATTTTTTAAGGTGATTTTCGACCACTTTTTGACACATATTGGGCGGTATCTCAGCCATAACTTGACGAATGTTGGTTTTCAAGTGCTCAAGAGTTAAAGGCTTATCTGCATAAATGCGGTCTTTCGCGTAGCCCCACAAAAAAAGTCCAGGGGTGTCAAATCGCATGATCTTGGTGGCCAGTGGATATCGCCAAGACGAGAAATTATGCGGCCAGGAAATGTCTCTTGCAATAAAGCCATATTCGCTCGAGTTGTGTGGCATGTGGCACCGACTTGTTGAAACAACGCATATTCCCCAAGTCGCATTCTTCAATAGCAGGCAAAAAAGTCGGTTATCATGCGACCATAACGCTCCGAATTGACGGTGACAGTCGTTCCATCGTCGTTTTCAAAGAAGTAAGGTCCAATCACACCACGGACCAAACAGTGACCTTTTGTAGATGTAATGGCCTCTCTTCGATTACTTGAGTATTCTCAGAACCCCAAATACGATCATTTTGTTTATTAACAGATATATTTATATCTTATATATCATATCTTATTTATATCATATCTTATTTATATCATATATATTTATATCTACTATGTAATCTATCTAGTCGTGCATTTTATTTTTAATGCACAAGAAATCTGAAAATATATGGCGCACTTGCTATCTTTACCCTGCCTGTCTTCAAGTAATAAAATAACCGTGAATTATGAAAACTAAAATATATTGCTTCCAGTGTAAAAAATACCAATATACCATTAAAAAGACTTACATCAGATTTTATTTTTAAATTATAGATTTTTTAATAAATAATATAAATATAAAAAAATAAGAAAAAAAATTGTAAGACAAACATTTTTTTATGAGAAAGTGGATCAAAATTAAAAAAAAAAAAATAATAAAATAAAAATTTTAAAATAATGCATGTTAATAAATAACATACATTATGTACTTTAAACACAAAATCAACTTTATACAAGTATTAACAATTGTTTACAAATGTTTATGTACGAGGTTGAACAAGTCCAAGATGTTTCGTCAATCTTGTTAGATACAATGTTAATAAGTTAAGGGGTTTGCTTGTTAATGCTATAATTTTATACATTGCGCATCTTTGTTTTGATTTCCATACTAAGTGCAATGTAAATATTGTTCATTTTATATTACAAAATCAAAAAATGTACAGTAAATATATGGCCAGACATATTTATAGTTTTGCAGATTAAAATTTTGATTTGGATAGAGGTTATGTTTTTATCGGATATTATTTTGGTACAACATCAACAATCAATAATGTTAAAAAGAAGGGAGAAATAAATTCTTAGAATGAATTTGTATAGCAAATTTACTTACTTTTTATTCTTCTTCTTAATATACTCCCCTAAAAGTCTTACAGTAAATTCATTTGATATAAAATGTTATACCTTTCAACTTAACGAAACTGTTAGTTCCCCATGGGCTTGTGTACTCGGGATTCATTCTTAGTATTTATGTATGTGTAATTTGAAACTCATATTAAATTTGAAACGGAGACATTTATGGACAGATACAGTTGTTCATTTATAGAAAATGAATTGGTTAAAAAGTCAAAGTATGTAATTGAATTTGGACCTTGTCTACCTAATTACTAACAAATAAATGTTATATTTCTTGAAATCTTAAAATATGTATAAGGAAACATCCTAACACATATGTGTAACAAATATACCTATAAATTTCACTAGAAATGTTAGTACATATTCGTGTTACGTCTTAAACCTTTTAACGTTTTTATCCTGCTTTAATAAAATTTTTAATGCTTGGTCTAGGTAGAATTAGGTATAAATAAAATGCACGACTGGATTGCACGCACTTGCTCATTATGTTTGATCACATCTTCAGCACAAGATTCTTAATAGAAACTGCTAAATATATTTTTAAAGTCGTTTTTTACTTATTTTTTTTTATATACAAAGTTTCTTACATTTTCTCTGGACAAAATTGAAATGACAATTTTAATTTTTAATGAAAAAAAACTTAAAAACAAAACTTCAGAAAAAATCGTGTACCCGTTTTCGAAATATTGAATTTAAAAAAAATTAATAATATAAATATAAAAATATAAACATTTTTTTTTTCAAAAATCAAAAAAAAAAACTATTTTGATATGCAGTATTATTTAGAATTGGAAGGAGCGTATAATAATTTTTATCTAAATCCTTTGAGCCGTTTCTGAGAAAGTCGAAAATCAATAAAATGGTTGCTTGGCAGTACCGTTAAAAACAAACTACGTAAACAAATTTTTTGGCAAAAATGTAGACCATACTTAAACTAGTACACACACGTTTTTTTTATCAAAATCGTTAGAGCCGTTTTCGAGATAATTAAGATGGTTGAAAAATTTGTATGGCAAGTACCGCTATTTTTGGGGCTAAAACAATGATTCAAAAATCTATTTTGGAGAATCCCCTAAAACGCTTAAGTACCAAGTTTGAAGAAAATCGCTTTAGCCGTTTAGGCTTTAGATCGTTCTAGAGACAGACAGACAGACATATAGACAGACAGGCGGTATGGTTTGTATCGTTTTGATCTCGTTTGTTGTATTATTTCGTTTTAGTCGTTTCGCATTTCGTTTATTCAGTATTTTAGTCAAAATGTTTTTCAATTACTTTGTTTACATTTGTTTTGAAAAAAAAATCATTATTTTTCTTACTTAGTTCGTTTTAAGTTCATTCCGCCTTTTATTATGTAGTTTTTCGATTATTTCATTTTTTGTTCATTTCGATTTCGATTACTTCGCCAACCTTTGTATTGTCATTATTTAAAAAAAAAAATTTGGTATAAAGAGAACAATGGCATACAAATTCAGGCGTACATTGCGTAAGGTTTAACCCCCCTGCTTGAACCAATTATACGGTTTGATTTGGGTTAGGGTCGAGTTTGGGTGTATGAAAAGTTGTTTGGGTAACATCTATCAAAATACAAATCGGGCTAAGCGGGATCAACCGGGATTTTAAAAAGCGAGATTATAATAAACCGGGACTTTGAATATCTTATTTAAATATAAACAAAAAATAAATTTACATAAATTCTAATAAAGTAAAGTTCTAATAAGTAAAGTTATTGGAGTCTATTATCATTGGCGTGACAATAGATTCCAATAGCAAACAAACTGCGAAATAAACCTTCGGCGAGATAAGCTTGACCTAAATAACTCATTGCACTTTTAACGGAATTGCAAAACGAGTAAAAAGTGAAAGAAAGAACTGTGAAGTGATCGTAGGGCGAAATGCTTGAAAAAGGACGTAATAAGTCCTTGTAAAATGAACTGAACTTTGTAAAAATTGCGTATTGACTAGGCGCTCACCAGTCAACTGATGCGTAGAAGTCAGGTCGCCGGGACAATACGCATAATTTTGTAGACTAAATGCCGTAAAAAGCTATTTTGGAACAACGATTCCTTCATTAGCCGCACCATTTGAATATGGAACACTTTACCCCACCCTATATATTGTCCTCCTATTGTGATATTCAAATATTCAAAACAAATGTGCACCGGTATTTTCTATTAAATCATCTCCTGTTTTCCAAATAATAAAAAAAAAATTGTTTAAAAACAAAGTTTGAATCAGAGGACTGCTTAGGGTTCAGAGTACTTTGGATTTTGAAAGCATATTCTATTCTTTTTTTAATTCTTTTTTATTTTGTATGTCTGTAAGCCCTAAGATCTTTTAAATGCAACCTAAATTGCACGTCATTAGTTAGAAAGAACAGAAAGATAGGAAAAAATTTTTTGTTGGCACACTGGATTTGAGAATTAGGTATTCACTATCTTATTTTATTTTTAACCCACGGGCGGCATTAAATTAAAACTGGAGGTATAAAAAAGAATGCTGCCACGCGTTCGTGTACCTAAATTTATCTATATATAAATAATATAAATCTTAGGTAGATATTGATAGTATATAGATTATTCATATATCGTCAATTTTTCAATTTTTCAACTTTAGGGTTATCACACTTTGTTATAAAATTGAACAACCTGATAATTGTAATCTATATCCAAAAAGCAAATACTATATTAATATAATCGAAAACTTGTCTCTTTACCTGCTGCTGAATCTTTAGGTATCCTTATTAAAAAAACATATATAATTATTCATTCAAAATAGCTATTAAGGGCCTCTAGTCTTACAAAAAATTGCGTTTCGCCCCAGCGAACTCACTTGGGACTCATCAGTTGGCTAGTGAGGACCTCTGTCAATACCCAATTTTTGCAAAGTTCAGTTCATCTTACATAGATTTCGTGACGAACATCGAGTGCATGGCCGACCTCAGCTAAACTTGCGAATTGTGCAAAAGAAATAACCTAAAAAATATAAATTTCCTATGTTCATTGTGCAGGAGTTAAAAAAAAAAACTCACGGTACTAGTTAATGGAGACCATATTTAATTTTTTAAAGTAAGTTGACAACAAACAGTGTGAGATGGAGATCAGATACGTAATATTTTAATGTAATATATTAAAAGACTTACAAGAATATTGAACAAATAGTATATCAACAAAAAATTGAGCAATCAAATTTGTGTTAAGAAATTGGTGTTAGTTAGTGTACAAGAAATAACTTAACATAGTTGTAATGGATATTGTTTTGGAATTATTTAAAAAAGTTTTTCGGTTAAAATGCAATGGCGGTATTTGTTTGCGCAAGATCTGATTACATTTTCTGGCTCCTGGTAAGGCGCTCCACAATTGTTCGCCCTGCATATTGGCACATCTGGCACATGTGGTTGGTGTGGCCCTGATCTAGTGTGAAATATTTCCCAATTTTTGTAGGACTAAGGAAGGTCAAAAGCTATTTTGAATCAATAATCCAACAAGTCCAAATAAAATAGTGCTAAGTCTTCTACTTGGCTGATGTATTTCTGTAGTATATAGAATTTGTATTATTAAAAACAAACCTTCTAATATGGTTATTCAGTTTTGACAATTTTTACTCTTACGAAAGATGTAAAAAAGAATTATCTTTTTAACTTTAATAATAGTAACCTTTTTTTGGAGTCTGAATCATACCTATACCGGAATACAAAATATGCACTCCTTGAAGAAACACCTTACAAAACTTTTTAATAACCCAATAAAATTTCCAGTATTGGCTTAATACTCACGCGCCTAATGTGTGTATATACTTAATGCTTATACAATACAAAAAAGAAGTTTTTCCATAAAATTATTTTATTATTCATCATTTGGAGTATGTTTCCGGTTTATACATGGACTTAACGATAAACTTTTATTATCTGCCCTAATGTGCGCGTTTTTGCGCAGATCCAGCATAAAAGTAAAAGTACAACTTTAATATGAAGCTGTGGTCGAGAACGCTTGTCAAAATTTACGTTAAAAGATTTGATTAAAAATTCAAATAAGGAAATATAAAAAGACATATAAAAGACCATCTGATATGCAAACAGCTATAATTCCACCATTCGTGGTTTTGTAATTAAATATGAGTGATGAATTAGAGAAAATTAAAGGGCTTAAAGCGCTAAGCAATGTTGTTGCTGGGCATGATTAATACTTTGTAGATAAATCGTTCAGTATAAGTTAGAGAGAAACCACCCCCTTAAAATTACATAAATTACATACCTTCAAGAAAGATTTTCAGATTAACCGCTAAGGATCCGATTGTTGTGTTTCTACCATGTGAAATGACAGAAGTTTTTCTATTTTTTTCTTAATCAGCTTATACAAATCGCTGCCTCCATAATAAGAATAATAAATCCAAGGGAAATCCTTTCGCATACTTTTCGGTGTTGAATGCGGTTGTCACTTAGCCTTGAGCCCATTGCTTTCTTTGTGGCGGCAGCATGGCTGATGGTAGTGGTGCTGGCAATCAAGGACCAAGATGCTAAGCAAAACTCGGTATATTGAATATTTATGAGAACATTTTAATGAACATAATAATGACGTTTGGTAAAAAGACTGCAATGATAGTCGTTGTTAAAAAGGAGTGTGCCTAATGTCACTTTGTAATTAAAAAGATTGTCTTTTCTGTGACACTTTTTGATAACGGTATCAATTTCAGAATAAAATCAAATTCCAAGCAATTAAAATTAAAATAAATTTCGGTTTTATTCAACGACAAAAAATTTTAGTTTCAAAATTATTAATATGAGGAATATTTTTATCATATGTAACGACAATATACTGGATTATTGATACTCGTAAATATAGCTTGGTTGGATACTTCACCAAAAATACAAACAAAAAACAAAGATATTAGTTATATTTATGTACATATACAAATATAATTATGAATTTGTTTTAAAGTTTCTTAAAACCTTCTTGTCAATTTAAGTTTGAACTTACCTTAAAATGTATAGAAGTAGCTGCATTGGAACATTTAAAAGGCTTAAATCAAATTATATCAAGATGACCAGGGTTTTTCAAGAAAACATTCACTCATTGCGTTCTTCGTTCTTCTAAAAATCATTGATCAGAAAAGAGGGTCAGAAAAGTAACACTGATGTAATGTTGTGCCCATACGTGCACACCTAAGACATGCCCTACTGATTCAACTGCTGTCGAAATGCCTTTAATTACGAAATAGGTATTAATCGTCGACAGCAGTTTTCCGTTATACATAATGCGACGAAACGACTCAGTATAAAGCCCTACTTCCAAAATGCAAAGTAGGTCAAAGCTGAGTAATGCATTTTGAAGTTTTGTTCTTCTTGAGGCGTTTTTCATTTTTCGTTCAGAGCAGAGCATTGAACAGAGTTCGAACACATAAATTATGCACTGAACTTATTCCAAACAGAGCGAGATCTGAACACTGATATGTTTTTGGTATAGGTTGGCTCCAAATTTTTGTTGTTGTTTTTTTTTGTGTTTGTTCTTCTTGAGGCTTTTTTCTTTTTTCGTTCAGAGCAAGTTCTGAGCACTGATATGTTTCTTAAACACACTTGAACCACACAAATCAGAACACATTTTCATTTTAATCATAAAAAGCAATATAACACAAAACCTACCATTTTTTATAGACTGATACACACCCAGATACAGAAAATCAACTAGCGATCACCTTCTTTATTTTTTCCCTATTTTCCTTCTTGACACGAATGGCATTTGGTGCGCTCAGAAATTTATACTCACATGCTCAGTCAATCATCTTCGAGCACGTCAAGTGCGATCTACACGTATTCAGAACGAAAAAAGAAACACAAATTTGGAGCTCTGCATGTTCTTTGTTTAAAAAGAAACACAAACAAATTTTTTGTTAACTCGGACTCTGCTCAGAACTAAAAAATAAAAACTCTTGATAGTTTTATGGCAACAACAGACGAAAGCTCTAACATGCAATTGATAGAAGAAATTCATCAATTGAGAAAAATATTGAAAGGCCAATGTGAAAATACAAAATTTCAACCACAATATGTTGTGTGAGCTTAAGGCTATCACACCGAGTGAAGTATAATTCCTCCTTTACTCACAATTAAATTTGCAGTACGGTAAATTCACCAGGCAGCAAGCACAACGGGTAATTCCTTCCTTTTCCCTTTCACTTCTCGCAAGTATATTAACTGGATCATTGTGTGGAGCTTATCAGACAGTGCATGTATTTAGTGTGTTCAATGAGGCTGTTCGGAACAGATTAGAACACTTTAGAACAGAAAAGTACAGGATTTTGCTGTTCAATGAGAAATTTTCTGTTCTAAACTGTTCTGGTTTGGTGTTCAATGAGTCGGCTTGGAACAGTTTGCAACACTTTCGAACAGGATTTTCTGCACTTGCTTTTTAGGTACAACAGGTTAGAACAGATTTGTGAGAATTGTCAAAACCAATTGTTGTTGTTTAAAAAAAAATTTCGGTTTTAGAATTAGTTGATAAATCATTTTCCGTGTCGGAATCATCTCAATTTCATGAAAAATATTTTTTTTAAATAAATTCAATTCAATTCAGATTATTTTTAAGAACGTTTCTGAAAAAATAAACGAATTTGAATTGTAGGTAAACAACAATATTTTTTTTTGTCAGATGACTGACTGTTCTAAGTTGTTCTATCTTGTTCTGAAGTTTCTCAGGAATCTGTCCTGTTCTGTTCTATTCTGTTCTAAGCCTTTCGTCACTGAACAATCTTATTGATTAGGTTAGTATAACGTCAGATGGATTACTGACTGTTTTTTTACTATTTAACCAGGGGCGGATCAATACAAATTGTCACTAAGGCATAACACTAGTGACAATTTGTTTTTGAAAAGTTCAAATTGCAATTTAGATTAAACATTCATGATAGATATTTGTCTGAATTGTGTTTTAATTGTTTTTGAGTGTTAGAATGGTGGATTTATTTAGTGTCGATTATTGTAACATTCGTGGTCTTAGGGAAAATTTTTGTGCCGTGTATGTCCACACTGTTAAAACAGGCCAGCTGTTTTTTCACTGAGTGAAAACCAAATAGGTGGAAATTCTGATCAATCAGAATTTTATCTGTTTGGTTATAACTTAGTGCCACTATTCTTTCCCAACCATGGTCTCGCCGTATACATACGAAATAATGTATCGTACCAACTTCAACCACAATACGGTTTGTGTTCAAAGACAAATTTTAATTTCATGTGGTTAAAATTCACGGTAAATAAGCACATCTTACACACATGTCTTATTTATCGGACCCCAAATTTGGACAGAGATTCAACTTTTATAGTTAAATTTAAAAAAAAAAAATGCGTGCATTTGGTATCGATGAATCTCTTATTGGTTCGATTAGAAATTACCTTTCGGACCGCTCAATACAAGTTGTATGGGACGGTTTCAAGTATTATATTCACAAAATAAATTCTGGTGGGCTCCAGGGCTCCGTTTTGTCTCCGACATTTTTTCTCATTTTTATTAAAGATCTCTTATCTGGAACTTATAATCCACTTAATTGTTTTGCTGACGATAGCACTCTCAGCTTTTCATATTCGTTTTCAGATTCACCTCCTTGTTCTTCGAATGTGGAACTGCAACGGCTGCGTATGATAAGCTCATTAAATTCTGATCTCGAGAGCATTGTCCAATGCGGAATAAAAAACCGCGTAGAATTTAATGCTTCAAAAACTCAGTGCTGTCTTCTGTCGTTAAAGAAGAACCCACCACATGATCGGCACCTGCATTGAAGAAACTGATCAGCTCGCAGTCCTCGGCAGGTGCATCACAGACCACCTCTTGTGGAATGAACACATATTTAATGTCGCCAAGAACGCTGCAAAGTGTTTGGAATTTCTTCGAAGATGCAAGAAATTCTTTTCCCCGTTTGATCTGGCTGTAATCTATAAATCCTTCGTTCGTCCAAAGCTGGAGTATAACTCGCACATTTGAGCAGGAGCTCCCAAACCTCATTTGAGCCTTTTAGATAGAATTCAGAATATAGCTCTAACAATGATAGTCGATAGAACTATAATGGAAACATTTAAATGTCTTAACCGTAATACTCGGGCTTCTAGGAATGCTTATCAGTTTACCCTTGAGCCCAACTTCGGACGTACTGTCAAGTACAGATATTCTTTCTTTAGCAGTACAAAGCGAATGTCGAATACTTTACCGGGCTCTATTTTCCCCTACCATTTTCATAAAACGGTAGGTAATCGCACAGGTCGAAAAGGAAATTTCAAGGCTAAACCTTGATATCGAAATACTCCGGTCTGACCAAATGAAAACAGTGAGCTTAACGCTTCCCTGAAAAGTCAGTAAATAAAGGGAACACAACTAGAAAAGTTAAAAGGGTTGGAATTAGGCTATATTTCTAAAATATGTGGGTTAGAAGATAAATTTAAAAACCACAAGGGACAATTTGCTGCGTTACAATCTCTAGAGATGGATAATATAGAGGAACAAGAAGACAACAAATCATGTCGCACGATAAAGTCGTTAAAATTGTCACACAACTTGTTCCACAGTTCTCTGGGGCGAGAACTCCCAGCTTGTCGAGTCAAGTTTACGAGTTTTTAAGCGCTTACTCCTTAGGACCGAAATGTATTGACACGTCAAATGTATCAATTTATGTGTCAATACTATCGAAAAGACTGGTGGGGGATGCGTTTTAGCTGGTAAGGTCGAACAAGCCAAATTCCTTGAAAAAATTGAAAAACCTTATCAAGGGCACATATCTGACTGTCAGAACGTTAGATAGTGTAACTGGTGAAATAAGGCAGTCGCACCAACTGGCGACAGAAGATATACACGCTTTTGCCAGAACTTTAGCAGTCCTCCAAACAAAGTCAATTGACATAATAGATGCAAGCTATCAAGACTCGGATTCGGTAGCTTTTAAACGAGAACTGAAGAACTCGGTTATCTCTAGTATTAAGATGGGTCTATTGGATTCATCCTTACGTAAAATTATGTTGACTGTCAGTGGAGACAATCTGCAGACTCTGGCAGATACGGCGCTCAATACATCACGCTTTCTCCATCCTAAATATTTAAATATTCCTTTGTTCTACACTTCCCAATCTTCTTACCAATCCTGTAGCCAAATGAGTGTCAACATACCATAACGCCAGCTACATCCACAACTGGAATACAGTTACCCTTTTTGGAATACCTCTGCAGCCTTAAATCAAGCTCAGCAGGCAGGTACTCCCAATTTAGGTAATGAACCAATTAAAGCATCATCACAGCTAACGAAATGTAACTAAACCACACATAAGCAGAGTGCAGGATAAGGAAAAACACTCCCTACTTTGAATCCTAACAAGCATATGGTCATTTCCGGGGAACATGCCCCAAATCCCATGTTTCTGTACCAGCAAATTCACGAAAATTTAGGCTTAAATGTGATTGGTGTTCAAAGGTTGGCCATTCTATTCTGAAGATGATTGCTACAGCAAAAAGAATTACCTAGAAAAGAAAGGGGAGGAAAACGGGAAAGGGAAATTGTCTCATGAGATTATCAAGCTCAAATTTAATTCATACGGGTTTCCTCCATCTTACATCAAGTAAAATTCAGTAAAATTCAGTAAAATTCAGAAATTCTTACTCAAGGCCCATTATTGCCAAATCAGGTGTTCCGCAGGGAAGCCATCTTGGACCATTACTCTTCACATTGGCTATTAATGACACTCTTCTTTGTGTACGCAATAGCGAAATTCTTAACTTTGCAGACGATATGAAGATTTATAAAAATATATCATCTTCAAAGGATCGAACTCTATTGCAGGAGGATAGAAACCACTTTGCCTTGTGGTGTGAAAAGAACAGTTTGAATCTTAACCCGACAAAATGTCAAATCATTTTTTTCCCGTGGGTAGGTGTAAAACCTTCAAAAGGTCTAAGAGGACCGAAAAACGCGTTTTCATAGGAGTGTGAGATTCTTACTGCACTAAAAATACCTACTCCTCCCGACTGCAGCTAAGTTGAAACTTATCTAGCAATTTATTTTTAAGGAATTTAATTATGTGTTACAGGTACTCGTAACTATTCGGTGATAGTTCCTGCTTACACCAGATCGGAAGGCTTAGTCCTTAGCAGGCGGCGTACTAAATTCGTCTCATCGATAATTTCGACTCTAGTACTTTTACAGTGTTGTAATATCCGTTTTCTATGATTTAAAGCAACATTTTGTATTTCCTTGCGAACCGTGGGAATCCCGAGATGTCTGTGGAGATCTTCATTTGTTATGTACCAAGGTGCGCTTACAAGCGATCTTAGGAGTTTATTTTCAAATGTTTGTAAGGTATTTAAATTAGAATCACGCGTATAAGCCCCAGAGTTGTATACCATTAGTCCAGACAGGCTAAATCACCTGCCTGTACAAAATTAGCTTGTTTTCGATACTGAGCTTAGAGTGTTTTCCGAGCAACCAGTCCATATCACTGAGGTTATTATTTAACTCCTCACATTTCTTTTTAACATGCGGTCTCCATTTTAAATCTAGAGTCATTCCGAGATATTTTGCTTCATTAGCACACGGAATTTGAACCGTATTAACAAATACCCGTAATCTATTAATTTTGTATACGTAACATCTACATGGACTGATTTTACTTCGTTTAGCGATATCCGCCATTACTTCACTATAACACACAACTTAAATCTTCGAGCCCATATAAAAAACAAATTGGGTGTAGCTAAAACAGCAATCGACTGTACGTGATGCAATTCTTTCAATAACGTACTAATAGATCCGGTTTCTAAGTTTAAAGTATTGGATGCAACCATTTAAAGCTGTTTTTGCTACGGCAATAAAGTTTATGGGTACAGGCAATTGGAAGAAATTGAATCTATTCAAATATATTTTTTCAAGCGTATCTTTAAGCTCCCATCCACCACGCCTAATTATGATATTCATGTTGAATCAGGTTTGTCTCCATTGTTTCTAACAAATTTAAAAGCAAGTGCAGACTATATCGTTAAAGTCATGCAAAGACCAATTGACAATTTGCAAAAAAAGAATTTTGTTGGTGTCTTTGAGATGTCGATATAGCCCTATTAAAGAGTGGCATGAGTTGGCCTTGACCCACAACTTTCCTTTGAACCTTTCTGTTGATAACATGGAGTCGTGGAAGGGCGATCTCTACGACTGCATTTCCGTCATAGATGATCAAACGTTCAAGACATTAATTGATCGGGCAAAGGAGTCTTTATCGAGAACAATGTATAGTAAACTCAACCTCAGTTTGGGGGAAGACAATTACTTTCGAGATGAGTTTACTGTAATGGAGATGAGCGTGATATTTAAAGATCGCACGGAAATGCTAGATCTGAATTACAGCCCCACAAGTCCGATATTAATCCAATCTGCAACTTGTGTAACCTGAATGAAGTCGAAAACATACATCACTTCCTAGCAATTTGCCCAATCTTGCACGAAATCCGAAGATTGTATTTTAGTAAGAGTTCTCTCTCGTTTGATGAATGTCTAAGTGTTCTGAATGGAGAGGGTGGCTGGAAGTTGCTTATACAGTTTTTCTCTCATGCAGTTTCATATAGAAATATTTATGCTAATCTATTTTAGAATAAATTTGATATAGTTTTGTTTTAGCTAAACTAGAAGCTTAATTTTCAATTGATATTGCAAGTCTTTAAATTTGCTTTCACTACTACGCTATGTTTTTCTTTTGTTTTAGCTAAACTAAAAGCCCTTTACCAAAATTTTGCTTTTCACATAACAAAAATCTTTTTGTAAGAAGTTTTTTTTAATAATACAAATTCTATATATTACTGAAATACATCAGCCAAGTAGAAGACTTAGCACTATAATATTTGGACTTGTTGAATTATTGATTCCAAATAGCTTTTAACGGCCTTTAGTCCAACAAAAATTGGCGTTTCGTCCCGGCGATCTCACATGGACTCATCAGTTGAATAGTGAGGACCTTTGCCAATACGCAATTTTTGCCAAGTTCAGTTCATCTAACATAGATTTCGTGAAGAACATCTAGTGTGAACTATATCCAACAAGACTAGAATTCCTAATCATTAAATTGGAAATTTTTGTTTTTTGCAAATGGCCTGGCATTATTTATATAAGAAGTTTATTTTAATAATACAAATTCTATATACTACTGAAATACATCAGCCAAGTAGAAGACTTAGCACTATAATATTTGGACTTGTTGAATTATTGATTCAAAATAGATTTTAACGGCCTTTAGTCCAACAAAAATTGGCGTTTCGTCCCGGCGATCTCACATGGACTCATCAGTTGACTAGTGATGACCTTTGTCAATACGCAATTGTTGCCAAGTTCAGTTCATATAACATAGATTTCGTGAAGAACATCTAGTGTGAACTATATGAAACAAGACTAGATTTCCTAATCATTAAATTGGAAATTTTTGTTTTTTGCCCATGGCCTGGCATTATTTATATAAGAAGTTTTTTTTAATAATACAAATTCTATATACTACTGAAATACATCAGCCAAGTAGAAGACTTAGCACTATAATATTTGGACTTGTTGAATTATTGATTCAAAATAGCTTTTAACGGCCTTTAGTCCAACAAAAATTGGCGTTTCGTCCCGGCGATCTCACATGGACTCATCAGTTGACTAGTGAGGACCTTTGTCAATACGCAATTGTTGCCAAGTTCAGTTCATCTAACATAGATTTCGTGAAGAACATCTAGTGTGAACTATATCCAACAAGACTAGAATTCCTAATCATTAAATTGGAAATTTTTTTTTTGCCCATGGCCTGGCATTATTTATATAAGAAGTTTTTTTTTAATAATACAAATTCCATATACTACTGAAATACATCAGCCAAGTAGAAGACTTAGCACTATAATATTTGGACTTGTTGAATTATTGATTCAAAATAGCTTTTAACGGCCTTTAGTCCAACAAAAATTGGCGTTTCGTCCCGGCAATCTCACATGGACTCATCAGTTGAATAGTGAGGACCTTTGTCAATACGCAATTTTTGCCAAGTTCAGTTCATCTAACATAGATTTCGTGAAGAACATCTAGTGTGAACTATATCCAACAAGACTAGAATTCCTAATCATTAAATTGGAAATTTTTGTTTTTTGCCCATGGCCTGGCATTATTTATATAAGAAGTTTTTTTTAATAATACAAATTCTATATATTACTGAAATACATCAGCCAAGTAGAAGACTTAGCACTATAATATTTGGACTTGTTGAATTATTGATTCAAAATAGCTTTTAACGGCCTTTAGTCCAACAAAAATTGGCGTTTCGTCCCGGCGATCTCACATGGACTCATCAGTTGACTAGTGAGGACCTTTGTCAATACGCAATTGTTGCCAAGTTCAGTTCATCTAACATAGATTTCGTGAAGAACATCTAGTGTGAACTATATGAAACAAGACTAGATTTCCTAATCATTAAATTGGAAATTTTTGTTTTTTGCCCATGGCCTGGCATTATTTATATAAGAAGTTTTTTTTAATAATACAAATTCTATATACTACTGAAATACATCAGCCAAGTAGAAGACTTAGCACTATAATATTTGGACTTGTTGAATTATTGATTCAAAATAGCTTTTAACGGCCTTTAGTCCAACAAAAATTGGCGTTTCGTCCCGGCGATCTCACATGGACTCATCAGTTGACTAGTGAGGACCTTTGTCAATACGCAATTGTTGCCAAGTTCAGTTCATCTAACATAGATTTCGTGAAGAACATCTAGTGTGAACTATATCCAACAAGACTAGATTTCCTAATCATTAAATTGGAAATTTTTGTTTTTTGCCCATGGCCTGGCATTATTTATATAAGAAGTTTTTTTTAATAATACAAATTCTATATACTACTGAAATACATCAGCCAAGTAGAAGACTTAGCACTATAATATTTGGACTTGTTGAATTATTGATTCAAAATAGCTTTTAACGGCCTTTAGTCCAACAAAAATTGGCGTTTCGTCCCGGCGATCTCACATGGACTCATCAGTTGACTAGTGAGGACCTTTGTCAATACGCAATTGTTGCCAAGTTCAGTTCATCTAACATAGATTTCGTGAAGAACATCTAGTGTGAACTATATCCAACAAGACTAGAATTCCTAATCATTAAATTGGAAATTTTTTTTTTGCCCATGGCCTGGCATTATTTATATAAGAAGTTTTTTTTTAATAATACAAATTCCATATACTACTGAAATACATCAGCCAAGTAGAAGACTTAGCACTATAATATTTGGACTAGTTGAATTATTGATTCAAAATAGCTTTTAACGGCCTTTAGTCCAACAAAAATTGGCGTTTCGTCCCGGCGATCTCACATGGACTCATCAGTTGACTAGTCTTTTTGTTTGTAATTTGTATATATAATTCATTCAAATATTACTATTTCAACTTTTTAGCAGCACATTAAAAAAATATTATGTTAATTATTATGATTAAGACAAAGTCAAAAAAAAAAACGAATTCTGGCAATTTTGTAAACAATTCTGTGCTTTTTGTCTTCATAACTAATTTACTTTTATTTTGGTTTAATATTATATTTATTATTTTCTGATTTTTTAAATTTTTTTTTCTCACAATGTTATATTTTATAGCCTTGTAAATCTCTTTATTATAATTCTAAGCTTGCATACTTTTATTGAAAAAAGAATTAAGATAAATAAAAATAATAATAATAATAATAATAAATTATGTCAAAGCATTCCGGATGAAAAATATAAGCCGCATTGCCATGCAGTCGTCCATTAGACATAGGAAAACATCGGCAACCTACGGAACACAGGTAATCGCATAAACCAACTCTTAGGTCAAAACGACAAAAACGAGCACTTGACCTTATCGGAGTTTTTCCAAATAGGCATTTGGAACGGTGGATAGTGAGGACGCTAGAAAGGTTTACCATAAATTAGAATTCCTTCATAAAAGAGATCAAGAAACATTTCAAGTTATGGGTCGTCAACTACCTGTAATGACATCAAATTTCGACAAGCTGAATAAACCAATAAATCAGTTAGCACCAGAGATAGACAACATTTCCGCGGGGGTAGAAAGTCTTAGTGAAACCTTACTTAATTAATTACAGCCAAACCACTAACGAGGAAGTTTTACTGCTTAAGATGATGAGCGATATACCTGGTCTGTCTCAATGGTTGTGGAATCCTTAAAAAAGAGCAGCCTTGCGAAGCCAGCGCCAAAGGATTTAAACTGCTTTACGAGCACCAGTCTGAAGTCACCTCGGAATACAAACAACATATGGTAGACCACTCAGACTTAAAGAGCTCAATACCAGCTAAATCTAATTCCGTTCAACGCCGAAACTTCTACCCATACGGATCGGGAATCACAAAACGTTTATAAACGAACTGAATGTTGAAAAAAATCGATAGAGGATCTCAAACAATATTGTAACCGATTGCATACAGAGAGTAAAGCGGCAGACCAAGACAGGGAATTATCATTCCATCGTTACTCGATAATGTCACTAGTCATCTCGCGAGCAGTTACGTTGATTGTCGTATATGCAGTATGATGCCTTCGATCCAAAGCACGAACTATTCTAACCAGACAAAACCTATCGTCACCTATCCTGTCCACCTACGAGCTGACAAGTCGCAAAACACCAAAGAGACGCGCACGTACAACACCACCGCAAGCTGAACCGAAGGTCTTCGGAGTCACCTCTGCCGGGTATAAAACAAAAAATTAACAACAATCTGAATTATGTAAAATATAAATTTAAAAAGGAAAAATGAATTAGTAAGTTTTACATATATAATTATCTTTACATATAATAATACTTAATTCTCATATTACAGTTTTATGTGCCAATAATAGAAGAAGACAAATCCGATTTGTGGAGACCTGGCTTGAAATTCCTAAGAGGGAGGGATGTTGTGCCCATAAGTGCACACCTAAGACATGACCTACTGAGTCAACCACTGTCGAAATACCTTTAATTGCGAAAAAGGTATTAACAGTAGGTATAACGTCGACAGCAGTTTTCCGTTACACATAATGTGACGAAACGACGCAGTATAAAGCCCTACATCCAGAATGCAACTCTTCAGTAGGTCAAAGCTGAGTAATGCATTTTGGAAGTAACCATAGGTAGGTGCCAGGTAGGTCTTTTGAACTTCGAATGAGTCGAACAGAAACCACCAACCTAGGTATTTCAGTCATTTACATTAACAGTAATATCTTGCTAGGAAATATAAATGAAACACTAACACTGACATCCATATTAATAAAAAAGCTTATGCCACTTATACCTAATCCACGACTTTTCTAAATTATAGAATTGGAATGGTTCGGAACGAAGAGTGCTGTTAAGCAAGGATGTGCTCTTTTGTTTGAACTGTTTAGTAATGAAGCGTTAGTTAGTCTTACTGGAGGATTCCGATTCGCTGATTTAAAAGTCAATATTTTTTACTTTAATTGCTAATCTTTTTGTTATGATTATAGGTACTGTAAGGCAAGTTATGCATTCAAAAAAAATCAAACATTTAAACATGACATTTCGATAAAAGAGAACACCAAAAAAGTGGGTCCCGCAATTGAGTATGTCTGTCTCTCGTCAAGTCGAAAACGTAACAAACGGTTGGATTGATTTGCTTTAATTTTAATTAATTTTTATTTAATCTTAACTTATAACTATCTTAAAGCTAGACAAAAAAGTTTAAAACTAGCCTAATTATCAATAACTTACAACTAATTTATTGGCCCTATACAGGCGTTCTAAACTAAACTATATCTCTTAATGCTAATGTCTTTCGACCTTAAATCTATTTTAATTAATTCTAATTATTTTATTTTATGTTTGTTTTACCAAGAAAGCTTTTTTTAAAAAACCCGGTCTCGTATCATTTTTCATTTTTTACTTATAAACTGCCTAATTCTAGACTAAAAATAATTTAAACTAGATACAATTAACTTATATACTAACTAAAACTAACTTAAACTGCTTAAGATACCTAAAACCACTTAAAACTACTTAAAAACTAGAACAGCCACAGCAGCAATTTTTTGTTTTTTTTTAATTTTTCTTGTTTATATTTTGCATACGCATGTAGACACACAGCTACATTCACACCATACATACATGTACATACGTACATACATATACTTACGCACATACATGTACAGTTACGCAGGTACATGCACATATGCCTCCGCATACATACATATTTTTAATTTTTTTTGGTGCCACCCCGACTGTTCCCTATACCTAATTACCCTAAATGAATGTAAGTCGGCCAAGACATACCATCTTAATCGACTTTAAATATCACGATGCTGTTCAGATACCCACCAGAAATGGTTCTCCTGTTTCCCTTCGGTCCCGATCTACACAGTCCTACCAAACCGAAAGCGCTCCTCTCCACCTTAAGGGATGACGTTTCGACCATACAGGAGTCGCCTATCTACAGTTTTACGGTTGACGTGGTAGATAAGCGGAACCGCCATTCTATCCTGTATCAGCCCTCGACTGTCTAAATAGAGGAATGCCTCGGGAGGGATGTAACCACTTAACCGCACACTCTCAAAATATTCGTTATTGGGGTAATAAGCCCCAAATATTAAGCTGTTAGTTGAGAACATCGCTCTTGCAACGTGACCCCGAATCAGCTTAAACAAAAAATTATCTATTCTGTTTATGTTGACTCCGTTGTATAGAACCTGGTTGGAATAATATCTTGTGTACTCCGACTATGGTGTTCTGTGTAATCCAAGGCAACGCCTAAGACATTGCCTCTCAAACACCCGAATCTTTTCCATTTAAGGTGGTGAAACGTTGAACCACACCGGACATCCGTAGGCAATCATCGACCTGATGATGACCATGTAACAAATCACCTTCACCCTGCTGTCAAGACGGCTGCTATAAAACAGTCGTTTTGTCAAGGCAAAGGCTCCCCTAGCCCTGGCCAAGGCAGCACCTATATGTCTGTCGAAATACAGGTACTGATCCAACCAGATGCCAAGGTACTTTACTACACTTTTACTCGCCATTGGATGTCCATATGGCCCTACGATCACCAGCTTGCGCCAGTTCTTTCTCGTATCCCTTGAGGCGCTAGACAACGGAGTCCTAAACAAAATAGTTTCTGATTTCTGGAAGTTGATTTTTAACTTTCAGTCATCACAATATCGCTGAATCTTGTCGAAGTTATTCTGCAAGAGACTTTTGATGACCTCAACTGTATTAGCTGTTCTGTACGCAATTATATCGTCGGCGTACGCAATTGCCTGAGTTAGACTACCTATCAGATCGCTGGTGTAAATGCTGAATAGAATCGGCGAGTTAACCGCTCCCTGCTGAAGACCATTATTGATATTAAAAATTGCGGTAGAAGTTACATTGCCACTCTTGACAACAAACTTTCTACCATTTAGCATGTCATAAAGCATATACAATAGAGGTTTACTTATACCTAGTCTGGTAAGCTTTAGATAGAGACCTTCTAACCATACGGTGTCGAAGGCCTTCTCCAAATCAACCAGACAGGCACCCGTACACTGCTTTTTAATTTTGTTCCATTGGATATCAGAAACTAGTTTAGACGCGGCATGAATTGTGTCATGTCCCGCCTTAAAACCGAACTGATTATCCGGGATGATATTTTTGTCCTCCGCCCATTTGAAAAGGCTCTATTAATAACCTTTTCAAATACTTTGCTGATACTCGGAAGAAGGCTTATCGATTGGATTATTGATGTGTGCTCGCCTGTCAACCTCTTGGTCGCAGGCTCGATTCCTGCCGTTGTCCATGTTGTCTTATTTTTCATTAAAAACTAATTCTAAAATTGTCATAAAATGAGTTGCTGGTTTACTCATCCATGCTGTTTAGGCATAACACTAACAGCATGTGATTGAGTAAACATACACCCATACAATATGACAACGTCATAAAATAATATAATGCGAATTAAGAGACATATATAAATAGAAAACGATAAATGCTCCGCTTTAGTACAGCCGCCATCCCTGAAGAAAAATTTGAGACAAAAACCAGCTCTAGTCTCAAAACATCGCGCCACACATGTTTCCTATCTCTTCTCTCTCACGCCCACGCTGTGTTAAAAATCATATAAAGGGTAACATTATAATCCCTTGAGCGCGTGTAAATTATAAAAAAAAAAAATCGACCGGAGATTCGCCGGATTGGAGTTCTCCTTTCCTTTTTTTGGGAGAGGGTGCACCACAGCTGTCTTCCACCTCACTAGATAATATGCATTATTCAGCGCGTTGTTAAACAGTGTGGTATAAATTTCAACTGCTTCTTGAGGCAAATGTAGTACAACGTTGGATATATGTACCATCGACTCCTGCTGACTTCTTTTTCTTTAATGAATCGAAGATAAGCTGGAGCTCATTCTTCGAAATTAACAGGGAACTGGGCCCATTTCGGTCGGCAATTATGGCGTTTTTTTTTTTTTTTTTTATAACTTTGCACGCGCTCAAGGGATTATGAATACCCTTTATATGTTTTTCTTAACACAGCGCGGCATCTGGTGAAGAATAGAAAGAAGGATAGGAAAGATGTGTGACGCGATGTTCTGAGACTAGAGCTGGTTGTTGTCTCAGATTTACCTCCAGGGATGGCGGCTGAACTAATGCGGAGGGAATTACCGTGTCTTATTTATGTATGTCCCTTATAATTCGCATTATTTTATTTATATCGATGTCATACGTAATGGGTATGCTAGTTTACTCAATCACACGTTGTTAGTGTTATGCCTAAACAACATGTAATGAGCAAAGCAGCAACTTATTTTATGACAATTTTGAGAATTGGTTTTTAATGGAATATAAGAAGACATAGACAACGGCAGGAATCGAACCTGCAACCACGAGGTTGACAGGCGAGCACACAACTATCGCGCCACGGCCACCCCCAAAAATCTGCCAAATCTTCATCATTAAACCCGGTAAAACCAAGATTCTCAGATCGCCATTCGATTATATTGCTTCAAATTTGGTTTTCCATTAATATGCCCACACGTGTTTTGCATTTTTAAGACGAAAAATAACGGTAAATAATGCAGTTGGTATATAATTGCTAGTGTTTTTTTCGGCTGGCCTATTTTAATATTGTATGGGAGTGGTCCGTGCCTCAATACAAACAATTTGCGGTACATATGTATACTATTAATTAATTTGTTAATATTCTCCCCGATTGCGCCATATGTATTGCGATAGAACTAAAACCGATAAGCCAGAAACAGAAATTCAGAATTGGTGCCTAAACTACATGCAACCTACGTTTGCGACACGCCCAACAGCATATTGACACAAAAATTTCGTAAGAATATCCGTCAAATAAGTCAAATACATGCATAATTTTTCAACTCTAAGAAATACATACCCCTTAGAAAAGTAGGGTTACTTAGTATGTAGTAAGTTTTGACAACATGCTTTTTCTGAAATAAAAATACAAACTATCAACCCAACCCAACAAAAATCAGCCAAGTGTCCCTTTAGCATCCTATAAATAGTTTCCTGTTATAACACGTTTATGAGATCCAAACAATTTCCATTTTGTTTGTGTTCCGCATAATATTATAACTTATGAGCGGCCGTCATATTCCAAAGCCTTTGAAATTCAGAATTATGGTCTACTTAAAATAAAAAAAAATACAAGAAAAAAACTTAATACAATTTCGTAGGTCCTGTAGAACTAAAATATGGTGTACAATAAATTTCGCATTTAACACAAAAAACTCATTTTAAGACAAAACCCTTTTTTGTTGTCTTGATGTGAGAGATAACTCATAATTTTGTTCGTACAATAATATTTGCAAGTTTTTTTCTTGGGTTGGATATTTATTTTACCAATAAAAAGTCAAAGAACAGCTTGATAATAACTACATATGATTTTCTCACATTTTTCAATCTTTGACAACTAAATAATTGTGTTACAATTCGATCTGAGTTGGCGTTCTGAGTTACTCCGATTTGTTCATATAAACGGTGATTTTTTAAGAGCTTGGTTTTTGAAAATTCAAAAAAACACAGAAACTTGTAAAAAGTGAATGAAATTTTTATTTGGATCGATAAATCAATTTCTGCCATTTACTTTTTAAAAATAATTTCACTTAAATGTTGCCCGCGGCTACGCTTCAGGTGGTCCATTCTGAAGGTCCAATTTTGGCAAACTTTTTCACACATTTCGGCCGGAATCTCACCAATGACGCGTTCAATGTTGGCTTCCAAGGCAGCAATCGTGTTTGGCTTGTCCCCATAGACAATAGACTTAACATAGCCCCACAAAAAATAGTCTAACGGGGTCAAATCACATGATCTTGGTGGCCAATTGACTGCGCCAAAACGTGAGATCAACTGCTCACCAAATTCGCCTCTCAATTGATGCATGGTTTCGCGTGCAGTGTGGCAAACATATTTTTCACAGAGCACGAATTTTGATAATAAATTTCAATAATTTGCAAACGTTGTTCAGGCGTAAGTCTATTCATGATGAAATGGCAAACAATACTGATTCGAAATGTCAAATGTTCGTGGAATTTGTCATGTGTGATCTGTCAAAAATATAAACGTCAAAAACCAAGTAGCAAAAAAATCACCCGTTATTATAAGACTAGAAAATTAAAGCTGCTTGAAGAATGGCCAATCGACATTAAATCATTATTTTTAAAGACTGAATAGTTTTTTCCATATATGTATGTATGTACATATATTTTTCTCATAAAGATGCTGAAGTTGATTTTACATTGGGGCAAACAATGATTGAATAGCAGTAGTTTATGTAATTAACGACCGTAGTTTAAGATATTTAGACAACCATCAGCACATACCAAAGCTTGTAGTTATTTGTTTTTGAACTGAGTTTATCCGCAGGCAGGGAAGTTAGGTTTGAATATGTCGTTTGTTTGTTGTTCACAAAGGAGTTCGTTTTAACGTCAATTTGATAAACAACAGTTGATTCTGTAGTATTTAGCTACCCTGTTAACGAGAGTGTACACTTTGGTCGAAACACTCTTTAATAAATAATTAAATTTGTAATTAATATTGATATCATAGCATACTACATAGCGATGATATGAAAAGTTTATCTTAGTTTTTAATGTATCCCCCATCGCTGAAAGGCTTGCAATGTAAAACAACATAAACAAGTACATTCTTCTTGAACTAAGAGAAATATCGATTTAAAAATGAGATCTAGGAAAGAATACAAATGCAAATGATATAAGGAACAATAAAGTAATAATTGTTATATTAAAAAATAAGGTTTTATGTAACTCTTTTTCCAGAAACTTTATAAAAAAACATAAAACTATTCTGGTTCTTAGCACTGTAAAAAAGCTCTACATCCAATAAGCTTACCAAATTAATTACGTACAGGCCACAATGATTTAAGTGTCTTAAAAGTTTCGGGAAAATTTCGTTCTATTCTCAGGCGCATACACGTCCAAAGCGGAATTCAAGAACGATGCCACAAACAGAAGCATACAGCGATTTTTCTTGCAACTTATTAATTTTCATAGCAAAATCGAGACCCACTGGAAATTGAAGAAATTTAAATACAAATGACAAACCGATCGGGACACGAAGAGTCCGCAGCGGCCGGCGTTGCCACAAAGAATCGAATTTTGAGGGCCAATACTCGTCGGAAATTTTTTCCAAACAAAAAAGACAATTATTAGAGCACTGAGTAGAGCTTGAACAATTCAAGTACTCTCTAAGCAGAGTTTGATCAGGGCTCTCCGATTTATTTATGAAACAAATTGTAGCAGTGAACTGGGAAAATAATAATGTAATAAATATTTATTACGTACATAGGTAGAACAACCGGCGTCAATATCTATTTCAATGTGTTTATTTTTTTCCCGTCTGGCTCTGTCATATCACACACAAAAAGTTTACTCCATCTTTCTTTATGTTTCTTGCTTAATATAGAGGTTCTTATTAATTACAAAACTTTTTTGTTTAAATAACATTTAAATAAATAAAAGGCACGAAATATATTTCTTTACGAAACACTTGTCAAATAAATATTTTATTCATTAGACGTTACAAATTTTACAAAATGCATTTCGGCATGAGTTACATGTTATTATCAGCTTCAAGCTTTAAAATTTTAATGTATACAAAATAATGTAATGTATTTGCCTTAAGCACGTATGCAGATACCTTTATTTGCGATATGTATATACATTGTACCAAAAAACTGTGACATTTGCCTACCGACCGTATAGCCGACACCATCTCCCATTACTTGGGGAGAGTACGATAACTATGGCGCCAAGATATAATAACGGTTTTTGGTAGAGGGGCTTAATACAAGCATTTTTTACTATGGTAGGGGGGGTCTATCTCCCCTCGTTTAGGCGGGAGGGGCAATTTTATAAAAATTTACGTAAAATCTTTAAAAAAATATTAAAAAAGAACGGCAACACTTACAGTTATAAATTATACCTTTTTCAAAAGTCAGAACTCTACAATTTATAATTAATTTTAAATAAAGTTGTTTTAGTCAATAGTTTTTTAAATAATTGACTTCAAAGTCAAAATTTATGAAAAAAAAGTTACTAAAATCACTTTGAATATTATTTTTCTCATGATTATGGATATCGATAAAAAAATAATTGATGTAGTTAACTGCTCCAATTATTTTTTTATTAAACACAGAAAACTACTTCTTTTTATGTCTTCTAGTTTTTAAGATATGTAATTGAAAAATAGTAAAACTATACTTGTTCTTTAAACCCAAAAGATTCTTTAATTTTAAAGAAACTTTGCATATAATAAAATTTTCACCCTCCCCAAAGCCTATAGTGAGCCCAAGCAGGGGGGTTGCAGGGGGGCAGCATGCCCCCCCTTAGGCATCTCACTATTTGCATCGTAAATTTCATATATACCTTTGTGATTTTATTACAGTTAATGCGGTTATTTACCAACCGAACTTTGCACTTTTTGAATTTTCCACGGTCATTAAAATATCACAACACAGAGGTGGAGTAGACGTTTTGGAGGGAATTAACCCGATTTCTTCTAAAAACGGGATACTTTTTTCGTTTGTTGACACCAAATCCCCAAACGAACAAAAAATCGAAAAATTATTTAATTTTGGGTGAAGAAGTGGATGCTTAGCCTCCATTCTTAAAAAGGAAACACTACTCTTTCAAACGTTAAATGAAGAATGGCTTTGGTAAACAATAACCTGCACCAAACCTGTATAAAAATAACGGTACAAACATCGAATACTTGGTCTTGTTTTTTATAATCTAACTATATACATACTTTTTACTGTGGCTGCATTATATGTGTGTACATAGTTATATGCATATCTATGTATGACACAAACATATGTGCATATTAAGAAACTATGAGAATTTGCTGCCGTTGTGTTGTCGTAAAGGTAATGCAAATTTTTTTATAATGCAATAAATTTTCATGCTCAAATATATTAAATGTTTAAGTTTTGGCCAAGTACCTAACCGGATATTTAGAAAAAAGAGATTGAAATGGACATGACATATGTACATACGTTTATGTATATAATATCAATTATTTTTTTTAATCCAGATTCTTTACATGCAAAAGACACTTTACATGCACCCATCTGATACAAAATTATTTTTTTTTGTTTTTCAATTTTCTCAAAAACTAGAAAACATAGAAACGAATAGATTTCAGTGTTTGATTAAAAAATAATTGGAACAGTTAACTGCATCAATTACTTCTTTATTGGTATTTATAATCATGAGAAAAATAATACTCAAAGTGACTTTTTTAACTTTTTTTTCATAAATTTTGAGTTTGAAGTCAATTATTTCAAAAACTATTGACTGAAACAACTTTACTTAAAATTTATTATAAATTGTAGAGTTCTGACTTTTGAAAAAGGTATAATTTATAACGGTAAGTATTGCCGTTCTTTTTTAATATTTTTTAAAGATTTTAAGTAAATTTTTATAAAATTGCCCCTCCCGCCTAAACGAGGGGAGATAGACCCCCCCTCCCATAGTAAAAAATGCTTGTATTAAGCCCCTCTACCAAAAACCGTTATTATATCTTGGCGCCAAAGTTATCGTACTCGTGCCCATTACTTTAATCTCCTAAGAATTAAGTATATCATCAACTATAATAATTAATTAAGGATATTTAAATAAATGAATTAAATCTACACAACTGGTGAATTATTTGTGGATAAGTCGAACATTACAATTGGCGACGAGGATACGAAACGTATTTCACAATTGCCCACTCAGTGAAAACTGTAAAAGTGCACGTGCTATTCCTAAAGGTTAGAATTAATATACAGTGAAATGTCCACTTTTGGAGAACTTCCAAAATTTCATCATGAAGTAAATGACTTCAAAATATTATAAGACAAACTGGAACAGTTTTTTATTGGAAAGAGAGTTGGAGCAGATAGTGTAGAGAAAAGGAGCGCTCTTTTGTTAATTTCGTTACACGATGAACCTAAATAAAATGCACGACTGGATCGTACAAACTTGCTCTTGGAGCTAACAACTTTAGTGTTACTCACTCACTGTATATACATCTCTATAGTACTATCATGAAGAGGAACGTCCGGGGAGGCATCTGGTATGTTCTATAAGAATTAGTATCTTGGGCTCATTTGCAAAATGTGTATAGCCTAATAATTAAAAACCAAGAGGGAGTAGAATGCATATGCTTTAACATTTTCTAAAGTTAAAGCAAGAGAAAAGAAAATATACCCTTTTTGTGTATTTTTCTTTACTAACATTTATTTAAAAGTGGAGAATCTACCTATATACTCGTACATACATATGCGTTTATAAAGATTTTTTGGAAGAATTGTATCCCGTTCTACCTAGTTTTGGTTTTGGCATTATTATAATTATATATATAGGTTTGTGTGGATTAAATGTTTGCCGTGTGTTCGTTTTGTGTTAAAAAAAAACAACAGTTTTTGACCTTGATTTACTGCACTTTTCGTTTCGGCAATATAATTTGTTTGAAAATAGATTTGTCCGCAGGTTTGTTTTGCGTTTAAAAAAAAATATTAAATTCAGTTGAATTGGTGTCGTAGATAAGTAATTGATTTGTGATGAATGTAATTCAAGCAATTTTTAAATACCTACCTACCTATGAATTTAAATAAACTCTTTTTGTGTGATAAAAGTGTTGTGGCATTGAAGATAGGTAGGTATGTACTTATGTAGGTACCTTTAATAAGATATTTAAATACCCACAATGCTTGTGATTTAAATTCAGGTTCAAACCGTATTGGAGTAAAAATTAAAGAGGTAAATAAAATACCACCAAGTTATAAATATTATTTATTCTAACATAACCATATTAAAGCAATAAATTTACGTTTATCTAATATGATACCAATGTAGGTAGGTACATGTACCTACTAACATTTAAAAAAAAAAAAATTATGAGATAACTTTTTCATTTTATTTTATTTAATACGTACCTATCATTAGGAATGCATTATTTTTTGCATTTTTGATTGAAAAGAATGTGTATAACTTTTTACTTGTGAGATACTACCTACTACATATATGGCAAGTTTTGGATTCTTAAAAAAATTAAATCGAGATTTTGATCAAACTTTACATTACGATGATAAAGACATGAATGAATTGGTTCCAGCAATTCTGTCTATCTGTCGGTCTGTGAGTCTACCGCCTAAGCTCGTGCATAAATTTTCTTCAATCTTGGTAATAATAATGTTCTTTCGGTAATGGTTATATGCCCACAGTTTTTTTTTTGCATTTTTGAGACCAAAAATAACGGTACAGGGGGTCAATTCCCGATCTGTGAAGATGTGAAGTGATACATATTATCACGCTTTCACGTCTAATTCGATTCTCGATTCGTGAAAAGGTGAAGTTAATTGCCAAACATTTTTCATATGATAATTTTTTTATCACAGTCATTTGTTTTGTGAAGAAAATGTTTCTAATCGAATATTAAGAAGAAAAACAGGATTTGGCACAATTAATTTTGGTTATAAGTTATTTTATTTGTGTTTATTCGAGTAAATAACGAAATTGTTAAATCAACAAATTGACAACAGCCGACGCGACGGTGCTCATTCCCGCGACAGATCGTTGGAAACTACCCATTGCAAAAAAATGCAGAGCACTTTACCATATTTAAATGGCTTTGAAGCCCACTTATAAATTTTTTCAAGAATGCTCTCAATTCACGTATTCAATCCATGCATAAATGTTTTGGGAATCTATAATGTTCAATAAAGTGCTCCTAGTTGTAATTTCGAATAGATTCTGCCCATCTCGAAGGGAAAGCCTCAATATCCTCACATGAAAAAATAATAAATCTTACTCAAAACAGAGATACTATTGAATATAATATAAACCCACAATTGTTTAGTACGACGTCTTTTTTTAATTTATTAAACGAATTATTATTATTCCGGACATTATTCTTAAGCTGAATATAAATATTTCTGAAATGAAATATTTACCTTTCCCAACAAAAAATCTAATCAGAAATGACAGAATTTATCATTTAGTACTTTTTAGTACAAACTTTATCACAATGAGTTCTAGAATCGCATTAGGCGTGTGTGTGAAGTTGGAAAATGATAAACCTCTGTGAAAACTGAAATGATATTTTTTTTATCGCTTCATAATTTCACAGATCGGGAATTGACCCCCAGTTTATTATGCCAAAAAGGTAAATCTTGAAAATTAGTGGATTAATGAAGGGAAAACGTACTTTTTGGTAGTCGTTTTTTATTTTTTATTTTTTTGGGAAAAATGGTTATGGTCAAAGGAATACCCTCAAATAAAATTAGCATAACAGAAAGCTATGATCTTTTCTCAGATCATTCTGCTGTTATTCTCACTATGAGCGAAAATCTTGTTAAAAATGAAAAATCACCCAAGCTAACCAATGGGAAAACCAACTGGGAAGGTTTTAAGAAAAATATAGAGGATAACGATGAATTAAGGGTTTCACTACAAACGCCTCTCGAACACGCAGTAGATAACTTCGTCAATATCGTACAACAAGCCGCATGGAAAAATACCCTGTACCAAAGAGAAATACCGCGCTTTAAAAACTTAAAATATCTGCAGGAAATAAAAGATTTAGTAAAAGAGAAACGAAAAGCACGTGAGAAATGGCAGCAATCTCGAGCTCCTCAACACAAGGTAAATTTAAATCGATTGTGTAATTTACTAAAAAAAGACGATAGTGGAATTCAAAAATTCTGAATTTGGAAATTATCTTGAAAGCTTGACAGCAGGAAAAGAATCCAACTACTCAGTAACGAAGAAACCAAAACTCCCAGCGCCTCCGATTAAGAATGATCAAAACGAATGGGCAAAAAGCGACAAAGAGAAAGCAAACGTTTTTGCGGATTACCTGGAGAACACATTTAAACCTTTTGATGGGCAAGTACTCAACGAAAATTTAAATATAAGTTCTAACTCAGGCGAAAATTACATTACAGGAAATGTTACCCTTGCCGAATTAAGTAGAGAAATAAGAAAGCTTAAGTATAAGAAAGCTCCGGGATATGACCTAATTACGGTCGAAGTTCTCAAAATGCTTCCTCGCAAAGGGTTAATTAATCTTCTTTATATAATAAATGCCACTCTAAGGCTAAAGTACGTTCCGAGCCAATGGAAGGTTGCGGAAGTTATAATGATTTTCAAACCAGGAAAACCATCACATGATAAGAAATCTTATAGACCTATTTCGCTTCTGCCCGTAATATCTAAGGTCTTTGAAAGAATATTACTTCTGCGCCTGCAGCCAAAAATAGAAGAAAAGCACCTAATACCTGAACATCAGTTCGGATTTAAAAGCAAGCATTCGACAATTGACAGTGCATAGGATCACTGACGTCATTGAGAAAACTCTTGAAGAAAAGAAAATTTGTTCGTCGGTCTTCCTAGACGTGACGCAAGCTTTTGATAAGGTGTGGCACGAAGGCCTAAATTTTAAATTTAGACAAATTCCATCTGAAACACTTTATACGCTTCTTAAAGCATATCTAGAGAATGCACTTTTTAGAGTAAGACATGGAAACGATTACTCGGATCTCAAAGACATAGTGGCTGGGGTACCACAAGGAAGTGTCTTAGGTCCAATATAGTACCTATTATTAACACTTGATATACCTCAAAAAGAAGACACTATCGAAGCCACGTTTGCTGACGACACTGCAATACTAGCAGTGGACCAAACGATAAATTATGCTATGACTAAATTACAAAAAGCTCTGAATTATGTCAGTGAATGGACAAAAATATGGCGAATATCGATTAACGAAGTAAAATCAGTCCATGTAGATTTTACGTATAAGAAAATTAATAGATTACCGGTATTTGTTAATACGGTTCAAGTTCCGTTTGCAAACGAAGCAAAATATCTCGGAATGACTCTAGACGCGAAATTAAAATGGAAACCGCATGTTAAAAAGAAATGCAAAGAGTTAAATAATAAACTCAGAGATATGTACTGGTTTCTCGGGAAACACTCTAAGCTCAGTATCGAAAATAAGCTAATTTTGTACAGGCAGGTGCTTAAGCCTGTCTGGACTTACGGTATACAACTCTGGGGTTGTACGCGAGATTCTAATTTAAATACCTTACAAACATTTGAAAATAAACTCCTAAGATCATTTGTAAGCGCACCTTGGTACATTAGAAACGAAGATCTCCATAGACATCTCGGGATTCCCACGGTTCGCGATGAAATAAAAAATTTTGCCCGAAATCACAGAAAACAGTTATAAGAACACTGCAATAGTACTATAATCGAAATTATCGATGAGACGAATTTAGTACGCCGCCTGCGAAGGACAAAGCTTTCCGATCTGGTGCACTAAACGAGAATCCGTTTTAAAATCGCGGTATAAGCAGGAAATAACCGGATAGTTACCTGCAACACGTTAATTAAATTCGTTAAAAATAAATTGCTAGATAAGTTTCAACTTAGTTGCAATCGGGAGGAGGAGGTGTTTTCAGTGCAGTAAGAATCTCACACTCCTATGAGCATGCGTTCTTCGGTCCTCATAGAGTCTTTTGAAGGTTTTACCTACCCACGGAAAAAAAATTGATTTTTTTTTAAATTTTATTATGGAGAAGCTCCCAAAAACTTCTATTATAGTTATACTATGCAGATTTAAAGCTCATGTAGGTAATATTACCTTGATTCTTAGTATAATGAATTGTCGAATGCATTATTAAAGGAATAGTTAAATAGGTACCTACAAATGTATATTTAAATGGATTTTAATTATGTAAATTAGGAGGGTAATAATATAAATATGTACAAGTACATACATGTATATAATGAAAGTGAATGGTGTATAGGTGGGAAACAATGGTTTTTTAAACCTATTTAAACTGCCAAAATCATCACTTTAATCGGTTTTTTGAAAAAAACGAAGAAGGCCATTAGATGCCACGGATCAATGAAAATTTTATAAAAAAGTATCTCGAAAATTGTGGGACGGGTTTTTATGAAATCCCGTTTTTTATTTTTCATTTTTTGAAAACAAAATTCTTTTAAAATTTTTGTATTCAATTTTTTAGAGACTATTAATGTTCATGTGAATATAAAATTTAAAATTATTTTTTTTTTTGATTAGTTTCAAAATTATTGATTTTTCAAAAAAAAATTAATAACTTATTTTAATTAAAAAAAAAAAGTTTTTCCAAATTTTGATATGCAAAAATAATTAAGATACTTAGGTCCTGTCAGATATAAAATTTGAAAGAAATCCAATGTATCGTTAGCGAGAAAGCCAAAAATTGAAAAAACAACGTTATATGAAAGGTACCGTTAATAGACTTTTCCTGTAAACTTGGTTCATATCAAATGATAGCTATTACCAACAAAAAATCTCCAAAATTTGTATCAAAATCGTTGGAAGAAAAATAAGATTTTCCTTCAAGGTCATATGGCCAGTGGCGGCGTAAGACATACGATTTATGTGGGCAAGGTACATTTCGCGAGGCCCTCTGGTGGTGAATATAAAACTGACATGATTGATCAATTTCGAAGAATTTGCCAATAGTCTATCTGTAATCTGTAAGCAAACAAAACAAAAACAATAATAACATAGATAGGTAATTAACATAACATAAGAAGGGGACTAATTCGTTCGAATAAAAATTGGGTGAATATAATGCATACCTACCTCCTTTGTAACGGGTGATTTTTTTGCTACTTGGTTTTTGACGTTTATATTTTTGACAGACCACACCTGACAAATTCCACGAACATTTGACATTTCGATTCAGTATTGTTTGCCATTTCATCATGAATAGACTTACGCCTGAACAACGTTTGCAAATTATTGAAATTTATTATCAAAATTCGTGCTCTGTGAAAAATGTGTTTCGCAAGCTACGTCCGTTTTATAGTCGTCATAATTTTTGGCTAAATGGATACGTAAATAAGCAGAATTGCCGTATTTGGAGTGAAGAGCAGCCAGAGGCAATTCAGCAGCTACCAATGCATCCCGAAAAATGCACTGTTTGGTGCGGTTTATGGGCAGGCGGCATCATTGGGCCGTACTTCTTTAAGGACGATGAAGGCCGCAGGGTTACGGTCAATGGAGAAAGGTACCGTTCGATGATAACAGATTTTTTTTTGCCGAAAATGCAAGAATTGAACTCGGTCGACATGTGGTTCCAACAGGACGGTGCCACATGCCACACTGCACGCGAAACCATGCATCAATTGAGAGGCGAATTTGGTGAGCAGTTGATCTCACGTTTTGGCGCAGTCAATTGGCCACCAAGATCATGTGATTTGACCCCATTAGACTATTTTTTGTGGGGCTATGTTAAGTCTATTGGCTATGGGGACAAGCCAAACACGATTGCTGCCTTGGAAGCCAACATTGAACGCGTCATTGGTGAGATTCCGGCCGAAATGTGTGAAAAAGTTTGCCAAAATTGGACCTTCAGAATGGACCACCTGAAGCGTAGCCTCGGGCAACATTTAAGTGAAATTATTTTTAAAAAGTAAATGGCAGAAATTGATTTATCGATCCAAATAAAAATTTCATTCACTTTTTACAAGTTTCTGTGTTTTTTGAATTTTCAAAAACCAAGCTCTTAAAAATCACCGTTTACATACTTTAATATTTCACTAACGTAATACATATAATGCAATATACAGTGGCTACAAAATAAATAGCACAGTTTTGTTTTAAGAAATTTGACTAAGGCTTAAATCGTAAGTTCATTTTCAATTTCCAATACTGTAAGAAGTTTTTTGTTGTGGCTTTTGAGTGCAAAGAAACAGGATATTACTTCTCTTCAATTTATTTAATAAACAAAGTCAAATGTAAGTCAGAGATAAGCAATGTGAATTCAAGTGAAGACAATTTAAATAGCACATATTGTTTTCTTTGTAAACATAATAAATTTTTGGTAAATATTTTAAGCACTTTCAAAGTTTTTTTTAATAAAATAGGTAAGATTTTAATTGTTAATATGTAGTTCTGGATTTTAAAAATTAAGGTTACTGAAATTATTCAATAGATGGAAAACTTACAAGTTCGAGGAAGACTGTTGTTAATACTCTAAGCCAAGCTGGATGTGTTAAAACAAAATAAGCAAACGAACAAGATCTTGGTGTAAACGTGTTTCTTAGCACTATTAAAAACCACCTCCGTAAAAACAATTATGTGGAAGAATTGCCAGAAGAAAATCACATGTCTCCAAACGCAATTTGTCACGTCATCGGTTGCAGTTTGCAAATGAGCATAATATTTCAAAAGATCAAAATTGGTGGAAAAATATCTTGTGCTCGGATGAGTCTAAGTTCAATCACTTTTGGATCGATAGAAAATGAAATGCATGACTGGATCGCACGAACTTGCTCTTGTGTTCGATCACATCTTATGCTAAGGATTTCTGTAAAAAATCTAAATATATTTTTAAAGGCGTTTTTTACTTAATTTTTTATACATATACTCAAAATTTCATTAATTTTTTTCTAAAAAATAATATTGGTATGACAATATTAAATATTTAATAATATAAACTCAAAAGCAAACGATTAAATTGGCTTAATAAAAGAAAAAATAATTCAAAATTCTGAAATAAAAACTTAATCTATTTTTAGCTCGAAAAAAAGTACGCCATTTTATTTCTTGGATAAATTTAAATTTATGAGAAAAAAAAAATTTAAAATCTATGGAGCGGTTTTTGAGAAAATTTTTTTTTTCACTTTTTGAAAACATTTTTCAAAAAAAATTTAAAACGCCAATTCATAGGTTTTCAGCAAATACATATAACTATAATTTTTTAAATAAATTAATAAGCAATTTTCAAAATCTAATTTAAAAAAAAAAATTAATTGCTTTTAAAAATACAAAAAAATATTAATTTAAAAATATTGGTACGCAGTATAAATTGAGCTACCTAAGCCTATATATGTGTGAAATTTCGAAAGAATCGGTTAAGCCATTTATGAGATAGTCGAAAGCAAAAAAACTTCCTATGGGAAGTACCATTTTAAGACATTTTCAACAAATTGTTTTTTTCAACCATATAATTGGTCCTACATAAAAAGCTGATTTTTTAAAATCAAAATCGTTAGAGCCTTTTCGAGAAAAATAGACTTTAACGTAACGGTTATATGCCAGGTACCGTTATTTCTTGAGCTAAAAAAAATTTGTTTCCCCTCTGTACAATACCTAAAAAACTCTATATACCAAATTTAAAGCAATTCGGCCCATCCCTTTAGGCTGTAGGTATCTATACATACATACAGGCAGACTGATAGACAGACATACAGACGGACAGAATTTTTAGACCATCTTTTTTAGTCTTCACTATCATCGTAATGTCATGTTTGATTGTTATCTCAAAACTTTTTTTTCGACGAATGCATACTTATAGTACCTACATATGTATAATCGCAAGTAAAAATATTAGCAAAGCGGAAAAAGTCGGGAATATTATCCAAAATATACTATCAAAAGTGTTAAGCTTGGCGGAGGTAGCATTCTTGTTTTGGTGATTTTTTCCTCGTATGGCGTTGGACTTCATCGCATAGAACGTATTATTAGATCAGATAAAATACAAAGAAATTCTGAGGAATACAATGTTATCATATGATGATGAAGAAATGACCTTGACGAAAAAGAAATTTAAACGATCCAAAGTACACCGCTAGGTGTGTGAAGCATTGGTTATCAACGCATAAAATCGCGGACATGGAAGAACCAGCTCGATCCCCAGATCGCAATTATTTCGAGAATTTGTGGAATAATGTGGATAAAGCAATTAATAGATCCCCTAGTTCAAATTTGGACAAACTTTGGCAGGAAGTTCAGCCATCTTGGTACTCGGTACTTGTTGAGAGCCTTTTTTATATATGAACCGTCAATGTGCCGCTGTGACTAAAAATAAATGTTATCTCACTAAATATTAACACCTAATTTTTTTTATGTTATTATACTTGCTTTTATTTTTCTAATGAAGTGTGCTCTTTATTTTGTCCAAGAATAACTTCCGTTGCTTCGATAGTTTTGTTTATTTTTTTTATTCAGTATTTATTATTTTATTAAAATAAATCCAAAAGATCGTTGTTTTACTACCTCATAAGTCAAACATTTATTTAAAGTTTAAATAACTGTAGTCCAAAAAATCTTGATCGAATACGACAAGTTCTACAGTGAATAGGCTGGTGGTACATCGGACTACGCGACAATATACGGTCGCATGTTCCGTTGAAATTTTCTACGGACCTAGCGACACGACCAATGGGTTGTAAGGTAAAATGTGAATGCTTACGATACACACACACAACTTCACAACTTTTTACTTGGCAAGAGAAGTAAATGTTTGCCGTCTTGCTATATATGTAGGTACTTTGATTGGCTTTCTAATAAGGGGAAGTCCCGAGCTAGGCCCTGTCACTGTCACTGACTGGGGACACCTGGCGATAGTTTAACGCCAACTAATGTTGCCATACTAAATATAAAAGAATTATCAGAAATGACAGAGATGAAATCTTTTAATTAATTAATCTTATAACACAATATATATAAGTAGTTTATCAGAAATATCGATTACTTCATTCACATTCATTTCATTTTCCATACTTTTTCAAATTTATTTTCGGCTGCGAGGCGCGAGGCCATTGCCGGTTGCCCACACCGCCCGCGCCATCCACCGCTTATGCGTATATATAATGTATAAGATTAATTCTGAAGAAAACAGCTTTAACGACACGTTCGCAATAAATATATGTATGGTAACCATCATCATTTTTGTTAGCTTAAAATTTAAGAAGTTTTTTTTTTAGCAATTAAACAAAAAAGTTCATGCCACCCGGACATGTTATATGTAGGTACATACATTAATAACCAAGAACATAATTTTGAAAAACGTGGTCGGGACTCAATTCTGAGTAAGACCGCCCTGACGATCCTTTCCATTGAAGGTGTTGTTATGAAAGACGGGAAATTTATTTTAAAGCAACAGCCATAAAATACAGGAATAATTTATCTTAAGACACCAGATGCTTGCTATTTGTATAATCTTAACTAACCTCATATGCATAGTGGCAACAATAAAGCATTAAACATACCTATTATATAATTTGAAATATTGCTCAGTAAGGCGGCGCGATTTAGGATGTGTCCCGGATTCGTACGCGGAAACAGTAGGAAGGAAGTAATTTCAGCTGTCAGTAAGTTTCGAGAGTGTTGTCAAACTATGTGTTAGATAAATTTTTGATTTAATTTATCTGTCAAATAATAAAAATGTGTTGAAATATGTATGTAATTTATATAGTAGAAATATGACGAGATATAAATATAAAATATTGTTTTACATACGGTGCCGAACCTGGTAATTTGGCCGCCCTAGGCAAAAATTGTTATTTTGCCGGCATTAAATAAAAAAAAATGTATAGTACCCTGAATTCAAGGCTGCGACGTGTAAACACCTTATGATATAAGGTACGGTATATATAAAAGTGTATATATGTATATATATTACAAAAGTTATATACTTTACTTTTTTTCATTTATACCTTATTTAATAATGAACAACTATTTTTATAACTTAATCATTTTTATTTACATCCTTTTTTTTCTAACAACGAGAAGCATGCAGTTGACAAAGCAGAAACGTCAAAGTTCAACTAGAAAAACATCTTGAAATTTGTATTTGTATTTTGGTTATTTCCTTCCGTCTACATTTGTACACCCCTCACTCAATCTGAGAAAATGACGAAAGACGAAACAACAACAAGAAAAGGAAACTTGTAAGTCTGCTTTCACACGTTTGCTTTATTTAAGCGTTGATTCTCATTTGTTCCCGTTTTGGCTCCGCGACCGCTTTAACACGAATAAGAATCTGTCCAAGTGAGATGAATGATATCTCCGCTTTCCTTACTATGCTTAAACGTAGGGGAGTTCGCTTAACAATAAGAAAAACCACAAGGAAGAAGAAACAATAACTGCAATTTTTATAGACCTCAGCAAGGGCATACAAATCGTAAGCGCAAATTGTAAAGTGTAATAGCAGTCTAATCGGAATGGGTTTTACATTAATGGTTCGCGCATTTCTTCATACATTTTTTAAAATGTTGGTGAATTTGGTAAGGGATGTTTTAAAACATAAAAAAGTCTCTCCTAAATTCACGAACCCTATCAAATTTCCCAACCATTTTAAACATAATGGCGTGCGTTACTTTCTAACTGAATTTTGAATTTTACCCAGGCAGAAAACTCAAATGTTTACACATCAAAAAGCGTATAACGACAACTTTAACATTTACTTTCTCAGTTAAGCTTTTTCCGTGTACGCGTATGTATTTGCCTTCGTTTTGCCATTTTTTTGTCTATTCTTGTATTTTGTTAATCATTAAATTTTAAATTATACTTTGTGTTTGTGCTACAAGTTGAAACTTTAGTCTGATGGCTTACAATCATAATAAATAGGTTATCACTACAATAATATAGCAAACGATTACAAGGGCGTAGACAGGATTTTGATCAGTGTAGGCAAGCTTGGTCGAGAACAATGTATAAAACCTCTAAGCTTACATTTATTAAAATGTCTAGATCGTATTTCTTCGACTTGTTGCTAAAATAGCTATGATGAAAATGCGCCAATTCTTATATTTTTTTTCACTTTTCACTAAACAAAAATAATAAATTGTTGTTGTTCTGTTTTCAAACAATCTCATGATATTATTTTTTTAAAGCTTAAGCTTTCACAAAAACAAAGTAGATCTTGATAAAGCATCCTTATCTATCACTGACATCCTGTAATATGCATTTCTCTCGATGCTCCAATATGTTTTTGTTTTGACATATCTACTAGGATTGAGACAGGGAAATCGGAAAATCAGAGCCCAGCGCGAGGATTCTCAACGTCAACAGCGTCTTAGTGATGTTATTGTTTCTGGATTGCCAAGCTGATTGAAAGAGAGCCCGATCAACATTGCAAAAAAAATAGCAACAAAGCTAGATCATTCATTAACTCCTCATTATGATGCTTTTCGCTTGCGGTCCCAAAATCAAAACAATACTGGTGATACCCCGTTACTGATTAGAACTTCATCTCATGCTGAAAAGAAAGCACTTCTCTCTGCTTTTCAAAAAAATAAAGGATTGACAATCTCTCAGCTGTTTTATGATGATGATAGGTGCGTTTTTTTTTGCAATCCCCGGGGGAATTGGTTGAAAAAAACGACCAAGGCGCTTGGTAAAAAACTTGGCAGCACTATTAATTTGCAAGATGACATTTGAAGAACAGCTGTAATGCAAGAAAAAAACAAACATGACTGTTTTCCTCATCCTCATCCTTCTAAAAATCATCGGGTAGATTTGTTTCGTGTAATTTCGATGTATTTATTGAATTTAAACTACTTTTCTATTAAAATAACATAAAAAGAACCAAGTTAATTATTATTTATACAAGAAAATGTGAATCAAGTAATTTGAAAATTGAAATCAAGTATTTTGGAAATTGTGTTTAGCCGATGTGATTTTCTTTTAATGTAATTTTCACAAATACTGTGGTACATAGAATTCAACCTCTTGAAAACTACCCCATTCGTTCTCTCCATTCCACGGTCACAGATGGTGACATTATATTAGTGGACGCGAGTTGCTTAGTCGGACGGGACGCTCAGTTCCTATGTCATTAGGAATATAGGTCTGAGCAAGAGCGGACGACGATCAAGAAGATTGAAGTATGCCAAGGATGTAGCAGAGAATCTGTATTGGGTTGCTCCCGTGTACAACAAAACGCAGCCGAAAACAAATTTCTCAGAAAAACCTTTGTTTTGTTTCATTCAATTCTTGTTAATAGAACGGATAACAACTTCAGGAAATGTTTTTTATTTAATAATAATTTCACAGTCAAGTTGAAAATCGCTGTAGAAGGTTTTGTTCATGGCGAGCTGGAATTAATCTACGACACCATAGAGGCAATACAAAAGCGGAAAATGTAAAAATTGATTTATTGTTGTGTTGCGGAATGTATATTAAAAGGTAGGTTAGGTTAGGTTGACATGGTCGTCAGGAAAACAACTGAGACACTTAGACAAAATGCTCAACAAAACCAAACAAAATTGATAATTATCTGACATGTCAAAATGTCAGTTTTGAAGTTTTTATACATTTTATCGATAACTTATGGCCTTTTCGATTGGCCGTCCGGAACACGTTCCTCCAATAAAACACACGGAAGGAATTTGACTGATTCTGAATTGTATGTACGAGTATCACTGTGTTTGTGAAAATTAAATTTAAAAAAAATCACATCGGCAAAAAGAATTTCCAAAACACTTGATTTCAATATAGATACCCATTTTCTTGTATCAATAATAATTAACTTGCTTCTTTTTATGTTATTTTACCACAAAAGTAGTTTAAATTCAATAAACACATCGAAATTACACAAAACGAAACAACGCGATGATTTTGACAGTTTGATTATGTGAGTGTATTAGTGATTCTGTTTTCGATTCTGAATTGAAATCCAGAATCGTTTTCTGTTCTGTTCAGAGTAACAACTGTCATTTTGTGGGGGTCAGAACAGTTCTGGACGGCCAATCGAAAAGGCCATTAGTGAAAAAGTTTTTGATAGCACAGTTTTTATCCTCTCCAATAGCTAAGCCCCGAGAATTCTCTGGGTTTAAGCTAAGCATTCCCGGGGATTAGTTGTTGTTGGATTTAACATGCAAATTGTAAATCCTACTCATCGTTTTTTTCGTCCAATTTCCCCGGGGCTTAGAAAAAAACACCCCTGATGTCACCAAAACGACAATTAGCACAAACACCTTAAACCGAAGAATTTACATTAACGAAAGCTTAACACTGCTCACTGATGCGACACGCTCTTCAAGTAAGAAAAGAGGGAATATTATTCTCTGTAAAATCCAAGAATGGTTTCATTTTTGTCAAAAAGAGTAGTGATGCACAGAGATGAAAATTGAATCGAACATGCTCTCAACTATAATAACAACAGAAGCAGACCCAAGCCGCAACATTAAATGTCACCAGGAGCGGACTAAATGTCCAGTGTATTTAATTTTATTTAGGTACTTGTTTCTTTTTGTTCATTACATACAAATTAATTTTCTCTATTTTTCTTTTTTTGGTTGTTGTAAAGCCTGTTTATTTATTTTTTGTTCTCTTTATTTCTTTCTCCTCACTGCAGAGTGATTAATTTTGTTGTTGTTTGTTTTGATTTACTGTCTGGTGGAATGTTTTATTTTCTGGCAGCATGTACGGTATGTCAGTACGATCGGTATTAAAAATACTTTCAGATGCCATGGAAGGCTTCAAGGTGTGTTGCATTAATATGTATAAATTGGATTTCTTGAAGTATGTGTTTCATTCGTCAGGAGTGGATGTTATTTGTATTACTGAGACCTGGCTTAGACCAGATATTCCAAGTGATGCATATGATATTCATAACTACAATTTAATTCGAAATGATAGAATTACAAATACGATTGGTGGTGGGGTGGTAATATATTGCAATGCATGACTTAAAAGTAAAGTTCTTGATATATCAGAGAATGGAGGTATAGAGTTTTTGATTTTAGAGGTAACTGATGGCAATTCAAAAAGTGTTGTAGGTCTGGGCTATAATCCTAATAGAAGTTTTCCTCTTGAACCCCTGTTCTCTGCTTTACGAAAATTCTCTGCCTCGTATGAACACATTATTATATGTGGTGATTTGAATGCAGATCTTTTATTATTGGATACTCGAGCTAAGCAACTTAGAGATGAAACTGCATCTAATGGATATTATGTTTCCAACTCGTATGCCACTCGCTTCGCCCCTAACTCAACTCCCAGTCTTTTGGATCTAATGATTGTATCTGATCGTGACATTGTTTTACTGCAAGACCAATTGTCATTGAATGGTATATCTGATCATGATCTTATTTTCTGCACCTATAACATTGATTTTCCGTGTGCTCACTCCATCTACATTTCAATTCTGATATTTCTTATTTTTACAAACTTGTTTTCTAAAATTTTATTTATATAATCTAGTTCGTCGGAGTTTCGAAATAACGTTAAGCCTAGCAAGAATTATAGCTTCCGCTATATTGGATAGGTGATTATTTAATAGGTCTATATTGTAGTTGATTTGGTTCAGGTATTGTGAATACCTGATTTCAACTTCATCTGTTCCAATTTTTGTATTTATTTGATTTTGGGAGTACCTTAAGGGCCATTTCCTTCACTACAAATTGAACTCAACTTGAGGATTTTTACTATCAACTAGTGATTTTACTTTTCTTCACTCAAAGTTGACAGTTTCAACTTTTGATTCTCAACTCTCGAGTTAATCAACTTCTGGTTTTCTCAACTTCCGAAAATAGTAGAAATTGAGAGAGCAAACTTGACAGTTTTATGTCAAATTCAAATTTTTAACACATTTTGTTGCATCTTCTCTCAAAAATTATTCTCTGTTTCGTTTTGAATAAAAACATTTTTAAAATAATATGTTCCTAGAGAAAATTATTATAGGGAAAATAATCCATCGTCTGCTTCCGGAAGTGAAGATGAGGAAGAATTGTTGGCGATTGAAAGAAGACAATATATAATGTGACTACGGGTCGGGCTTGAAAAATGCGATGACTTATTCACCGATTTACTTTAATATCTTGAATATTTTTTAGCTTAAATTATGCGAACTCCTACATATGTGTAGATCGCGCGAATTATGACCAATTTTTTATTGTTTTGAGCCATCATGCAGTCGGATTAATTCAGTTGGCCATTGCTGATTTTATTGGCGTAAGTATTTGAACAGTGTATCGCATTGTGATGCGGGAGTCAATAATTGCAATTGCTAACCTTGCGCCTCAATTTGTTCGCATCCCCGAAACACGAAAAGAAGGGTGAAGAACCAGAAAGCGCATTCCCGTGTTTATTTTCGTTTCGTTCTGCGCATCTACGTCATGTATATATTATATTTTTGCACCCTTTATAATAAATGCTAGGTATTTAGAATTAAACAAAAAGCAAGAGTATTGTTTTTATGAACAACATTTCATATTTAATTATTAAATGTACGTCAAAAAATTTCTGATACCAATAGTAAATTATTGCAGCACTCAACGCAATTATTCTTATTTCACCGATTGAATCAAATTAAAAAGAGATTAATTCTTTACTAAAACCGCCGAAGCAAAAATATTCAAATTGCACAAAAATAAATTTCAGTTAAATAGAATTTTCACTTTTACTTAACAAACAGCTCACATTAAAAACGACAGCCTGAAAAGCACGTACGTTTTACAGAATAAATATTTTATGCATACATGCTATTCAGGTAAGAGTTATGCTTCAATTTTTGTACGTTTGTTGCGTACTCGACCGTTCCGTCACCTAATTTAATTCGCGACACATAACATCTGCACAGAAATTTGGAAACAAACTTAATGGTTTGTCAAAATTATATGGTTTGTCAAAATCATAGAGCATAATAAATTCAAATCTAAAGTTGAAACATACGTATCTGTCAAAAATTTTCCAGGGAAATTTAAAAAAGCACAAGTTGGCTAACTTTCAAATTTCAACTCTCGAGTTGAGATTTAAAATAGTGAAGAAAACCAAATTTCAACTTGTCATTAAACTCTCAGGTTTGTGTCAACTCTAGAGTTGGCTAACTTGAGAATTTGCGGCAAATTGGCAAATAGTGAAGAAAATGGCTCTAAATAACCTTCAATGATCTCTTGTTGTTTGTTTATATGGTTATTAATGTTGCTAAGCATCTAAATCATCACATTGTTTAGTTGTGATATTCTATTTACTTTGTCTGTTACCATAAGTTGATCCTGTGTCAATTGGTTAATTTGGTAATTGAGATTTAAATCGTCGTCTGCGTCCATATTTCCGGTTATACCTTTAATAACAGAACCAAGTCCATTAATCAGTCCTCTTTTAAGTCCCAATTTTGGTATCAGAGTCTGCAGCTTTGCTCTGAGTTCGTCAACTCTTACGTTCAGAATTGCCAATGAGTCCTTAAAATTGTCTATGTTTTCGAAAGCTTGAAGTGATTTTGAAATTTTGTCTACGTTCTGTTTAGTTTAACAATATGTACTAAGTTGTCAGGGTTGTGCATTATCCTACTTTCTCCAAGTTTCATGGGAAGAATTCCCATGTTGTTTTTAAGTTCTTGAAACTCCATTTTCTGGCTGTATGCGGATGTCGCTATCATCATGAGCCTGGAATTTTCGTTTGTGTTTTATTTTTGATTTATTTAGTTTCTCTTTAGTAATAACTGTAATTTTATTATTTGTTTCAATTTTATGTTTGCTAAATCTAGGTGTTAATTTATTTCGTCTAAATTCTTTTCTATATATGATTGAATTCTCCCTAAGATCTACAGCATTTTTTCGATTTATATTAAATTTTTCAATGTTCTTAGCTACTACTTTTTCTAATCTATCTTTTATAGTGGGAAATAGTTTTTCTTGAAATTCATTGTCTTTTTGAAGATACTCATGTTCATTATTAAAATTTACTTCTTTGTTAAACTTATAAGTTCTACCGTAAAATAATTCGTATGGGATCTAATTTGTAGATGTGTGAATGGAATTGTTATAAGTAATTAAAGTTTCACTTAAAATAGAGCTATGGTGGCTTTCTTTTCTTTTATTGTAGATTATTCTATAAATTTCAGTAAGTGTTGAGTGCAATCGTGCAACGGGACTATTGCTGCTCGACTGTTGAAAAGATGTAATATGCAAGTTAATGTCATATTGTGTACAGAAATCTTTAAAAATTATATAAAAATTATGGCAGTGAATTCTGATCCTTGATCAGATACTAAGTGATTGGGTATGCCATGAAGGCTAATAAAATGCTTAATAGATTGTATTATAAACGGTTATCCATTTTGCGGCTTAAAATGTATAGGGCTGGAATTCGACATTTGTCAAACTAAGTTGGTAAGCCAATTTCTTTTTCAGTTGAAAGTCTGACATTTACAAAAATGGATCGCTTAACTATCGCACAACGCATACAAATTGTTAAAACCTACTACAAAAATGGTGATTCTGCCACATCCACATATCGTGCTTTAAGAGGAGATTATGGTTTACATAATCGTCCACCTACGCAAGCAATTGGCAAAATTGTGAAGACATTTGAAGAGACTGGATTGGTTACAGATATTGTAAGGCCTGTGCATGATCGTTCTGCTCGTACCACTGAAAATATCGCTGCTGAAAGTGAAATTGTTGCCGAAGACCTGAATGTATCGATTCCTAGTCGTTCTCAAGAATTAGGACTGTCTTACGGGACATTATGGCGTATATTGCATTTGGATATACACCTACATACATATAGGGTCCAGCTCACACAACAACTGAAGCAACTGCCAATGGCGCAGTGGATAAAGTGCTTGATTGCTAACTAGGACGTGTGGGTTCGATCTTCACGCTAGGCGCATTCTTTTCTATACCTCCAATTTTAATTGGATGACGCCATGGGTTAAAATGAGACAGTTAATACCTGGTTCTCAAATCCACTGTGCCAAACTAGTGCCGTGAAATTCATGTTGCATTTAAAAGACCTTAGGTCTTACAGGCATATAGTTAAATTAACAAAAAAAAAAAAAAAAAAAAGAAGCCAGCTGACCATTCACAACGTCGTAGATACGTCGAATAGGTGCTTGAGCAACAGGCGGTGGACGTCGATTTTTCGAACAAACTTTTCTTCAGCGACGAAGCACGTTTCTCACTCGGTGGGTATGTTAGTAAACAAAATTGCTGTAATTAGGGCTCTGAGAATCCTCAAGTAATTGAAGAGAGGCCAATAAAAAAAATAAAAACAAATGTTGTCTGACGTTGCTGACAACAAAAAATTGTAAGATGTACTTTTTTGTCGTCATACATTTTTTTTATTATCAGACAATTTACAGAAATTTTGGACGTCGCACAGTGTTGCGAACCTAGCATAGCATTGTTTTATTTTGACCGTGGTCCGGATCAGATCATCTATTTATTTGCGTTACAATCACCAAAAATAAATCCATTTGTTGTTGTAACGTAAATAAATAGATGATCTGTCCTGGATCACGGGGAAAATAAAACACGGCTAATATTTTTATCAAAAATACTCGCACTCAAATTGTATGAATTATTGTTTTTTGTTAATGAATAATTATTATAGAAAAAAGGTCCTGGAGCCCAATTCCGCAAGTGTGAATGTTTTTCCGTGAAAAAAAATTATTCACACTCAAAAAATGCGTGAAAAAAATATGCATCGCACCCTTGCGGAATCGGAAAAATGTATGTGTACACCACTTTCTGTGTACACAGAGAAAACTCATGCTTGCGGAATTGGGCACCTGATAATTAAATGTGATATTATTTTAACAGTTATTTTTGTAGCATAATTTAATAAAACACTTGCCAAAAGAATTGATGGGACAAATTTTTCCGTTTTTTTTAAGATCTATATCTCTGTGAAAAGTAGACGTATTGGAATGAAACAAAAATCATTCTAAAGTTCAGTTTTTTAGTTTTAATATTTTCTAAAAAAAAAAAATACCGCTGAAATACCCCTACGCATATTCGTATCTTTTCTCTGTATATGAGGATTCACCAATGCTAAAAGTTAATCGAATTGGCTTGGATCCATTCTCAAAAAAATACAATATACCTAATTCCGGTTCCTGAATTCGGAATTATATCATTTATTTAGAGTAGCATTCTTCCTACGGACGGCGCGGCGGGTCACCCAATCTTTTGCCCATACCGTTCGACATTTTTTCTTCTGGTACTTCTTCTTCACCGCTACTATCAAATACATATGCAGTGAAACCCGCTTAAGTGAAACTCGCTTACGTGAAAAACCGGCTTACCTTAAAACATTCACAAATCAATCCCCGTATATATTTACATACAAACTACCTCGCTTAACTGAAAACTCGCTTTAGTGAAAAACCCGCATAACTGAAAAAAAAATCCTTCAAGCTTTCTATTTTTCTATAGAAAACAACTCGGTTAAGTGAAAAACTAAAAATCGAAAAAAATCGGGTGCTGAATTGTTTCATTGTTGTATACGTTCACCTCCAGTCTCCACCACTTCCGCATTCATGACACATGAAAATGCTGAGTTTTAAATAAAAGGTACAACCCCGCAATTTCCATTTACTTACATACGTTGTTGTTTTTGTAACACGAAATGTATCTGTGAATAAAAGAAACTGAACTCAAAGTAGCGTTTGTTGTGTATAAACTCGTTTTGCTTAAAAATAAACTATTTGTTTGTTAATAACTAGGTCCTGTTTTTTTATTTAGATAATCCAAATTTATTTATAAAAGCAATTGGTAAACATTTAACACAGGTTGTTTTTCATCTGTTAAAGTTCAATATAAATGTAGTAAAAATTGTAACGTGTTACGTTTTTTTTTCCCGTGGGTAGGTGTAAAACCTTCAAAAGGCTATATGAGGACCGAAAAACGCGTGCTCATAGGAGTGTGAGATTCTTACTGCATTAAAAACACATCCTCCTCCCGACTGCAACTAAGTTGAAACTTATCTAGCAATTTATTTTTAACGAATTTAATTAACGTGTTGCACTATCCGGTGATAGTTCCTGCTTATACCGCGATTTTAAGGCGGATTCTCGTTAAGTGCACCAGATCGCAGGACTTAGTCCCTCGCAGGCGGCGTACTAAATTCGTCTCATCGATGATTTCGATTATAGTACTATTGCAGTGTTGTAATAGCCGTTTTCTATGATTTCGGGCAAAATTTTTTATTTAATCGCGAACCGTGGGAATCCCGAGATCTCTGTGGAGATCTTCGTTTCTAATGTACCAAGGTGCGCTTAAGGTATTTAAATTAGAATCTCGCGTACAACCCCAAAGTTGTATACCGTAAGTCCAGACAGACTTAAGCACCTGCCTGTAAAAATTAGCTTATTTTCGATACTGAGCTAAGAGTGTTTCCCGAGCAACCAGTACATATCTCTGAGTTTATTATTTAACTCTTCGCATTTCTTTTTAACATGCGGTTTCCATTTTAATTTCGCGTCTAGATTCATTCCGAGATATTTTGCTTCGTTAGCAAATGGAACTTGAACCGTGTCACGTGTTACGTAACACGAAGTCTGCCTTACTGAAATATTTTTTTCTGTTATCCGAAACCCGTTTAAGTAAAATATATTTTTCACTTTTCCGAGATCCGTTTAACTGAATTTTTTTTCAGTTATCCGATGTCCGCCTAAGTGAAAACCCCGCTTAACTGAAAAAAAATTTGATTTTTCGTCGTTTTGCTTAAGCGGGTTTCACATTCCATTTTATATAGTACTTTGTATGATAATAATTTCGGCTTTTACTTTATGAAAACTGAACTGAAAATTGCTTAAATATACCAAACGAGTCGAGATAGTCCCTTTTTACTTGCGATATAGGTAGGGGAAGTACGTCCAAAAGACATACTGGTAGCTTTTTTATTAAGAACAATTTATTTAGGGTATTTATCGTAATGAAATATTTATCATGTCATAAATCAATTCATTGCACACATTATTAACGTTATTAAAAACTTTAAGAAAATCCATTTTGTCCATATAGTATGGACAAAATGAAATATTTCATATGGACAAAATAACATATAGCATATCTGGTAGGTCTATAGTAATTAACAAGTTTCATTTTTCTAAAATAACTTAATTAATAGTCAGAATTTGTTGATCGAAAATTTTTTTGAAAATATATACCTTGTGGTTCATATTACATGCATAGTGTTAGTGTTTTTTGGAACGTCAGACCAAGATGCATGAGCCCAATGATTGCATTTTTTGCAGCGTAACCAAGTTTTCCTTGAACACCTGTACGACTAAAGCCAAAAAGGCGATCAACATCAGGCAGGAGTATAAGCTTATATCCTTCCAGACACCCAAGCTTGTAGTTTGAAGAACAGCAAACATCTTAGATCCTAAAAGCCATTCCATTTTGTTATCCGTTACAGCTTCAATGGCCTTCTCCATCGACTTACCTCTCTAAGACTGACGATCCGTTGTCCTTTTATAATTATGAGGCATAATTGTTGGTTGAATTGAAACAATATTCGTGTACGTAGGTATGTCATTTTGTCCGTGGTTATGGTATGTCATTTTGTCCATACGATAGTTTTGACAAAATTTTGTTAATAAATTCCATAAAACTCTGCAGCTATGGCCAATTGTGAGTTTATGTTATCAATTATGTCGTGAACTATATATATGGTCAATAAAACGAACTGAAAACCGTATAAACTCACTAAAATCAAAAAAACTATCCACAGCCAATAAAAAATTATTTTCTTCTTAAATAATATTTTGTTTTTTGCGACTACACATGGCTGTCAAATGAGACAGAATTTTCAAAGGATTTAACAAATCATCAAAGCCAACTAGTGACATTGGAGCAGATTGTATAAGTAAATATAGTAGATTTCAAGATAAGAGCAAGCAGTATGTCGTTTTGTCCCTATATGTCATTTTGGACGTAGATACTTCCCCTACTATGGAGCAAGTTTTGCATTTGAAAAAAAATCGAACTCGAGAATTTAATCAAAGTTGACATTACGATGATAGAGAAAAAAGTGGGTCCCGCAATTCCGTCTGTCTGTCTGTAGAACGATCACAGTCTAAATGGCTGAACAGATTTTGTTCAAACTTGGTGTTTAAGCGTTTTGGGTAATTGTCCAAAACAAATTTTTGAATCGTTGTTTGAGCCCCAAAAATAACGGTACTTGCCATACAATTTTTTCTGCCATCTCAATTATCTCGAAAACGGCTATGACGATTTTGATGAAAATTGGTTTGTGTGCTACTTCGGGTATGGTCTACCTCTTGGTCAATTTTTTTTTTTAATATTTTGTTATTAACGGTACCTGCCATACAACCATTATATTGATTTTTGATATTCTCAAATGTTTCTTGAAAATTCAATATTTCGAAAACGGCTGGAAGATTTTTTCTGAAATTTCGTTTTTAAATTTATTTCATTAAATATTTCAAATGTTCCTAGCAATTGTTTTTTTAGAAAAAAATTTAACAATTTTTATATATAAAAATTATGAAAAAAAACGACTTTAAAAATTTAGCCGTTTCTATTAAGAATCATTTTCATATAATATGGTCGAACATATGAGCAAGTATGTGCGATGCAGTCGTGCATTTTAGTTTTTCTGGTTTCAGAGCAGTCATAAGGTGGGCTACACCCTTTATTTCTTCGAATGTTCCCGAAAGAAATGGTCTAAGTTCAATTATTCGTTCTCTATAAAACATTATAACTTTGTTGTAGTGACTTAATGAATGGAGAGCATTTTAAAAGTACTAGTACTAAAAATTACCATAAGCCGTGTTATCAAATTTACAAAACTTGTTTTGTATTAAAATGATATGTATACAATATTTTAGATGGCAATTTCTTGGGTTTTCCTGAACAACGTGGAGAAAGTCAATAGCATGCCCGTACAAAAATGACATAAACGTATATTGCGTAATAGTTTTGGAAAAAATTACTTTACTTTCTTAATGTAACTTCGCATAAAGAGGTATTCAAAATAAAATAAAAGGCACGTGCCGCTTCTGCAGGATCTACAACCTTAATATAAACATTTATGCTGTAGACTCGCAATCATTAGGTAGTTTAAAACTCGACATATCGTATGTACTATATATGGGGTGGGAAAGTTCACTTTGGTTCTTAGTACATATAATGAATTGTTAAAAGACTGATTTAAGGAATATAGACGATTTTAGAAAATTTGAATATGCAATATGTATTACTTAGCTATATATAAAAATAATTATTTTAATCGGTTAATCCAATAATGACAAAATCAAAAATACAAAAAGTATTATGTATTAGTAATACTTACTGTTAATATGTAATAATGAAATAGTTTTTGTTTTGATTTCAAAGTTGACTGCACTGATCTAAGAACACATAGATACATTTTTTATCAAGATTCCTGGAGCCGGTTTTGAGAAAAAAATTATTCTTAACTGTTTGTCAAGATGGTACGTACCTTTTATTTTTGTTTTAAGAACATGATTTTCTAAAGTAAAGGGTCCGCCATCTAACGTTTTTTTTCAACTAGTGCTTATTTCGTGAATGGTAACACATAGGTCATGTCTGATTTGACAGATAATTAGTTTTATCCTTGCGCTGAACGAATATGGTTGTGTATACGCTTGAACAACGCTGGGAAATATTGCGACATTACTTTGAATATCATGGTAATGTTGCAGAATGTGTGCGAAAATTGCGTACGGATTTTGGAAGAAGCACCGTCAGCTCCGTATGTTCGTTATCTTGTGAAAAAAGTGAAACTGGCATCCTCATCGATAAACCAAAGCGTGAAAAGCCAAGAACAGTTCGTTCACCCGAGAATATTGCTGCTGTGGCAGAAAGTGTGCGTGAAGCGCCATCAACATCAATTCACCGTCGTTCTCAACAGTTGAACATTTCGGAGACATCATTGAGATGAATTTTGCATAAAGACCTTAGTATGACGCCATACAAAGTCCAATTGGTTCAGGAGTTGAAGCCAACTGACCATCCAATGCGTTTTCGCTTCGCTAAGTGAGCCTGCGATCGACTTAGAGAAGATGCCGATTTTGCCAAAAAATTATCTTTTCAGATGAAGCTCATTTTGATCTTGGCGGGTATGTAAACAAGCAAAATTGTCGCATTTGGGGCACAGAAAACCCGCACGCATACATTGAAAAGCCGATACACCCAAAACGAGTCACTGTTTGGTGCGGATTTTGGTCCAGAGGCATAATTGGGCCATTTTTCTTCGAAAATGAGCAAGGAGTGGCCGTTACAGTCAATGGCGATCATTATCGGGCCATGTTGAACGAATTTTTGTTCACAAAAATTGTAGAGGAGGATATTGGCAATATTTGATTTCAACAGGACGGCGATACGTGCCACACAGCCGAAGCTACACTCGATGTTTTGCGCCCTGTTTTTGAAGATCACATTATCAGCCGCCTCGGAGCTGCGATTTGACACCGTTGGACTATTATTTGTGGGGTCCCGTAAGAGATAAGTGTTACGCCGACAAACCAGAGACAATTGACGCTTTAAAGGACAATATTCGCGAAGCCTTGGTGAAATACAGCTGTACACAATCGATAATGTGCTTAAAAATTGGACCGATCGTGTAGGCTGCTGCATGGCCGAGGCAGCTATTTGAATGAAATTATTTTCCATTATTAACCGGAAGGATTGTACTTTCAAATAAAAAAATTAATTGGCGAAAATATTCAGTCGTTTTTTGTGTAGCATTTTCAAAAAAAAAAAGTTATTTGGCGGACCCGTTATTATAAAACATTTTTTTTTATAAAAAAAAAGGATTTAAAAAAATTTTGGTTAACAATGACACAAAAATAGGAATAAGTACATTTTTCCCTTTATTAGCTAATTAACTAATTTTTTTTTTATATAAAAATCGTAATATCCCTTTGGCTAAAAAAATGTACGCAGGTACCGTTATTATTGGCCTTAAAAAATCAAAACAACTTTGGGTTATTATTATTACAGAAAAAAAACACTATGTGCCAAGTTTGAAGAACATACATCCAGCCGGTTAGGATGTAAGCTTGCGGACAGACAGATAGACATATACAGAGATCAAAATATCGATTTCATTTTTTTGAGAACGTATAATGTATATAGTACCTATATATCGCAACTAAAGCGGGTAAAGATGGTTAATCCAGGAACTTTTATGCTTGACTAAGTATTTCGAGTTTTTTTGACACTCCAAAATAGTATTTTCCGAGTTTTTGGTGGGCATATTTAGTTCTTTTTCTGCTTAATATACTTGTCTGTATTCCTTACTAATACGATAATTTGGTTGAATAAGTTGGGCAAATGATAGATGGTGCATTTATTTACTGTCATCCCGCCGCAGATAGATTCCGCTAACACCTAGCGGGATGAAGATCAGATGTTGGCCTTGGTAATCATAGCTTATCAATATAACCTGCTTGTTGGTCTATTTTGTTGGTCTCATTTATCACCGGTGACTGATCTCTGGACTTTGGAATGTGATGCCGGTCGGTGTAATTAGTCTTGCAAATACTTATAGGTGTTAAATGTTAATTAAGAGAAAAACATTACCATCATTTATTTTTTCAACAGGTAAAATATATACATGCTAAATATCTATGGAATTTATAGAGAAACATTAGTATATACACGTTATTAAATAAACATAATCAGCTTCAATATTGATTTCGTGAGTCACACGCTGCTACTGCTAATCTAGATTTTCAATAAACAAATTGTATCTATACCAAGTGTTACACTTTTCCTATACCAAACAAATTTAAAGGAATTTGGATTCTACCCGATTTGATTCCTAACACATTCAAATATATATTTGTATGTTGTTTTTGGACCAATCATCTCCATATTCATTGAGAAATAGCCTTAAAAAATTGTATTTGAAAAAAAAAAAAAATATTCCAAGAGGAGGACGAATATTGAAAATACTATTTCATCTGATTGCCAATTCGATTTGCTGTCCGCTTTTGTGAAGGCTCAACTTGACCAATTCAATTTCGGTCAATAGTTTCAAATTGATTTGCGTAAAAAGCGATTGAAAGATGTTCCTAGGCTTCCGGGCAATTTACACCTAAAATTGGATTTTTGACCTTTTCCCCACAACAAAAACACCTTGCACGCACTCATTTGAATATTTCTGGCAGTTGAAATCGATTTGAGAATTTATTTAAAATTTTTATTTTTATGTTGAACACTTCTCAAATAAATCAGATTTTTCTATGGAAATCGTCTTCACCCATACACATTATGCTATGTACATTATATGAATCAAACCTATTTGTGAAAAAATAATATATGTTCGACTAATGAAATTTTTATCGCAAAACATAAATTATTTAATTTTAATTTACTCCCCCTAGTTAAATAGAATAAGGTAAACCTTAAACGGAAAGTCACAATTACCACCCAAACAAAATTCTTGATTTTGCGCAAATTTTATTAAAATCAGGCAACAATTTCCAGGTTTAAAAACATCTAGATAAGTACGCGAATGGGTGGTGGTTGTAAATTCGTTACATAGCCATAGACAAAAAGACAACAAGCAACTTGAGCACATTCATTTTTCTTTAAGATTAACTACAAAAGGGCGATGGAGATACAAGTTGAAAATTATATAAAGTTGAATATAGGCGTTGAAAAAAAATTCTGAATGAGACAATAGGCGTGTTTTTACATCCTTTATTTTAGGTGAAATATAATATCCATGTAAAATTCTGTTTAGTTCGCGTCTATAAAAATCTCCTAATAAGAACTTGACAGATTTTTTAACAAAATTACAATTATGTATTCTTGTTATAAGTCGTGAAGGTTAGATAGTGCGCTCGCAAATATTTCAATATGGAAATATTGTATGTTAATTATTCTATGCGATTGTTACCAAATCAGCTTTCTTGTAACTATACATAATAGGGTAAATATTACATAGACTTTAGATGACTTTTGTTCTATTTTGCCAAAACTTTTTGTTCGTACATTTGAAAACAATGACTCAAAATCTTAAACAACCCATTATTAAGGGCTTAACATTTTACTAGTTAGCAATTTCCTAAGTTATTTGATTATTGATTGAATAACTATTACAAATTTTGTAAACCTTTTCAAAACTAGTAAATTGCTAATTAAGCAGAAAGCTAAGCATTTGTAGGGTTTGAATTTTGATGAACACAATTATTGTTGTTATGCGTTGTAAATTAATTATATGTTGATGAAAATCCAACATGTGCTCTAAAAAGGTATTAGTTATTTCTATTTTTATCATTTTAACTTGATTATTTACAAAAAAAAAAAAAACGAAAATTGTGCACCAGAAGGACACGAACCTGGGCACCCCGCGTGCAAGGCTGATATACTATCATATTCCATAATGGATTTAGCAAATTGTTAAAAGTTAAAGTAGCCATTCCGTGATTTTAACTTTAGTAAAATGATAAAATCGTTTAAAATTAGCTCAATCATTTTTTAGCTTAGTAAATTGGTAAAAGTGGCTTTAACAGTTTACTACACCTTTTAAAATTTTGCGCCTATGTCTTCTTCTATAAATGTGATAAGGGTTTAAATATATTATTTAATATAGTTCAAGTAGGTATTTGAAGTGAAAGAATATATTTTCTAAATCATTTTGAAGATGAATAAAAAACTTTACATATCAAACTTAAGACATCATTGATTTTAGAGTATTCTTTGTTTTGGAAAAAAAAAACTAAAACACGAACAATTCTTTCACACAAGTATTCTCTTATTACTATTATATTATATCAGACCAAAAACATATATTTTAAAAAAGAGCCAGTTTGTAAGTCAGCCGTGAAAAGTAGTGAGTTGTAAAAGTACGCCAAGTTCTTATTTCATGAAGTTTTAATACCGAATATTTAAAGTAGAATAATATTATATTGAATTCATTCTTGTGCGTTTACTTGGCAATTTTTCTTTTATATTTTTTTTTCATATTCTACAGCAATTTGACAGTGGCTTAATACCACGCCTTCTAAATGAAAAACCTCAAACGGTATATTTTTTTCCTTTAACGTACCTTAAGGCCCACCACTCCACCAACATTTGATCACTCTACTGCAAAATTTCTGAGAAACTGGGCGTATACCACGCCCCCTGACTGGAAAACTTCAAATTTTCGTTGCCTTCATCACATATTCCCGTATTTACTGTTCGCTCAAGCGGCAACGATGCCGGGGTATATTAAATATTCCGATGAGTCATGGTCGAATTCGAAGAAACACACGATCTCTTTATGAAAGCACATTTCCCGGCTGTATGAGCCCTGAGGACTCAGGTTATATGCAATAAGCCAGGCTCTATTCAGCTAATACCAGAAATAGAACAGCTTTTTACATAACAGAATATAATGTATGCAATAAACTCGTCTAGACCCTATTAATCAGCTGAACAGGAAGAGATTATGCCAGCATTTCTTCAACATGGTATTCTGATAAACACCCCATGGCTTAGGGACATCTTCAAAATTTAATTTTAAAAGCAAATGTTCTTAAAATCAACTTCAATTTTTTAAACACTAATTGAATATTAATTTTTATAAATGTAATAATAATTATTCGATGAATCTGAAACTGTTGCATTCAACCTAGATAGTACTCTATCAGTTGGAGAAGTGTTTAGGTGGTCTTTATTCCAAAAGCTGCAAAACCGACACAGTAGACTGCAAAATATTACATATTAATAATATTCACTTTTTGTATGATTACATACTTGCTTTTTAAAGCCATTTTTCGTATCATTTGATGACTTTGAATGCCCAAGAACAACTTGAGTGTGCTACCACCAAGTTTTTTCTCAACTATTTTTGGCTCGAATTATAGCTATTTCACGACTTGCCAAGGTCGATCATCAGACTCCTTTGCTCTAGTGGTGCTGGTCTACTTTTTCATTTTAATTGAAAAACTTCTTCTGCTTTCATCATGTATTGAACTATGACCAGCCGCTTAGTAGCCAATGCACTTCGCATCACGCCACCGAGCCCACATGATCAGATCCAACCTAACGCAGGTTTTTTCTGTTTATCAATTGCATTGAAACGACTAGCGCTTTTATTAGCTGCACAAGTTTGTTGTTGTTTATTCGATGAAGGCATAAGAAGTTTTTCAATTAAAATGAAAAAGTAGACCAGCACCACTAGAGCAAAGGAGTCTGATGATCGACCTTGGCAAGTCGTGAAATAGCTATTGTGGATGGCATGCATTTCATGATCGATAGCAGAATCATAACCTGAAAACTCGTCGACACTTTTGTCGACCTCACCTCTCTTGTTGGTCCCTTTAGCTAACAGTAATCTTACAAAATTTAATAACAAATCAATTAAAATTGAAAAGTAATTTTGATATCGGGTAATTATCTTACCAACTTGGGGCTAACCCCCTTAAAACTAAACTATTTCGGTTAACGAAGAAGAGGAAACTGGAGGACTAGCTAAATATCTGAATATAATCCTTGATCCTAAGCTAACACGGACATTCAACACTGATGAAAGAATGAAAAGAGCACTTTGTGCACAGGGGGAAATGCGACCGAAAGTCATCCATTGATTGATACACTGTGATCGTTCATCAATTACTCACCTAAGGATCGACCGTGTGCTTGAAGTCTGTACGAAAAGAAAGCTATCTCAAAAGATCTAAAAAATGTACTGCCTTTAGCCTGTATGGGACTAACGATGGGCTGGAAAATGTTCTCAATATTCTAGGCCTCGACAAGTACATGACATACAGAGCAGCCAAAATCGCGTTTCGGCTTAAAGAAGTGGGCTTATTGAATCATACAGTACCATACGGATATAAGAAACTCTTAATATCCAAGAAATTTCTTTCTTATATCGGAGAATTTCTTATAAAGGGGTTTCCAATAGGGACAGGTTGATTTTGACAGCTCGTGGCGGCCATGTTGTTTATTTTGCTTTCTGTCAAAACATCGTCTTTTAATCAGTCATTATAAAGACAAATCATCATGGTAACTTATAGCGTCGAACAATACGTGCAAATGACAAATTTTTAAATTTAAATTCTGAAAGCGAGCGTTGCGTCTCTTTAGCGATGAGGCCCATTTTTGGATAAATGGCTACGTGAATAAGCAAAATTGCCGCGTTTGGGACAATCAGCAGCAATCCACGCGAGATTCACGAGGTGCCAGTGCATCCAAAATAAAGTAACTATTTGGTGTGCCGAGACGACGTGAATTTTTTTTTTTTTATAATTTTGCACGCGCTCAAGGGATTATGAATACCCTTTATATGTTTATAACAGCGCTGGCATCCGGTGAAAGAAGAGAAAGAAGGATAGGAAGATGAGTGGCGCACTGTTCTGAGACAAGAGCTGGTTGTTGTCTCAGATTTATCTCTAGGGATGGCGGCTGAACTAATGCGAAAAGAATTACCGTGTCTTATTTATTTATGTACTTTATAATTCGCATTACTTTTTTTATTTGGTTGTCATATTTATGGGTATGCTACTCGTAGTTTACTCAATCACATGTTGTTAGTGTTATGCTTAAGCAGCATGAAATGAGTAAACCAGCAACTTATCTTATGACAATTTTTAGAAGTAGTTTTTTTAATGGAATATTCGAAGACATAGACAACGGCAGGAATCGAACCTTCAACCACGAGGTTGACAGGCGAGCACACAACTATCGCGCCACGGCCACCCGCGAATTGGCCACCAAAATCGTGTGACCCCCTTAGACTTTTTCTTGTGGGGCTTTCTTTAGTCGCAGATCTATGCGAATAAGCCGCGATCCAGCGCCGCTCTCAAAGACAACATACAAAATTAAAATTCATCATTTCAAATTCAAATTTTTAAATTATAATTCAGTCTGATTTATGCGTCAAAGTCATCGAAAACCCAGCGAAGCCGCGGCGGTTATTTCAACGATGTTATATTTAACACAAAATGTCATTGATAGGGCTCTCAAATAAAGATAAAACCTTATTGATATCTCATATACAACTGGTTTTATTCAATTTTAAAATCGACCTGCTATTATTTATTTTTTTTATAAACAATGTTCTATAAAATAAATTAATCCCTTCAACCGTAATCCTCGCGCCACTAAGAATGCTCATCAGTATACCCTTGAGCCTAACTTCGTACGTACTCTCATATCGAGTATAGGGATTCCTTCTTTAGCCGCACCACACGAATGTGGAATTCTTTTCCAAACCGAATTTTCCTCTCTCATTGCGATATCAAATATTTAAAACCGATGTGCATCTGTATTTCCTGTCTAATCCTATCCCATCTTCCTAATCGCTCGTGATGTATTTAACATTAAACCATTGCTTGTGCTTAACTTAATTTCAAGTGTAGGTATTTATCTCTCCAACTTCAATGTTTACAATTCTTTAATATCCACATAGCGTGTACAAATCTTTGGTGGTCTTTATTTCCGCATATTTTCTTTTGTGATTTAATCTGCAGTTAACTTACTCGAGTTCTGGAAAGACATGTTTCACTAATCTTGCATCCCCAGCGAATGAACCAAGGATATTATTTTGCAGTCGTTACATAGAATCGTCTATTTGATTTAAATGTTTCCTCATTTTTCAAATATTTACAAACTCTTAAAAGACATAATTCAGCAGTTAAAACAAGAGTTTTCTCTATGTTGTTTTGAAGTACGAATAAGATTTTCATTAAATGTATTTACCAACGCAGAATTTGCTTTTGCTTTTGTTCACAGTAATTAAATATGTTATATAAAATGCATGTATGTAGAACAGGCTGTATGTAAGTACGTAAGGACGATGAAATTCTGTTTCCATTGTTATTCTTATATAAGATAATTGAATTTTCCAAGGCCAAGACATGATGTGATGGTATATGAAGGTTATCAGCTTCAGCGGCCCGTACTCGTTTATTATACGTACTTTTTACGCACGTCTTAACCAACATAAGGGGTACCTATCCACTTTTATCAAGGAGAAGAAAACGACTTTTCCCTTTCCTTAAGCCAATTACCTTTTTAGTATTCAAGGAAAAGTTAAAATCCGAAGCAGGAAGCATGAAAAAGATATTTATATGCATAGGCATTTTGCGTTCGCATGAATGCTCAATGAATGGATGCATCATTGGGTTTTAGATAGGAAATGTGAAAAAAGGTAATGATGGTGACATGACATTTAATAAGCCATGAAATTGAGCCGCGGCGCTGGCTGTTTGTTGTTTATTTTGTGGAATGTGGTGTGAAAAGGTGCAAACATTGTAGCGGATAATGTTACCATTCATTTCCTCTATAAAAATTATTTTTTTTATTTGTTCGGATTTATATTTCATTTTTTTTTTGATGTTGGGAAATTTTCTTCCAAATCCAATATTACACCAACCTTTTTGTGTTTTACGACTAAAAAAAAAATTAGACAGATATGTAGCAATGTAATTATTTAAACACTGAAGAAAAGTCATTCATTGACTTAAAGTGATCACTTTTTCGAATATTCGAATTTAGTTTTGATAATTTGTTTTTGCAAAGTGTGAGGTTTTTTTTATTAATTCTTCTTTCGACCTATTGGCGTCTTTGTCAATCGAAGTCTCAATTATAAACTAATGTCTTTTTGGACTTACGAATGTTCGAAACAAAATCCATATAGTGTAATTATGAGGATACCACTGGATTTAAATGAATTTGATTATACAGGGTGTCCCACAGTCACCACCGCAGACGAAAACCTGCGGTCATTCTAAGTCGAAAACATATGAGTTAATTTTCTCGATTTCACTCCGTTTTGGAGTTATAACGGTTATGATTTTGGTTCTCTTTTAATTAAACTGACACTATTTTTTTTTATTTAATATTTACTTATAATTATCTTAAAGCTAAACAAAAATGTTTAACACTAGCCTATTTATCAATAACTTACAACTAATTTACTGACCCTTTACGGGCGCTCTAAGCTAAACTATATCTCTTAATACTAATGTCTTTGGACCTAAAAACTTTTTTAATTAATTCTAATTATTTTATTTTTATGACCAAGAAAACTTTTTTAACAAAAAACTTAAACTTACTTAAAACTACTTACATCTACTTAAAAACTAGAACAGCCACAGCAGCTTTTTTAGATTGTTTTTATATTTTTTTTTTGTATGTTTTGTATACGCATGCAGACACACATTGACATGTAACCCACACACCCATGTACATACGTACATACATATATGTATGTACATCAGTCGATCTCGTACTGTGGAAGTGTTAAGACGTTTTCGGCTTCCCAGTTTTTCCAATTAAAATTCGTGTGTGAGCGTAAGTTCTAAATTAAATCAAAATTTCACAAGTGGTGCAGTAGCACAGTGATAGAGTGGCCGACCGAGAATCCGAGGGTCGCCAGTTCGATTCCCAGGAGGGCATCAGAACTTTATCAGCTTTTTTTCACAACCGTGAAGTAGTTAACTTTATTGGTTGGGAAAACGAGCAAAGGAGGAGGAGTTTAAGCACCGGGGCATCGAAAGGTGTCCTAGGGCCAATGAGGCCAGCGATGGCATCAGCTGAGGGAACATCGAAAGATGTTCCAACTACAAGCAGTGATTCTGCAGCAACAACATCAACAGCAATAACAACAACGGCAACATCATCCGATGCTAATCAAAAGCGCAGAAAGAGGATCAAGTGCGCACCAAATTTGGTAAAAAGGAGATCCACGGCCACCTCAGCAAAGCTGCCAGCTGGGGTGCATACGTCCGATATAGACGAGACGTCAGAGGCAGCAAGACAAACCGAGTTAGACACTTCACCCGAAGAGGGTATAGCATATATGTCTGAAGAAGGAGAAGGGCACTTCACGACGGGCGATAGTACTGCCTTCGTGAACCTCTCCACATCAGAGGCGTCATCTGAGGAGGACGAACAAAGAATGTTCGCCCAAATTGATGCTTTGGAGGCAGAAATAGAAAAGATAAAAAGTAAAGTTAAGGCCAGCCAAGAAGCGCGCCGAGCGAGGCAACTAAAAGAACTCGAAGAAAAAGAACAACAACAGAAAAAAGAACAAATACAAAAACAACAGCCACAGCAGCAGCCAAAACAACAACGGCAAAAACAACAACAACAACAGCAACAGCAGCAGACACAAGTCCAGAAACAACCGCAAGAAAAACAGCAGCAGCAGATTCAAAAGCAGCAGAATCAACAGCCGCAGAAAAATCAGTCTCAGCAGCAGCAGCCACAGCCGCCGATCATGAAAAATGAAAAGGTGCCACCCATTAATACTTATAAAATGGAGTTACAGGATACCATAAATCTATGTAAGTTGACCATAGGTCAAAATTTTACTATTAAAAGATTAAATAACGATAGGCATGCTATCCAGTGCTTCACACTGGAACAGCACAAAAAAATTAAAGAGTTGCTGAAAGAAACTACTACCGAATTCTTTAGTTTCACCCCTAAAACCGAAAAATTTCAAACGGTCCTTTTGAAGGGCATAGATTCCTACACGGAACCACAGGTGCTCTTAAATGAACTCCGCCAAAAAGCGAATGACGATCTCGACTTTATCGGGGTCAAGCCGTTCGCTACAGTTCGAGCTAGGCGGGAGAAGCGGAGTCTTCCCTTCTTCCTCGTTCAACTTTCACCCAGCAGCAAACTGGATAGTTTGAGGAGTATATCCGTCCTCAACTGCCAGGTTGTAACTTGGGACAAATTAAAAAGACGCGGCGAAATGCTTCAATGCATGCGCTGCCAAAGGTTCGGCCACGCCGCAGCAAACTGCGAAATGCAGTCACGCTGCGTTAAGTGTGGAGAGAACCACAATGCAGATGAATGCAAGTTAGGAAAAGAACGGGTCGAAGATAGGACCCAGCTTAAATGTGTACTCTGCCGAGGCGCCGGACACCCCGCTAATTATCGGGGATGCCCGACGTTTCAGCTTATAAAAAACAATAAAGCAGCAAAGCAAACAGTGGTAGAAAAGCGTCCAACAGTGCGCCCTCCTACAACAACGTCCGTCAACCCCCAAATTTCTTACGCCCAAATGGCGTCAGGAAGGGGAAGCACGGTACAGCCTACACCAAAGGTCGCCCAACAGGCCCCCGTGCCTAAGGCGCCGGCGGCACAGGCGGATATTATGGGCGTTCTACTGGCCATCCAGGGCCAGTTGAACGGCCTCCAAAACCAGATCAGGGAGCAGGCGACTAGGGTGGATTATCTCTACTCTGTTTTGCCGAGCTTAACGCAACTTAGAGGTTAAGGGCGCGCTGCCGGAGAGGCCCTTTAAGATCCTAGCTGTGAATGTAAATTCATTGATTAGGACCGAACGTAGAGCGAATTTATTCCAATTGCTTAAAGACATAAGTCCAGATGTGTTTATGGCTAGCGAAACTAAGCTTAACCAGAAACATAAATTGACTAACAACAATTACAATATCGTAAGAAGAGACCGACCCAACTCCACGCAAGGAGGAGGCGTCGCAATCTTTATACGTAAAGGCATTAGTCATAAGGTAATATATAATAGTGATGTGCGAAAATTTCGGACGTTAGAGGCATGCATCATATGCATTCATCTCCAACAGGGGAAGCGAATGTATGTGATCGCTGCCTATGCACCGGAAACACCTCAGCCCACGCAGTTTATAACAGAGCTTGAAAAGCTTTTTGAATGCTTAAGATTGAGCAGGTCGTTGCGACGGAAGAGAATTACTATATATTGGCGGGTGATTTAAACGCCAAGCACACAGATTGGGGAAATCAAATACAAAATCCTCGAGGTAACCATCTATTTAATTGGATGGGTCGATACAACCTTGAGTATCGCATCGATCTTCTAGCCACAGATAGGCCATCGTTCCCAAGAAGCGGTGCCTATCTTGATCTATTGCTTAAAGACGCAAGACTAACAATTACTGACGCTGTGGGTCAACGGCCAAGAAATTGTTTACGAACGATCGAGTACGACAGTGATCACTGCGGACTCGCAGCCGTAATACAACTTCCGAACCAGCTTATGGAGTTGGAGGAGTATGTGCCTGTGCATACTTACAATTACAGTAAGGTGCGCTGGCCACGTTTCTCCAATGCCTTATTGAGTGAATTACGTTCAAATGGTATATCCCCACCAAATGACAGGAACCTAACAAATACTGAAATCGACAGATACTTAGAACAAATTGACGAAACGATTCTACGAACAATGAACAGAACAATACCGAAATACAAAGAACGTAACGCAACTGACATGTACCGTAACGCCACAATTGACGCACTTCACAGACAAAAAAGTGGACTACTGACAAGACTAAAACGCTTGTACAGGCGGTTTACTGATACACGAGACCTGGAGATTAGGACACTGAAGTCGTCCATCAAAAACATCAACCAATTGATCAAAGAAAATTATAGATTGGCTATTAATTCGTTCTGGGACAATAAAATTCGTGCCGTTAACTCCAGCGACCCAAGTATGTTCCCAAAAATTAATAAGATTTTTAGAAGAAAGGATCAAAACGATCTTCCGTGTCTTAAACTCCAGAGGACGACAGAGAACAGAGACGTACTTCTGACAGCAGGCATAGACCCAGAGGATGCCGTATTGGACGATGACCTCTATATAATCGAAGATCCGCAGGAGAGAGTGGAGGCTGTGGGGGCTGCTTTCCAGCAAGTGTACAAGGTGAATGCTAGCATTCGCCCGAATCATGACCTGGAGAACAGAGCTCTGCTTAATCACTTATGGCTCCGGAACGATATAACCGAATGGCGATCTGAGAACCTTGGTTTTACCAGGTTTAATGATGAAGATTTGGCAAACGCCATAATCGCCGACCGAAATGGGCCCAGCCCCCTGTTAATTTCGAAGAATGAGCTCCAGCTCATCTTCGATTCATTAAAGAAAAAGAAGTCTGCAGGACTCGATGGTATATCCAACGTTGTACTACGACATTTGCCTCAAGAAGCAGTTGACATTTATACCACACTGTTTAACAACGCGCTGAATAATGCATATTATCCAGTGCGGTGGAAGACAGCTGTGGTGCACCCTCTCCCAAAAAAGGGAAAGGACAACTCCAATCCGGCGAATCTCCGGTCGATAAGTCTTCTTCCGAGTATCAGCAAAGTATTTGAAAAGGTTATTAATAGAGCCCTGTTCAAATGGGCGGAGGACAAAAATATCATCCCGGATAATCAGTTCGGTTTTAAGGCGGGACATGACACAATTCATGCCGCGTCTAAACTTGTTTCTGATATCCAATGGAACAAAACTAAAAAACAGTGTACGGGTGCCTGTCTGGTTGATTTGGAGAAGGCCTTCGACACCGTATGGTTAGAAGGTCTCTATCTAAAGCTAACCAGACTAGGTATAAGTAAACCTCTATTGTATATGCTTTATGACATGCTAAATGGTAGAAAGTTTGTTGTCAAGAGTGGCAATGTAACTTCTACTGCAATTTTTAATATTAATAATGGTCTTCAGCAGGGAGCGGTTAACTCGCCGATTCTATTCAACATTTACACCAGCGATCTGATAGGTAGTCTAACTCAGGCAATTGCGTACGCCGACGATCTAATTGCGTACAGAACAGCTCATACAGTTGAGGTCATCAAAAGTCTCTTGCAGAGTGACTTCGACAAGATTCAGCGATATTGTGATGACTGGAAGTTGAAAATCAACTTCCAGAAATCAGAAACTATTTTGTTTAGGACTCCGCTGTCTGCGGACTCGCAGCCGTAATACAACTTCCGAACCAGCTTATGGAGTTGGAGGAGTATGTGCCTGTGCATACTTACAATTACAGTAAGGTGCGCTGGCCACGTTTCTCCAATGCCTTATTGAGTGAATTACGTTCAAATGTTATATCCCCACCAAATGACAGGAACCTAACAAATACTGAAATCGACAGATACTTAGAACAAATTGACGAAACGATTCTACGAACAATGAACAGAACAATACCGAAATACAAAGAACGTAACGCAACTGACATGTACCGTAACGCCACAATTGACGCACTTCACAGACAAAAAAGTGGACTACTGACAAGACTAAAACGCTTGTACAGGCGGTTTACTGATACACGAGACCTGGAGATTAGGACACTGAAGTCGTCCATCAAAAACATCAACCAATTGATCAAAGAAAATTATAGATTGGCTATTAATTCGTTCTGGGACAATAAAATTCGTGCCGTTAACTCCAGCGACCCAAGTATGTTCCCAAAAATTAATAAGATTTTTAGAAGAAAGGATCAAAACGATCTTCCGTGTCTTAAACTCCAGAGGACGACAGAGAACAGAGACGTACTTCTGACAGCAGGCATAGACCCAGAGGATGCCGTATTGGACGATGACCTCTATATAATCGAAGATCCGCAGGAGAGAGTGGAGGCTGTGGGGGCTGCTTTCCAGCAAGTGTACAAGGTGAATGCTAGCATTCGCCCGAATCATGACCTGGAGAACAGAGCTCTGCTTAATCACTTATGGCTCCGGAACGATATAACCGAATGGCGATCTGAGAACCTTGGTTTTACCAGGTTTAATGATGAAGATTTGGCAAACGCCATAATCGCCGACCGAAATGGGCCCAGCCCCCTGTTAATTTCGAAGAATGAGCTCCAGCTCATCTTCGATTCATTAAAGAAAAAGAAGTCTGCAGGACTCGATGGTATATCCAACGTTGTACTACGACATTTGCCTCAAGAAGCAGTTGACATTTATACCACACTGTTTAACAACGCGCTGAATAATGCATATTATCCAGTGCGGTGGAAGACAGCTGTGGTGCACCCTCTCCCAAAAAAGGGAAAGGACAACTCCAATCCGGCGAATCTCCGGTCGATAAGTCTTCTTCCGAGTATCAGCAAAGTATTTGAAAAGGTTATTAATAGAGCCCTGTTCAAATGGGCGGAGGACAAAAATATCATCCCGGATAATCAGTTCGGTTTTAAGGCGGGACATGACACAATTCATGCCGCGTCTAAACTTGTTTCTGATATCCAATGGAACAAAACTAAAAAACAGTGTACGGGTGCCTGTCTGGTTGATTTGGAGAAGGCCTTCGACACCGTATGGTTAGAAGGTCTCTATCTAAAGCTAACCAGACTAGGTATAAGTAAACCTCTATTGTATATGCTTTATGACATGCTAAATGGTAGAAAGTTTGTTATCAAGAGTGGCAATGTAACTTCTACTGCAATTTTTAATATTAATAATGGTCTTCAGCAGGGAGCGGTTAACTCGCCGATTCTATTCAACATTTACACCAGCGATCTGATAGGTAGTCTAACTCAGGCAATTGCGTACGCCGACGATCTAATTGCGTACAGAACAGCTCATACAGTTGAGGTCATCAAAAGTCTCTTGCAGAGTGACTTCGACAAGATTCAGCGATATTGTGATGACTGGAAGTTGAAAATCAACTTCCAGAAATCAGAAACTATTTTGTTTAGGACTCCGCTGTCTAGCGCCTCAAGGGATACGAGAAAGAACTGGCGCAAGCTGGTGATCGTAGGGCCACATGGACATCCACTGGCGAGTAAAAGTGTAGTAAAGTACCTTGGCATCTGGTTGGATCAGTACCTGTATTTCGACAGACATATAGGTGCTGCTTTGGCCAGGGCTAGGGGAGCCTTAGCCTTGACAAAACGACTGTTTTATAGCAGCCGTCTTGACAGCAGGGTGAAGTTGATTTGCTACATGGCCCTCATCAGGCCGATGATTGCCTACGGATGCCCGGTGTGGTTCAACGTTGCCCCATCTCAAATGGAAAAGATTCGGGTGTTTGAGAGGCAATGTCTTAGACGTTGCCTTGGATTACACAGAACACCAGAGTCGGAGTACACAAGATATTATTCCAACCAGGTTCTATACAACGGAGCCAACATAAACAGAATAGATAATTTTTTGTTCAAGCTGATTCGGGGTCACGTTGCAAGAGCGATGTCCTCAACTAACAGCTTAATTTTTGGGGCTTATTACCCCAATAACGAATATTTTGAGAGTGCGCGGTTAAGTGGTTACATCCCTCCTGAGGCATTCCTCTATTTAGACAGTCGAGGGCTGATACAGGATGGAGGGGCGGTTCCGCTCATCTACCACGTCAGCCGGAAAACTGTGGATAGGCGACTCCTGTATAGTCGAGACGTCATCGCTCAAGGTGGAGAAGAGCGCCTTCGGTTCAGTAGGACTGTGTCCGATCGGGACCGGAGGGATAGGGCGAAACAGGAGAACCAGTTCTGGTGGCTCTCTGAACAGCATCGTGATATTTAAAGTCGATGAAGATGATATATCTTGGCCGACTTACATAGATTTAGGGCATTAGGTATAGGTAACAGTCAGGGTGGCACCAAAAAAAAAAATTAAAAATATGTATGTATGCGGGGGCATGCGTGCATGTATCTGCGTGTCTGTACATGTGTGTGCGTACGTATATGTATGTGCGTATGTACATGTGTGGGTGGGTTGCATGCTAGTGTGTGTCTGCATGCATATAAAAAATAAACAAAAAAAAATTAAAAAACGAAAAAAATGCTGCTGTGGCTGTTCTAGTTTTTAAGTAGTTATAAGTATTATAAGTATTATTAGGTATTTTAAGTAGTTTAAGTTATTTTTAGTTAGTATAAGTTAGTTTTATTTAGTTTTAATTATTTTTAATGTATATTTAAGTTTAGTTTATAGGTAAAAAAAAAAAAAAAAAAAAAAAAAAAATGATCAGATACCAAGTTTTCTGTATAAAAGTTTCTTGAAATATAAAATAAATAAAAAAAAAAAAATTTAGATTTAATTAAAATAGTTTTTAGGTCGAAAGACATTAGTTGTAAGAGTTATTGTTTAATTTAGAGCGCCCGTAAAGGGCCAGTAAATTAGTTGTAAGTTATTGATAATTAGGCTAGTTTTAAACATTTTTGTCTAGCATTAAGATAGTTATAAGTTAATATGAAATAAAAATGAATTTAAAAAAAAAAAAAAAAAAATATGTATGTACATACATACATAGGCACGCAGCTGCATGCACAAATGCCCCCGCAAACATACATATTTTTTAATTTGTTTTTTGTGCCACCCCGACTGTTCCTTATACCTAATTTACCTAAATCTACGTAAGTCGGCCAAGACATACCATCCTAATCGACTTTATGTATCATAATGCTGTTCAGAGAGCCACCAGATCTCCTGTTTCGCCCTATCCCTTCGGTCCCGATCGGTCACAGTCCTACTAAGCCGAAGGCGCTCCTCTCCACCTTGAGCGATGACGTCTCGACCATACAAGAGTCGCCTATCTACAGATTAAGGGCTGACGTCGTAGATAAGCGGAACCGCCATTCCATCCTGTATCAGCCCGCGACTGTCTTAACAGAGGAATGCCTCGGGAGGGATTAGCCACTTAACCGCTCACTCTCAAAATATTCATAATTGGGGTAGTAAGCCCCAAAAATTAAGCTGTTGGTTGAGGACATCGCTCTTGCAGTGTGACCCCGAATCAGCTTAAACAAAAAATTATCTATTCTGTTTATGTTGGCTCCGTTGAACCTGGTTGGAATAATATCTTGTGTACTCCGACGCTGGTGTTCTGTGTAATCCAAGGCAACGTCTAAGACATTGCCTCTTAAAACTGACACTGTCTTAACTAACCCATGTTCGATTCGTAAGATTTTTTTTTGTCCAATCAAGAATTATAACACACTCTTATAATTTGGCCTATAAGTTGTTTTTGTGCGAATGATGGTTTTCCCGCAAATTTCAATCAAACCCAATTTGCATTGTTTTTTAAGTTATTTTCTAAGTTTGTTATCATTTTATTCAAAAAAACACGTTAGTAAGTAGAAATTTTGTTTGCTTATTATGAAAGCCATGTTAATTTCCCTAAAACCTCATAAGTTTTGTTGCAAACAAATTATCAATATTTATAATTAACAAAAAAAAAAAAAAAAAACTTAGAGAAATTCACTATGCAGATTCTCTTAGAAAGTTTAAACACTAATGTAAATGTGCCGTAACACAATGAAAGGTAAGTGCTTCCAGAAAGCGTTTCGAAAATTTCGATTTTGAAATTTTCGTCAATTTCACGAAAATTTCAGAGAGCAGTCAAACTATGAAAGGAAAGTGCTTTCTGAAAGCCACTTTTTATTTTCAAGAAAGCAAAATTTCTACAAGCACTCTTGTGTTTTCTGAAAGTGCTTTCTAAAAGTGATTTGTGTATAAACGGGTGTTATGACACGGGTGTTGCCACTTTGGGTTTAGTTTCGTTAATTGTTTTATACAGAATAGCTACTAAATTGAGTTCGCGAAAGAATATGAGGACTGAGGCAATTTACTCTAATGAAAATCATCCTACGGATTGCGCAGCATGTGACTGGACGAAATGCGGCTAATCGTAGGTTAATTTGGGTGCGACCATTCTGGGAACGTGGTACTGAAAATCAGTATGTAAGTTAACGCAAGAAATGTTTGCATCAGCAGATAACTGTCCCACATCCAGATTCGCTTCCCACGACTCATAAGAATCACCAGGTGACTACGTGAAGGAATGTGATGACGAGGCGTCTGGAGACAGCACATGCAACAGCAAATTGCAAACTCGGGTTGGATAGATTAAGTTACTTTTCAGTTAGATTTTAGGAAACTAATTCTGTCATAAGTTAGTTCGTAAGTAGTACTCAAATAAAGAGGTTCATCCTCATAAAAATAAAAAGTTTGTGTTTTTTTTATAAAATTTAAAATAAAATAAATTTAATTGGCGCCCAACGTGGGGCCTGGGGAAGTGTTAAAAAGTGAAACGTGAAATCGACCTAAAGTAGTTCGTCGCGTTCCAAGACCTAGAACATTGAAAGTGATATGACTTAAAACTTAAAATCGACCTAAAGAAGTTCGTCGGGTTTTAGGACTTAGTTCACTTCAAGTGGTAAAGAAAGAAAAGAAAATCAAACAAGAACTCTAACGTGAAAATAGACCTCAAGAAGCTCGCCACGTTTCGAAGAGTTAATTACCAGTGTTCGTGTCACTTCTTCGGCCAAACCCAAGAAGAATAAATTTGCTATAGTCTGTAGACATAGTAAACCACGAGGGAGTGTGAGACAAGGAAGTGCCTGAGTACCAGCTGTAGCTAGAAAAAAGGATCAACACTTAACTCACCAGCGTGGGATCATGTTCTTCATTTTTATGTAAGTTAGACTTAAGTTAAAAGAAAGAAAATAAAAAAATAAAAGATTAATAGGTAAAGGGAAAACTCAATTTTGAATAAATTTTTTAAAAAAAAAATCTGTTTTGAAACAAAAATATTTTAAAGAAAACAGGAAAAGGGTTAGAAATTTCAATTGTGAATTAATTTTTAATTTTTATTTTTACGAAAAGTTTTATAGTGTAATAAATTTGTAATAATTTTCAAACTAAATATCTCAAATATTCAAACATATTTTTTTACGAAAAAACGTTATAGTATAGTAAATTTGTAATAATTTTCAAACTAAATATCTCAAATATTCAAACATAATCATGGTGGCTACACGATCGAATACCGATAGTATTGCATCTGAAACCAATTCTGCCAGTAACCCTTCACAAAATCCGCAAAATCCTATTCCAACAAACGCTAGTACAGGTGCAAATAATTTCCCGCCATACGCGGCATCCACAAGTCAGAGTATCCAACCTACACCAGAATTAGACATACTCATCACGAGTATCGTCAATCGAGTCTTAAGGGAACAAAGCCAGCCCACTCAAAATAATCCCACCCAAAATATCGAAAGAGACCAAGGTATTGACGCACAATTCAGAACAGACATATCAGAAATGGATAGAATCCCCGATATTGTCAAGTGCCTAAAAATTTTCTCAGGTGACAAAGCTGAATTTGGATCCTGGAGAAAAAGCGTTGAGAGAATTCTCGGAATATATGAACCTTTTAAAGGCACTCCTAAATACTTTGCAATTTTAAGCGTTATACGCAATAAAATTGTGGGAGAAGCGGATATCGCTCTAGAATCATATAATATCCCTTTAAATTGGGAAAGTATATCCCAATGTTTGATTATGCACTATGCAGACAAACGGGATATTAATACGTTGGAATTCCAAATGGCTTCTCTTGTTCAAGGAAGTAAAACGGTCCACGAGTTTTATCAATTAGTTTACTCACATCTCTCACTTATCCTCAATAAAATATCTTGTGGGGATATGGGTGTTGAAGCAACCAAAGTTCTTACGGAAACTTATAGGTCAAAAGCCCTTGATACCTTTATAAGAGGGTTAAGAGGAGACTTACCTAGATTACTATCCATAAAAGAACCGATTGATCTCCCTCATGCCCTGAACTTATGTTTAAAGTTAGAAAACCAAAACATTAGATCTAATCATATTCAACACCAAATAACACCAAGAAAACCACAACCACAACCCTTTATACCCCGAAGAAACCCAAATATGATTGGCAGAACTTATCCCTCTGTAACACCTAAACCAGTTCCGCAACAATACTCAACATACCCTAATCCTCATCCTTCCAGATACCCGACAATGTCAAACGTATTAAACCAAACCCCAAATTATGGACAATCTCCAAATTATTCAAGCCCAGGCTACCAGAACTGGAGCACATATAATAATCAATTAAGACCCATGCGTCCGCAACAACAGAATCTTCAAAAAGGTTATCAGCCTAATATGACTAACATCAAACCAGAACCGAATTCCAGTCTTAACACTAGAAAAGTAAATAACGTGGTTACAAAACAAAACCAACCACATTTTCACATAGAATCTGTTCCGGAAGATACTCCTTATGAACAAAACCAGAGCGGATTCCTCGAAAATCCAGATGAGGAATTACAAGGTTACATAAATTCTTTAAATCAATATGATGAAAATGGAACGTCATCTGAACATGACTACTTTACGGACTTTGCAGATATCCATTTTTTAGGTTAGCGGACTCTTCGCTTCCATTTTTTGAATGTAAGACGAAGAGTGGGAACATTTTAAAATTCCTGATAGACACCGGGTCTAGCAGAAATTACATTCAGCCCCAACTCGTTACAACTCCTCTAGATAATAAACAAAACTTTCTTGCAAAATCAATTGCAGGCGATGTTTCAATAACCCAACACACCTTTATTAATTTATTCGGTCAGAACATTAACTTAAAATTCTACATCTTACCAAATTTAAAATCGTTCCATGGTATACTTGGGAACGATAGCTTGAAAGAATTATCAGCCGTCATACACACAAAAGAGAATTTTATCACAATCCTCAATAAGATTAAGGTAAAAATTAAACAACAAAACTCTATGACTATCAATTCTATTGACACACAGTTCGAACATATGTCAGAAACTCAGAAAGAAGCTCTTATCACAACTATCAAACATTTTCCCTCACTTTTCGCCGATCCCGACGAAAAACTAACTTTCACGACAAAGGTTCTTGGAGAAATTCGTACTTTCACGGACACTCCGATTTATACGAGGTGTTACCCATATCCTACTTCTCTTAAGGAAGAAATCGAAAACCAGCTTGGGAAACTTCTAGAAGACGGAATTATTAGACCTTCTCGGTCACCATACAATTCGCCCGTCTGGATTGTACCCAAGAAACCTGATGCTGCAGGTAACAAACAGTATAGATTGGTAATCGACTATAGGAAGCTTAACGCAAATACTATCGCGGATCGTTACCCAATCCAAGACATTAACGAGGTACTAGCACAACTAGGCAAAAACCGAATGTTTTCAGTTCTCGATCTAAAAAACGGATTCCATCAAATACCTCTTAAGGAATCTGATATAGAGAAGACCGCCTTCTCAATAAATAATGGAAAGTTTGAATTTGTTAGGCTCCCATTTGGCCTAAAAAACGCGCCGTCAATTTTCCAACGCGCACTCGACGACATCCTCCGCGAACACATAGGAAAGATTTGCTTCGTCTATATAGACGATATTATAGTGTTTAGTAAAAGTGAATCAGAACATTTAAAACATTTGGAAATTATTTTTCAGACGTTATTCGAAGCGAACATGAAAATTCACCTGGAGAAATGTGACTTTTTTAAGAACAAGGTCGAATTCCTAGGTTTTATTATTTCCTCCGAAGGAATTTTAGCTAATCCGGCTAAAGTAGATGCAATTTCGAAATTCCCAGCCCCAAATACCCTTAAGGAGCTACGTTCATTTCTAGGTATGTCAGGATACTACCGTCGCTTCATTAAAGACTATGCGAAGCTCGCTAAGCCCCTGACATCCCTTTTAAGAGGGGAAGGAGGACGTTTGTCCAAAGTAAATTCTGATAAAATAAAAATTAATCTCGACGATAATGCTAGAGATGCCTTCCTGAAGATAAAAAACTCCCTAACTTCGCAAGATATTATTCTCGCATACCCAGACTTTACGAAAAGTTTTGAGCTAACTACTGACGCGTCGAATTACGCGATAGGTGCAGTTTTGTCACAAGGTGACAAACCGATAACATTCATTTCGAGAACACTAAGTACCACCGAAGAGCATTACGCAACTAACGAGAAGGAGATGCTTGCCATAATATGGGCACTCACTTCTCTAAGAAATTACCTATACGGTACTGCTCGTGTCAAAATATTTACAGACCATCAACCATTGACTTTCGCTCTCAGTAATAAGAACCACAATTCTAAGATGAAGCGATGGAAGTCAATTTTGGAAGAGTACAACTATGAGATCAAGTACAAACCCGGAAAAACTAATATAGTCGCCGATGCACTGTCTAGGCCACCAAGATGTTGTCAAGTAAATGCTTTAACAACAACTCTACATAGCCACGAAAGCTCGAATCAAAACCTTATCCAAATGGCGAATCAACCCATAAACGTGTTCAAAAACCAAATCTTTCTTAATGTCGGTAATACTTCTGAATATAAATTCGAAATCATCTTCCCAACGTATCATCGTCATACTATTGTTGAACCAAATTTTTCCTCAGAAAAACTTGTTGAAATTTTTAAAAAATATCTCAATCCTTCTGTAATAAATGGAATCAAAGCCGAGGAAGCGATTCTCGGAAAAATCCAAGAAATATTTCCCTCACATTTTAGCCTCTATAAAGTACTATTCTCAAGAAACATGGTAATAGACCTAACAGACGAAAATTTACAAGAAACCGAAATTCTTAAAGAGCACAATCGCGCTCACCGAAACAACAGAGAAAACAAAATTCAGTTACTACAAAGGTTTTATTTTCCAAAAATGCGGGAAAAAATAAAGAACATTACGGATAAATGTCAAATTTGCAAGGAACAAAAATACGATCGACACCCCAACAATATACCCTTACAACCTACCCCTATACCCGTATATCCTGGGCAGATCTTACATATTGACCTATATTTCACTGACAATAAGGTTGTACTGACTGCCATAGACAAATTTTCCAAGTATGCTTTAGCAAGAATCGTAGCGTCTAGAGCTACAGAACATATCAAGCAACCCTTAAGAGAGCTCATATTATCTTTCGGTGTCCCAGAATGGATTGTGGTTGATAATGAGAAATCATTAAGCTCAAATTCCATTCTATTCATGGTTGAGAATTTTTTCAACATTAAAGTGTTTAAAGCCCCTCCATACGTAAGTTCTGTGAATGGCCAAATCGAAAGGTTTCATTCAACACTTTCTGAACTATTACGTTGTATGAAAGCCGAACAAAACTTTAGTTCATTCTCCGAAATGCTCGACAAGTCCATTTACGAATATAATAGATCCGTTCATACCACCACAAACAAAAAACCTATCGAAGTATTTTTTGCACGAAATAAAGTTAATAACCCCGAACAGTTACAAGAAGAGAGACAAATTGTCACTCAAGCAATCAAAGATAAGCAAACTGCTGATCTTAGTTATCATAACAAGAAAAAGAGAGCTTTTAGAAATTTTGCAATAGGAGATACCATTTATGTAAAAATTAACAAAAGGCTAGGCAACAAACTCACTCCTAAATATAGAAAAGAAATAGTAGCCGAAAACAAAAATTCTACAATAGTAACTAGGTCTGGAAAAGTTGTCCATAAGAATCTAATTAAGAATCAAAATTCCTCTTTATAGGTTATTACCGCTATGCGCAGCGGATATACAAATATTGGATTACTCAAAGTCTCAATTGGTCAAGATAAATGTTGGAACCTCGAAAATACAGACAGGATCTTTCAAAATAATCCACATAATTAACATTGAACATTACGAAAACCTGACAAGGAATATAGAAAATACCCTGATAGAAACCACACGAAATCACCCCCTTTATCCTTACATTTCTCATGAAATAGATAAAATAAAAACCTACCTGGCAGGATTGAAAGTTGAAGACAAGAAAAAGAAAAGATCACTTGATTTCCTAGGTACCGCCTGGAAATGGATCGCCGGTAGTCCGGATCATCATGATTATGAAATTTTGACAGGAAAAATGAACAACGTACTCGAAAACAATAATAGGCAAATGATAATAAACCGTATGACCATAGGGAAAATTAATGAAATCACCAATGTAACAAACGAAATATTTAAAATTGTAAGAAACGAAGTAAAGAATAAAGACACTGAAACATTAAAATTAAAATATGAACTAGATTTAGTAAAAGAAGAATTAATAAATATAGCATACGCCATTCATTGGGCAAAAGTTAATGTAGTGAATTCTTTTATACTGTCAAATTCTGAAATTAAGCTAACGGAAGAATTTTTTAGAAAACAAAATACACCTTTCATAAATATTGACGAGGCACTTGATTTTTGTAATATTAAAATTGCCTCTAATGGTAAGAATTTAATTTATATAATTGATATACCAACAACAGACTCAGATATTTGTACTATGCTTATAATAAAAGCAGTAAAGATGGGAATAAAGATAAACGAAATTCCTTTTAAAAAAATTTTAAAATGTAAAAATAAAACATATGGTATAAAACAAGATTGTTTAGTAATAAGCGAACATTCTATTTGTAATAGTAGAAATATTGTAGATATAAGTAACTCTACGTGTATCCCCAACCTGTTGAAAAGCAAAATACCCACCTGCACTACTATCGATAACCGAAACACACCATCCATCGAAGAAATCTCGGACGGCATATTATTCCTTAACCAATTCAATGACTCGGTAACAATTAACAATGAGGCTATTCGATTAGATGGAACGTATATCATAAAACACTCAAACACCACAATCATTGTGAATGGAAAGATTTTCAAAACCAGCGAGATAACTAAACATCAACCTTTACCAGCTTTGTTGCAACCTAGATCATCAGTGCAAGAGTTCAAAGAGGTACTTTCTCTGGGAATGATAAAAGAATTACAGATGAATGGCACGGAACAGATTGATCTACTGGAAAGGAAAAATGCATTAAATATTGGGATTAACGTATTCCTGGTAATAATACTCCTCATAATAATAACAACTTTCCTTTATGGTAAAACAAAGAAAAACACCAACCAAGAATTCTCACCTAAAAACGAGCAAGGATCCATTACCATAGGAATTAAGGATTTGCCAAATCTAATAAAACCATCAACGTCGAACGAGGGCGTTCGAATTTGAGCAGGGAGGAGTTAACGCAAGAAATGTTTGCATCAGCAGATAACTGTCCCACATCCAGATTCGCTTCCCACGACTCATAAGAATCACCAGGTGACTACGTGAAGGAATGTGATGACGAGGCGTCTGGAGACAGCACATGCAACAGCAAATTGCAAACTCGGGTTGGATAGATTAAGTTACTTTTCAGTTAGATTTTAGGAAACTAATTCTGTCATAAGTTAGTTCGTAAGTAGTACTCAAATAAAGAGGTTCATCCTCATAAAAATAAAAAGTTTGTGTTTTTTTTATAAAATTTAAAATAAAATAAATTTAATTTGTATATCCATTAAATGGGCACCAAATGCTGTAGTGTAGTGTAGAAGTGTGTATACAAAACACATTGGCGCAAGATTTTATTCGATTTAGTAATATGTTAAATCATTTTTAGTATAATACTAGGCTAAAAAGGGGATTTTACTAATTCTTAATCAGTTTAGTATCATACTATTTTCTTAAAGTTAAAATCACAAAATGGCTATTATATTTTTTTAGTATCGTACTAAATCCATATGCCACGTTGACATTTGCAAACGTCAAAAAGTTATGTTCGCTTTTTTGCAATATTTAAGGCGTGCTTAGTTGTAGTTTATTAAGTAGTGCTAGTTAAGAAGTGTTTAAAATTAGGAAAATATTAGTAAATTGCTTTAGTATTAGCAAACTGTTAAGTAGTATCATTCTAAGCCCTTAACATCAAATTTTGCTCCATTATTTATACTAATAAAACAATAACAAACATGTGAGTGACATTTTTGGTCATAACGCCGCTTTTAGCAATCGTGCAGAAAAAAGATTTCTTATATGCACTCTCCAAACATGTCCTAAGATATTTTGAAAATTTCATTCAAATCGATTCAGCGGAAAAAAATAGTTCGCGCACAAACATAATTTAGATTGTTTTAGTTATATATATGAAAAGAGATAAGAAGATTTACCAACTAAATAAAACTAATGAAGTGTGAGCCCTGATTGCCCCAACTTCTTCTTCTAAATAATTTGTGTGGGAATTTTAAATATTTAGTAATATAAACTTAAAACGAAATTTCCAAAAAAAAATCATTAACACGTTTTCGAAATATTGAATTTAAACAAAAAATAATATTTTTTTTTCAAAAATCCAACAATAATATTTTTCGTCAATTTTGCTATGCAGTATTATTTATAATTCGAAGGGCTTCCTATATAAAAATTTTGGTCGAAATGATAAAGTCGAAAACCAAAACATATTTGTATTGGAGGTATCGTTAATAAAATGATATATTAAAATAAAATGCACGACTGGATCGCACGAACTTGCTCTTGTAGCTAACAACTTTAGTGTAAAGTAGTAGCTAACCACTGAAGTTGTTAGTAAGTATAGGTAGTCTAGTTTAGTTATCCTGTGCAGGTTTAAAGCCGAAGTAGGTAAGATTACCTTGATTCTTAGTATTTATAATGAATTGTCGAATGCATATTATTAAAGGAATGATGACATAGGTACCATCCTACAAATGTATATTTAAAAAGATTTTAATTATGTAAATTAGGAGGGTAATGTGTTCCTACCTACATAGATGGCACCTAGGTATGTAAATATATGTACATATTTATGTATACATTATACATATGTATAATAATGAAAGTGAATGGTGTATAGGTGGGTAAAAATCTTGTTTTAAACTGATAACAAGTGCTAAAACGATCACTTCAATCAGTTTCTTGATAAAACAAAGAAAGCCATTAGATGCCACGGAACAATGAAAATTTTATAAAAAAGTATCTCGAAAATTGTATGACGGATTTTGATGAAACCCGGTTTTTTAATTTTAGTTTTTTGAAAACAAACTTTTTTTTTAAATTTTGATATGCCGTTTTGTAGAGTTTATTAATATAAATATGACCATAAAATTTAAAATTTTTTTTTTATTAGTTTTAAAAATATTGATTTTTCAAAAAAAAAATTCAAAAAATTTATTTTAATTATATAAAAAATGTTATTTAAAATTTTAATATGCACAATTAGTTTGGCTACATAGATCTTCTCAGATATAAAATTTGACAGAAATCTAATCAACAGTTACCGAGAAAGCCAAAAATTTAAAACAACCGTTATATGAAAAGTACCGTTAATAGACTTTTCCCGTAAACTTGATTCATATCATATGATAGCTATTACCAACAAAAAAATTCTCAAATTTTTTTATCAAAATCGTTGGAGCCGATTTCGAGAAAAATAAGAGTTTCCTTCAAGGTCATATGGCAGGTACCGTTATTTTTAGGCCTAAACATAAAATTTCAATTTCCCCTCTAAGGAATGCCAAAATAGCCACGAATACAAAATTTGAAGGTAATCGCTTTATACATACAGACGGACAGACTGACAGACAGACAGAAAGATATTTTTTGCCGATCACTTTTTTAGGCTTCTCTATAATCGTAATGTCATGTTTGATTGTTAGATTTTTTTTTTTTTTTTACGAATGCATAACTTGCCTTATAGGACCTATATTCGCAAGTAAAAAAAAAAATTGGCCAAAATGTAGACTATATATAAAATAGTGCACATACTTTGTTTTTATCAAAATCGTTAGAGCCGTTTTCGAAATAATCAAGATGGTATGAAAATTGGTATGGCAAGTAAGTATTAAGTATTACAAACTATCCTATCTTAGCAAAAATAAGCATTTAAAAAAAACAGCATGAAAATCGGTTTCGAAGTTCAACACATCAACGTGACAAGAGATTTATATAATAATAAATATAGACATAAGAATATCATCAACCTGTTTTGTCATTCCAAAAGTTTTTAAGGCAATAAATTCACGATGTAAAGTTTCCAAGGGAAACAAACAAGAGAATGAAGTAAACTTTCAATACGGTTAATAAATCAATTATTAACATTTGATAGAATCGATAGAAACGCTTGCTGCAAATGTTTGCTGAAAGTGATTTGTTACTGTGTATTTTTTTTTGAGCGGGACAGAGGACCCTGGAGGGAGTTAAAATCCTTTAAAACCGCTAAGGAGTCATCCAAAATACTGCTGTCCAAGAAAACTGTTATCCAAGAAAACTATTGCTATTGGTGCCTACTTACCGATATGCCACCATAATGTTACCCTTCCCCTAAAAAACAGTTCTAGACTTATGCCCCACTTCCTTTATAACATAAATGAATTTGGCTCAGCAATTCGGGTAAAAAAACAAAAATTCGCTTTCACGAAAGCAACAAGAAAACAAATCATTTTCAGAAAACGCTTTCAATAAAGTACTTTTCGGGTCGTCACACAATAAAAATTTAGCTTTCAGAGAGTACTTTCCTTTCATTCTGTGACGGCACTTAAGTGTTTTTGAAATAAAAAAAAAACGTTTTTTTCGAAAACTCAAATATTTGAAAACGACTCATTGATTTCTTGAAACTTCGTATTTGGTAGTTTTTCGAAATTATATTGAATATTTAAAAAATCAACCACGGTACCTCCCATACAAATGTAAAAAAAAAAGTTAAGAGAAAATGTATTCCTCGTAAACGGCTCCAAGAATTTTTATAAAAAAATTTTTTGCGATCTTTAATTAGTAGATAGATAGATAGATATATTAGATAGATGTTTATTCACATTTTTAAAAAGTACAGTTTCATTTTGTATACAATTCATGAATAATTATTAAGACATGACATATAGTGTCGTGTGTCTGAGTGTCAATCTTGCCTTAGGGGCATTCTTGCTATAAAGAACATTAAAAAAAACAGCATTTTCAAGTTATAATTTGGAAAAGCAGATACAATATTTTTAGTTATTTGAGCACCAGTTAACATATTTTTTTTTGTAGATTTTGAAAAATAAACAAGTTTTAAACACTTTTAGTTTAGTTCAAACGGAATTATTAAATATATATTTCTTTTGATTCTAATGATTTCGAGTGATTTTAAGTTACATTTTTGTAGGACTTATTAGATTAGTTTATTCAAATTAGATAAGTTGTGTTATGGAATTTTAAATAAGTTAGATCAACTTAAACAAATTTAATTTTTATTTTTTTGGTATGACTTTGAGTTTAGTTAAAACGGAATAATATGGATTGTAGTTCAATTGATATCAGCTCTTTTGTCGAATTTAAATGATTTATATGTGGCTTTGATCAAAAACTCTCTAGACCTATATGATAACGCCTCCATACAGTACTCATAAAGAAGCTTCCAGTTTGAACCATTCAGATAGCCAGTAACCTCTTCCGCTTGTAGAGCGCTTTTACAGAAGTGGTCCCATCTTATCTCCGACAACGCGTGACAGACGCCAATGAAATGATTAACATCTTCTCTCTTTTGTAGATTTAAGTATAAACATATTAAATTTTGTGTACTTATTAACGGTACTTCCCATAGAACCACTTTTCATATTTTCGACTTTTTCACTATTGGATGAACCGATTAAAACTAAAAGTGTTAATAAAGCTGTATACTCAAATTAAACAAAAAGAGATTTTCGATTTAAAAAAAAATAAATTTGTAATTTATAGTATAGACAAATCTCTCCTTATGTGAATTAGATATTACACCTTTTCTGTTCGCTTAATACAAATTGTATTGGACGTTATATATAAAATTTTAATTTTGTTTGGATGTCAGTTTGTCTGTATATGACAGACAAACTGGCGACTTACCATTTCGATCGCCATAAGAATGATTGGATCTGCTGGTTGTTCTTTGGTCAGGTTATTGTTGTATTATTATTAAAAGCTTTATTTAACATTTCAAATTACAACCAATAAATATAGAAAATAAGTTTAAAATTATTTTTACATTTAATATTTTTATCGTTTTTTTTTCAAAATTTTAATTAATTTTCGGCATACGCCTCCCCAAATGCTGTCCATATATCTCTGCAGTTGGCGTCGTTATTCCAGTTCTGAATGAATTGACTTAGGTCATCTTCCCATCGTTTTTTTGGTCGTCCACTCGGTCATCTTTTATCGATGGGTAACCATTTGGTCACTCGTTTTGTCCATCTTTGGTTATCTATTCTCGATACATGTCCTGCCCAGCTCCATTTAAGTATTTTTGTTCTTTGTATCACGTCTACTATTCTTGTCCTTTTTCTTATTTCTTCGTTCTTTGTACTTGTCTTATATTCTGAAATTTTCGTTCGATTTTCGTCTGGTAAATACGCAGCTTTCTTGTAAAATTGATGTTTTTCCTAATGTTTCGGGTCCATATGTCATTTCAGGTAGAATTGTAGAGTCCAAGATTTATTTTTTCATGTCGTCACTTATCTTTGAGTCTAATATCTATCTCATTGGCGAACTCCTCTATTAATCTGAAATTCCGTTCCGGTTTTATCTGTTTTAACTTTAGCTGTATTTTTGTTGTAAATGTTTTGCATCGTCCTTATAAAACTCTCATGAATGGTTTGATTTCTTAGTGCTGTCCAGATGTTATTGTGTTCCACTGTGATGTCAAAGTCTCAGGTTATAGGCTATTAAATTTAATGTATAAAATATATTTTATATGTTTAATGTAAAAATATTTGCACTTACCTCTTACATTTATCATGATTTTTAAATAGGATATCCAAATCTATATTTAGTTTTGCTTACGATTGCCGTTTCCATGGATCTTATTTCCAAATTGGTGTTTTGTTTTTTTGACTTCCGCCGTTGCCATGGATTTGATTTCCAAATTGACTTTTTTTCCAGAGATGTTCAAAATCATATTGAAATTAGGGATGTTCGATTTTGTTTAACCTAATTTACAAACTAATTAAATCCAAATTAGGTGGAAATGAGATAATTTCGAAATGTGATTTTATATATTACCGAAATTATTACCGAAATTACCTCATTTGCTTCAATGAAAACACTTTATAAGATTTTATTGTAACAGAAATGGAAAACGATAGCACCTCTGTTTGTTTTATTTACTAAACGAACATAATTTCTTTTTGACGCATTCTCTTGATTGAAAACTAGCACAAATTACTCTGCGTTGCCTGGGTACCCGACAAAAAAGTCTTTTCATTCAATATCTTCCAAATAAAATGAAAAATAAGAAAAAATTTTGTAACAAGAAGGACTTTTCATATATTTTGTCGTTTATTTAAACGTTTTTTTTTTATAATCTACACGCGCTCAACACAGCGCGGGCGTTAGGTTAGGAAGAGAAAGAGGGATAAGAAAGATGTGTGGCGCGATGTTCTGAGACTGGAGGTGGCTGTTGTCTCAGATTTTATCTCCAGGAATGGCGGCTGAACTAATGCGGAGAAATTTCCGTGTCTTTTTATCTATGTCCCTTATAATTCGCATTATTTTTTTTATACATTGTCATACTTTATCGGTATACTAGTTTTACTCAATCACATCTTGTTAGCTCTATGCCAAAACATAATGTAATGAGTTAGCCAGCAACTTGTATGACATTTATTTTAGAATTTGTTTTTAATAGAAAAATAAGAGGACATATACTACGGCAGGGATCGAACCAGTGACCATGAGGTTGACAGGCGAACACACAACTATCGCGCCACGGCCACCCCCAACCTAATCGATTTGATAATCTTGGAAACGAACCGAGCTGCAATCACCGAAAACTTGAATACACAATTCAAAATTGATAAGCATTTAATTCGCCGATATATAGGAGTCTTGATTTTTATGTCAATTTTCCGTAACCCAAACATCGAAGCACATTGGAGCGAATACAGATTTCGACACATAACAGACTGCATGTCAAAGAATAAATTTGAGCAGATAAAGAAATATTTATCGTTCAATGATGAATCAAAACGGGTGAAGAAAGGTCATGCCGGATATGATCCTATTTTTCGAATAAGAAAAGTTTCGACATATTTGGTTGAGCGCTTTGATTCAGTTCCGAAAACTGCTCGTTTATGTATCGACGAACAGATGTGTTCAACCAAAATGGCTCATCACGTACGCCAATATTTGCCATACAAACCGCATCCATGGGGCTTAAAGTTATTTGTTTTGTGTGACAGCAATGCCTACTCGTACCGATTTGAAATATACACTCGAGCCAAAAATGATGACATTATTTTTCCCGATACTCCAAACATTGGAGCAACAGGAAATGTTGTTATAAGGTTGTCGCAAACCGCCCCAAATTTTGTCAACCACATATTGTATTTTGACAATTTCTGTACATCACTACCACTGAGAGCGCGTGGCATTTATAGTCTTGGCACTGTGAGAGTGAATAGGATTCATAAATGCAAACTTCCAAATGATAAAAGCGAAGAACTGAAAAAAGCTCCACGAGGTTATTCAACGGAATTCTTTGGAAAAGCTTACGGTGTCGACATTACCAATGGCTAATGGAAGGACACGAAGAATGTCAAACTGTGCTCAACATATGTTGGTATTTAGCCTTTTCAGAGGTCCAATTCAGTAGGTAATCCATCAAAAATAGCTCGTTACAACCGAGAACAAAAATGGTATGAAGACGTTGATTGCCCACAAATTATCCGCGAGTATAACGCACATATGTGCCGTGTTGATTTAATGGACTCTAATATGGGTCGGACTGGATTAAAAATCAAAACGCAAGATATGGCAACCAGAATTTTTTACCATTTACTGGACATGGCCATAACCAACGCATTCGTCCTATGTAGGAGACTCAATGCTGAAAAAAATGGAACTGCTACTGCCCAGATAAAAGATTTGACCATGTATGAATTTCGCGTGAGCATTGCGAAAGAACTCTGCGCTGCTCTTGAAAAACGATCCGTTGGCCGTCCTTCATCCGCTGCACAGCCAACTACCAGCCATAATGTTGGTAAAAAATCAGCTCATTCCGTGGCAAGTGTGAGATTTGACGTTGCAAATCATTTCCCAGAATGGGGATCAAAAAAATCCTGTAAATTTTGTAAAAAATCAGAAACACACACGTTCTATAAGCAATGCAACACTCATTTGTACTTTTCGAAAGCAAAAAACTGTTTCTTAAATTATCATGTAGCTCAGTAACTTATTCTTTTCCACTATTTACCTGTTAAGGTCAATGTTTTTAGTAATTACTCTGAATAAAAAGATTTTTTTCGTGTTGAATTATAATATTACCTGGTCTATTTTTTTTTTACCTAACCCACTAATCTCGTCTACAGACGGTCTTTCATTTTTCCCACCAGGTGCTTCTAGGTTTCTTTTTTTTTACAAACGGACTTCATATTCGTGTTTATAAGCTTAAAATCTTGCTAGAAGCAAAATTCTCGTAGCAAAATACCTCATATTTCGATTTCAGTGGTTAAAGGGATAATAAGGTAGAAATAAATGGATAATACACATAATTAAATGTTTTTATTTTTAGAAAAAAAAAATTGAAACGCCATTTTGAAGATATTATAAATATACATATAAGATTCAAATTTCTAAAAAGTTCTGTGAATGGTTTTTGAAAAATCGATTTTTCAAAACAAAAATTTTTATTTATTTTTTAAAAATCGAAAAACGTTTTTTTTTTGAAAATTATCGTATACAATTTTATTAAAATTTTAGGGAGCATTTTTATAAAAAAAATTATTTTAATCAGTTCATCCAATATTGAGAAAATCGAAAATATGGAAAGTGGTTCTATGGGAAGTAACTTTAATAAGTACGCAAAAAAAAATATTTTTATACTTGGAAGTGAACTGTACTAATTTAAGAACACACAATTTTTTTTATAAAAATTCTTGGAGCGGTTTTCGAGGAATAATTTTTTTTACTTAAGGGTTTTTTAACATTTGTATGGGAAATTTTGAGTTTTCAAAAAAAAATTGATTTCCAAGAAAAATGTTTTTTTGAAAAATTTCATTAAAAATCAATTCCGAGAAAATCGAAAACCAAAAAAGTGGCTGTACTAGAGGTACCAAAATAACAATTTTTTTCCAAAAATAAAATTATTAAAAGGTACCCTTTCCCTTCATTAATGAACTGATTTTTTACTTGCGATTATAGGTTCTATAAGGCAAGTTATGCATTCGTCAAAAAAAATTCGAACAATCAAACCTGACATTACGATCATAGAGAAGCCTAAAAAAGTGATCACCAAAAATGTCTGCCTGTCTATCTGTCAGTCTGTATGTATAACGAGCTACAGCCTAAACGGCTTAAACTACAACACACGTTTAATACAAATGCCAAAATTTATCCACTGGATACAACTTTAACGAGCTCCTGAGCAGGTTAAATTTTGACTTCTGTAATAACCTAAATAATGTCAAAATTTAACCATGAATCAAATAGAACGCACTTTTAATGAAATTGACACATTGCCTTAGAACTGCCAAGCAACACACACAGTCACAAAAAGAGTTTAGATCTGTAATAGTAGTAGTAGCGAATCCTATTTATTGAAACGAAATTGACATTAAATTAAACTAGTGAAAAAAGAAAGAACAAATTAATTGTAAACTTAAAAAATGAATAAAAAATGTGAGAAAAAAAATGTAATTGGTTGATTCTTACTTATATCTAATTTTAAATTATAACTATTTCAGCTAATAACAAGTGATGCCAAAATGTGTAGGGACTATTGATTGCGTTCAAAAGAAGCAACTCTTCCTCCTAATAATTCTCGTGAAATTGGTAACTATGTTTGTTCATTTTTGTCATTATTAGCTACTCGTATTACAAGGCAGGTTATGTTTCTGAATGTTGATCAGCGGACAATAACGACGGTCGAGGCTGAGTATGAATATTGAAGAAATTTGATGAGTGTTCTGGCTGGGTAGTTTTATCGTTAGAAGATAAAGATTGTCGAGTCGGAATAAATTTGGCATTGTTAAAATTGGCACTGGGAAATGGTAAAATAGGATAATTTACTTAAATGCTTGGATTTGCTGTATATCTGGGTTTAAGTTGATTTTGATGACGTCTCAATATAAATGTGTCGCATTTGACTGTGTACATCATCCTTCCCAAATTGTTTACCACAGTACCTTCTTTCCATTTCGGACCCCGACTATAGTTTCTAGCAAACACTAACTGTCCGATAGCAAAACGAGGTTGTTGGATTGAGTGCTCAGGTTTATTGTAGTTTGAAGTTTGATTTAGTAGAGATAGCAAGTTGCGAGGCTGTCTTCCATGTAAGATTTCGGCTGGGGATTTGTTTGTAATGGGGTTAGGAGTTATTCGGTATGTCCTGAGGCAATTAGATAAAGCATTTTCTGCGCTGTTTGGATCATGAAAAATTTTGGATATCGAAGTTTTAAAAGTTCTAACGAATCGTTCGGCTTCTCCATTGGAGGCTGGATGAAATGGGGCAGTGGTGATGTGATCTATACCATTTGATGAGCAGAATTGCTGAAATTCTTTAGCAGTAAACTGCGCGCCATTATCAGGCACGATAATTTTTGGCAATCCTTCGATTGAAAAAATACTTTTCAGGCCTTTGATAGTAACAGATGTAGTTATTGAATTCATTTTAATAACAAAAGGAAATTTTGAGAAAGCGTCTATGCAAATAAACCAATTACTTCCAAGATAGGGGCCGGCGAAGTCGATATGCAACCTCTCCCATGCTTCTTGAGGCTGCGGCCATGAGCTGAAGTGTTGTTTGGGAAGCAAACTACGTTGCTGGCAGTTTTCGCATGTGGCTATTTTAGATTCAATGCTTTTATCGATAGCTGGCCACCAACAATAGCGGCGAGCTAGCTGTTTGGTGCGAATAACACCCCAATGGCCTTCGTGGAGCATTTGCAAAATACGATTTCGGAGGGCTAATGGAACTACAACACGAGTAGAACCAGTTTGTAGCAAAATAACATCGTTTTCAATACTCAAAGAAAATCTGCGGGTGAAAAAATGTGCAATCTCTTTTTCATGATCTTGTAGTTTTTCTGGCCATCCTTGTAAAATATATTTTCTTACGCATTTAAGAATAGGATCACGTTTTGTATGAGCTGCTATGGTTGTGGCGAATATTGGAAAATCTTTCAAAAGAGTTTGATTCTCCATATTTAATTGCAAACAAACTTCGTTATCAAAACAAGGATCAGGTCCTACGGGGAGGCGGGACAATGCGTCAGCATTGCCATTTTTATGAGTAGGCTTAAAACGAATGCTATACTTATAGCCCATTAGTATTATTGCCCAAAGCAGCAGACGGTTGGCTGTCATCACCGGTAAATCTTTATCTGGACTAAAAATGGCGTTTAATGGCTTATGGTCAGTGTGGAGAATGAACTCACGACCGTATAGATACTGCTGGAATTTAACAATTCCAAAAACAATAGATAAGGCTTCTTTTTCTAACTGGCTATATCTTTTTTGATGAACATTTAAAGTCTTAGAAGCATGCGCAATAGGTCTTTCAGACCCATCAGGAAAGATGTGAGAAATTACGACACCTATGCCGTAAGCTGACGCATCCGTGGCTAATACAATGGGGTAGTTTTCATTAAAATGAACTCAATTAGTTGTTGAAACTATTTGGCTTTTTAATTCTCGAAAAGCTTGCTCTTGTTGCTCCTGCCAATTAAATTGTACACCTTTTCTACGTAGCTGGTTTAAAGGAGCACAAATTTCCGAAAAAATTTCGATAAATTTATTGTAATAATTTACCTTGCCAATGAATGATTCCAATTGCTTCAAATCCTTGGGTCTGGGTAAATTTTTTACAGCTGCTACACCATCTTCCGAACGAAAAATACCGGATGCGTTGATTTTGTGTCCCAAATACGTGACCTCAGGTTGCATAAAAACACATTTGCTTCTCTTACACCGAAGTCCACTTTCCTGAAGGCGCTTGAAAACTTCCTCCACGTTTCGGAGATGCTCCTCATCATTGTGACCCGTGATGATTATGTCGTCAAGGTAGTTAACAACGTGCTCTACTCCCGAAAAAATTTGCTCAAGTAACCTTTGGAATATCGCAGGTGCGGAGGCTATACCAAAGGGCAATCGTTGGTACTGAAACAATCCAAGGATAGTATTCAACTAGCAATTCCTTTGCGTGATCATCGAGTACCACCTGCAAATAAGCATCAGATAAATCTATTTTTGAGTATTTTTCACCACCTTGAAGTTTATAAAAAAGTTCCTCTACTCTAGGAATTGGATGTTTATCTATAGCAAGTTGTGCGTTAACAATTACTTTAAAATCTCCGCATATACGGATTCCTCCATCTCGCTTTGGGGCTATGACGATTGGCGCTGCCCATTGGCTGAATTTAATTGGCTTCCAAATACCAGCATCAACAAGGCGCTTAGCTTCAGCCTTAAAAGCTTCCATTTGAGAGAATGGTAATAACCGTGGCTTACAAAATGTTGGTCGGGAATCTGCTTTCAACTGTAGGCTGGCCTTGAAGTTCAGACATGTGCCTAGAGAAGAATCGAAAATTAACTTATATTTTTCACAAAGTGCATTAATTTTTAAATTCAAAGATTGCGCATATGATGAAATAGCTAATTGGTTAACACTGCAATTAGTTTTGTTGATTACTAAGTGGAAAGCGTTGAACCAATTCATACTTTGTGACTATGAGCGGCAGTAACTTCTCTTCACCATCCAGTTCTACGCACACTTCACATAGGCCTAATACTGGAACTGGGTTATTTCCATATGCTAGAAGTTTTTGTGACGTTGCTCTAAACGGGGGACAACCAAGTTGATTGTAGGTAATCATACTTATTGCCAGTTGCAACAATTCATCCGTAATACCTCAACTTCTATAGCAATTTCCTTAATATCAACAAAATAACATAGTAAGATTTCTCAGTTTTGATGTCAAATATTGAGGAACAAAAATGTGGATGGAGGAATATTTGCCAAGTGTCTTAAGCGTATAAAAAATGGCTGAGTATTTTTAATGGAAATATGGGATACCTCATAGATTAATGTTCAAAGGGTACAATAATTTATAATAATAATATAATAATATAAGAGCTGCCAGATTTGTTTTGATAAATTTGCAGAAATATCCATTTACATTTTAAGGGATAGTCCTAAGATAAAATATCAAAATAAATAAATTTGTGCACGTAGAACATGACTGCGTGTCAATCAGTTTTGCTTAAATAAAACGTAGAACAGGGCTTAAGGCTTAAAATTTTAGTTATACTGCTAAGCTTATGCGACTTAGAAAATTCTATTAATTCTTTCAAAATTAAGGCATTAAGTGCCACGATTGTATTTTATGACAAGGAATTATTGACCCCCAACAAATATTTGTATCTTGTCAGTCGTATAAATGAAGAATATGTGTAGGTAATTGGATTCATATCTTATTTTTAATATACCTACTCTGGTTGGTTCCTAGTGAAAAGACTTCCACGATCGGGCGGCGCGCGGTGGCGATACAGCTGAATTTATGTCTGAAGTCCCGGATGGACATGGTACACCACGACGCACGCCGACGACGCACGTCTGGAAACACTTCTTTCCCAGCTTATGTTCTTATACATTATGTTCTGTTCATATTTTTCTTTGCAACTCAGCCAACGTTGCTTGAACTTATGTTCAACACCTAAGTTTAAAACACTATACTTATTACGTTTACCATTTAAGTGAAGACCACAAAATATGAACGACTTTGATCCCGACAAATTGATAGTAAAAAAAACCATTATGTAGAATTGATGGCATGGGTTATTTAAAGAAAAATAAATAAAAAAGATAAAATTAAGCGCTTCATTTGCCATTCATAATGGGCTTGGTAATGTTAGGTGTATATCTTGCTTCATATCCCAAAATCGTTTTTAAACTCTATCAATATATAATCCTACTGCTGTAAAACTTGAGTAAAAATGTTTCCCTTTTTTTTCATGTTATTTACCTTTTGAGTTTTTAAGTCCTTAAACCAGATTATTTTCAAATGCCTACCCATATACCGTCAGACTTTTCTAAAATTCAAACAAAATGTAACACATTAATACAGTCCTGCACAATAGCGTAAGACGATCCATTACGTGTTCCGTCTTCTCAATTGAAAATGATGAGAGTTGATAAAATCAAATAAAAGGAAAAAAGCTGTTAGTCAAAAAGGTTCTTTCACTTTCTTTTCCATATCAGTAAACTTGTATCTGTGAATGTTTTAGTAAAAAAAATAAAGGATATGTATTCTTTTTCTTTCCGAAATGTGCCTTATGCCATAGTTAATGACGATATCTGTCTTTACATGGTATTAAATAGAATCATCTGGTTTAATTATTTTGTATTTTAAGGATTTTAGGGATTTATGTATGGTTTTCATAATTTCTTTTGACCATTAACTTAATTAGTATCCATTCCATATAAAATGAAGGGAAACTTTTTCTGCTATTTTTTTGTTTATATGCCATAAACAAATTGTCCTAGTTAGTTATATTATATGCATGTAATGTATATATTTGTTTGGCAGGGTGGGATAATGGATTTTTAATTTTGCCTGACTAATTGATTTATTTACAATTTGTCATATGGACATAAATACATATAAGATAAGCTAGATAAGTTTCAACTTAGTTGCAATCGGGAGGAGGAGGTGTTTTTAGTGCAGTATGAATCTCGTACTCCTATGAGCACCTGTTTTTCGGTCCTCATAGAGCCTTTTGAAGGTTTTACATCTACCCACGGGAAAAAAATGTATTTAAATCCAATGTATATCGGTATCTCCGGTCTAGCCCTATCCCGTCTACCCAATCGCTTGCACTTTGCTTCAACATCTGAAGGGTAGTCATAACTCCTTGCGTGTGCGCAAAATTATGTAATTTATTATAATTCAATTTAATAACTATTATCGCAACTTTTAGTATTAAGAGTTTTTGGTTCTGTAAAGAAGATTAATTATTGCTTTATTTTTTCATATTCTGTAATTTCGGGTTTATAATTTTTAAATTAAAGCATTAAAGCATAGTCTGAAAAGAAAATTAAATGCATTTTTTTTTTAAATTCCTTAAAATGAACACATGTAGCTATCATCGAAAAAAGAACAGATACACAAAAGTAAAAAAGCGAATAATTTCAATATAAACCGAAAAAGTTCGTTCGCCTTTATAATTCCAAGCCATTTGTTAAGCAATTCAAAATTGAAAATTGCAAACTTCCGCATGGAACAATATGCTTTCCCTATTTCAGTGCATAGTTGTTATTTTCGATTCCGCTTTCGATTGTTAACAATTTGAATTTATTCAAAAAATGTTTTCCTTAAGCGATATTGTTGTACTTTGTTGTAAGCAATACATTTGGGAAATTTAATGGAGATACCGAACACGTGGACGCAAGGCAGTGTAAATTACGTTATATGAAAATTAACAAAAACGAATTTAATTTATATTACTTATTTGAGTCTTGTAACTAGGCATTGCCATCGCATACCGCAATATTTTTTTTTCATTTCATTTTATTTTATTTTGCCTATAAAGAGTAAGATATACCTTACATCTTATAAACTAGTTTACAGTTTCGAGTTTTGTAAGATAAACAAAACAAAGAAGAAAAGCTACCTTAATTAAATTAAAATTAAAACAAAATAAATAAATTCTAAAAAATAAACTCTCAATACAATTTTAATTCACATTGCACTTTTTTATAAAAAGAGAAAACAATAAATACTTTCAAAATTGTAATGGACATCCCCGTTTATTTACTAAAATGATAATATGATAAAACATTAATTTCAAGTTGGATTAAACTGAAAGTAAAAAACAAGTAACTCTGGCAGAGCATTCCGCAGGCGAGTAGTATTAATGAAAAACTGCTTCCTAGATTTCAAATAATGATATCGCGGATGATTCAGTGATTGGACGGATATCGAGGTTGATGAAAAGTAAAATGAGAGTTCTTTCGCGTGAAAGATTATCCAGGGAGATGTCATATCATCTTAGTCCATATATATAACGGACAATATTAAGCTTCCTTCTACTGACAGAATCGCAATCACAGTAAATTTTGCAGCCAAATTGTTGGTGGAGTAAAACACTGCTAAGACCGTAACATACGAAGAACAACATAAACTTTTCCTACCCCTGCGTTAAACTGCATATCCCAAGCTAACATCACAGATGAGCAATACAAAGATGGGAAATTTCGGCAGCCATTTTGATTAGCCTACAAGATAGTACCGTTATGAAATTGATATTTTTGCATATTTGTAGGATAAAACTGATATTTTTTATATCTGTGTGCAGTTTTACTACACCAATAAACCAATGCGTTTTGGAGGGTGAAACATACGAAATGTTCCCATCTTGGTATTACTCATCTGTGGTTAATGTTCTAATAGAACGTTCTAACTAATTTCACATATTAAATACGGATTTTGTTGTGATTAATGGTTGGAAAATAAGACAATTTCAAATGCTTTCTATTAACAGCAATGCATATGGATTTAATTAAATTTAAAAATAAACCATCCCTATAATACCACAATGAAATCGTGTCCAAATTTATATTAATAGAGTTACCGCAGTTTTCGATGAGTCCGAGCGGACAGCTTATAAACAACTGAACCTCATCACCATATATGTATTTGTATAATAAATTGACAAAGAAATAAATGAAGGTAGCTCATTAATAAAGAGGAGAAAAGCAGGCATTTAAGTATCGATCCTTGGGGCACCCTATTACAGTGGATATGAAACTCGAGACTCTAGTACCATTCACATTTGCTTGCCGTCTAATCACAGAGGTGGGAAAACAAGAGCCTTACAGTTGAAGAAAAAAAGTTATAAGGCATTGACAATTTAAATTATTTATTAATGGATGACTATGTCATTAACTTTATGTCACATTGCTAAAAAAGCAAAACCGAACAATCGTTTCAACGCTTTTGATGCGACTGTAAAAAGTCGACTTTCAGTCGATCAATAGATCAGATTGAGTCCGGCAAGTTGCCTTATAAACCTTAACCCAAAAGCGAGTAGCTCTGTAGGGTGTCTGAACTATTCCTCAAGTATAACGTATCGAATCTCCAGCCAGTTGCTTAATAAAAACACGATATGTATGACTTTAGAATTAGAAGTGAATAATCAATATCTTTCTTTATTTATAGAAAAATCACTTGCCTTCCTTGGTATTCAACCATACCTCGATAATCGATACAGTTCTATCAATATTCCCAAAATGCAGTATCAGCATTTGACCATATGCATGCACTCCAAGTGCTTTTTGGGCTAGCTTGGTTATGATGCATAATTTCATTGATAAACCAGTGACCCTTTAAAATGTTTTCGGTTTGTATACAAAAAATACCCAGACACTAAGAAGTGTCATATTATAAGTATTTTTTGTGTATCTTGTATTTCTCCCATAGCTCGTGTACAGATAAACATATTTTATGTGCACAATAAGACAATTTCTATGGAAATATAGATACTTATTATCACAGTACATATAATAAAGGTAATATATATTCCGGTTTTCATTTTCGTTCAAGTTCGCGCATGTGACAACTCAGAGACACTCGTGTCACATTTGGCATACGCATATGCTTATGCATGAGCCGAACTGCTAGTTGCAATATTTTTTACTGCTACTTTTAAATAACAGTTATAAATTCCGGTTACTGAAATAACAATTATGGAACAAAAGCTGTTAGTGAAATAACAATTTTAATAAACTATTTTCGTAGTGGAAATTTTAAAATTAATTGTTCATCACTTTTTCATCTATATTCCGCTGTTTGGTGTGATCAAAATACAAATTAGAAACTTCAAATGTTATTTTAATAACAGTTATTTTTGATCTACTGTTACCTCTTATTGACCACATCTGACTGAAATAATGACCCACCAATATTTGTAGTGAAAATGTCAAAAATGAGAGTGCATGTGCCAAATCTCAGAGACATTTTGCCATATATGACAACCGAATTTTTAAATTATGGCAACCGAATTTTGGTAATGTGCGCAATATGTTCAGGCATGCGATAGATATGAAAGGGAAATCGAGTATCAAGTATCGAAGCAAGGTTGAATACACTGTTAATTGTTTTGCGGAAATTAATAAAGTGATCAATGGTGCGATCAGTTCACACCTTTTTAACGCTATGAAGACGCATTAAATCTAATTCGTGTGACACTGTCACACTGGTTGAATGTCTTGAGAGACGTCCTTTATTCAAACCGCAATGATTAAGGTTTCGGCCAACCCCCCACCCTCCATGAGCCTTAGTTCACTATTAGAATGATAATATGACGGTCAGTTCCTCTTCGATCAATATTTGGTAAGTTATTAGTTTCACTTGACCTATGTAGTTACCTACAACTGTAACTCTTCTACTTTCTCTGCGACAAATTGAAAGTTCTGGAAAAAAGCCATTATATGGTTTTTCCATCTTATGTTGACATTCGTTAAAATTTAAACAACATTTTCGCGCACCTTGAATGGAACATGCATTGAGTTTTATTGTTAAAATATGACATATTTTTCGTTGATCAAATTTTTTTTGTTAATTTCGACGATTTGGTAAAAAAAACACATAAAATAGGTCGAGGAAAAGCATTAACTGCGGCAGAAATAGGACAAATCAAAACTTATAAGGACGCTAGCTTATTTATTGCCAAAATAGCTAAAAAAACGACAGCAGTAGGACCCTTATATCCAGATATTTAACCCGGTTCGAAAGGAGCGGCGCCTCATTTTTTGTCGAGTACATGTGACCGGAGTGGCATCGTGTGGTCTTCTCCAAAAAAAAAAAAACAAAATTGGAAGGCCCTGAAGGTTCTAGCTACTATACATAGCTCCATAGCAGAGTAAGAGGTGTATGGTGTGGGTGGCCATTTCCTACTGTAGCACCTGCACACTTCAATTTATGTTCACCACATTGAATGCATTGACTTACAATTGTATATTAAAAGAGGGCCTTCCATAATTTTATACCCTTTTTGGGCTTCGCTGTGGACTTATCAATATGATAATGCGCCAATACATACAGAGTGAGAGTAAAAACGTACGTAGAGAGCCAAAATGTGCAACTATTAAGCTGGCCACCCTACTCACCGGACTTAAACATCATTGAAAATGTTTAGGGATAGCTGACATGTCAAATATATGGATTAGGACAACAATTTTCGAGTATACCCGAATTAACCGAAGTCATCCAATTAGCTTGGTTCTCGGTTTCGCTAAATTACTTGGCCAATTTGTATGAAGCCCTTCCAAGCCGAATGTGTGAAGTACTGGAGCAGAAAGGTTGCTCAACACACTATTAAAAATTATTTTTTTAATCAAAAATACTTTTAATACCTTAAATTTAAGTACCTAATATTTGAAATAAAAAGAATCAAAATTCTCTAAAAAAAATTGTTCATTAAAGATAAATAATTTTAGATTAAAAAGCTACAATTAATTGCATCATTACATTTTGGATTTTTTTTTTCATGGCTGAATTCACAATGTCAAGTTAGCACTACACACCTTTAGTATTTGCAAGAGCTAATTAAAAAAATGTTTGGAATTTTTTTCTTTCCACAACTAACTTACTACTAAAAAGCTTTAAATAATAGCGTATTCATTTTATTTTATTTTATAAAGTGTAGTGCTAACTTGATATTAAGTTAGTACTGCACACCGTTTTCTTAGAAAACAATAGAGCTACAATTTTTTCTCTTCCACAACAAATTTACTACTAAAAACCTACAATTAATTGCGTATTCAAAGTATTTAATTTTAGAAAGTGTAATGCTAACTTGACACACGCAAGCTTATCAGTGGTAACTCTCATTCAATAAGCTTATTTTAGAAGCACATAACAAAGTAAGCACACAACAAAGCCAAGTAGGAAATTTACTCCTCAATTAAAAATGCTTTAGTGAAATCCTATATGACAGCTGTCAAATAGGAGAGATTATCATTGATTTCACTCATGATGGGTAATGCAGCCGGGCACCAGTTTGTCATTTAAGTAGCATGTTCTTCTTAGGTCAAGTAAGAAGGTAGAGAATAGACAACAAAAAACACTTTAATGAATGCACAATCCTTTCTCATATGCATTAATTAAATGTACAACCGGAGGCGAAGATTTCCACCATAAAAATATTTTTGACCTGCTACAAAAAAATAAATTATGTGAAAATGTAACCTTTTTTCGTTTTCCCCTCAAACGGTTCACGGCACTAACTACCTACTGTTTTTTGTCGGGATTAATCTCTTTGTTCTAGAATGATTTCATTTATATTTTGTGAGCATAGAGAATAGACGTCAAAGTGTTTTGTTGTGAAAAATAAAATATAAAATAACTTGTTCCTGAATATAGACAACTAACAAATTAAGGAATGTCTTATTTAAAATACTTTGGATGTATACGTTGGTAAGTAGGTACAGTACCCGCCAGACATGTAATCTTTTTCTCTGACTATTTTATTATATCTCAAGAATCTGTATTTTCAACCAAGAAAATGAACTTTTGAACTCGAAGATTTCAAGACCACATCGATTTCATATATTCGTTTTCTTTTACTAAATCATCACATCTCAATCATCAGTTTTCACCAAGAAAATGAACTCATGAATTTCATGGTTCCATGTAACCGGTGATTTCATTACAAAATCTTCAGCGAGATTGGATGCACCTATTTACTTCCTAGGCCAAGCCCATGTTAAATTCATTATAGGATTCCCCAGAAAATTTATTAGTAATACTTCTTTTCCCTGAGGTAAAAGATACTTTTTCAGTTGCAATTTTTTGAATATTTTCTACTGGGTGGTGGAATTTGTATGTAACTCAGCGTTATTTTCAGTGTGAATGTATTGAAAATATAAAATGAACCGAGTTAGCATGCTTGGTTTAGGTACAATGAATGACAGAAAACAGACCTAAGGAATGTCCTATTAAGGTGGCGAAGTGTGTATCTATATGTATACGCAAGCAAACAATTATTAATGCCTTGAGTTCTCAGCTATGTGTGTTTTTCTTTATCATTCGTTCAGATTTTTCGGTTCTCGACCTTGGGCTTCGAGCTGTACAAACGTGAAGATGAATGTATAACATGGCTACAATAGAAGTTGTAGCTGTACTACAAACAAGAGTTTAAGTTGCATATATTGTATAGTTGTATGATATTCCTCATTTCATTATCATTATTCATATTAGTTCAACTCACGTTTGTTTTCCTTTCTGAATTTTTCTTGTATGCATTTTTATCACCAAGTGACGTAGATTAACGCTGAATATCATACCATGTATTCTCTGTTATTATTATTAAAAAGTTGTTTCAAATATTTGTAGCTGCCATTGCTTTCTTTTCATGGTCAATTCGCACAATCGATTTTTTCATTCGATTGGTTTGAGACAACAAAAATCCACAGTTAGCGTAATAAAACTATTTTAATTTATGAAAATCATTTGAATTGTTAGACAACATACCCCCCCCCCCCTCCACATTGACTTAATCCTGGATCCACCACAGGTCTCTTGAATACCATTTAGTTTGAGATTTCTTAATAATTAAAAATGTTCCATTCCAAAATGTCGATTAATTGGTGATGCGCCCCAAAATTATAACTGAGCCGGATTTAAATTTTAAATTATGTGCGAAAGTTCAGAACATCCAAAGAATTTAAAACATGCGGTAGGATAGTTACTATCTTCCTTTTTATCCATGGTGAGGTCGACGGATTTTTATGAATGTAACTCACAGGCGATTTGATTTTGAATTACTAAATTTCAATCAACTGACAATCGATATATGAGTTGGTTCCGTTAAACTCACAAATAGTTAAATTTTCATTGGTTCACATATTACCCAAATCCGATTGCACCGCAACGAAATTAAAAGCAGTTTGTTAAATGGACTTTTGTCACATTAAATATTACCGCGACAAAAGTTACTCTTTCCTCTTCCTTGTTGCTTCCTTGCGATTTCTTCTTTTCCCTACAGGCGTTGCTTTCAATTTACTGAGAGAGAGAGAAGGGCAGTCCTGGTACATCAGCCATAGTTTCACTCAATACTCAACCAAGATCGAAATTGTCAATTCTGCCATTGAAGATGCGGCTTAAGGCGGCTTTACATGTATCTGCATCTGCAGACTTGAAGAAAAGTAGAGCGGGCCAATAATATAAAACAAACATAAAAGTAAGACAGGGTACACACTAATAACTTACTCGAACTCTGCTATAACTTTATTTCCACATCTCACAATCACATGTTCTTAGCGTTCAGGGGGTCAATTCCCGATCTGTGAAATTATGAAGTGATAAAAAAAATATCATTTCAGTTTTCACAGAGGTTTATCATTTTCCAACTTCACGCACACGCCTAATGCGATTCTAGAACTCATTGTGATAAAGTTTGTACTAAAAAGTACTAAATGATAAATTCTGTCATTTCTGATTAGATTTTTTGTTGGGAAAGATAAATATTTCATTTCAGTTTCTAAATTTGCTTAAGAATAATGTCCGGAATAATAATTCGTTTAATAAATTAATAAAAGACGTCGTACTGAACAATTGTGGGTTTTATATTATATTCAATAGTAACTCTGTTTTGAGTAAGATTTATTATTTTTTCATGTGAGGATATTGAGGCTTTGCCTTCGAGATGGGCAGAATCTATTCGAAGTTACAACTAGGAGCACTTTATTGAACTTTATAGATTCCCAAAACATTTATGCATGGATTTAATACGTGAATTGACAGCATTCTTGAAAAACACTCAACTTATAAGTGCGTTTCAAAGCCATTTAAATATGATAAAGTGCTCTGCATTTTTTTGCAATGGGTAGTTTCCAACGATCTGTCGTGGGAATGAGCACCGTCGCGTGCTGTTGTTAATCTGCTTAACAATTTGACAAAATGATTTAACAATTTCTTTATTTACTCGAATTAACACAAATATAACTTACTACCAAAATAAATGTGTGTATAAATATAATTGTTGCTTAATTGTCATGAGCCAAATCCTGTTTTTCTTCTTAATATTCGATTAGAAATATTTTCTTCACAAAACAATTGACTGTGATAAAAAAATTATCATATGAAAAATGTTTGGCGTTTAACTTCACTTTTTCACGAATCGAGAATCGAATTAGACGTGAAAGCGTGATAAAATTTATCACTTCACATCTTCACAGTATGTAGTTTTGAGAAGAAAAATTTCGCTTTTTTCGTTGTTTTTAAGCAAACTGAGGTGAAATGGTAAAAAAAACTTGAAAATTCGTTATCTGAACGGAACAAATTATGGTGCAGATGAAAATGCTATAATGAAGATGAACATGTTCATCTTCACTATAATCTGCAATCTTCAGGTTCGTACTTCCTATAATCTTCATACATGAAGATGATCTCCATTTTGGTTTTCGCTCTCTATCGCACAAGTATGAATTTTTTATTTTGTTTCCTTTTTTTTTGCAGATGTCAATGCAGATGAAGATGAAGATGCATGTAATGCCTCCTTTACATACTTAGTTTGACAGTTGGAGGGAGAAGTGGATCAAGGAAAAGTGGTATCTGAGATTTGGTTATGGGGTTACTTCTAAGATTAAGTTGATTATGATTGTTTTGTATGGTGTGGTTGACTGGTTTACTTGGTATATGATAAACTGGGTTAGGAATATGAGAAAATGATAATTTAGGGGAGAGGTAAGTTGTTTGCAGGGCAAGTTAGAGGCTCAAATTTAACTACGGAACTTGACTTAGATTTAAAGTTAGCTTTAGATTTAGGCTTATGTTTTTTTTTATATATTTCGATCAATCTAACGAGAAATCGTCATTGTGCTTTTATGTAAAGTTAGAGACGAATGAGCGAGCACCCATTCGTATGTTTCAAGGATGCCGATTCAAAACGTTCCAAAGGTTAGACACATACAATCCGTTAAATGATTTGTTTAAAATAGCTTCGTAGCCAGGAGTCTTTAGCATGTCCAGGTGCACCTTTAATAATGTAAGTAACTGGTTTGCTAGCTTAAAGTTTCAGAAAACGACTGTTCAAATCGACTAACGTCCAGGTTGTACCGAATTTATATATCCCATTAGAAGGTTCTTGAGAGGCTGTGTGTGATGGTAACGTAGTTTATGGTGATGGCGTTGCAGGAAAAGTTGGCGCAGGTAATAGTGGCATAATTGGTGGTACTGCAGGTGATGCTGAGGAAGGTGGTGGTGATTAAGATGTTGGTGGTGTAGGTGCTAATGATTGTGTACGTGATGGCGATGAAGTTGATGGTGGCGTATTATTTTTTTTTGGTTGAGGGCCGGATTTTTGATTCTGCGATTGAATCTTCTAGATTCAGGAGTTCAATGTATTGGGGGTTGCTGGGTTCGAGATGGTCTGTTGAGAAAGAGCTGTTATTGCTCATTGATACCTGTAGTAATATATTTTAGCCGGGGTTACATGAAACAAAATTATTTTTTAGAGATACACGTTTCATAGTGCTATGAATGGCATATAAATACATACTATCTTATCAAGATTTCAGCAAGAATTGTCGAGTTGTTGCTAATTTTTTCGTAACTATCAGAGAAATCACTGCATATTGATTTTAGTATTAACTAATGTTCTTTGATTGGCGCTGATATTCTCTTCAAATACTCATCAATCGTATTTATTATCGAAGGAGTAGTAGGCTCATGTAAAGACGTAATATCAGCAATAGATTTATATATTTTTATAAGATTCACGTATAGGTTGGGGAAAGAGCTGGAGATGTCAAGGTATTCCCAAGTTTTTTGGATGTTTATCTGTTTAAAGATGATTCGATGCTTGATGCCTACATATTGAGAACCTAAGTATTTAGTGGTAGATTCATTATTTCCAGCCATTAATTCAGTTGTTTCTAACAATAAGTCGAAAGTTAGTTTAAAGCTCTGTGATGTCGTCGGCCAATTGATTCATGATTTCATTAAGATATATTTAAAAGCAAACATAATATGTAAGAGCGTAATTGAATTGCATTCTGCGCAGTAATAAATCAAATGAACACAACATTTAACTAGGTGAACTTTAGCATTGCTACTCCGTCCATACCTAACTTCTGTTAGGATATTATTAATCCATAATTAAGAATTAAATATACATTTGTAGGTAAGGTAACTATGTAACTATACCTTGAATCATTCATTCAACAATTCATTATATTAAGAATAAAGGTAATATTACCTACATCGTCTTTAAACTGCATAGGATAACTAGACTACCTACCTATCAAGGTAAATGTTTAGCTACACTCAAGTTATTAGATAGGTACAATAGCAATTTCGTACGGTCCAGTCGTGGAGTTTATTTAAGTTTGCCTAAGTTTTTAGTATAAAATGAGTTGTCGAAGGGATGATTCAAGGAAGGTACATAGGATATGTATGCATGTATACTATTCTATACACATAATAAAATCTTTTTAGATTGCTTAGTTGTTAAAGTTTGAAGGAAAAAAAGATACCATTTGAATTGTTTTACAAATATTTATAGGTACTAAAAAGCTTTGGCGGTTAAAAAAATGATTTTGTGTGTATAAAATTTTGAAACCAATATTAGGTAATCAAAATTGAAATGCCAATTTAATGTAATTATTAATATACGTAGGTACCCATACAATTTTATTAAAAATAGGAATTTATTTTATTTCAATTCGTTTTTTTTAATCAAAACAAAAAAAAAAACAATCACATTTTTTTGAAAATTTGAACATGCAATATTATTTATATTTTAGGAAGCATTTACATAAAACAAATAATTTTTAATCGGTTAATTTTTTATTCAATTGAGAGTATACTTATTGATCAAAAGATTAATGTCGTTTTTATTTTGCAAACCGGAATCCCGGATCCCAACGGAACACTTTTTTTTTGTTTCTGACGATTCTGAATTTGAATGTAATTGTATATGTATGTAAAAATAATTGTGTACGTAAAAATAATCACAATCAAAAATAAGGTTTGTTGCACAATTATGATAGAAAAAACGACAAGAGTTGTGTTTGACGTTCAAGTTTATGTATGTGTGATTGCTTCTGGTTTCGATTCTGATTTCAAATCAAGAAGCAAAATTCTCTTCTTTTCAGAATCAGAATCAGAACAGTAATTTTTTGTCCAGAAAGCTTCCGGATTACCAAAAAAAAAATGACAAAAGTGTTGTGATGTGTTGTTTACGAATGAGCATAATGGATAAATTTGGAAGCATTCCGAAGCATCCGGCAGTCTTCTAAAACCATTCAATTGGCAAAAAATCATTTTCTGACGGTTCTGAGAAGAGAAATTCTCTTCTTGATTTGAAACCAGAATCAACTCAAGAATCACTAATACATTCATACTCAAATGTCAAACTACTATTTTCTATTTGGTTTTTCGTCTTCGTCGTCATCAGATGTTAAAAGAAATTCGCAGCGTGGTCATCCGTAGTGATCCCTGCGTTCAGAAGATTTTCGAAGATATTTAATCAGATTAATCGATATAATCGTATCAGTAGGCTCTCAAATTCCTATCATGATACTGAATTTGCATAATTTGGAAAAAATGCTATCAAGTTACTTTCCAGAACTGGATTCTGGAAATGGATAAAGATGGATAATAAATCTTGTTTGAATATATCAGCCCAAGTCGCCGATAAAGATGAAATCTTATAGATTTAGCTGCTGAGAATGTAGTTCAATTTAACAACACTATCTCTTTCGAGATAAAGAGAAAATTAGAACATCGAGAGCTGACAAAAGAGGCTTTAAGATTGTTTATGATATTCGCCACTTTATATCTATGTAAACTCACGTTCTCTTCAAAAAAAATTAAGAAGAGAAAAAGGTTTAACCTGGAAAATGTTTTAACTGTTAACGTCTTAAAGATAAAACCAAAGTTTAAACATTCCTTAGAAAATTAGCAGACACACCCGTCTCAATAAACAAAAATCTGTGTTTTGTTTTGCTAAGTACAGCACTGACAACGGCCAAATTCCTAAACGCCAACCTTGCGTAAAAAATCTTAAGCAAACGGGCCCTAAATGCAAACATAAAAATCCTTGTAATGATAGTCTCAAAACATTTTATTCTTTTTTCTTGCGCAAAATCCAGTAAGTTTTAAAGTTATCTTGCGCAATTCACTTGCTTTTCAATTTTAACCGGCCTCATGCTTTTGCTTAACTTGAGACTTGTCTTGCAAATCTTCCGTTTAGCAATTTGGCCAACAATTGTTTTTCAATCTTACCGACTTGCGATCGCGACCCCTAGAGTATGTCTTGACCACCCCCTAGACGGTTGCGACCCCCACATTGTGAAAAACTCAGTACTAGAGGTACCAAAAATACCAATTAAAAAAAAATTGCAAAAAGTAGCTTTTCCCTTCATTAATAACCTTAAAATCGTTGGAGTCGTGTTTTAGAAAAATAAGATTTACCTTTTTGCCAGAAAAAAATGTTAGCCAGGTAAAACAAAATGAAAAAAAGGACGTGCGCGCATATTACAGAAAAAATATTATAAAGCAAGTTAGAAAGAAATCAGTCCAACCGCTTAAGCAGTATATTCGTGGACATTCAGACAGAGGGGATTGTGAGACCCATTTTTTCATCGTTGGTATCATCGTAATGTCAAGTTTGATCAAACTCTCGAGTTAATTTTTTTTAAAGAATCCAAAACTTGCTATATTGTATTGTATAGGTATACAACGAAAGTAAAAATAGAAAATTACGACAAAAGCTCGATTAAACATAAATTATTTATTCTACTTAAATAGTTAAAAAACATAGTACGCCAATACAAAATTCTTTCCTATCTTTCTGTTCTTTCTAACTAGTGTGCTCAGTCTTACAGCCATATATATAATATAGTTAAAATTATTGGCGCAAAATGTTAAACGATTTAATTTTGGTGGGGGCAAACCCCCATTTATTTGGCTTAATACAAGCTTTATAACTTAACCAAACTTAAAACTATGAAACTTAGGGCTATGATTGGGTTGAATTGGGCGGACGATTTAACAGGAGGATTTTAAGGCTGGGAGTGCTGAGATTGAAGTCGAAACAGTTTTCGTTTAAATCAACCCCCGCAGCATTCGGGTAATAGGTTCATTGAAGCCATAAGAGGTACGGTGAGTAGGCAGGTAGAAGAGGCGAGGGTCTCTTAGGTTACGGGGGTTGAGAAAGATAGAGTTGTAGAGGGTTTCAGAGTCAACGGAACCTGAGAGAAGTCGATGAATGAAGAGGATTTCTGTTATTTCTCTTCGCTCTTGCAGGGTATTGAGGTTAATTAGTTGGAGGCGATTTTGATAGGGGGGCAGAATCAAAGAATTATTCCAAGGCAGACCATGAAGGGCGAATCTTAAAAAACGGCGTTGAATACTGTCGATTCTAGAAATATGAATTTTTTGATATGGGGACCATAATTGACAGGCGTATTCAAGTAACGGGCGGACAAAGGTTATGTAGAGTGATCTGGTGACGTAGGGGTCGGAGAATTCTTTGGACCATCGTTTCACAAAACCTAGCGTTGAATTGGCTTTAGAGATAATATTATCGATGTGTGTTATGAAATTGGGCTCTTGGTCACATAGTATGCCGAGGTCTCGAATTGATTCAACTAAGGGTTGATTGTAAAGAAAGTAGCTCCTGAGACAAGATTTTATGCGTTTGCGTGAAAAAGTGATTGATTGACACTTAGCAATATTAGGCTCTAAGCAGTTTTTGATATTAGATATGATTTAGTAATATGTTAAATCATTTTTAGTATGATACTAGGTTAAAAAGAGGATTTTACTAATTTTAAACGAGTTTCGTATCGTATTATGTTCTTAACATCTTACTAAGGTTATAATCACCAAATGGCTAGTTTAATTTGTTAGTATCGTACTAAATGCATAATGTCATCTGAGAGTATATCGGCCTTGCACGCGGGGGGTCCAGGTTCGAATGCTGCTTTTGTACATTTCTATTTTTTTTTGTAAATAATGTAGTTAAATGATTATAATATAATAAACATTGAATCTTTGTTTAGAGCACACGTTGGGTTTCCATCAACATATAATTAATTTACAACGCATAACAACAATAATTGTGGATTCAAAATAGCTTTTAACGGCCTTTAGTCCAATAAAAATTGGCGTTTCGTCCAATATTTATTCATTGAACTTTATATATTCAACGCAACCAGGTATAATGTGGTAACAACTTTTTTGGGCAAAATTTCATTAACAAGGAACATCCGCATTTATTGAACGTTTTTTTTTACACAAACACTTTGAGTCAATTCAGTATACCATAATTGACAAGTTATCCCAAGGGTATATACAAGATATTCCATTGCATCCTGTCCCTTCTTTTTTCCAGTTATATTCTTCCACTCGACCAGATTTTTCATATGTTTTCACAGGTTCACATTTTGATCCAAGGCTATTCAAAGGTACGCGCGCCATGGAGACAAACCAATTTAGTCCTTTTGAAAATGTTAACACAATAGTCATGAAAAATTCTAAAGGCGATCCTTCTTAAATTTTTTCGTTCAACTTTAATTTTTTTTTCTGCTGGCTGGATATCCTGAGAATTGAATCCTCCATCCGCATCATGTTCACATCAAAGTGAGCAGCGGTATAGTACCCGTACTTCAACAAAACCGATAGAGAAATGCAAACGAAACTAGAAAATGAAATCATATCCCAAGTGTTTTCTCTGTCACCACCGACCGACGGCCGGGCCGAAAGAGTCTGTACAGTGAAGCCAAAGCGTCGTTTTATGACTTATATGGTTCTTTTCAAGAAAGGATGAAATACATTCACAATTTTAAGCAATGTTAAAATAGTCATTGAAATACTTACATTTCAGTAAATGATTTGATTGTGAACAAACTGTTATGAAAATGACTAAAAATAGGCCAATTTATAACATACCCGTTTATTCGGTTTCCAAAGTTAAGTACCTCCAACAAGCAAGTGACTCATAGCTTATATTACCATATTACTAAGCCGCGGTAAGCCATAAATATTTAATGTTTTTAAGGGCTGATACTGTTATAAATTAAATAAATTTTGCATTTATCTACATGTGGGAAAAGAAATTCCAGTTTTAGTAATAAAATATTAAACTTGTTTCTGGGGTGGAGAGCGAGTGTATTTAAAAAAAAAACTTTGCAAGACCAAAATTATCCTTGCGCGGAAGCACTCTCGTTATTAAATCTTTTCCAGATATCGTTATTTTTCATTTACAGTGACGACAAAAAAATAATTTTGATATAAGGAAAAGAGAGGTGGGAAATCAAAGCAAAACACAATTTTGTAACTTAATCTGGATTAAGGGATATTTTCTTACTGATATTCATCATCGAATCAGTACAAGGTCATTTTATATTTCGAAATATCTATGAATTTTCTTTTTGACTATGTTTGAACCATTGACATATAAGAATTAAATGAATCGGCGTTTGTTAAAAAAAAAAACTAAAAATAAAAGACCACCCTTATTTTCGTAACACATGAAAATAATTTTCTCTAAAAGCACCAGGAGGATATTTCTTAACCTATAAATATGGGCACATATAATTTTCCACACCAGACTTATATCACTGCATAATCACTAATTAATCTAAAGTGTAATCTGACTAAAATCCATCGGACATTTTAGATATGTATTTAAATTGGCTGACCTGTTCCACTTTGGCATTTCAATAGCTTATATTAAGTTCTTTACATGATTTGCTGAATATAATGGCGCAACATTTTAAACGATTTAGTAAAATGTCAAAGCCACTTTTAGCAATTTACTAAGCTAAAAACATTTTACTAAAGTTAAAATCACGAAATGGCTACTTTAACTTTAAGCAATTTGCTAAACCCTTTATGGAATCTGATAGTATATTAGCCTTGCACGCGGGGTGCCCAGGTTCGAGTCCTACTGGTGCACAATTTTGTTTTGCTTTTTTTTTGTAAATAATGAAGTTAATATGATGAAAATAGAAATAACTAATACCTTTTTAGAGCATATGTTGGGTTTTCATCAACATATAATTAATTTACAACGCATAACAACAATAATTGTGTTCATCAAAATTCAAACCCTACAAATGCTCAGCTTTCTGCTTAATTAGGAATTTACTAGTTTAGAAAAGGTTTAAACATTTTGAAATAGTTATTCAATCAATAAGCACTTAGGAAATTGCTAACTCGTAAAATGTTAAGCCCTTAAAAATGGGTTGTTTAAAATTTTGCGCCAATGTATTTATTTTTCCGATAGTTAACTAAAAGCTTTTGTGCATTCATCCAAGATTCGATCTTCTTCAAATCGTTGTTCATTTGATCTTCCAGAATTTTTGCGGAATTTGCCGTGTACATTAGACGTTGTGCTAAGAGCCCCTGAGGGGCTTATTTGTGAATACTTCAATGTACAGGCAGAATAGTGTTGGGTCAAGAACACGTCCTTGTCGAACCCCATCTGTACTGGTTGCTTCCCACTTTTTCAGTCATTTAACGATTTATATTGGAACCTGTCTTTTAAGTACGATTTAAACCAATTGTAGGAAGGACCTCTTATACCTAATTCAAAGAGCTTTCTTACCAAAATTGAATGGTGAGCTGTGTCGAATGCTTTTGACAGATCTATGAAGACCGCACTTGCAATGTTGCGACTATCGACTTGCTTATTTGTAATACAGGACATCCCATCGAATTTTCAAGTTAAGATGTATTTTAAATAAAACTTCTTAATCATAACTTATGCAGTACATAATACATATATAATACTTTTTTTTTTGGTTATGTATGGAAAATATATTCTATTAAAAACCCAGTTTTAAGAATGGACCACAAGTTATAAGGGAAATGCTGCCATCTAAAAAAAATATTTTTTTTTATTCTGTTTAATAACTCCCAAGAAGCTTATTTTTTCTCCCAAATGACATAAGAACAACTTGTAGATAGTATCTACAATTATTTACAAAATGAAATATTACCGACATATTTACGTCAATTCGTTCTTAAGTTATAGCGGTCCAAAGTTCAATTTTTTGTCAAATGGCTATATAATATATATTATTCATTCGTAAAAAGCAACAAGACCTTAAACCTATTATTAAGCAATCTACTACCTACATTCAGCTCATCACAACAGCATCGTATAAGATACTATGTCCAGGTACAAAAGGCGCTTGAAATAACGTAATTTTTTGATCTAATTTTCCTCCACTAAAAATTCATTAAACGTAGTTTTCCTTTTGGCGCTGTTATTTAAATCTCTGCTAAATTATTTTTATTTTAAATTCTTTGTAATAATGTCAGTTTAGTTAATAAGACAAGCTGAGAAGCTTAAGTAGCCCCACTGTGCGACAGCCGTCATACGTCAATAATTGTTTTTATTTTTTCCTTTGGAAGAAAAATCTCAGTATGTGTGCGAAAAGTCATCACACCAACATGACCCTCCCAATCTTCCAGAAAAAAAGATTTTTGCTATTTTTATTGTGATGTTGATGTGATGACCAAGGACGCTGCTCCTTTTCGGTCACATCTCTATTGCATTCGTTTTGTTCAGATTCTGTAGACACAGTGTCCACCGATGGAAGACCAATTTATGATGAATGGTCAACATTTGCATAGGAGCTCATCCATTCCAACTCCATTTTGGTTCTAGTCTTTCCACGTTCTTTGTCACTTTTATGTGGAAATAAAATAAAAATGGCAACGGTAGCAAGGGGATCCAATGGCAATGGTGGTGGAGGTGGTGAGTGTTGTGATGGGTATACCTATAGTTGGGACTAGCTTGGCTAAAGCAAACTAAAGGATAGGAAGCTTAAATTAGTAAACAATTGTTTTGAGATGAGACATGGGACCAGATATTATAAATTCATCCAAAAAGGTTGAATTTTCGAGGAGAGAACAGAGAAGCGAATAACTGCCGGCCATGGTCATGTCATGGGAATTAAGTTAAAATACTCATTAGCATTTTATGAATTTTTCGGTAAGCACACTAAATAAAAAACCACAAAAATGTTTTTTTTTTTATTTAAAAAAAACAGCCAGAGATCCTTTCAGATCCGGTATTTTTATTTAAAAATAATATTACTATATTATGTTTGCAAACTTAATTAATTTAAACAAAGCATTAAATTTGGGTATAAACTACTATTTTGTAACTCTGTTTAAATTCTTTTACCCACCTTCTTAGTTTTTTATAGTATGCTTTTGATTTTCTAATCAGGGCACTATGTTTATTTTTGCAATGCGAAATAGATTATCCTTAATTTTTGAATGTATTTCAATACTTTATGTGTTTTATTGGTTTCGTTGATGAGACTTAAAATAAAACATGAACAATACAAGTTAGTAGTTAGTGTTTTTATAGTAAACTGTCATTATATAGAACAAAATAATTAAATCCGCGTTTGCAATTTAACAGTACGAATGATAACTAGTTTTCATTTCATAAATATTTAAGTCATAAGTGACATATGGAAAAGTAGTATTCAACATTTAATATTTTGCAAGCTTTTAAAAAGTTTAAATTAAAATTGGATTAAATTAATAATCAATTATGGCGTATTTTGCATTTGGATCTACACCTACATCCATATAAAGTCCAGCTGACACATCAACTGAAGCCAGCTAACCATTCACAACGTCGTAGATACGTAGAATGGGTGCTTGAACAACAGGCGGTGGACGGCGATTTTTCTATTTTTTTTTTCACATTTCTCACTCGGTGGGTATGTTAATAAATAAGTCAAGAAAGGAAATTACATCCACAAAAAGTTACTGTTTGTGGCGCTCTTTGGTCCGGAGGTGTGATTGGACCTTACTTCTTCGAAAACGACGATGGAACCAATGTAACCGTCAATTCGGAGCGTTATGGTCATATGATAACCGACTTTTTTTGCCTGCTATTAAAGAATACGACCTGGAGAATATGTGGATTCAACAAGACGTTGCCACATGCCACACAATTCGATCGAATATGGCTTTATTGCAAGAGACATTTCCTGTCCGCTAATTTCTCGTCGTGGCGATATCAACTGGCCACCAAGATCATGCGATTTGACACCGCTGGACTTTTTCTTGTGGGGCTACGCGAAAGACCGTGTTTATGCAGACAAACCTTTAACTCTTGAGCACTTGAAAACCAATATTCGTCAAGTAATGGCTGAGATACCGCCCAATACCTCAAAAGAATCGATGCTTGCAACAATTTGCGTGGTGGCCATTTAAATGATGTAGTGTTTCACACATAATGTCAACGTTCAGACTTTATAATAAAAAAGAAATATCATGAACAAAAATATTTTACATTTGTTTTATTTACGTTTACTATTGAAAGCGCAAAAAGGATAGCCCGTTATTATGCACACACTCAAGGGATTATGATTACCCTTAAAACGTTTAAGCACATTGCGAGCGATTAAGAAATGGGAGAGGATTTAATAGGAGATACTGATGCACATTAGTTCTGAATGTTTGAATTGGATGGCACAGGGGCAAAAGTCCCCGAGACATAAGTCCCAATTTAGGGTTCTGGGACTCATGTCCGACTAAAATATTTTGACTTTTGTCCCACTATTAGGTTTTGTTAAATTTTTGTTTGCAATTAGATTAACGGCATGCTAAAAGCTCGGCGCGTAAGAGGGGCATGTTGCCCACTGCAACCCCGTGCTCATCCCAATATAGGATATAGGGTGGGTACACGTTTGGGTATATGCAAATTTTTTATTGGGTTTGAAGATTTCTTATTAAGAAAGTCCAAAAAAAATTTGCATATACCCAAACTTGTACTCATCCCAAATCCTATATTGTGCCTAGCAGGGGGGTTGCGGTGGGGGTCAGGCCCCATACTTAAGCTCAGAGCTTTTTAAAATTTATTGTTTACTTTTTAAATCTATTTTATGTTTTGAATATGGATTTCAAAATTTGTCATGTGGCCATAATTCTGTCTTATAAACCATGTCTGTTAAACCCACCGAGAGGTGGGAGACACATATATCCCAAATTAGTGTTTGGCTCTTATGTCCCGGGAACTTATGTTCCTACGCCTGTTTGAATACCACAAGGGGAGGGAACAATACAGTGGGTTAAAGTGGCCGCACTGCTACACACGAAGCAACGGTTGCTTCAACATGGACGTAAGCTGTTGGGCATTGCTGGTAGCACGAGTATTACAGTTGAATCGTCTTAGGGGAGGAATGCAACTGGCTATTTCATTAGAACATTGTCTATAATATAACGATAAAACAAGGAAAGGCAAGAAACATTGCGACGGTGTTCGAGATGTGCAATTGTTTCCGTTATTGTTCTATAATATCATTTTTAGGCTCTTTTTTGGATATTCTGTCCAAAGGACTTAAGTGTGTTATGGGAGCTCCTGCCCCTACATACACCCTGTATGTAGGCAGACTGACATACAGACAGAATTGTGCGACCCACTTTTTTCTTCTCCTCGAGTTTGATTTTTTTACGAATCCTAAGCTTGCCATAAAGTTCTTATACTCGTAGATACAGCGCAATTAAGAATATATTTAGCTGATAAACGAAAGATGTACATTTATGAGTCTTAGGCGCCATTTCGAATTTCTCGACAAGTTGGTTATATCAATAATTGAAATATGCTTTCATTGAAAAAACAACTTTGATGTTGGGTATTCAAATATATAATGACATATGAGAACAGATAGAGAAAAGAATTTACTATAGAATCTTTGCAGAAGTATCAGATCATATTTAAATAATATAAATTTACTGTATTCCGAGGTATGTCAGTGTATCACATTTATCGAATAAGCTTGGGTAGTATTTTTCATTATATTTTGTGTTACGCTCTGCATTTATTTTAACGGTACGGATTTTTTGAAGTGATCATTTTTTATGGGATAAACCGATGCGTTACGTAACGCGTTACAGTGGGCATTCCTTAATCTGAATTGAATTATGAAATAAAAATACTTGGGCGAATTTGTTGGATTACATCGGCTGATGTTGCCGTTGTTGCTATTGCTGATGATGATGTTGTCGCTGTATCATTGCTTGCAAGACGAACATCTTTCGATGTTCCCGCAACTGATGACATAGCTGGTTTCAATTGCTCTGGGACACCTTTCGATGCCCCGGTGCTTAAGCTCCTCCTCCTAAGTTGATTTTACCAATCAATACAACTTTCAACCTCACGATTGTGAAAAAAGCTTCCAATTTTGTAATGCCCGACTGAGACTCGAACTGTTGACCCTCAGCACTGCGGTCCACCAACTCTATTGCACTATTGCACAACTTAATAAAGTTTGTCTAAAATTGTAATTATTTTACACACCCGATATTTTATTTTAATTACTGCGAAAGTCGATAAACGTCTGCACTCTTCCATAGTTTAAAGATCGACTGAGTTGTATGCTCTAGCCACTAGGCTATTTGCAAGTTGAATGCTGTGTAATAATAATTTGTTAACTATTGACTAAATGAGAAATATAATAATAAATTTGAACTCAGGTACCCATAAATCCTTCAATCTGGAGCAAGGTTATACGTTTGCACATTAGTTGATTTTCAAACATATAATTAAATGTCCAATGCCGATAAACAAAACAATTTGTTTCATATCGGAGAACTTGAAATTGAAGTTCGAATATGATGATATGAAATTGTTGATATTGCATTATACTATATTGCTATGGATTTATTAATACGCAATTCTACCATATCTCTTAGAATGGAAGCCAATAATAATGTAATGAAGATTGAAATTTACAGCCAAGAGAAAATATATTTCGATAGGAATCGTACGATTGAAACATTATTGGGTTTCAGTAAGCGCATTCTTAAAGTTGGTTTCATAAACATATCTGATTTACCTGTTGATATATACGAAGTTAATATAATTCTAATTGAAAGCAATATTGAAACCATACAGTAAAACCTGCTAATCGGGACACTCTATAATCGGACCACCTCATATTCGGACCGCACCTTATGCACTCCCTGCTATTTTTCACACAAATTTCCCCTTATAATCCGGGCACCTGCTAATCGGACCATGGACCGCTAAAATAACATTCGTTGCATAATGCATTAACCTATCTAATTGGTCCAGGCATTTGTTTCTTATTTTGTTAATTGTTGTACCCCTCGCCGCCGACCGACGGTTACTTTTGTTTTATTTGGTGATTTCCCAATAATTTTGTAATGTTATCTTTCGTTAGTTCGCAAATGAAACAATTTGAATTTTTATTTTTCTTGTAGGCAGAGGTTTCAGGTGAGTCAGAGCAATTGATATCTTAAAGGTGTTAATTTTTGGTTTTCAATAAAGCTACTAAGTTAAAAAAAAAAAGTTAAAGAACAATGAGTAAACGAAATTACTGTGATCTTGATCTGGAAAAATAGGTTGAAGTTATTTAGTGTTTCGAAGATGCACATTTATCTCAGAGAGACCTTGCCAAGAAATTTGATTGCAGCAAGTCTTAAATTTAAAGAATCTTGAGCGCGAAGGAGGATATATCAAACTGTGATTTTAAAAATTCGTTGTATTGAAAACAAAACGTATGAAATCATTTGTATCTTTTGCCAACATTGATGTCTTGATATTGAAATGGTTATCGAATTGATTGCATATTTTTTGTTGGAAACTTATAGGTGGTATATGTACTGGCAGTCGTGTTCTAATGGACATGTATGTATGAGAGAAAACCGGTCCGATTAAAAAGGAACCTCTACAATCGGACAACCTCATAATTGGCCAACTTTTCTTCGATCCCAAGGTTGGTCCAATTTGACAGGTCTTACTGTAGTTGTTATTGTGTCCACTTGGTTTTATTTTAACTACTTAAATGAATGAAAATTTACTATACAAAAAGTATACAACCTGTTTTTGCCAGCCATCGTTCAGAAGTCACATTTCCGAGCGCTCTAGGGCGCTAGATTTAAGCTCTGGTTCCCGGCAGAGAGCGTGAGTTCGAATCACCCATTGGAAAATATATATATATATTTTTTGAAGTGATTACTTCTTATGGGCGGGTAAACCACTTCGTTACGAATAGAAAAGGAGTGGACCTAGAAATCTGAAATTTTCAGGAATGACACAGTATATTGAGACTTGAATGTTTGGTAAGCGTTTTGGATTCCTAGAATGTAAATGTAACTAACTGTAAGTTAATGAATACATTTTAAAGCAAGTTGAACAATTTCAATATTAGATAGTTCAACTTAAATAAGTTTAGGTTATCACTTCTGTCGGGCGTCCCGAGACGCACATATTTTTTTTTTTTTTTGAAAAAAAAAAACAACATTTAAAATTAGTTAAATGTCTGTACATTCAATCGGCAATACTATAAAGCAGAGAAAAAATCATAAAAACTCATAGCCTAAAATTAATAACCTACATTTAGTCCGGCAGGAATGGAGGCCATAAATTGGAACCTTAAAATGAGGTGAATAAAATGCAGTTAAATAACAACTGCTGAGCTTACTTATGTACATAATAGTTACATATCCCGACCTAGCAACATTTTTTTATTTCTTAGTATATGTTAGTACCTATTCCTGACTGACAAGAATTTTTATCTCATATGCCCCTAACACAGACCTTTTCAATAGACTGTCTATATAAAAAAAAAAGTTAGGATGTTCTTTTTCATTTGGTTTTACAACATTTCTATATTTTTTGTTTTGAGCGCAAGCATATCCGTTCTGAGTTCAAAGTTCGTTGATAAAGCACCACAGCACCGAACTCTGACACGAATTGGGCAAATCCATAAACAAATAAATTTTCAGAAAATCAATAACACGTTACAAGTATGTACATATGGACATAACACATACATTCATATGGCAATGTGGTATTTTTTATTGAACGGCAAGGTTCAGTAGCAACTTGTCATGTATGGAAATGAAACTCTCGCTGGGATGAAAATTCAGCAGCTCGTTTTTTTTTACTTGACTTTGGGTTGTTATTGCAGTTGTTGATGGGCAGAATTTCCCCAAATTAAAATTTTTTCAACACATGGGTTGACAATCGACGGAATGTGTATAGGTTTTGATATGTCTATAATATAATAAAAAAAAATATAAACAAAAATACGTATTATTAACGTTAAAAATGCTGTATAGCTGTAGATATAGTTATTCGTAAAATATGTATATGGCTCAAAATCACCACGGTACAGAATTGGTTTTGCTAACCATTTAATGTTTTAAATTTCAACTAAAATAATACAACTAAACTGTTTTCTGTGTAGATCAAACAAATCATATTATTAATTATGCTAATTTTAAATTAAATCAATATACATGTATAGAAAGTCATTTCGGGAACGCGTCCTAATGTACGATTTTCAACAACAAGTTCAAAATATGAATAAAAAATGTATGGTATTTAACACCTGTCATTCCCAAGTAACATTTTTCCTCTTATAACGTTCTCCAATAACTTAATTTTTTTTTATCCGATGGAAATCTTCAAAAGACACTCGGTAAGAATCAGTACCGAGTAGTGTGCGAATCTTACCGCACTAAAACCACCGGTGAAATCAGGACCAATCTATGAAAGATCGACAAATGATTTTACTATCTTAATTTATATTTAAATCGCATTGGGGGAAGTTTAAAGTTTTTACACTTTCCCATAGCTTTTAGACCATGAGGCTTGGTTCTTCTTAATGTCCGAAAATTGTCTCGTACATTTAAGACGGTCTTAATTTCGGAGTTGGTATGACTTTGCAGTCGCTGCTTGTGTGATACAGTGTGTTTTTTCTGGAACCATTTCAATTTGAACGTCACGATGTAGATCGCTATTTCTTATATACCAAGTGGCATTTATTATTCTACGAAGAATCTTGATTTGGAATTTTTGGATGGGTTCAGCATTTGTTTTCTTTGTACAGCCCCATAGTTGGATGCCATATGTCCAAACGGGTTTGAGTGCTTGATTATATAACATTAGTTTGTTCTGGATAGATAGGCCAGAGTTCTTTCCTAGTAACCAATACACTTTTCTGTACTTCAAGTTTAGTTCTTCTCGTTTCTTTTTGATGTGCTCTTTCCATTTAAGCTTTGCATCCAAAGTCATTCCAAGGTATTTGGCGGTATTGGTATAAGGTACTACTGTATATTTATAAATATTGGAACATTGTTTATGTTTTTGTTAGTAAAGCTTATATGCGTCTATTTTGTTTCGTTTAATTTGATACGCCACTTCTGCGTCCAAGCACTAACTTTATCGACAGCATTTTGCAATTTTAGTGTAGCCTTCGTATCGGATTTATCTGGCACCAATATTACCGTATCGTCAGCAAAGGTGGCCATGATAGCGTTGATGTCCACTGGAATATCCCTTGTATATAACAGATACAGGTTTGGTCCTAGGACACTTCCTTGTGGTACACCGGCTTCAACTTTCTTTAGTTCCGAGTAATTTTGATCGTACCGTACTCTAAAGAACCGGTTCGTAACGTAGGATTTCAGTATTTCGTAGTACTGCCTTGGAAGGTCCCTATGCAGTTTGTACTCAAGTCCCAAGTGCCAAACCTTGGCAAAGTCTTGAGCAACATCTAAGAATATAGCCGAGCATACTTGTTTTTCTTCAAGTGCCTTTTCCACGACATCCGTAATTCGATGCACTTGGTCTATAATGGAATGTTTACTTCTAAATCCAATCTGATGGCTCGGAATTAGTCTGCTTTCTTCTATTTTTTTGTTAAGCCTTTTCAGTAGCAGTATTTCAAAAACTTTTGTCATGATTGGTATTAGCGATATTGGTTTGTAAGATGTTACTTCTATTGGTGGCTTACCTTGTTTCGGTATAACAATGACTTCTGCAATTTTCCAATGATGTGAAACATTTCTTAGTTTAAGGCATGCGTTAATTATAAATTGGAGTTTCTTGAAGGCTATTGATGGCATTTCTTTCAAAACCTGAGCAGTTATCTTAATGAGACTAATTTAAGGGAGCCAAAATAATCTTGAAAAATTCTTCTAGATTATTATAATACTGCTAAAAGAGTTAAACCGCCTAGTTATGAGAGCCTCTCTATACTCCCTAACAGAGATTTATTCTTCTTATGGGATGACAGATATAAAATAGTGAAAAAGGCCTCTTATATGACTCTAATAAAGCTCTGCTAAATCTTATTGTGAGAAAGCGTATCTTGCAATGGGAGTTGCTTAAAGAGAATAGAGAAAATGAGAAGAGAAAAGAGAATAAACCTTAACAAAATTATATCTCTCTCATTAATGTTTTTTTTTGAAAGAAGCAAGCTTTTAAAGTTTTTCGGTGTATATGTCATGGCTAAAAACTGATGGGCTTGATATGTATTTGTGATAGTATTATTATGTAAGTCAACTATTAATTATTTTATAATAGCGATACATTATTTTATTTTATTGTTTGTTTGTATAGGAGCTAAAAATGAATGCGGTTGAAATTGTATCTACTAATTCTTAGATTTTACCTCAAAAAAAAAACAAAACAAATCGCCTTCAAAATAATGCATATTTAAATTATTTAATTTATACTTTTTATCAAGGATAGGGTTACCTTGGATACTTTTGGGAATCAATCAATTTTTGATATTATAGTGGATGATATGCCATCCTAAATGCATAAAAATTAACTTGTGTGTCAAGTTAAATCTGAAATGCAGTCCATATGACACACTAACAGCCTTAATGATGCATTTACACAAATGACAAAATGTAAATGTTGGTAGATATTTTTATGTCACAAAACAGAAATATTCAAGTAACATTTTTCATCTCACAAAAGGTTTCATTAGAGAAACATCGAAAAGTTAAATATTACCCATTTCGATTGTTAAATATTTTATATCGGGATCAGAAAGAATCTTTTACAGTTAATGCTATTATTTTGCCATTTATGTTTGTGAAATTTTTGATGCATATAAATTGTAAAAAAAAGGGTTTTTAAAGAAAATGATTTTTAGAATTAATTTCAATATACCCACATTTTGTATGCGTGGTACCCTAAAAATACTCAAGGAATATTTTCCACGTTCTTAAAGATGGCTGCTGTTGAAATGAGAGAATCCCTTAATAATTACAATAAGACCATTATAAGAGTTTGCTTTCCTCTACGTTTACTCACTCTCATTTACTAAGTTTTTGTTTAGTCTTCTTAGGGGAATATTCATTATATTATGGAATTATTTAAAAAAAGCGAGCGAGATAACAAGTTACATATATAGTGAACTATTAATCACGTTCGTAGTATGGGATGGGGGCCTCAGCTACAAAAGTAAAACCTGAATTTGTTTTTATCATAGCACGACATTGGAAGAATGCCAATTTATAACAGATGTTTGCCATTGAAAGTGTGAAATATTAAATTATTATTCAAAATATCGAGCCCAATAGAAATGGCATAATCATAATTTTTTTTGTTGATTTGATTTAAAAATTATAAAAATGTTTCTTTCTTTATGACACGTTTTAGTCGACGGCGGCGATCAATAGTCTACTAAAATCCACAGCCCTTTAAAAACAAATGTTGGATGCTTTGCTATTTGATATGTGTTCATTTTTGGTCGCGAAACTTGCGTTTTCAAATATTTGAAAAAACCTTTAGAACAATAAACACTTTTCGGAAAATTAAATCAGACAATTCACATCCATTTAATAATCTCGACTATGTCCCTGACTTGGCGTGTGACGAGAAACTTTGTGATTCTATGTGGCAACTGGAAAGCTCAAATCCTATTAAAATCCTGTAATATAATATTGTATACATTAAATTCTCTAATGTTCGTTATAGAATTTTAAAATAGCTTAGACTCCGATAAGTCAGTTGTTATGGGATTGAAGGTATATAGGCGTTTGAATTTCATAACAAGATTTTTATAAAACTCTAAGTTCTTAGAGTCTTGTTAAAGGAGGCAAATTTGTTTTAGGTATAAGACTAAAATTATTTGAAAATTGTAGAGAGCTAAGTTCTTATAAAAAAAACGTTATGAGAATAATTTCAGTACTCATCGACTGTCTGTCGCATGCAGACATTTTTCTCTGTGCGGTACATCTCTAAGACAAAAAAATTCATAAACGAAATCGAACACCACCTTTAGTTGAAGACATTAATCTGTCTTTCATCAAAAAAAACGAATAATGGGTCCGGAAGACCATAATTATCGGTACGGGCGTTTTACTCCCTTGCAATGTCTTCCTGGCTCTGAATCGGACATTGAATGTGATGAACCAATTGTTCCTCCCAAGAAACTTAAAATTCCTGCTATTTGTGTTTTGCAACAAACTTCAACAAGTGTTCATGCTTTACTTGATGAAATTAAAGTAATTAATTATTACATAAAAAAAATGTCAATTGGCATAAAAATAAATTGTGAACGAAGTGAAGATCATAAGTTTATTTGTGATGCACTTAAAATTAAAAATTGGCAATTTTTCACACATGACCTTCCAACCGAGCGGTCGTTTAAAGTCATTCTTTTTGGACTCGATGAATTGCCAATCTACACATTAAAAACTGAACTAATTAAGCTTGGATTGAAATGTGTTAAGGTTAAATTGATTAAAAAACAACATGATCATTTCATCGATATTATGTATATAGTGTTTCTTGAACGTTCTTCCATTCGACTTAATGATTTAAAGAAAAATATTAAATCAATTTTCAGAACCCAAGTAAAGTGGGAATTTGCACGCCGACAAAAAACAAAATACACACAGTGCTTCAACTGTCAAATGTTCGGGCACGGAGAAAAAAATTGTCATATCAAGACCCACTGCGCGATCTGTTCTGATAACCATGAGACGAGTAAGTGTAATTCGAAGAACATTAAATGCGCTAATTGCAATGAAACCCACAAATCCACCGACCTCTCTTGTATGAGTCGAAAGAGCTTTTTCGAAATGAGAGAAAAGTTTTCTTCCAAAAATAAACGTCATACACTTGCTTCAACAAAATTGCAACAGGTATTCGAACCAAACGTCTTGGATTTCCCTCCTCTACCAAACAAGAGAAGGGGGTCCACTTTTGTAAAACCGGTTTCAGTACCAGTAACAAACCCTGTTGAGTGTGGAACATGGGCCAACAACAACATTGGCAGCGATAATTCCACTGGCGATCTCTTTTCTATCGATGAAATAAATAAGCTTACTGCGGAGATGATAACTTTGCTGAATAATTGTAAATCGAGAGCAGATCAGTTTAACACAATTACACAATTAGCTATTAAGTATCTGTATAGTAAGAAATGAATAGAACAGCCATGAAAATTATATGTTGGAATGCTAAAAGCATTCGATGTAAACAAATAGAATTTTTTGCTTTTCTCAATAAGCATGATGTAGATGTAGGTTTATTATCTGAGACTTGGCTATCTTTTAAAGACAAATTATATAATAAAAATTATGTTTGCTATCGTCTTGATAGAGATGATAAAAAGGGGGGCGGTGTTGCCGTGGTAGTTAAAAATACTATTCGACATGAATTAATTCCTATTATAAGTACAAAATTAATACAAAACATTGGAATTAAAATACCTTTTGAAAATGGCTCTTCATTAAATATTTTGTCTGTGTATTTTCCCGGTGGTCCAATTACCCCTACTAAACGTTATTATTTAAATAATGATTTAAGAAAATTAATAAGTCTAAATGGTACTTTTTTGATTGGCGGCGATTTTAATTGCAGACATACGAGTTGGGGTTGCTTACGAGCAAATGCATGGGGAAATATTCTTGAAAATCTTCACAGTAGGCATCCATTCAATATCCTATATCCTCCTCATCCTACTTATTACCCACCAAATGGCAGATCGAATCCCTCAACATTAGATCTATTTCTTACTAATATGACCAATCTTTTTGACCAGCCTATGGTCTTAAATGAACTAAGTTCCGATCATGTTCCAGTGGTAATCAATTCTTTTTCATCACCTTTAGTAAGAAAAATTGAAATTTTAGATATGAAAAGAGCAAACTGGGTTAAATATAAGCGTGAAATACGAAAAAAATTGTCAAATTATAATTCAAATTCAAATGATATTTACAACGAAGCAGATATAGATCAAGATATTACATATTTCACAAATTCTGTTTATGAAAGCATTGATAAATCTGTTCCTAAAATAAAAAGTAGTTCTGAAAGCGTAAACTCACTACCACGTAATATAATCATTCTTATCAAACATCGAAATTTCGTTAAAAGGAAATGGATAAGAAACCGAGAACCTCATTTCCTTGTTTTAGTTAATACACTCAATAAAATAATAAAAGATGAAATTTTGCACCATAGAAATCGATCTTGGAACCGGAAACTTGAGAGTTTAGATAAAGGAAGTAAGCCTTTCTGGAGTATAGTTAAAATTATTAAGAAGAAAAACACTCACATTCCAGCTTTTAAAATAGGAAACAATATTTTAATTACGAGCAATGAAAAATCAAATATTTTAGCAGAAACTTTTTCTGCCAACCATAATGCCAATAACAATATGAATAATAGTAGTATTGAATCCATTGTCAACATCTCAGTTGCTTCAATTAATTCATTATCTATAAATGACTACCAAATTGAGGTTTCGCTGGATGATATTTTAGATAAACTTCAAAATCTTAATGCAAGAAAATCAGCTGGTCTTGATGGCGTTAAAAATACATATCTGAAGAACTTACCAACATTAGGATTAAAATTTTTGCAAGCACTATTCAATAAATGTCTCAAAATTGGCTATTTTCCAAATAACTGGAAAACTGCCAAGATTATACCAATTTTAAAACCTGGTAAAAATGCTAGTCGACCAAACAGCTACAGGCCAATTAGTTTATTAAGTTCAATTAGTAAATGTTTTGAACAAGTAATCAAAAATAGAATAAATCTACACTTAATAAATAACAATATTTTACCACCCGAGCAGTTCGGCTTCAGAGCCCATCACAGTACAATTCATCAAGTACATAGAATTACTAAACATGTAAAAAGTAACTTAAGGTCTGGTAAAAGTACAGGTATGGTACTTTTAGATGTCGAAAAAGCATTTGACACAGTTTGGCATAATGCGCTTTTACACAAGTTGTCAATACTCAACTTTCCAATCTACTTAATAAAAATCATTCAATCATTTTTACACGAAAGGAAATTTAAGGTTTCAATCAATAACTGGTCCTCTGAAACATATAATATAACGGCGGGTGTTCCACAAGGATCAGTTTTAGGTCCTGTTCTATTCACAATATTTACTTACGATTTTCCATTACTTCCTTATTGTGAAACAGCAATTTTCGCTGATGATACTTGTATCTTCTCTTCGGATTCAGTTGGTTTCACAATCGAAACTAATCTGCAATCTGCACTAAATGTTATACAAAGCTACTTTCATGATTGGAAAATAAGAATCAATGCTTCAAAAACGCAGGCAATCTTTTTCACTCGAAAAAGAAAACCCTGCTTTTTACCAAGCAATAATCTTCTTATTGATGGCACAAGGATAGAATGGAGATCTGAAGTGAAATATCTTGGAGTGCATTTAGATAAAACATTAACATTTGGCTTACATATACAAAAAACGATTCAGAAAATAAATTCTACAATTAAAATTCTTTATCCTTTCATCAACCGCAAGTCAAAACTAAGTACCGAAAATAAGCTTCTGATTTATAAAGTTGTGTTCCAAGCTATCATGTATTATGGTTCACCAGCATGGAGTAATTGTGCAATCAGTAATATACGACGACTACAAATAGCTCAAAACAAGGTTTTGAAAATGATTCTGAAGCTTCCGTGGTCATTTTCAACAAATGAACTTCATTCCATTTTAGCTATGGATATGGTATCAGAAAGAATTGCCAAACTTAATGAGCGATACCTTACATCATGTACTATGTCTGATAATACCTTGATTTCAAACCTAGCTTTACTAAAACATTTTATTACCTTTATTTATTCATTTATCTATTTACTTATTTATTTATCTATTTGTTTATTTATTTATATATTTGTTAACTTATTTATTTTCATTTGTTTATTTATTTATATATTTGTTAATTTATTTATTTTCATTTACTTATTTGTTTATTTATTTATTTATTTATTTATTTATTATTTATCTATTTATTTATTTATTTATTTATTTGCTTGTCTATTTATTTATTTTTGTTTATTAATTTATTTATTTTATTTATTTATTTGTTAATTTATTTATTCTTACTTGTTTATTTATTTATTTATTCATTTTTTGTTATTTATGTATGTATTTTGTTATTCTTTCCACATATTTATGTAGTTTTGTTTTAATAATTATATATTTTACCTACTTGTTGTAAGACTCAAAGCTTGGTTTGAATCTCTTTTTCACCGCCCTCCTTTCTTTCATTCTCTTCCTAAGTTTTTAATGAAGGTTTTTATGTAGCTTTTCCTTCAACATTATTTTTTTTTTTTTTTTTTTGTATATGTGTTTGATTAATTGTAATAAATATATTATTGACAGTAGTAAGGTAGCTTTATACCACATCTCTGTAAATTGTGCAATTTAGTTTAAGAAATATTGTTACAAATTGATGCTACAATAAAGATATATCTATCTATCTAGAATAATTTAAGTTTTGTAACAAGAATATAAATCTCATGATAGAAATGGGGCATAAAAGAGGCTTACAAGATTGTTTTTTCAGATTTTGGGAGCTTAACTCTGGAGAGTATGTTAGTTGGGTTACTTAATTTACCGTATTTTTGTATACAAAATATAGTTTTAAAAAGGATATTTAAAGATTATTTATTTTTAAATTATAAAAATGCAAAAATAGTTTGTCTGATAGAGTATGAACGTCATTTCAGTGAATGCATCGATAATCGATCGAAAATAATTTTAAGTGAACCCAGCCATTCGGTGTTAAACGTCAGTGGAGGAAGAAAATAATACAAAAGCCGACTGTCAGTGTATTAATCGTCAAATAAATTAATTATGAACTGTTAAGTACATATTTATCAATTCATTATTCGTTTAGCGTTAAATTCTTTTTTACGACACGAAATAAGAAAGTTACCTCAAATATTTTAATATTGACAAAGTCAGGTCGCATTAAAAATGGCCGCCATATAATCTAAGCGCGAGATTATTTGAAATCGTCTGTTCCGGAATGTCATTTCGGATACGTTCCCGGACATGATGTCACCCGAAATGACTGTTGCGTTCTATTGTTCTCCAAGGGAGAGATTTCAAGAAACAATTATCTATTATAGAGGCGTATATTCCCCTTATTAAAATAGGCGTTTATCTTGAACGACAACTGTCACATTTTGTGTCGAATCACCTTCTACGCGTTTTAGTTTAAACACTCCAACTTTTCCAAAAAAAAAAAATAATAAGTTTCATACATCAGTCATTAATTTTTAAAATCATATTCATTTTCGGAAGTTAATAAAAGTCGCAAAATAAATAGTCACTGCATTTGTTTTCTTAAGAAATGCGAACATTGAACATAACGAAGAACGGAGAAGAGAAGAAACCTACAAAATTGATTTAGATTAGATACGAAGTAAGTAGATGCACCAATCAAATTCCTAATATTTTCAATTAATATTATAGCATTTTTGATTGGTAGTCCCAATTAATTAATTCTGAACTGAATGTATCACTGTATTTGTGAAAATTAAATTAAAAAAAATATCACATCGGGTAGTAAGAATTTATAAAGTACTTGATTTCAATTTAGATACCCAATTATTTTTTAAGAGCCGATTTTTCAATCTCCAGTTAAGGAGGCAGTTAGTTGCCAGAGAAATAAACTTACTTGACTGTTAAACAACCGAATAACAACAACGAATTTTTCAGTCAAGAAAAAACAATCTATAGAATAATTGAATTTGAACTTCACTTTTATTTCGAGTATCGAACTTTTTATAGAAATAAATTTTTGCTTAACGTTTATTTCAAAGCAATAATTTTTCAAAGTGTTTTTGACATCGAAAATAGCTATTTATTTATTCCTCAGATAACTCCTTATTTCGTTCTAAAATGAGCAGATAACTTGATTCCTAGATTATAAATTACATCTGACTGTTGAAAAACTGATTCTTATGAGATTTTGTGAAGTTCAGTTGCGGCTTAAGGAGGTATAGCTCATACAATTTCATACGAATTAATATTTTGCCGAAATTACACGAAACTAATCAACCCGATAATTTTGACATTGTTATTATGTGAGTGCATTAGTTATTCTAAAAGAATAAGATTTTGTGTATCCCACAAATTTAAAGACCTGGCTCTACAGAGTTTAATGTTTTGGCTATTGATTATCTCATTTGGTTTTGTTTCCAGCATTTTGTGATACCTCCGATTCAGCATTTTGATGAATCTTATCTCAGATTTCAAATTTTACAAAGTAAAAGTTAGACTTTTACTTTTGTGCAAAAGTAAAATACTTTTGTAAAATTTGAAATATGAAGATAGGATTCAGCAGTATGTTGAAAAAAAAACAAAAAAAATGTTTACTTTTGTACAAAAGAGTGTTGAATGTAGTTAAAGCTTAAGAGTAATGTTTCTTAAGTGCAAAAAAATACGATAAACAATATGATGTCAATATAAATAAATAACTTTGTTTTTTAAACCGTTGCTTATAATTGAAATATATATTTCCTTACTTATACCTTTATGATATCAATATCATCATTTCGGTAACATTTTTGTCATTGCAGGAACGTTGATCATTTCGGGGAGCATTACAATATTTCAATAAAATACACATAAACTGAGCTTTTTTTTTAGAAAAAAAAACGTAATTAATTACATTAGAGAACTTTCATTCTGTTCATGTTAATTCGATTATAAGTTTTGAATATATTTAATTTTTTTAAACTCTATCCTCGATAATAGCAACTTCTATAATTTTTGTAAAATTTTCTGTAAAATATTTGCTTAACGCTCCTTTACATCACGGAAAAAGTCTGTGGAACCGGGGATGGGGTCCATTTGGACCCCACAATGTTTACAATGAATTTGTTTTTATATCTAAATATGTAATTCAATTTTAATTTTTCAAACTAATGTGTGAATGAATTGCAAGCCTTTTTCAAAACAGTCAATTTGAAATTTAACCAGAAAAGTAATATATCAGGTCATCAAACATTTTTTTGGGCTTCAAATTCTATGAAAATTGCCACAAGTCTCTAAGGGATTTCCATTTAACCTTTTTTAGCTGTCATTAACTGAATGAAAAACTATTCCAAACTAGGCCTGCAAAAGAGATTTGAGATGATAAACGCAATCGTCCGTTTTAACGACTCTCTTAGTCGTCGTAGGCAAACTTCACAGAATCGAAGCATATGCTCTCACCAGTTCAATTGCGAATGAGTTGAGCCAGACCTTATCTGTGAATTATATTCCACATCTGATTTAACAATCAATGAATATTTGAACAGATTTCGTGGTCGCTGTAAATTTCGCCAATACATGCCCAGCAAGCCTTCCAAATATGGTTTGAAGTTCTGGTAGCTCAATGAAAGTTCAATGGGTTATCAATTCAAATTTTCAATACACTGAAAGCTCTGATCAAAGTACAGGACTTGATCGTGGATTGGATGTGGTGATGTCATTGATGCCAGCATATTTTAACACTGGACACGACCCTACTATTGATAACTTCTTCACATCCGTGGAATAAGCTTTGAAGTTGATCGATTAGAAAATCACCTCCCATGGCGCAATCTGGAACAAGTGAATGCCTTGATGACCATAACCGGGACGTAAAAGCCAGCAACAGAAACCATTATCGCCCAATCCACTCATCCACATTTGGATTTTCTGAGAAAATGGCGTTGGTCAGTTATGTTTCAAAACCAAACAAGAAAGTTCTTTTTTATCTACGCAACATAACTGAGAGAAAGTCAAATCCGGTTGTCAATATAAATCGGAATAATACTTGATTACAACCGCGCCAAAGGTGGAGTCGATGTATTTGACCACATGTTATCCACTTACTCTTGCACACTTTAAACAAATCGGTGGCCGATAGTTGTATTTTAGAATTACTAGACGTGGCTGGTAATCCTAGCAACCGTCATCATTCTTCAAAACCTTAATCCACCTAAAAGACACAAAAATTAAGCCAGAAAGGACAAGTTTATTGAACTGGCGGAGGAACTAATGGAGTCGTAACTGAATGAGCGTTCAAACTGTATGAAAGACTGCTTTGGATGCCCTCCGTATTATGGGAAAAGTTGGGCCGGTCTCACACACAGTCCCCGAGAGACTTCTTTGTAAAAGGGGAAGATGTCCCCTACTTTGTCCATGAACAGAAGACAAGAAAAGCAAAACTACCTGCGTTTGCTGTGAAAGGTATTGCTGAGTTGGCGACACAACTTTGCTCGAAACTCCCAAGTACCTCAAGCCAAATATAATAACTAATTACTAGAAAAAATGTGTTTTTTATCATAATTTCAGTAAACTTCCAATTATCATTAAATTTAAAAAAACAAATAGAAAATTAAATTTTGTTCACTGAGTATTAATTCGAAAGCAAACAAAAAAGTTATGAGCGTTTAAACATGCTCTGGGGTCCAAATGGACCCCATGATGTAAATGAGGGTTAAAAGCAATATTACAAGTACAGTAAAACCTGTCAAATTGGACCACCCTTGGGACCGAAGAAAAGTGGTCCAATTAGGAGGGTGTCCGATTGTAGAGGTTTCTTTTTAATCGGACCGGTCCTCTTAGAAAGGTCCTCCCTCATGCATACATTTCAGTTAAGAGTATATGTATATACCCTATTTGTATGTACATACAAATACTACTGCCAGTGCATATACCACATATAAGATTCCAGAAAATATACAATTAGATTTGTTGATATAGCCATTGCTTTTGCTTGGAGAATTGTACCAGAAATGGGCACATTCTTTTGTCTAGCTAAGCAAGAATTTCAAGACATCAATTTACAGATGATTTCATACGTTTTGTACGAATTTTTCAAATGACAGTCCTCCTTCGCGCTCAAAATTCTGTGGATTTCGTGCAGTCAAATTTCTTTGTCAAATGTGCATCTCGGAAACACTTAATAACTTCAACCTTATTTTCCTGATCAAGCACACTGTAATTTATTATTACTTTATTGTACCTTTACTTTTTTTTAAACTTAGTAGCTTTATTGAAAACTAAAAACAAACACCTTTAAAAAATGAATTACCACTGACTGACATTTGCCAAGTAACGAAAGCTAAGATTACAAACTTATTGGGAAACAACCAAAAAACCAAAAGTAACCGGCCGGCGCGGTACCAACAATTTTAAAAAAATGTTATCTTAGTCCATGGTCCGATTAGCTGGGTGCCCCGCTTATAAAAGGAAATTTGTATGAAAAATAGCAGAGAATGCATAAGACGCGAGCCGACTATGAGGTGGTCCGATTATAGAGTGTCCCGATTAGCAGGTTTTACTGTATAGAATTCTGTGCGCTGCCCTGTCGAAGTTTATTACTATACAAATTTTGGAATAGTACAAACTAAGAGTCATTATTATAGCACGCAATTTTTTTGTCATAAAACCAATCTTGAAATTCGCAACCTTGGTGATTTTGAGCCATATATATATATATTATATATCAACAACTGTGATGGAATAAATATAAACGTACAAAATAAAAATAGAAAGGGAATTCTTGGAACTATGGAAAATTCCTTAAATAAGTGATTTTAACAATGTTACAACGTGGAGACATCTGTAATAGTATACAAATATAAACTGACATCTTTGAAGATAGAAAAGTCGCTTTGTCATCTGACTTTTTTAGCACAAAGTATATCAGCAAAGGTTCACCCTAAAGCGGTATTCCATCTGTTCTTTCTTGGAACTTGGTAGCAAATGACACTTCACTAAAATTGGCTATTCCATCATTCTAAATTCATTCGGATTACCTCCAAGTAACCTGCACCAGTCGACTTCTGCTGTTTAATAAAACAAACTTTCGAGTATTCATATAGTTCATACCAACCAGATCTACCTGGGAAAATATCTTTGAACGATGGATCTATTAATTTGTATACCGAACCGACGCTAGGGATCAAAAACTGCTGAAGGAGTTGACCGTCATGGCTAAAATTAAGTCTCGACTTTCTAATCACTTTTGCGTATTCGAGGAGGAATAAAACAAGTCTCATCTTGGCTTAAAGAAAACGTGATATAAAAAAATACTCTTGTGTGGACTATTTCTAACAACACCATAATCAGCAGTTCCACATTCAAATTTACTGCGTGCAGGCAGTATTGTGCCATGTAGACTATAAATCGTCGCCCTAGTATTGAAGTGCCGTATACGCCACATTACTTTTTTTGAACTGGGTATGCAGTCTTATGTTTTCGGGGGCGCTCTTTTCAAATCTGTTATCCGATTGATTCTATCTCTTTTCGTTGCTGAGATATTCAGAATGGTTTTGACGTATATCCATCAAAATCATCAAGTTCACTTATTGTTTTGACGTAAACCCCAACTTTTGCATTTACGTCAAAATTTATTGAAAAATTACGAAAAAAATAGTTTGAGAATTGTTTTGACTTACGTCTTATTGTCTTGCAACGTAAGTCACGAAAAATAAAATGGTCGTTTACTATTGACTTGACGTATGTGCACGCAAATTGCAGTATAATGCTTAGAAATCGTATATACATATGTCATAAGCACAAAAAATATTATATTTTTCATTTGCCGTATGTGAATACAAGTCTAGCTGTGTCGATAAAAAAGTATAAATATCACAGTCGATCACAGTCTGCTGGGCTTTGTGAAGGAAGTACTAAACTGAATTCTCCAGTGCCCGATATGAATCCGGAACTTCTTTCGTAAGGATTTATAATTCAAATTGAATAAAGCTTTATTCAAATGTTTCACATGTTATAGATTAATCGACGGGGTGGTCCCAAATGAGAGGATTTTCGGGATGATGTAAATTATGCTTCGAGTTCAGAGGGTCAGACTATTTTAATAAAACGAAAAATAAAAATAAGAACAATTTTTTTGGGAACTTATTGTTCTCAGAATTATATTTCAATACGAAGCGATGATACTGTTAAAGATCATGACTTTATTATAGAATCTAGCTTGCCACGGACTTTACTGAACAATTTGAGAAGTATTCCGTCTGAATATGACACTTCTGGGAAAAAGCTTGTTAAAATAATTTTAGTTATTAATATATTTATCCAGTATTCTTCTAATTCAAAAAATTATGCACCTAAACATTTTAACTAAAACAAACTATTATACGAAAAGCTAGATTTGTTTCAAATTTCATTCAAGAAAAATACGAGTGAATTGAGACATGAAATGAGCTCAATTATTTTAAAAACAAAATACTAAAAACAAATTTTTCAACGCCGAAAAATATATTTAATAATGAGTTACAAGTTATTTAAAAACGAAAGAAAAATCTAAAGAAAAAATTGAAGATATAAAAAAGTCTTTTCACTTTTATGTCTTCAGAAGATAATACAGATATTTATGTAAATTTATTGGGGCATATTCTTAGTCGCTGATAAATCCAGGTTTTAATAAACTACAGCTTAGGACAATTTTGGTCCAATGTATTTTTTTTTTAATTCATTTTTATTTAATCTTAACTTATAACCATCTTAAAGCTAGACAAAAATGTTTAAAACTAGCCTAATTATCAATAACTTACAACTAATTTAGTGGCTCTTTACGGGTGCTCTAAGCTAAACTATATCTCTTAATTCTAATGTCTTTCGACCTTAAATCTATTTTAATTAATTCTAATTATTTTATTTTTATTTTACCAAGAAAACATATTTAAAAAAAAAACTCGGCCTGATATCATATTTTAAATTTTTTCTTATAAACAACCTAAAGCTAGACTAAAAATAATTAAAACTATATACAACTAACTTATACTAACTTAAAATAACTTAAGCTACTTAAGATACCTAAATATACCCCAAACCACTTAAAACTACGAGTACTTAAAAACTAGAACAGCCACAGCAGCATTTTTTTTTTCGTTTTTTTAAAATTTTTTTTTTGTTTATAAATATTTTGCATACGCATGGAGACATACAGCTACATTCACCCCATACATATATGTACGTACATACATGTACAGTTACGCAGGTACATGCACATATGCCTCCGCATACAAATTATAAGTTTAAACACGCCGGCCGTTTGATTTTTTAAAAAAAGATTATCTTTATTGTTCACGAGCTTGCCTGGTTGCGATGTAGTTACAACTGATTTCTTAAATCTAAAAATTACATTAACTTCGTTTTGTACAGACGCTTGTTCTATATATCAGGTTACGGGCATAAGAATTGTCAAAGTGCTTACGAATGCACTTTGGGTTCTGTGAGAATGAAAATGAAATTGAATATTGAAAATGTCAATGACTTATAATTCTATGGGCAGGAATTTAGGTTGGGAATTAAATATAGATTGGGTGTAGGAATTTGTGGGATATGTAACCTCTCCCCCCTTTACTTTAAAATTCTCCTGAATTTGGGGAGTTACTTTACAATTTTCTTCTAAGTTTTTAATATATTTTTCTTTAATATTTTTAATTGATATAGTAAGTGTTTTATGTTTTTTAGAGATATTAATAACTACACATATAAATAGAAAGATAAGTATTATGGTTGTAGAACCTATAACATAGTGTATGTTTTTATGTAATTTTAGCAATTTAGTTGGTTTAAGATTAACAATGTTCTTAAGAATAATTTCTTCAAAATTTAGTTGTTTAGTAAAATTATACTTTTCATTTTCGTCATAGTAAAATCTTTCAATAAAATATGTATTTTTATTAGTTATTGTTTCGTTAAATATATAAATGGTACAGTTATTAATAGTAATTAAGTAATTTCCTTCCAATTTGATTTGCCTATCATCGCATTTATTAACAATGTTTTCATTCTTAATGTTCTTACATATGATTGTACTATCATCTAATCTTTTTATTTCTGAAGTATAGTTTTCCTTAAGGGAACAATTTTTATTTGTTATGCAATTATTAACAATAATTAACTCTTTTTTATATTGAACATCATTATTTTGATAATAGTACATTGTTTTGTTTACTTCAATGAAATAATATCCTTGTAGTTGGATTTCTAAATTTTGTTTATTTGGAATAGGAGTTATAAATTTTAAATCAACTTGTTCATAGTTGTTTGGGATTTTTATTGCTATTATTACAGTTTCGGTATTATATTTAAGAGCTCCAACTTTAACATTTTTAATTTTCAATAAATCAAGTCTTGTGTCTAAGATTTCAGTTGTTGTTAATAAACTAGGATGTATTAGTCCATGTTTTATCAACGCTATATTATATATTATCTGATTTAGTTTTTCTTCTAACATATTAAGTTTTATAATTTGATCTAATTTAATTTGTTTTAGTATAAACTTTTTTTCATTTTCTTTTAGTTCGAAAAAGGACTTAGTTTATTCTATCCTATCAGTTTCTATGATATTTTTGAAATGTCTTATGCTTTCGTTAAAATTTTGATTTATTTCTATTTGTTTATTTACTGTATCAACTGCGTTTTCAGTGTTTGTTTCTAATATGCTAATGTGATCTAGTATATCCTTTCTATCATCGTCATCCATTATACCAAAGAGGAAGTTGGTTGCCTTTCCTACAATGTTCACTAATCCTCTTTTCTTTCTAATATTTGACTTTGGTTCTATGGCTTTCACCTTGGCTTTGATTGTATCTAATTGTTTTCTAATTATTGGATCGTTATATAATTTTAAACTTTGGATGTTTGCCTCAATTGCACCAATTGTGAGTTTTAAGTCCTGAATGTTTATTATGTGGAGTATTATCTTCGCGTCCTGAATAATTTCTATTTCACCCATGTTAATAACGGAATATCCGTTTTCTGTCGTTATTTTATGAACCGTTAGTGTGGGTGTTATTGGTGTTACTTGTGTTAGTAGTAGAAATGCTAAGATTATCATCTGCAAATAAACGAGGTCGTTTGATATTAATTGGGTGTTCCCTTTCTAATTTTTTTATTCTATATCTAGGCTCGTTTTTATAATAGTTTCTTTTGTAATTTTTTACTGCTATTACCTGTCTATTTTCACTATAATCTTGCCTATTTTTGTTAAGCTTTTCTATTCTCCTTTCTTTTTCTATTTTAATTTGATTTCTTAGAGTAGCTATGTCAGCGAACATCGCTTCCTCTGGAGACATTCTAATTGTTGAATGGTATCTATTATTATAGTTGTTAATGGCCTTATGAACTTTTTGGATTATTGTAAGGTCTAAATCTCTCATTGTTACTAATTTTTCCTGCAGTGTTGAATGAAATCTTTCAACATCACTATTACCAGTATGTGTGTTAGGTTTTGTTAGGTGAAGGTTCACTTCATTTGTGTTAAAAAATTCTTTTAAATTTTCGGACTTAAATTCATTATCAGCAATTATTTTATAAGGTTTTCCGAATTTAGAAAAATGTTCCTCGAGAGTTTCTATCTGTTTTACCCAATTTCGATTTGGCAAATAGTACGCATATGCTTTCTTTGTTAATTTATCTACTAAGGTCAGAAATGGGTGTTTTATGAAATAATAGATATCTAAGTGTAAAATCTCATTTGGCCTATTCGGGGTTTCACTCAGTTCGAATTTCTTTTTAATGGGTTTTCTATCATATTTTGTTTGTAGACATGTTTTACAATTATTAATAATTTTGGTTATCTCCTTTACTAATTTGGGGTAATATATTTTACTTTTTAAGCTATGATACGTTTCAACAATTCCACTATGGAGACTTACTTTAGTATGGTACAATGATATTTGTTTCTGTACTTCTTCTAAGTTACTTATTTCTTGTGCTCTCAATGTTGCTTTAATAAATTTAATCTGATTATTATGACCGAACAACTGTATTAACAATTGTTATATTTTATTGTATTCGTGATATGATAATTCTGTATATATTCCTGTAATACCTGGCTTAATAAATCTTCGTAACACATCTATCCAATATTCTTCTCCTTTTGTCATATCAATATAAATAATTCTTCTTCCATGTAAAATTTCTATTCCTCTATCTGCATTATTTGCTAAAATTAATTGCGTTTTATATATATTTACTATTGATTCTTTTATAGGAATATGATTAAGCTGTTCTTCTTCTAATGAATGTATTGTTGCATTATCTGATACATTATTAACTGATTGTTCTAAATTTACCTCGTCATTTTTATTATTCTCTTCTGGAATCCTACTTAGAAAATCTGCGATATTATTTAATTTACCCTTTAGATATTCAATGTCATATTGATACTCCTGTAATTTCAATAACCACCTTTGGGTTCTCTGACTAAATTCTTTTCCTGTATATTTTTTATTTAAATATGTAATTGGTAAATGATCAGTGACGATTTTAAATCGTTTACCCCATAAATAAGGTCTATAATATGTAACTGCCCAAACAATTGCTAGGAACTCTGTATCTGTTGCAGAATACTTTTTTTTATGATCGTTTAATGTTCTTGACCCGTAACATACAGGCTGACCTTCCTGCATAAGTACTGCACCTATCGCATAATTGCTTGCGTCAGTGAAAAGTGTAAATGGTTTTTCAAAGTTGGGAAATATAAGTATAGGGTGTTTGATAATATTTGATTTCAGTGTTTCGAACGCTTGAATGTATTCAGGATCATTAAGGTTTATTTTCGTTCCCTTCTTCAAGTATTTCACCATGGGATAAGCGATCTTTGAATAATCTTTTACAAATTTCCTATAGTACCCTGTGGTACCTAAAAATGATTTAATTTGTTTTGGTATTCTTGAATGCATTTTATTTTATTTGGGTTAGGTTTCATTCCTCCCACTGTTAATATGTGTCCTAAGAATTCTGTATTCCTTTTCATGAATGAACATTTATCGAATTGAATTTTTAAATTATGTTCAGAAAGTTTTTTGAAAATAAGGGATAATGATTGAATGTGTTCTTTAAGACTCGTTGAGAAAATTAGGATATCGTCTAAATAGACGACACAAATTTTGTTAATATAGTCTCTTAATATCTCGTTCATTAATCTTTGGAACGTCGCTGGTGCATTTTTCAACCCAAATGGCATTCTAAGATATTCATAGAGGCCGTTAGGTGTCACAAAAGCTGTTTTTGGAATATCTGCGGGATGAACTTTAATTTGATGGTAACCTTTTGCAAGGTCAATTGATGAAAAATATTGAGCTCTACCTAATTTATCAAGGATGCTATCGATATTTGGAAGTGGATATTTATCATCGACAGTTATTTCATTAAGCTTTCTATAATCGACACATAGGCGAAATTTTTGTTGTCCTGAGTTATCTAATATCTTTGCCACTACCACAATAGGAGATGCGTACCTGCTGTTTGATTTTCTTATTATTCCCTGACTTTCCATTTCTTCAATTTGCCGTTTGACCTCTTCTTCATGTTGTGGGGGTAGCCTATAGAGTTTTGCATATATTGACTGATCTACGGTAGTTTTTATTTCATGCATGATTGTATCTGTATTAGTCAGTTGATCACTTCATGATAAACTAAATTTTTAAATTTGGTTAATAAAACTTCTATTGCTTTTCTTTCTTCATCGTTAAGATGATTTAAATCTATTTCCTGCTCTCCAGGAGATAGTTCAAAACAATCCATAGTTGTTTTGTATTCCTCAGGGTATAGCGGGATTTTCGTTTCGTTATTTAAATAAGCATTTTATTGTTAAAATCGAGAGTTTTAACGATTTTGCCTAGAAGATCCATACCAATTAAAATATCGTATGGTTTTTCATCTAAATCTCTCTTGTACCATCTTGTCCTACCTTTGGGATCATAGTTAAATTCTTTTGGAATGGAAGTTATTATTCTTTCAACGATTTCATTTGTAATATTATTAATTGTTTGTAATCTCATACTAACTCTCTCATATACTTGAAATTTACTACAATCTACTGAATTCGAATTTATTATACTCATTGTGGAACCTGTATCTAGTAATCCTTTGTATTTTTCTCCGTCGATTGTAAGATCTATAAAAATTTTGTTTCCGAGGCCTAGACTAGAAAAAAATCGGTCTCTACATTATGAATTTCCTCTTCCCTACTTTGAACTTGGTTAATTGACATTGGTGCTGGGTATTGCACTGCATTTCTGATTTGACCTGAGGGGTTGAAGGTGTTTTGCTGATTGCTTTGACGATATTGTCTTGATGGATTAATATTATTGTTGTATTGTGGAATGCGATTTTCATTATAATTAATATTATTTTGTCTAGGGACATTATTTTGTCTAGGTGAGTTAAAGTTTTTATCTCGCCCTGATGTGCATCTAACATGTCCCGAAGGATTGAAACTATTATTGTTCTGTCTGCTAAATTGAGGGTTACTAGAATAATTATTAACTCTATTAGATCTTAAGTCTATATTTCCCTCATCATACCCTATAAAAGTGTATAGAATTTCTTTTATTTTATGTAGGTCATAAATATCCTTTATATCCCTGGATAAATTCCCTATAGCTAACTGTTTTACTCTGTTGCATATTAATATATAAAAATTATTTTTAACTTCTCTTGTGTTACTTTCATATGTTGAATAGGTGTTAATATCACTTATTATCTGTTCTATTTTATTATTTAAATCTAATATTGAGCTTACCCTTAGGTATGATATTTTGTTTGCAATATCTTTATAATTAATATTAGGTCTAAAATGCTGCTTCAACAGGTTTCTGGCTTCTATCCATGTTGTTGGTTGATTGTGGAGTAAAAGTTCCTTCGCTCTTCCAATTATTTTCGTGTTTTAAATCGCAAGCCATAGTTCATTCCTGTCTGCTTCACGTACTGCTCTGATGTGATTTTCCACTACATTAATGAATTGGGTTAATGTTTCACTTTTTCCTTCGAACTCGCGGATGTATGCTATTTCTTTCAAAATTCTTACTGTAGCACTCTGTTCCAGTGGTCTGGCTAGGGCTTCGATAGCCTGAACTAATCGATTTATATTTTCTTGTTCCATGTCGGATTCTGGGATATTAGGCCAGTACTTAAGAGTTCTGTCTTTCTTTTTAATTTTGACTGATTTGAGTTGATCGATGTGTATTAAGAGAAGAAAAAAAAATTCACTTTGCACGCACACACTGATTTTTCTTTTATCAATACGTTATTCGCGTTATATAATTTAACAATATTCGTTTGTTTTAAAACACGTAAACGTTCGTTCTCATATGGATTCCTACCGTTTATAGGAATCCTACCGACTGTGCCAATTATAAGTTTAAACACGCCGTTTGATTTTTTAAAAAAAGATTATCTTTATTGTTCACGAGCGTGCCTGGTTGCGATGTAGTTACAACTGATTTCTTAAATCTAAAAATTACATTAACTTCGTTTTGTACAGACGCTTGTTCTATATATCAGGTTACGGGCATAAGAATTGTCAAAGTGCTTACGAATGCACTTTGGGTTCTGTGAGAATGAAAATGAAATTGAATATTGAAAATGTCAATGACTTATAATTCTATGGGCAGGAATTTAGGTTGGGAATTAAATATAGATTGGGTGTAGGAATTTGTGGGATATGTAACCTACATACATATTTTTAATTTTTTTTGGTGCCACCCCGATTGTTCCCTATACCTAATTACCCTAAATGTATGTAATTCGGCCAAGACATATCTTAATCGACTTTAAATATCACGATGCTGTTCAGAGAGCCACCAGAACTGGTTCTCCTGTTTCGCTCTATCCCTTCGGTCCCGATCGGACACAGTCCTATTAAGCCGAAGGCGATCCTCTCCACCTTAAGCGATGACGTCTCGACCATACAGGAGTCGCCTATCTTCAGTTTTACGGCTGACGTGGTAGATAAGCGGAATCGCCATTCTATCCTGTATCAACCCTCGACTGTCTAAATAGAGGAATGCCTCGGGCGGGATGTAACCACTTAACCGCGCACTCTCAAAATATTCGTTATTGGGGTAATAAGCCCCAAAAATTAAGCTGGACATCGCTCTTGCAACGTGACCCCGAATCAGCTTAAACAAAAAATTATCTATTCTGTTTATGTTGGCTCCGTTGTAATAAAACCTGGTTGGAATAATATCTTGTGTACTCCGACTCTGGTGTTCTGTGTAATCCAAGGCAACGTCTAAGACATTGCCCCTAACACCCGAATCTTTTCCATTTGAGATGGACTAAGGTTGAATAACACCGGGCATCCGTAGGCAATCATCGGCCTGATTAGGGCCATGTAGCAAATCACCTTCACCCTGCTGTCAAGACGGCGCCTGTAAAACAGTTGTTTTGTCAACGCAAAGGCTCCCCTAGCCCTGGCCAAAGCAGCACCTATATGTCTGTCAAGGTACTTTACTACACTTTTACTCGCCAGTGGATGTCCATGTGGCCCTACGATCACCATCTTGCGCCAGTTCTTTCTTGTATCCGTTGAGGCGCAAGACAACGGAGTCCTAAACAAAATAGTTTCTGATTACTGGAAGTCGATTTTCAACTTCCAGTCATCACAATATCCCTGAATCTTGTCGAAGTCACTCTGCAAGAGACTTTTGATGACCTCAACTGTATTAGCAGTTCTGTACGCAATTAGATCGTCGGCGTACGCAATTGCCTGAGTTAGACTACCTATCAGATCGCTGGTGTAAATGCTGAATAGAATCGGCGAGTTAACCGCTCCCTGCTGAAGACCATTATTGATATTAAAAATTGCGGTAGAAGTTACATTGCCACTCTTGACAACAAACTTTCTACCATTTAGCATGTCATAAAGCATATACAATAGAGGTTTACTTATACCTAGTCTGGTTAGCTTTAGATAGAGACCTTCTAACCATACGGTGTCGAAGGCCTTCTCCAAATCAACCAGACAGGCACCCGTACACTGCTTTTTAGTTTTGTTCCATTGGATATCAGAAACTAGTTTAGATGCGGCATGAATTGTGTCATGTCCCGCCTTAAAACCGAACTGATTATCCGGGATGATATTTTTGTCCTCCGCCCACTTGAACAGGGCTCTATTAATAACCTTTTCAAATACTTTGCTGATACTCGGAAGAAGACTTATCGACCGGAGATTCGCCGGATTGGATTTGTCCTTTCCCTTTTTTGGGAGAGGGTGCACCACAGCTGTCTTCCACCGCACTGGATAATATGCATTATTCAGCGCGTTGTTAAACAGTGTGCTATAAATGTCAACTGCTTCTTGAGGCAAATGTCGTAGTACAGCGTTGGATATACCATCGACTCCTGCAGACTTCTTTTTCTTTAATGAATCGAAGATGAGCTGGAGCTCATTCTTCGAAATTAACAGGGGACTGGGCCCATTTCGGTCGGCGATTATGGCGTTTGCCAAATCTTCATCATTAAACCCGGTAAAACCAAGGTTTTTAGATCGCCATTCGGTTATATCGTTCCGCAGCCATAAGTGATGAAGCAGAGCTCTGTTCTCCAGGTCATGATTCGGGCGAATGCTAGCATTCACCTTGTACACTTGCTGGAAAGCAGCCCCCACAGCCTCCACTCTCTCCTGCGGATCTTCGACTATATAGAATTCATCGTCCAATACGGCATTCTCTGGGTGTATGCCTGCTGTCAGAAGTACGTCTCTGTTCTCTGTCGTCCTCTGGAGCTTAAGACACGGCAGATCGTTTTGATCCTTTCTTCTAAAAATCTTATTAATTTTTGGGAACATACTTGGATCGCTAGAGTTAACGGCACGAATTTTATTGTCCCACAACAAATTAATAGCCAACCTATAATTTTCTTTGATCAATTGGTTGATGTTTTTGATGGACGACTTCAGTGTCCTAGTCTCCAGATCTCGTGTATCAGTAAACCGTCTGTCCAAGCGTTTTAGTCTTGTCAGAAGTCCACTTTTTTGTCTGTGAAGTGCGTCAATTGTCGTGTTACGGTACATATCAGTTTCGTTACGTTCTTTGTATTTCGGTATTGTTCTGTTCATTGTTCGTAGAATCGTTTCGTCAATTTGTTCTAAGTATCTGTCGATTTTAATATTTGTTAGGTTCCTGTCATTTGGTGGGGATATACCATTTGACCGTAAATCGCTCAATAAGGTGTTGGAGAAGCGTGGCCAGCGTACCTTACTGTAATTGTAAGTATGCACAGGCACATAGTCCTCTAACTCCATAAGCTCGTTCGGAAGTTGTATAACGGCGGCGAATCCGCAGTGGTCACTGTCGTACTCGATCGTTCGTAAACAATTTCTATGTCGTTGACCCACAGTGTCAGTAATTGTTAGTCTTGCGTCTTTCAGCAATAGATCCAGATAGGCACCGCTTCTTGGAAACGATGGCCTCTCTGTGGCTAGAAGATCGAGGCGCTACTCAAGGTTGTATCGACTCATCCTAATATACAAATGGTTACCTCGAGGATTTTGTATTTGATTTCCCCAATCTATGTGTTTGGCGTTTAAATCACCGGCTAATATGTAAGAGTTTTCTTCAGAGCTCAATCTTAAGCATTCAAAAAGCTTTTCAAGCTCTGTTATAAAATGGGTGGGCTGAGGTGTTTCCGGTGCATAGGCAGCGATCACATACATTCGCTTCCCCTGTTGGAGATGAATGCATATGATGCATGCCTCTAACGTCGGAAATTTTCGCACATCACTATTATATATTACCTTATGACTAATGCCTTTACTTATAAAGATTGCGACGCCTCCTCCTTGAGTGGAGTTGGGTCGGTCTCTTCTTACGATATTGTAATTATTGTTAGTCAATTTATGTTTCTGGTTAAGCTTAGTTTCGCTAGCCATAAACACATCTGGACTTATGTCTTTTAGCAATTGGAATAAATTCGCTCTACGTTCGGTCTTAATCAGTGAATTTACATTCACAGCTAGGATCTTAAAGGGCCTCTCCGGCAGCGCGCCCTTAACCTCTAAGTTGCGTTAAGCTCGGCAAAACAGAGTAGAGATAATCCACCCTAGTCGCCTGCTCAATGATCTGGTTTTGGAGGCCGTTCAACTGGCCCTGGATGGCCAGTAGAACGTCCATAATATCCGCCTGTGCCGCCGGCGCCTTAGGCACGGGAGCCTGTTGGGTGACCTTTGGTGTAGGCTGTACCGTGCTTCCCCTTTCTGACGCCATTTGGGCGTAAGAAATGTTGGTGGTTGACGGGCGTTGTTGTAGGAGGGCGCACTATTGGACGATTTTCTACCACTGTTTGCTTTGCTGCTTTATTGTTCTTTATAAGCTGAAACGTCGGGAATCCCCTATAATTAGCGGGGTGTACGGCGCCTCGGCAGAGTACACATTTAAGCTGTGTCCTATCTTCGACCCGTTCCTTTCCTAACTTGCATTCATCTGCATTATGGTTCTCTCCACACTTAACGCAGGGTGACTGCATTTCGCAGCTTGCTGCGGCGCGCGTTGGCCCAATGTATACAGATCGTTTTTATTCACAAATTGTTGGTTTTATATTTTTCTAAGATTATTTACTTGTTTTATTACATAAATAGTTTAAAATATTTTGGAATGATGAACTTAAAAAAATAGAATCAACGTCCGAAAATTCAACTAAACCTAGGTTTAACCTAGAAACAGTTTAAAAATAACTATGAATAATTTTGTATTCATTGAAAATGTTAAGTTCTTGATAATTTTGAATTACAAAAGTGCTATTTTTAACCCTCCCTTTAAGAAAACAAAGTACGAAAATGTATGAAGTCACTAAGTTTAAGTTTATTTTTCATTTTTTCTGTGTGAGTATCATAACTTGAAATGTTATATACTTTTTGAAACACTGTATGATAGTTTTAGATTAAAAAATGGACTGAGGAAACCTTACGAATTTTGAAATTATTTTTATTATAGTTTATTTTTCGTTTTAAACTGTGTCTTTTATTAAGAAGAAGCATTTAAAAGTGAGAATACAGAATCTTAATTTCGTTTATTACTGTAATGTCGTATAGGTTTTTGCGACATACGTGTATGAAGAAAAGAAACTTCTGATTTTTATGGCGTATACGGCAAACTCATTTTGGACACAAATTTAAATATTTTGAAAACTAAAAGAGTTTCAGATGTCCAATAACATTTGTATATAAAAGAGAATTCTTAACTATATCATACTAAAAAATCAAAAAATCCCAGCGGTTAGTTTTTTCGCAATAGACTTCCAAACATTTAAACGCGATTTCCCAAAAGTAGGGCGACGAAATGTAAACTTCACGATTGTCTACGGGTAGACAATTCACAATTGTCGACATAAATGTGCCGACAATATAGACATTGTAGAAAATTTATCAAACTACAAAAAATAAATGTTAAAAATAGAGAACAAAGTTTTTCTATAGTATAAAAACATGTGTGTAAGATTGTCGTGAAAAAATTATTTGATCTAAATCTAAACATATATCTAGTTTTATGTTTATAAAAGTTCTAGTTTCAAATATTTATATTAGAGATATCGAAACACTTTAATCTATTTATTCTGTTATGATACCTACTCACTTAAATTTTATAGGTCCATTGAATTACTTCACTGGTTTAATACTAGTCAAGTTTTAAAAACCTTTTAATATCTGAGGAATTTAGTAGTAAAATTAAAAACTGCCAATAAACCTTGCACATTCGGTTCAGTAATCAAATCGTTAACTGACAAATTTCTCACATAATTTGAAGGTATCCGATTTCAATCCTTTGTGCAAAGATATTCGCTCAAAATTTTAAACAGTCCTTGTTTAGAGAATAAACCTACCTCTAGTTAAATTTGCCAGCCCTTGTCTAACTTTGTCTAAATTCTAAACACACTTAGCAACTCTTCTAATTAAAGAAGGCAGACCTTTAGGGTTACGTTAATCAAATTTATGTTGAGCACACCTTATTTTGACAGATAGAGTAATGGAGCAGAATAAAACTTAAACATAAGCACAAGAACACACAAAATATATTTATAAATTTAGAAAACCTTAGGTAAGATTTTTCAAATTTCAATAAAAATCGAAATGTTGTTTTTTTCAAATCCGTGTCTTGAATAAAATTCAAGGTCCTCCAATTCTTTGAATTCAAACTTTATATATATTTGGTTTTCTAAAAAGCTCAAAATCTTCAAAAAATTATACCATCTAGTTCTTCAGAAAACATTTTTCTTTCATTTTTTCATGAAGCGTTTTGCTCTGTTTAAGGTTTGACGACATATTTAAAGTTAAGGTATACTTTTTGTCATTAAAATTATCAAATAGTTGACCCTTATTTCAAAAGTTATAATGATAGTCGACTCCCATTTTAAAACTAATTTTGAGTAGGGTGTAAATGCTTAAAACTTGGCCCTATTGATTTTACTCTGACAAAATGGTTGAATGACATGGCCAATAAATATAAAATATCATAAGAATACCATTGAGACATCATCCGATTCAGATGCATGAGGTACGCATCGATTACTTTTGCAAAATGTAAACAAATGATTTAGTTTTGAATCAATATGTAAATAAAAGTAACATTTTCCATTACACCCGGATTTAAGTGTATTTAGGAATGATTCGGGGTTAAAGATGAACATTTTTGAATCAAAGTGGAACATCATTGATTCATCGTGTTTTTCTATATGAAAACGAATAGTTTTCATGTTCGATTTAAATACGTTTTCCTTTGATTTAAGGTGGAATCTTAGTAAAATCAATATCATCGAACTTTAAAACAAAATGGAACAACTTCGATTCTAGAATTAAATGTATTCGTGCTTAAAAATATCATGAACCAACTTTGAAATTACTATCTTTCAAATGAATTCTATAAAAATGCCCCACCCATTTTTTTAAGTAAAATGCTAGAAGCATTCAACTTCAGTTATAGAACGGGTGAGGTACCAACCGAATTCAAGGACTCTATTGTGTATCCTATATATAAAAAAGGGGACGTTAATGTACCAAATAATTATAGGGGAACCTCGTTCATGAACTCAATTGCTAAAATTTTCTGCTCTATCCTTCTAAGAAGAATCAACACCTGGGTAGAAAGAAACAATTTACTGAGTGAATATCAAGCGGGTTTCCGAAAAGGATACTCCACAGTTGACAACACATTCACACTATCAACAGTCGCCCAGTTCTTCCTTAGACAAAAAAGAAATCAGTACGTGTTTTTTATAGATTTTAAAGCTGCATTTGACTCTATTGATCCTAATGCACTTTTCTTTAAACTATATCAAAAAGGTATGTCAACGAAAATGCCGAAAGTCTTACAAAATATGTAAATAACACACGACTATGTGTAGGGGACGACAGAAATAAGTCTGAATGGTTTGAAACTAAGACCGGAGTTAAACTGGGTTGCCTGCTTAGTGCAGTCCTGTTCGACTTATGTATAGATGACATATCGTAACATCTACCAGCCGGTATCAGAATTACTTAAGAAATCATTAAGGTTTTACTTTACGCTGATGATATTGTATTATTGGCGGAATCCCCTCACAGCTTACAACTAATGATCAATAAAATGCACAACTTCTGCAAAACTTGGAACTTGAGGGTGAATCTAGAAAAATCTAAAATCATGATCGTACGCAATAGACAAACGAAGCTGCGAGTGAATGAAAAATGGTATTTCGACGGTGAAGCAATAGAAGTTGTCACACAATATAATTACCTCATCTTAAAGCCTAATAAACGCGTCATGGAAAACCATTATCAATTCAAATGAAATTCCAATCTCAGCAAAATACCGTGTTTTTGTAGCTGACATGCGCTCAGTTATGTGTTACAGTTGCCAAACATGGGGATTCAAGCAATACGAAGAAGTTGAAAAACTACTTCGCTTTTTTCTTAAAAAACATTTCCGCCTCCTTATGAACACTTCTAACTACGTCCTCGCCCCAGAGACAATCTCCCAAACCTATTTACGTTTACACTAAAATTACATTTCGATTATATAATCAAAGTGCTTCATTATCCGGCACATAGCCTTCCACACATTCTTACCAAATACATAGTTGTAAATAAATTGAAATGTGTTAATGATTTGATTTTTTTGGCAGAAAAATGCGATACAACCATTAATATTCAGTATGATGATCTTTTCATTTTAAACAGCAGTTTTATAATCTTTTGGAACTGTCGGACACTCACAGTCGCGATGACAATATATTCAGAACTTAACTACGATCTGGGAAGTAAACATTATTTTAATGATTGTCGTAGCCTTAGAGCTATATCTTTGATATGTAGATCCAGAAGTGAAGTATTGAATTTAAACGGTTCGCCATTTAATAAAAATGATTCAAACTTTTGTACAATATGTAACCTTAAGGCAAAAGAAGATACATTTCACTTTTTGGCAATATGTCCAATTTACAATGACATAAGACTTATTTATTTCGGAAATCGTTCATTGACAATGGAAACACAAAGAATATTCTTTACGGCGACAATTGGGATTCACTTCATAATTATATTGAAACTGCATTTACATATCGCATTGATATTATCAATCCGGGAGTTCATGTAGTACAAACAAAAAAAAATATGTTTTTAAATTAACATTGGCTTTTTTCTTTAATAGTAAAATACTTTTTAAATTGTACAAGAATCAAGAACATTATACATTTTATTTTACTTATTTTATTTTGCTCTTGTAATAATATCGTGTAAAAATTGTTTAATAACATAAATAAAATTATATCTATCTATCTTTCAATTTTAATTTCACTAAGTTTATTAGATTAATAGAAATTACTTCGAAATGTAAACGTTTTAGTTTTAATCTTGAAAATAAAACTTAAAATAACAACTTGGATCCAGCCATAATTTACGTCAATCTGAATTTAATAAAAGTCTTCCAATTTTGTTTAATAAAAAAACGCTCCTTTGAAATATAAAAATTGTATTTTTATTTTTTTATTTTTATATATAAAAAATGTTGTCAAAAACATATGACGCTTATGATCTCAGTTGGCATTCGACCATTTTCAATATAATTTTTTTTAATGTAAGATATGGTCAAGAAGAAGGTTTTAAGCTATGTGCTTATGTTTATTGGTTTTCGATTTATGTCTGTTTTTGTGAGCTAACAAAATTTTAAAATGCTTACTAAAATTTTTAAATCTCATGAACTAACATAAAGATAAACAAATATATATGTAGAAAAAAAATGTTTTCAAAAACGTATAATTCCTGATTTCGCTTTTGTTCAGCCGGTGTATTTCTTTCACATAAACTACTCTGCGTTTGTTCAATAAACATCGTTTGACCGCTGAGTGAAAATTTGTTTTTGTGTTGCGTAACAAATTAAAACGATTTCTAAATAATACGTTTACACTGATTCCGGTCTAACCATGGACGACGTACATGTCTTGCAATAATTAATCAGAATATCAGTGATAATCAAACGCAAGAGGTACGTGCAGAGAAAATAAATGGAGACGTGCCCATATTGCACAGCTTCGAACTGCATCACAAATTCGGCAAAAAGTTATTAGAAGAAGAAAAGTGGTAAATGTAGACTTCAATCGCGCTGCTTTGGAATACGATTCCACATTCGCATTTACTTGCTCAATGCTCCCGGTGGTAGATGCAAGACATTCGTCATTTAGTTGATTCTAGCAACAATTCGGCCAAGATTTCTTTCGTTGCCTGTTGTATCCTATGGCATCTATGGCATTGATACCACACCGTTTGAAGGCGGTCGAACTGCACATTCCGCTTTGAAACTGGCGATGAATTTTTTCACGCTTGACAAACCAATAACATGGACAATGACCAAGAATTCAGCGAATCATAATTTGGGATGAATGGATGAACGAGTCTTGGAGGCAGTTGACCTAACAATGAAGGATTTACAAGGTGATTCGAGATGATTTGGTGGGGATATGATATTGCTCAGCGGAGATTTTCATCAAACGCTTCCCGTCATCCTGAAATCTACTGCTGCCGATGAACTTAATGGATGCTTAAAATCGTCGTCATTGTGCCAGCATGTCAATAAGTTGAAGTGAGAGGTTTCTCACTTTCCTATAAACTAAGTTTGAATATTCATGTAAATGTATTTAAGTTCTCATTGAGTATTCCATTATGTTAATTTTTCATAAAAATTATATTAACAAGAATTTAAATCTGTTACTCTTTTTATGTTTTAAATCATTAAAATTAGCAGTTTTTTATGTTGCAAATCATCAAAATTGTTCAAATACCAAAATGTCTCTGTTTTTTTCAACTTTTTTTGTATATTCATTTAAACGATCGTATGTACATTATGTAAATAACTATTAATTGATTATTAATTTAAATTTACCGAAACATTATCGTAAACAAGATTTATCGTTACTTTTTCTCTTTATATATTATTTTCTTTTCATCTTACTGAAATGTCATTTCCGGCAGACGGCAAAATTGTCAGGTCCGTATTCTTACTCTAAAAAAAATTGTAATTTTATCTGAGGAAATAAAGAAAAAATCTATCTCTATCTCTATCTATCTAAATTGAAATTGACCACAAATATGAGTGGCATTGCAGATCGACCCATCGGCTGCTGAATTCTCAAGACAACTGCTGGAGCTTGGCAATCGCCAAATTTCTGTTGATGTCTAGATTGGATTGATATCATTCCCGACAAATTTTTGCGAGTTAACAACGTCGAAGGAGAAACTCATCACCAAAATAAAGTGTTCCCAAGCATTCCAAAAATTATAAAAATCTCGATTGGATTTGTGAATGGGCAATACTAAACGGTGATTTTTTAAGAGCTTGGTTTTTGAAAATTCAAAAAAACACAGAAACTTGTAAAAAGTGAATGAAGTTTTTATTTGGATCGATAAACCAATTTCTGCCATTTACTTTTTAAAAATAATTTCACTTAAATATTGCCCGCGGCTACGCTTCAGGTGGTCCATTCTGAAGGTCCAATTTTGGCAAACTTTTTCACACATTTCGGCCGGAATCTCACCAATGACGCGTTCAATGTTGGCTTCCAAGGCAGCAATCGTGTTTGGCTTGTCCCCATAGACAATAGGCTTAACATAGCCCCACAAAAAATAGTCTAACGGGGTCAAATCACATGATCTTGGTGGCCAATTGACTGCGCCAAAACGTGAGATCAACTGCTCACCAAATTCGCCTCTCAATTGATGCATGGTTTCGCGTGCAGTGTGGCATGTTATCATCGAACGGTACCTTTCTCCATTGATCGTAACCCTGCGGCCTTCATCGTCCTTGAAGAAGTACGGCCCAATGATGCCGCCTGCCCATAAACCGCACCAAACAGTGCATTTTTCGGGATGCACTGGTAGCTACTGAATTGCCTCTGGCTGCTCTTCACTCCAAATACGACAATTCTGCTTATCCACGTATCCATTTAGCCAAAAATGAGCCTCGTCGCTGAAGACCATAAAACGGACGTAGCTTGCGAAACATATTTTTCACAGAGCACGAATTTTGATAATAAATTTCAATAATTTGCAAACGTTGTTCAGGCGTAAGTCTATTCATGATGAAATGGCAAACAATACTGAATCGAAATGTCAAATGTTCGTGGAATTTGTCATGTGTGATCTGTCAAAAATATAAACGTCAAAAACCAAGTAGCACAAAAATCACCCGTTAGAAGCGAAGAAAAAGAACGTCGTCGATACCTTGGTAAACGGTCTTTGTTGTTTGTTTTTGCGCCGGCAAACAAATTAAAAAACAGTGTTTATCATATCACTCTCTTCTTACTTTTTTTCATTCAAATAAATCACATTGATATTTGAACTATCTTTGTTTTATTATAGCTCTGCAGATGATTTGAAGGCGTTAAATTGGGCCGAGACGAAGTTCGCCTGGTCCGCTACTTTTGTAATACAAATTTTAATTTACTTGATACTCGTATTAATGTAGGGGTACACTTGTGCTTTGCTTTAAATCGCATAACCCAAGAAAATGTATAGATACCTGTTCCTGCGAAGACGGTTTTCAGCAGTATTTTGCATTCTGTGCAATGAGCTGAGTATTTATTATTGGTTTTCACCAAAACATAGCCTAGATCTTCATCTTCAAAGGCTTGTTTTAAGGTGGGCCAGACATCTTAATAGTACCCACGCGCTTTAAACTTTTATACAAAGAAAATTTTATAATTTATTCTTTGAAACTTATATTTATATGCAAAATATTAAAACGACCTGTCTATCATTGAAGCAAAAACTTTTCGCAATGATTTTATTTGTACGATTTAATATGTCAAAGTTATTGTTTACATTGTCGACATATTGTCTTCATTGTTGACGTATTGCTTATATTGTCGACGTTGTAGGCCGATTGTCTACGTTGAAATGTAGACAGTTAAAGTCGACATACGTAAAGGAACAACACTGGTGCGGGGCCATTGCAGTAAATAATACAGCCGATAGATTAACAATTAAGGAAACAACCCAACCAAAATTTAACCATTGTATCTAGAATTTCTATATTGCAATGGACACTAATCCAATAAGGCAAAAGGAACTTTTTCCTATTTTTTGTTATCAATTTTTTTTTCGGTACCACCATTATTTTGGTTTCTGCTTTCCTGGAACACAGTTTGTTTTAAAACTCAGTAAATCGGAAACGATTCAAGAGAATTATTCGAAACTTTGTAAATATTTAATAGTTTCTTGACAATTTCGTACATTTTTTTTTCTCAAAAAAACGCATCAAAGAATTTTAATATAAAAATGTGTCATACATATATTGGTGTATATTTCAGTTTTAAATAAAAACTTATTTCATTTTGCGTAACGGTATTTCTCTTAAGACAAGAATTCATATATTCATTATTGAATAGACAGGTTAAAATTATTTGTTTTATGCATATGTTCCTTAGGGCCAATTTTTCAATAGTCAGTTAAGCAGTCAGTTAATTCATATTCAGCAAAATCAGTTTTTCAACAGTCAGGTACAACTTAATCTAGGGATAAAGTTATCTGTTAATTTTAGAACGGAATAAGAATTTAACTGAGGAATAAAATAATTAGCTATTTTCGATGTCAAAAACACTTTGAAAAATTATTGCTTTTAAATAAACGTTAAGCAAAAAATTAATTTCTATGAAAAGTTCGATACTCGAAATGAAAGTGACGTTCAAATTAAATTATTCTATAATTTGTTGTTGATTGAAAAATTCGATGTTGTTATCCGGTTTTTTAACAGTCAAGTAAGTTTATTCCTCTGGCAACTAACTGGATATTTATCTGGAGATTGAAAAATCGACCCATAGAAGTATAAATAATATAGTCCAAACTAATTTTTTTCAAAAATGTTTTTGTTTTCAATTTTTAACTAAATCTTTTTTTTTATTTATTTGAAACAACACTTATAACCTAACCTAAACATTCTAAATAATTTTGTAATATATCTCCTACATTTATTTCTTCATATGGGTACCTAACCTGACTACTTTTGAATCGCTAACCAACTTTATTTTATAACAAAACACCTGAAAATCTGCTACAAACTACATACATATTGCCCTATGTGGAGACTTTCATCTAATAGTCAAAAACACAAACCCAATATTATTTTTTGAAATACACTGATGCCTGTTGCTGAAATTGCCGCTGAAAATAACCACTAAGTGACCAGAGTATACCTACCTATTGCACATCCAAGCGCACACTGCTCCTTGTGTTCTGGTAATTTAGTATGCTTAATTGCAATCCAGTAAGAGCTTTAAAACAGTACGAACTTATTGGCATCTATTACAGTCAGAGTGAGAGGCAAGCGTCGTATCTTCCATCTACTACTCACTAATTTTGTTGGACAGATTATAGTCAGGGTGACCAATGAAAAATTTGAAATCCTGCTGAATAGTGAATTTAGCAGGATATTTTTGACTACAAAAAATGTTGAAAAATATGCTAAATTTTATTTTAGGAAAAAAACTGCCAAAAAATCTGCCAATACTGGATATCCTCTGATTATAACCAACAAAAAACAAAGGTTGAATTTATTGTAGTTTTATGCTACTTACAAAATTTTCCAGCCAAATCTAGCAGAAAGAATGCTAAAATGGCCACACTGATTATAGTGTATCTAAGGTTGGTTGTAGTAGATTAAAGATAGTAAATTGTAAATGGTGTACTTTTTCAAAGAGTAATATTAAAGCGATTATTTTTGTACGAATGTATTTAACTGTGAAGAGAATAATTGGTAGTTATTATTAGGAATATTGGAAATTGGTTTTATTTGCGAAAAAAACAAAAATCTTTCCTCTCTTTCTATTCCTTCTAACTAGTGCCGCGCTTTCAGGTTGCATTTAAAAGACCTTAGGTCCTACTGGCATGTAGTTAAAATTATTATTGAAAAAAAAAATATTATTATAAAAAACCTTGAGAAAATATAACAGTACATACGTCACTGAATAACTACAAATGTACGGCCCTGTATACCTATGGGCCATTGTGTCCTTAAAACTTATATGAATATCATGTTTGGAGCATACTTATACTACAACTTTTACTGTCATACAATATTTTACATAGTATCCATGTATAGCTTATAAAGGCTTCTCCGGATGATTAATAATTATATTTTGTATAGTATATTTACAGGCTTCTCCGAATTATTCATAACAATATTTTGTGTAGTATACTTTAAGAATAACCAACGTGGGCAAGAACTTTGTACAGGAACGACCGGCCCAGCGCCGCGGTGCATTAATAAGGGTAATTTCGTTAGTGTAAAAACTATCTCCTTCCCTTGCTCAAGCTGATTTTGTTCAATGGCTGGACTAGTGCTTGAAGAAAAAAAAACTTCAATCCTACAACAACGAAACGACATAGAATCATAGTGCTAGCTGCAACACCATGTCTAAGAAAGAAACAATTAGTGCTATAACTGAGAGGTATTTCCGTGACCATAGTATATTGGACTGCCAAGAGCGGTTTGCTGTCGAATACGACAACTATATAGTAAAATAATTCATCAAAAATGTGATAATTTTTCAAATACGATGAGGAGTAGCCAGATGCCTTGGTTGGATTTCCTTTGCTGCTCATAGGCTCTGCAAGCATTTGGTTAAATGGAGTCTCACAAGAAGCAAACACTTGGTAACAAGCTGTGGAAGTGGTACAAGAACAATATATACTCCGAAAAAAACTCTAACGTGATACTAGGGCTCGTAATGGACAAGAGGCAACAGATGAGAGCGGGTCAAAATTCTGGCTTCAAAATACTGCTTTTCAGAATTCTGCTTTTAAAAGGAAAATTATGCTTTAAAAATTCTGTTTTTTTTTCATTTTTTCTGGAAAAAAGATCTGCTTATTTTTTTTAAATTTTTAATTGAATTTTTTTATTTTACAATAATAAATGAGAAATAAAAATAAAACAAAACAATCTATTAGGTAAACTAGAGTATACAAAAAAAAAATACAGAAAAAAATAAGCAAGCAAGCAAAAACCAAAGAAAACAATGTTTTTTTAAATACGCCTGAGATAGCCAATGTGAGTTACCAGTAGATCGGTTCTCTTTATTATAATTATTTTTTTTTGTTTGTTTTGCGAAACACTTTTTCTTGTTTTCTTTAATATGCACTAACTGAATAAGGCAACTGCCTTAAAAAGTTGACCGACAAAAAAAATATTTTTTTATTGAACTCTTAAGAAAGTAAGAGTATGCTCTGCTTATCAAAACTCTGCAAATAATAATGAAAACAAAGGTTTGGAAAATGTTAAAAAGCGTGCAAGAAATGAATTGGATATGTCCATTGATGAAAAATCTACATAATATCTGCTGCTCCCAAAATAACGTTGGTGAGATGCTTGAACCGATTTCACCTATCAAAAATCAAGAAATGAGTAATAAACTATTTGCTTCCCTAGTAAACCCAATCACCAAAATGTGTGACATTCACCATCTACATTTGGAAGAAATAAACCATTTACAAAATTTCCTGGAGGAGTATGATAACATCTTCGAAATGCGCAAGCAACCTTTCAGCGCCTGATAGATCAAGTCTCTACTGTTTTCGGGGATATGACAATACATGCGTATTTGGATGATATAATCGTTCTTTCATCCAATTTCAAACAACACTTATGCGATCCAGAAACATATTTAATCATCTTAATAATTATTGTATACGACGGATTGCAGACAAATGCTAATTTTTCCGTCAAAAACAAGTCACTGAATTTTTTTTTGAAAATAAAATTTTATATGTTCATTAATAATTACTTACACATTATTTACATTACATTATTACATTACTTATACATTATCTAAATATTTGATAAATAAAACACTATTTTATTTAAACTGCACCAACTATTTTGGCTTGCGATATAGATACTATATAGGGCAAGTTTTGCATTTGGAAAAAAAAATCGAACTCGAAAAAATTTTGTTTTTAAATTTATTTATTTTTCTTTAGAAAAATTTAAGAATTTATATATATAAAAAAATAAGTGAAAAATGACTTTAAAATAATATTTGTATTAAGAATCTTTTGCACATAATGTGATCGGTCCAGTCGTGCATATTATTTTGAATAAATTCATATTTGTCCAACAATTCAAATGGCATCTTTTTGTCCTCAAACTTTTGTTATTCATTATGTGTTATCTAATTATTTTTAATTATTTTTAATTTTACGTATTTTTGCGCACGTCACTGCATAAGTACATATATGTATACAATGTAGGTCCTTATACATTTATAAGGTATGTATCTATAAGACTCACGTGAATATTTTGTTTGTATATTGCACCTAAATTATAAGCATTTGATAGAGTTTGGCATCAACCTCTCTTATTGAAAATGTGTGCATTTGGTATCGATGAATCTCTTCTTCGTTGGATTAGAAATTACCTTTCGGACCGTTCAATACAAGTTGTATTGGACGGTTTCAAGTCTGATATTCACAAAATAAATGCTGGTGCGCCCCAGGGCCTCGTACTGTCTCCGACCCTCTTTCTCGTTTTTATTAATGATCTCTTTACTGGAACTTCTAATCCAATTAATTGTTTTGCTGACGATAGTACTCTCAGTTTTTAATATTCATTTTAAGATGCACCTCCTGGTTCCTTGGATGTGCACCTGCAGCAGCGTATGATAAGCTCACTATATTCTGCTATCGACAGCATTGTCCAATGGAGAATAGAAAACCGCGTAGAATTTAATGCTTCAAAAACTCAGTGCTGCCTTCTGTCGTTAAAGCAGAACCCACCCCCCATGCCGCTATCCATGAGTGGCACTTGCATTGAAGAAACCGATCAGCTTTCAGGTCTTGGTATGTGCATCACAGACCACCTCTTGTGGAGCGACCACATATTCGATGTCGCCAAAATGCTGCAGAGTGTCTGGGCTTTCTTCGAAGGTGCAAGAAATTCTTCTTCCCGTCTGATCTGGCTGTAATCTATAAGGCTTCATTCGTCCAAAGCTGGAGTATAACTCGCACATTTAGCAGGACCTCCCAAAACTCATTTGCTTCTTTTAGAAAAAAAATCAGAATAGACCTCTTAGAATGATAGGCGATATAAATATAGTAGAGACATTTACATCTCTAGAACACCGTCGAAATGTTACATGTCTGTCATTATTTTATCGGTATTTTTATAAACAATGTTCCAGCGAAATAGCCAGTTGCATTCCTCCCCTTAAATTTTTCAACCATAATACTCGCGCTTCTAGGAATGCTTATCAGCTTACCCTTGAGCCCAACTTCGGACGTACTGTAAAGTACAGAAATTCTTTCTTTAGCCGTACAACGCGAATGTGGAATACTTTACCCGGCTCTATTTTCTCCTCCCATTTTGATATTCAGAAATTCAAAACCATTGTGCATCGGTATCTCCTCTTGCATCCTTCCCTAATTTCCTAACGCTCGCACTGTGCTTGTTCATATTAAGGGTAGTCAAAACCCCTTTAGCGCGCCAACTTTAAAAATTCAAGAATTAAATATACTAAAAATGAAGGTAGTATTACCTACATCGTCTTTGAACCTGCATAGGATAACTACATTAAAGTTGTAAGCTAAAAGAGAAAGTTCGTACGATCCAACCGTGCATTTTATTCAAATTTACTCTACTTCCCATTACAACGGGACATATTTTGCTTTCGATATTATATAAAGATATTAATAGTTTTCCCTTGGGCCCTGTGGAAAATGCTGCTCACGAAATAAATGAAGATCTGTTTAGGATATCATGCTGGTCTCAAGCAAATGGTCTCTGTTTAAATCCCTCCAAGTCAAAATGTTTGGTGATTTCCAGAAAAGCGGTCTATACGTCATACTTTCCAAAATTGTATCCTTATAATAATTGTATTGAATTTGTGGACTCTGCGAAAAATCTTGGTATAACATTCAACAAAACCTTTACCTGGAATAATCACATCAGATTGACACTGGGTAAGATTTATGGAGGCCTTCGCATGCTATGGGCAACACAAAAATCACACCCTTGAAAACAAGAATTATTCTTGCTAAAACGCTACTTATTCCAATTATGCTGTTTGGGTGTGAAATTTTTAGCAACTGCGACTATGAGCACAAGCGAAAATTAAACGTGGCCTATATCAGTACCGCGCGGTATATCTTTGGGCTGAAAAAATATGAACACGTTTCCTCTTTTTCCAAATCAATCTATGGTATCAGCCTTGAAGATCTTTTCAAACTAAAAACGCTCACCCTACTTCATAATGTGTTTCAAATGCGCCAACCTACTAACATTTATAACAGGATCTGTTTTACGCGTTCACTTAGAACTCAGGATATTGTACCAATTCGCTACACCATTTTGGTCTCTGAACGACAATTTTTTATTTTTTCTATTCGGCTTTGGAATTCCCTTCTCCTAGCAATAAAATTAATAAGTTGCAGAACACTGTTCAAGGCTAAACTGAAAATATTTGATGACTTTGAATGCCCAACAACAACTTGAGTGTGCTACCACCAAGTTTTTTCTCAATTATTTTTGGCTGGAATTATAGCTATTTCACGACTTGCCGAGGTCGATCATCAGATTCCTTTGCTCTAGTCGTGCATTTCATTTTAATTGAAAAACTATTGAACCATGACCAGCCGCTTAGTAGCCAACGCACTTCGCATCACGCCACCGAGCCCACATGATCAGATCCAACCTAATGCAGGTTTTTTCTGTTTATCAATTGCATTGAACCGACTAGCGCTTTTATTAGCCACAAATATTCCTAGAAAACCCTCGACGATTATGATAATTTTTTTCTTTTTTTCACCTTTAGTATCCATCCATACTTACTCGTATATTTATCCATTTTCTTTATTATATGTATATGTACCTAGTATATTGCTATTATTTTTTCAGATATTTCAACATATTATTATATAATTTTGATTTGCAAAAATAGTTTAAATTATTTGAATAAGTGATTAAATTTATTTTTATCTGTATTTCTTTTGAATTTGTAAAAATCTGTAACAATTACATTAATATTATATTATTGAAATTTCTTTGAAGCTTGCACTATTAAATAAGATATTGTATCTTACTGTGTAAGTTATTATAATAAAGATTTATACAATTACACCCGGTTATTAAGATTTTTCACTTTTACAAAAATGATGTTTTTATAAATGGCTCATCGTATATTGATCAAAATGTTTGTACAGGTGGTCCTTCGAATTCTAAATAAAACTGCATAGGCAAATTTTCCATAAATATGTTCGGCTCATGTCTGGGAATCAAGCCTTCATATACAAAAAATATTTTCCAAACACATATACAATTATATTTTATAACATATTTTAAATGTTATGATCACAATTAACCTTAGAAGCTCCGTTAGATACATAAAATCATACATATATACATAGATTTTTAATATGCCAAGTTCCGTCTATCACAACTATAAAAAGTTTGTACATATTCCCTCTTAATTTACTACAAGGCACCACAGTAAAACCACTTTTCCACAACAAATAGATATAGTATACATAATTGTGTTACAAAGTTTCTGAGAAATGATGTTAACAACCTGAGATAGGTGAAAGGTTGTAATAGACCACAGATTAAATACAAAGTGCCTTAAAGCAAATTTGTCACACCTTGTATAAGAACTTGGTATCGCGTATAATTAAATCTTTATCAGCACGGGGATGGGATGCGATATCAATTTCAGTTGAATTTTGAAATGCTACACATATGTACTATATACACATACATACATATATGTATGAACATCGGTGAATTACCTCAAAATTCCACATCTTAATTAAAAAATACCTAACGATACATCTTAAGGGTTTAATTGTTTTTTATACCATGAGTATACGGTTATATTTATGTGTAGGTATGAACATATAAATCCTAGACTATAGAATTTTCCTTGCAGTTAAGATTGAGTTTTATGAAGCCTATAGATACATAACCATTCCTATACTATAGGCGAGTTGGGATTATTTTAAGATTTGGTTAAAATTGTATATTCCTGTTGCTATGGCGTGTTCTTGAAATGCCTGTAGATAAAATGCTTTGTGTAAGGGAAATTATGATATTATAATTCAAATGTACTTAGCTTTGCAAAAGCATACCATTGAATAATAAGCTTCATTATTTTTTTTTATTTCTCATTGTGTGAAAAATGCAAAAAATATAAATGAGACTAATTTAATTGAAAAAACTTTTTTTCAAGTTTCTGAACATTACTATATTTACTTAGGTATCAAATAGGTATCTACCTATTAATTTTAAAAAAGAATGTGGCTATAATAATTGCTTCAAAGAATTTGGATACAAAACTTCATTGAGCTGAATTATGTGCTTTAACCAGAATGTTGATATTGTACGATGAAATGTATGTTATTTATTATTAATAATAGAATCCAGCGCAGATATGATAACAAATTTAATTCTTCTCTGAATGAGAAATTTTATCCCGAATGGTGTTAAATCTATCAAACCGAAAGAAAAAGCATGATTTGATTCAAGCTTGTAATAGGTCTGAATTGATTCTAATGGAGATTTCATATGCTGTTTGCATTTTGCGAAAGCGGACTGGCATGCTTGCATTTGCTCGGCTCGAGCTCGCCGGAAACGGTGTGTGATCTTTTCCACTTACACAAAGATTCAACCTATCACTTAAAACATAAAACATGCCAAAAAAAAAATCACAAGTAGTTACAGGTACCAGGGATATAAATCGGACGGACGTTACCACCTGAGGGCGCCGAGGTCTCGTTCGGTCTGGCCTGCCCCACCCTACCTTAGGAGTCGTCGGCCGATGTTCGACTCCCCCATTGATTTTTTTTTTTTTTTAACTCACCGTATCCTCAGCTCTTTATGTCCACCGAATCATGTTGTCGCCATCCGCATCCCCTAGAAAGATAGAAACTTATGCGGCCATCTTTTTATGAGCCGCATGAAAAGACGATAATTCCACCATGTTTGCGCGATTTACAGTCGAATTTTATTGATAAGATTTAGTTTTGAAAATTTTTAAATAGCTCATATATAACTTACTATAAGTATAATTGATTTTGCAATCATTAACAAATTGATACATAGAAGCTAATACCTGGGAGCGTGGAATTTTGTTGGCAGTTTATATTTATTTTATAATTTATTTATATAAAATATATTTATTTTGAAATTTCTTTATATAAATTGTATTTATTTTGGTATATTTTACTCTCTTTGTTGTGTTGTATTTCTCTGTGTGTATAGACTTAATCGCTCGGAGATTATCCCCCTACCTAAATTGAGCTCAACTTTGTGGAGAGATTAACCCGAGGTCTTTTCACTCATTTCGGGCAAAAAAAAAACTTTAAATAACATTCCTCAGAACCAGGATATCACTTCACAAATATATTTATATATTGAAATACAATTAATGCAAAAGAAATAACTAAGCAAGGTATCGCACCAACGAACAAAAAAAAAATTGACGATTAATCTTAAGATCTGGAACATTACATATACTGGCACATTTAGCTATTTGTTTTATTATTTTGGATCAGATATTCATCGTAAGTGTACCACCGTAGGATTTGAAACCATCGAGCTCTTCATAAAAAAAGGGTGGCGATCACGACCTCTATGGGGACCGTCGATGATCGCTAATCTGGGTTCAAACCAATACCAATTTCCTTCTTGTAAAAAAAATGAATTTGTCCAATTAATCGGTTTGCCACTTGCTTTGAACAGGGCTACGTCACTGCCTTTGTACACACTTAATCGATCCTTTCCTTTTTTTTTTCTTCTTTAACAATCAAGTTAATTTAACGAATTAATTCGATTATAGTTTCAGTAATTACGATTATAGTTAAGAAATTAAATGACTTTCCAGGCCTTAAGTAGTTAATATTTGTAGGCACTACAACGACACTCCGATTTTCGTTTATTTCAACCCCGCGAACAGCGTTGTAAATCTGGCCACGGCTGTAAGGCTTCCCCTCATAGGATTCGTTTCAAACGGATCATACGCCTATAATAGTTAGATCTGGCGAATTCGCCCATCACCCCATCCAACGGCTTAATCGTTTTATTAAAAAACGCCAATCAGGAAACTCCTACTATATTTAATACACCCTTCGTACCCCTCGTCAAGAGTGAGCGTGTAGAACCGTAGCATTGAGGTAAGTAAGGTTCACGACATCTAGCTCTGACACCTCAAACCATACTTGCGGCGGCCATGATTACCTCCAGAACGAGACTCGACATATTCCAAAAAAAAAAAAAAACAAAGTTGTCAAACGAAACGGGCATTTCCATTAAGACAATACGCACAAATACAAATTAATTATAAAATCGCAGAGAAATGTTCTGACTGCAGTTCGGTTAAACGTGGTGGTGATGCTGAAATGTTTGGACGAGGACAAGGGCAGGAAATGCGGAGATCAGCAGCACTGATGTACTTTATGATAAAAAGGTAAATCTTACATGAACTATAGTAAGTGACGTTACACATTAACCTCGACACTGCCTTTATTTCAGCTAATAAGTGTCCGCAACAAGCTGTAAAGATGTTATTAGGGTTAGAGAAGTAAGTTTCCGGAATTACAAAGCCAACCCCACTGAGGAAAACCGGAAAATGTTTAAACAAGCTAGAAAGACTTGCAATGTTCACATTCAAAAACAAAATTTTTGCATGACCAAAAATTAAGGCAAAAAACATTAAAATGTCGCAAAGGTAGTAAGAAATTTTAATAAAATTATATATAATTTTATTATAATATTGGCTGTAGGCCAATAAATTGAAGATGTTATTATTTAGTGTGCAACGTTTCGAGCATGTTTATGCTCTTCATCAGGCCTTTATTAATACAAAATATAAAAGTAATACATACATAAATTAATATAAAAAGTGTTATATACATATGACGACAAACAATTTTCAAGGAATTCAAGTAAAAGCAAGAAAATTACACATTATACACAAAAATCTCTAGCAACAAAATCTATTACAAAAAACATCAAATTGAATAGTGAATTTAAAATTTTTTTGAATTCGAATTTAAATTTACTGGTAGACAGTGATGGAAACTTTACTAGAAGATGTCTTGGGTAAATTAGATTATAAGCCCAAGATCATAACCAAATATGTAGATGACCTGTTCGTTGTGATTAAATTCGAAGAAGTACATAAACCACTCAATGCATTGAACTCTTTCAATAACAAAATTAAATTCACGGTCGAAATGGAATCAAATGGCGAAACTTGAAAGCTTAAAGGAGAATTTGAAACAAACAATGAATATAGAATTCCAAGATAAATGGTTTGTAAACAATACTGCTGTAGAGTTCCCGTCGGATGTCAAATGGCTTCTGTCATTAGGCCCAAAATTCACTCTGCCAACCAAGAAAGGTGAATTTCCACTCTTTGAAATTATCACTGATGGAGAAGAGTTGATTAAAACTCTGGAACAGGGTGACCAGGAAATTGCTCGATCTAATTTTACAGAAATTGTACAAAACCATTTAAGATCGGCATATATTCCTAGGATTGACAAATATTTAAACAGAATTTACAATAGAGCCAAATGTTCCTTAGAAAACATAAAGATGTTTATATTGTCGCAGCTGATAAAGGAAATGTTAGAGTGGCAATGTATAAAACAGATTATAATAATAAAATGCAGGAACTTATGACCTACAGGAACGTATGTAGGGTCTAAAGAAACAACCCAACAACAACGTTGTAAGCTTCTAACAATGAGTGTGTCAAATATTTGTTTAAAGAAGGTCATCTTTCCGAATTTGAAAAGAAAAGGATGACTACTTATACTGCTACCAGCCCAAAAATATATGGTTTGCCGGAAAGCCATAAGGAAAACATACCTCTAAGACCTATTTGTACTTCTACGAACGTCCCTTGCTATGAGCTTTCGAAGTTTGTCGTGAAAATTCTTCAGAATTTGACACATAATTCAAAATTTAATGTGAAAAATTCGAAAGACTTCATAGAAAAAGTTACACCTGTCCGCCTGGAAAATGGAGAAATATTGGTTCCATTTGATGTGGTTTCCTTGTTTACCAGCATACCAATTTTGCTAGTTCTGGATATCATAAAGATGAACTGGGATAAGATTAAAGAACATACCAATATTAAATAAGTGAAATTTATGGAAATATTGAGATTCTGTGTCATTGATAATAACTATTTAGAATATTCAGGTACCATTTACCAACAAAAACAAGGTGTACTTATGGGCAGCTCAGCTTCCCCAATTCTAGCGGATTTAGTGATGGAAACTTTACTAGAAGACGTCTTGGGTAAATTGGATTACAAGCCCAAGATCATAACCAAATATGTAGATGACCTGTTCGTTGTGATTAAATTCGAAGAAATACAGAAAACACTCAATACATTGAACTCTTTCAATAACAAACTTAAATTTACCGTCGAAATGGAATCAAATGGCGAACTCCCATATCTGAATGTGAAAGTCTTAAGGCAAAACGACAGATTGATTTTCGATTGGTATAAGAAACCTTCTGCTTCAGGTCGCCTTATCAATTTATCACTCCAAACAACCCAAACCAATAACTATCAACACGGCACAAAATTTTGTCAATCGCATACTCGACACAAGCGATGTTTCTTTTCACCAGAAGAATATTAATATTATTCGTAACACCCTGTTCTCCAATTCCTTTCCCACCATCATAGTCAAAAAATTCATCAAAAACTACCAGCAAACGGGAAAATAAAATAAACTTAATGCCCAACAAGCTACTGTTTACAAGAGTGCACTTTTCATTCCCCACCTCTCCAACCGTATTAACACTGCACTTATTAGAGAGAAGACGAAGACAAAAATAGCTTTCAAATTTGCGAATCCCCAAAGACAAGCTTTTTAAAAACATCAAAGGGAAAGTGGATAAGATGGAGTAAGCCAACATTGCTTATAAAATCAACTGCTTGGGTGGGAAAGAGACGATATGCTCATCGGTCTATATAGGTACCTCCAAGCAAAACTTAAAAATCGTCGGTCATAGATCAGATTTGAAAAGCGGGTCTGCACAAAAAACCGCACTAGCTCTCCACTGTTTGCAAGAAAAACATAAGCCAGATTTTGCAAACAGAGCAACACTACTCAAAGAGAATGTTGCTGGAGATGCGTCATATAATTAACAACAACAATGCCGTCAACCGAAGATCAGACTGCGAAAAGCTTAGCAGTGTATACAGCCAACTGATCAAGCGACCAACAACACACAGCAGGTTTAAGTATAGGTGATTGTGTATAGTAATGGACGTTTTCTCCTGTCTGCCAGTAAATTTAAATTCGAATTAAAAAAAAAATTAAATTCACTAATCAATTTGATGTTTTTTGTAATAGATTTTGTTGCTCGAGATTTTTGTGTATAATGTGTAATTTTCTTGCTTTTACTTGAATTCCTTGAAAATTGTTTGTAAGTTACTTGACGTCATATGTATATAAAACTTTTTATATTAATTTATGTATGTATTACTTTTATATTTTGTATTAATAGAGCCCTGATGAAGAGCATACACATGCTCGAAACGTTGCACACTAAATAATAACATCTTCAATTTATTGACCTACAGCCCACAAAAAGTTACATATATTTTTAAGAATTTTTGGTCATTTGTAAAAAATATTCGAAAATCAACTTCGTCTTGGGTTCCAACGCTCGTCTTTAATATCACCCCTTTTGTCAATTCTTGTGAAAAAGCCAATTTGCTTGCAGCGTAGTTCGCTGTTAATTCGACGCTGCCAGAAAGTATTATGACTCCTCCAATACTTGAGAGCGTAAACGATTTCATGGGACGAATCTTCTTTCGCACTCGTACAGTTGCCAGAGTCCTCAAGGACTTTGATATACACAAATCTGCTGGCCCGGATAGTATCCCTCCCATCGTTCTGAATAGGTGTTCTTCAACGCTGGCAAAACCACTTCGTAAGCTTTTCCATCTGTCCTATTCTACTGGTCTCTTTCCGAGTGAATGGAAAATAGCATTTGTCCAGCCTGTCCCAAAAAAAGGCGAATCTTCCTCACCGTCTAGTTACCGTCCAATTGCACTTACGTCCCTTCTTTCCAAGGTCATGTAAACGCTGATTAACTATCAGCTTAAGAAATATCTCGAAAAACGAAAGCTCCTTAATGACCGGCAGTGTGGCTTTCGTAGAAATAGGTCCACTGGTGATCTGATGGTATATCTCACCGAACAGTGGCACAAATCTTTACATCGTTTTGGAGAAAGTAAGATTATTGCACTTGATATTTCAAAAGCATTTGATAGATTTTGGCATCAAAAATGTCATTTCGAAAATGTGTGCATTTGGCATCGATGAATCTCTTATTCGTTGGATTATAAATTACCTTTTGAACCGTTCAATACAATTTGTATTGGACGGTTTCAAGTCTGATATTCACAAAATAAATGCTGGTGTGCCCCGTATTGTCTCCCACCCTCTTTCTCATTCTTATTAATAATCTCTTATCTGGCACTTCTAATCCACTTAATTGTTTTGCTGACGATAGTACTCTCAGCTTTTCATATTCGTTTTCTTCGGATATGTAACTGGAACGGCAGCGTATGATAAGCTCACTATATTCTGATCTTGACAGCATTGTCCAATGGGGAATTAAAAACCGCGTAGAATTTACCCACCTCCCATGTCGCTATCCATGAGCAGTGCTAGCATTGAAGAAACCGATCAGCTTTCAGTCCTTGGTATGTGCATCACCGGCCACCTCTTGTGGAATGGCCACATATTCGATGTCGCCAAAAATGCTGCTAGGTTTTTGGGCTTTCATCGAAGATGCAAGAAATTCTTCTCCCCTTCTGATCTGGCTGTAATCTATAAGGCCTTCATTTGTCCAAAGATGGAGTATAACTCTCACGTTTGGGCAGGAGCTCCCAAAACGCATTTGAATCTTTTGGATAGAATTCAAAATAGAGCTCTAAGAATGATTGGTGATAGAACTATAGTTGAAACATTTACATCTCTAGAACACCGTCGAAATGTTATATGTCTCTCATTATTTTATCGCTATTTTTATAAGCAATGTTCTAGCCAAATAGCCTGTTGCATTCCTCCCCTCAAACTATTCAACCGTAATACTCGCGCTTCCAGGAATGCTGATCAGCTTACCCTTGAGCCCAACTTCGGACGTACTGTCAAGTACAGAGAATCTTTCTTTAGCCGTATAACGCGAATGTGGCATACTTTACCCGGCTCTATCCCCCCATTTTGATATTCAGATATTCAAAACAAATATGCATCGGTATCTCCTCTCACATCCTTCCCTATTTTCCTAATGCTCGCACTGTGCTTGTTCATTTTAAGGGTTGTCAAAACCCCTTTAATGCGCGTATCCGTTTAAAAAAAATAGCAAAATCTATAACACTGAGTATGAGAGTTTCTGATTTTCATGAGTATCAACAACTTACAGATTTATATAAATCAGTCTAAAAAAATGCGAAGCAGGGAATATTATGAATATATACTGTTGGAGGGTATATTTTTTGAATTTGAAAAAGAGATTTCAACAAAACTTGAAATTAAGATGATAGAGAACACCAAAAAAGTGGGGCCCGGGAATCCGGCTGTCTGTTTGTTTTAAAAGCCGAAAAATAAAACAACAAATCTTAATTATCTCGAAAATTCTGGTAACAAAAAATCTGTTTTTGGTATAGTCTTTGGTCTAAAAAAATATTATATATAAAATGTTATTGGATTGTTTTTTTTTTTTGATTTTACACTCTCTCATTAACAACGGATTTCGATCAAAATTTTATACAAGAAGTCCTTCAAATTATAAATAATACTCCATAACTAAATTTTTTAAAAGTAATTTTTTTGATTTTTTAAAAAAAAAACATTTTTTTTTTTGAAAAAAAACAGAACATTTTTCCAAAACGTGTGATCGGTGGACAATTTTTGCTTAAATATTTTTTATATTTTTTGGTGTACCAACATTTGTGTAAGGAAATTTTGTATACCTATAAAAAATTAAAATAAACAACGGCAGGGAATATAATATTTAGCAGTTTTTATTTGCATGCTTAAGCACTGTTTTCCTATTGAAATTAAATGAACAACCATGAACCTTTTCTTTTGATTTGTATTAGATAACTATCATTAATTTTGTTTTCATTTCAATAGAAATAAATTAATTATCCTTGTGATAATTGTATATCCTTTATGTCATAAGTCTTTATTAAACCTACAATCAAAGTACTCAATCAATTATAATCTTTCTAAGAACTACCTGCCCTACAGACAGTCCCTAAAAGCAATACTGCCTCTTGAATTACGCTATAATATATTATCCAATAATCCATCAAAAATAAACATGTAATGAACGACAATTCAAAGTATGAATATTTTATTGACATCTTTATAAGTTTTCAATGTTTTTTGCAGATAAGGTTTGAGAAATGGTCGAATAAATTTTAGCCAATTAACAGCTAATTTTTGTTTAATATTCGACTACACTCAGCAATCCAGTTGATGTAGTTGAAAGTTTATAAATTTAATTAGAAATTTTATGTGTGTGTCTGAAATCATTGTTATATATAAGGATCTTAATCAATCGTGAATGCTCTGTGGTATATTATAACTAGAAACAATAACACAGAGACTTACGTATAACAACTTTTGAAGATGAAAAAGCAGTTTTCCCTGGAAAGCTAAGAACTCGCCTAAACTACCATCGTAATCGAACAATTCTACCAATCAATTGAAAGACCTTTCGACTTAGCGCAATAAGGAGAATTCGTTTTATATTCGTTACCTGCAGGTCCTCTCACTGGTGAGCTCTCTGCTAAATGCGAAGGCGAATAAATTTAAAATTTTAACTACTTGATAAGGCAACTTAGTCTTAATCTAACGGAGCAAATTAAAGGGGTGTTTTTAGTGCGTAAGAATCCGCACTACAATGAGCGAGCATGAGCCTAGACCTGGATATGAGATCCGAGACAACAACCACCAGTCTCAGAACATCGTGCCACACATCTTTCCTATCTATTTTTCTCTTCCTTATCCTCACGCCCGCGTTGTGTTGAAACATTTAAAGGGAAGTATTATCCATTGACCGATGTAGATTAGATTAGATTAGATAGAAAAAGAGAGATCATGGTAAGCAATCATTTTTAACAAAGCCTAGTCAACACAAATATTTTTTAAATTTGTAGCACATGTACGCAAAATACTGCAACAAATTAAGTAACTAAAATAAAATGCAAGACCAAATCTCTTAGGTCCTTAGCGTTTTTAAGAATATTTTTATAAAATACTAGAACTTCGTCTCGCTTCAATTTAACGCCTTCAAATAAACTGCAGAGCTAGAACGAAACACAGATAGTTCAAATTTCAATTTGATTTATTTGAATGGAGTCAAAATAAGTAGATAGTTTGCCTTGCGTGGCATTCATTGGGATAATCCATACCATCTACCACCTTATGTAAGCCGTCTGAAACTATTAAGTTTACAGACCTTAAGTAGACGTCGCGATAATGCTGACATTCTTTTCGTACACCAGTTCTTGACTGGTGGCATAGATAGTGTAAATCTTGTTGACAAATGTTAGCTGAATACTAATATTCGTCGTCTAAGATCCATACCACTCTTCAATATCCCATTCCACCGTACTGAATATGGCCAAAATGAACCTATCACTAGAATGCTTCAGAAAGTAAATACTTCTTCCATTTTTGATCTCAGCCTTTATAAAAAACGGAATCAAACATGCTCTTCAATTATAATAATCCCCTTTCCTCTTTATCAAACCCTCCTATCTATTTAATTGTAGTTTACTTAGGTTAAGATTTAATTGTAATTTAGATCTAAGATATTTATAATTTATAGTTTTACTTATGCTTGTATTAAGCTTCAAATTAAATCAAATTAAATTAAGTGATGGTATAAACAATGTTTTTCGATTTGTTTTCCGGCGCAAAAACAAACAACAAAGGCCGGTGCTGTTTATTGATTATCATTGCAAAAGCCAATCGAACATGGAAATAAATCCGCTTGAATTGAAATGGAAGATCAGTTGGAATAATCATAATTCATGGGATAAAAACTCCCTCTCCTTTTAATTTGCCCTTGATAATCATTGGTGATCATTGGAATCACCGCAACATGATTATGATCGATCTCACCTTCAGTTGTAAAATATGCGTTGGAGTTCCTGGCACATCAAGCGAGTTCAAAATTTTCGTCGGATATTTGGTGGATTCGTCCTCGTCGGTCATGCTGTCAACGGATTTGTACGAATGTTCTCCAGCGATTTGACTTTGAATAATGAAAATCAAGCTATCGGCGACGACCTTATTTTCGCTGCTAGTATTGCTCGTTCACAAATCCAACGGATATTTTTATAATTTTTTTAATGCTAGGTACACTTTACTTTAGTGATGAGTTTCTCCTTCGACGTTGCTATCTAGCAAAAATTTGCCGGAAATCTATCAATATAGTCGAAACATCAATAGGAATTTGGTCATTGCCAAGCGCCAGCAGTTGTTTCGAGAATTCAGCAGCTGATGGGTCGTTCTGAATTGCGACTCCCATGTTTGTGGCCAATTTCAATTTCTTGCCGTGCCGCCACAAAGACCACGATCTTAGACATGCATTAATTCCATCGGGAACAGTAGATTTCGAGATAATGGAAAGCGTTTGACGAAAATCTCCGGAGAGTAATATCATAGCCCACCAAATCATCTAAAATCAGCTCGTAAATCCTTCATTGTTGGGTCAACTGTCTCCAAAGCTGGTTTGTGGGTCATCGTGCATTCGTCGCAAATGATGTTTTTGCATTCACGCATCAATTTCGCTATCGCCGAATTCCTGATCATTGTGCACGTTATTGGCTTGTCAACCGTGAGAGGATTCATCGCCAGCCTTATTAGGTATATTCAAAAGAAATGAATACATGAATATTTCGCAATGAAATCTAATTGGATAACCTCACTTCTTACACTTATTTTCTGAGACAAAAATTATCGAATTGATATATTGCATTGAATTTCAATTGATGGTAATACTTGTACCATTTGCGGATGTGATGAGCGATATATGATAATCCGGAAACAGTGTAATAATAGACAAAACTCGAATCAATTGCAGCAAGAAAAATAGCACATTTGCTGAATAGAAAATGACAATGTGAAAGGGACTCCTGTGAAATCGCGCACAGTCTGAGTCAATGTACTCATATAACGCAGTCTATGTGGTTGTGGTATATTGATCGCAGCACAGCGTCATCTATTATATATCTCGTTTACTTCTCCACCCAAAATACACGCAAAACGTCTTTTATCACAATGAATTTCACAATTATCCGAAATTTTCCAAGTTTCACCTTTAAATCTTCCAAAAAATCCATACTAAACAGTTTGAGAAATGCCCGGAAAAATTAGAGAAAATCCATAGAATAATCCATAAAGTTCAACAAAATAAAATATCAAAATCCATTTAACGGCAATCAAATGCTGTAATTGTGTGCATGCACACGGACTGTAGTTGTGTGCATACACGCGGCAACAAAGGGAAACCAAAATGAAGTGTGTGTATACAAAACACATCTATACGATACTAATAAAGCAGTAACAAACATAATGATTGACATTTTTGGTCATAACTCCGGTTCTAGACATTGGACAGCAAACAGATTTCTTATATGCACTCTCCAAACATGTCCTAAGATCTACTGAAAATTTCATTCAAATCGATCGGACCAACAAAAAAAGAAGTTAGCGCAGAAACATAATTTGAACTGTTCATTATATATATGAAAAGATATAATTGTTTAAAATAATTTTAATATTAATAATAGTCGACTGTTATTATTCTGATGGATTTATGAAGAAGAGTTTCGTGTTGGAAATTTTATTTTTATTTTCAGGGGTTAATTTTTCTCGTTGGTTATTTGTGTAAGGTAGGTGGCTTGTCGCTGCTAATACCGAGATGTTCTCAGATGGCGTTCATTCATATTAAAAATAATTACGTGTTCAAAAAACTGCTACACAGTATTAACAAGCTAGTTAAAAAATTATATTCTCGATTATAATTTTTGTTCGATGCGGGAATCAAAAAAATAAAATGCACGACTGGATCGCACAAACTTGCTCTTGTAGCTAACAACTTTAATGTAGAACCATTGAGGTTTAGTTAGTTAAGTGTAGTTATCCTAAGCAGGTTTAAAGCAAATGTAGGTAAGTTTACCTTGATTCTTATTATAATGAATTGTCGAATGGATGATTCAAGGAATAAGTACATAGGTACCTACCTACAAATGTATATTTAAATATAAGTTATGGATTTTAATTATGTAAGTTAGGAGAGTAAAATGTATCTACATATGTATATATACGTATTGATGGAACTTAAGTATGTAAACATGTACATATAATAATGAAAATAAAGGACGTAGGTGGGTAGGTAGCTATATACATACAACTTCATCATTTAGGTGCAATATGCATACATACGATTCATGTGATTTTTAAATACACATATGTACATATAAATTTATGATGGCCTACATTGTACAGTATTAAGTGACGTACGCAAATATCTGTAAAAATGGAATAATAATAAGGTAGAATGGATAATACACATAATAAAATGTTTTTATATTGCTTAGTCGTTATAGTTTGGAGGAAAACAAAGATGCAATTTGAATTCATGGATAAATAAGAATATATAAAAAAAAACTTCAAAAATCGTTGGAGCGGTTTTATAATTAATTATTTTTTTATGTATAAAATTTGGAAAACATTTTAAGAAAAAAAAATTGAAACCCCATTTTGAAGATATTATTATTATACATAAAACATTCAAATTTAAAAAAAAATGTGTGACTGGTTTTTGAAAAATCGATTTTTCAAAAAAAAATGTATTTATTTTTTAAAAATCGAAAAACATTTTTTTTGAAAATTTTCGTATGCAGTCTTATTAACAATTTTAGGGAGCATTTTCCTAAAAATAAATTATTTTAATCGGTTCATCCAATATTGAGAAAATCGAAAATATGAAAAGTAGTTCCATGGGAAGTACCGTTAATAAGTACGCAAAAACAATATTTTTATACTTGAAAGTAAACTGTGCTAATTTAAGAACACACAATTTTTTTATAAAAATTCTTGTAGCCGTTTTCGAGAAATATATTTTTTTCTTAACGGTTGTTTAACATTTGTAGGGGAGGTACCGTTGTTTTTTAATTTAAAAAAAATATTTTTTTAACTATTCAAGATAATGTCAAAAAACCACCAAATACAAAGTTTTGAAAAATCTATTAAGTCGTTTTCGAAATTTTGAGTTTTCAAAAAAAAAATTAATTTCCAAAAAAATTTTTTTTGAAAAATGTTGGTATGCAATAGTGTTTAAGTTATCTAGGAGCTTCTGCGTAAAAAAAAAATTCAAAAAAATCAAATAAAACGTTTCCGAGAAAATCAAAAATCAAAAAAATGGTTCTACTAGAGGTACCAAAAATAACATTTTTTTTTCCAAAAAAAAATATCAAAAGGTACCCTTTCCCTTCGTTAATGAACTGATTTTTTTTTATAAAAATCGTTGGAGCCGTTTTTGAGAAAAATAAGATTTTTATTTTTGGCCAGAAAAAAAATGTATGTGGGCTACTGTTATTTGTCGTCTTAAAAAAATGAAAAAAAAAGTGTGTGCATATTACCGAAAAAATAATATGTACTAAGTTTGAAGCAAATCCACCGAACCGTTTAGGCTGCAGACTCGAGGATAGACAGCAATAGCGGGACCCACTTTTTGATCGTAATGTCATGTTTGATTGTTAAAAAAAAAAATTTTTTTACGAATACATAACTTGCCTTATTGTACCAATAATCGCAACTAAAAATACATTTATGTATTATAAAAAAAATTGTTTTTTTTTAATATATTTAGAAATTTTTAATATATTTAGAAATAAAATAAATTATACTTGTATACATGAAATTTGTTGTATCAATTTATCTGATTCCGGATAAGAAAGATTCTTAGAATAGAGATATAAGATTAACATATTCAAAAATTCAGTTAAGAAAAATAAAAATTAAACCACAACGATTTTAGGCCAACATCCGGCATTATTTTTTTAAAATCCTTTGTGTTTTGTACGCCCTATAACTAACTAAACACACTTCACGCTTCAACTTAAGTAATCAATTGGCAAAAAGTGGTAAACTTATTACAACCATATACACATATTCTTCTGGTAAAACAAATAATGTTCCATTAATTCGGTTTTATTGCTCTGCCGGTGGTCATATATTAAATTACCTAACTCTAATCTATAATTACAGTCTTTACAAAAGAATAGAACGATAGTATTTTAGAGACTTGTTTTTTTTTTGGTTGGTAATTGATTTGTGATTGCCTTTGAAAGTTATTACCTGTCATGGATGCCGTTATGCTGGCTTAACATGAAATATGGGTTTAGGTGCACACAAAATGAAATCTACGTGAGTCTGTATTCTGCCATAAGTTTAAGTTGAAAATAAAGGCATGATTTATTTTATTATACAAATTTAAGATGTCAACATGATATACTTCAACATTCCACCCTGGATTGTTTATTTTTGTTTACGTGGAAACATAATAATATAGGTACAAAACATTTTTCTTGTCCAGATGTTATTTTCCCATTAAAAAAATGTTGGTATAATAAATCGAGCCACTGCCACTGTACACCTGAGGGTATAAATCGATGAAAGCATAAACTACTTACTTGGGTTAATTTTGAGGAGAGTGAGAAAAAAATATTCGCCAAATCTTGAACCAATTAATATAAAGATTATGCTGCATAACAAATTGCTTATATTAAAACAGTTTATGAAATTTATCTTAACTTTGAATATTTAAATTAGTTTAGTACTAAACCTATTAATTTAATTGCCTGCAGCTGAACACTTTGAACACTGAAATTAGCATGATACTTAATAGAAATAGGAGCACATTCGTAGATTTTACCTTTACTAAAATATTGTAGAAAGTACGATGCTAAACTTTATTGAAATAAGAAAATGTATAGTTAAAAAGTGAATATTTTGAGTGAAGAACCAGCAACAACTTAGTTTCTGGCTTTTGAGTTCTTGCAAAGAATTTATTATAAAAGAAATACAAACAATTACAAACTAGGTTTTCGTTAAATAATTTTTTTATTCATATATTCAATTTCGAAGAAATAATTCTGTAGGTATACAAACATTTAAAACTACATGAATATTTTATTTTTATTTGCTTTTTTTTATAAATTAAATTTAATAAACAATAATTCTTTCAAAATTGCGTATTGACAAAGGTCCTCACTAGTCAACTGATGAGTCCATGTGAGATCGCCGGGACGAAACGCCAATTTTTGTTAGACTAAAGGCCGTTAAAAGCTATTTTGAATCAATAATTCAACAAGTCCAAATATTATACAGTAGTATATAGAATTTGTATTATTCAAAAAAACTTCTTATATAAATAATTCATTTAATATTATATTTTTTACAGCAATAAACGCCTTGTCTTTTTTTTTACACATAATATCGATAATTTCACCTGGATCCACATCAATACCTGAGTGAACAGACAGCATTGTATGTGCTCTTAGTCTTGGATGGTCCATGATACTTCGGGATACTGTTTTGATCCTTTTCATCGTTGAAAAGGTTCTTTCAACGCTAGATCTTGTAAACAGGTAGGGTATCCAAAATTGTTAGCAATTATCTTATACTCCCGAAGTAGCTCTTATCACATATATCTAGCAGTTTAAGGTGATCAGTACAGGGATCAACCGATGAATTTTTTCATAGCAGAGTATGTACATACTCCGCTTTAACAGCTGACAAGGATATTACGCTATCGATGCAATAAGTGTTAGATTTCTATTTCATTAACTTGATTGTAGCAAACCTGGAAGTAGAGCTTGAAACGATGGCAAAACATCCTGGTTGACCTTAAATCCGTCAGTAAGATTTTGTATTAGAGAATCTAGACAGGGAATAATTATAGAAACTCTAAAATATTCTTCAGGATATTATGTTTCTGGATTGGAGCATATAGTTTGTTTCAAAGAAATCATCGGAGCTGTTATGTTCACTTCATATATTTCCCCGGCAAATTGTGATGCGGATTGCAAAGCGTCTCTAAAAAAATCTATGGCATTTTTGTTTATGTTTTTAAGAAATCTTAAGACTTAATTAAAATTAATTTTGTAGGTAATAAGGGTAGAGTTAAAATGAAAAGTTTTTTGCATATCTTCAATGAGGCTTACCAGGAAATCACTTCTTTGAATTGGAGAGTTGATGCTTTTGAAGACATTGCGCACGTCTTTATTTATTTATTTATTTACCAATTGATAAAATGATCTGCTGATTACTTAATAATACATTTACAAATACATACTTATATACAAATTACAACAAAAAAACTGGATATAATTAATTATTACATATTTGGTTAATAACACTCTTAAAATGATCTCTTTGCATGCAAAGGTCGATTTCACTGCACACCGAATTATATATTCTTAAAGAACGCGTTATAGGCTCATTAGACCCATAATTATTTCTATGTGTGGAAACATAAAATAAATCATTCCGGTTTCTAAACCGTCGGCGTCGTTCCGGAACATAAAAAGAAATAAATGAAAGCAATTCGCTAGAATTGACACGATTATCAAAAATGTCCTTTAAGAACAAAATGCTTTGAGATTTCCTACGTCATTCAAGTGTCTTTAAATGTATTAGAGCACATCTAGAGTTGTAATCTGTCAAATCACCGGGCCAATTTAGTTTTCTTTTCAATCCTTGAGATACTATTATCATAAGCAGGAAACCAAACTGAACAATATTCCAAGAAAGGTAATACTAAAGACATAAACAAAGTCTTAAGTATAAACATCCTTGAAAATTGTCGAGTTGCGTTTTAAAAAAACCTTACATAGAGTTACCTTTTGAGACTTCAAAATCAATATGGGTTTTAAAGCTAAATTTTGAGTCGAAAAGTATTCCAAGATCTTTGACAGCCTCTACTCGTATAAGTTTTCATCCCTAAGCTTGTAATTAAATGTGATTAACGACGCCGATCTTGTTGCTCTAAATACTTTGCATATTCAACTGTAAATTTAAGCAATCAAGTAAATCGGATATATCAAGAAAAATTTTAACATCATCCGCATACATTAAACAACAGCAGAATTTGTGGATAATTGGCAAATCATTAATAAAAATAATGAACAGCAGGGGACCCAAATGGCTACCTTGTGGAAGACCTGATAAAACATCTATAAAATTAGAGTAATATCCATCGATTTGCACTACTTGTTTTTTGTCACATAGATATGAATTCAACCATTTGATGAAGTTGTCATTGAAACCTAACTTCTTCAATATTCGAAGGAGAAGACCATGGTGTATTCTATCAAATGCTTTAACAAAATCGGTGTACAAAACATCAATTTGTTTACCTTGTTCAATTTTATTAATACAAAAATTTGAAAATAGACAAATGTTTGTACTAGTCGATCGACCCCTTACAAAACCATGTTGTTTAGAGGAAAGAGAATTCTGGACTGAGAAATAAAGCTGCTGAGTGACCAATTTTTCCAAAAGTTTTGGCACGGCAGACAGCTTTAAAATCGGCCTATAATTTTTTACTAAATGCTTTAACCCACTTTTGTAGATAGGATCTATAAAAGATATCTTCCATTCACTAACAGAATAACCAGGAAATATTGATTTATTGAATAGAAGTCTTAAAGCTGTGTAAAGTGAAAAGGACTACTTCTTCAAAAAAATAGGAAGAACAGAATCATAACCAGCTTTCTTAGATATATCTAAACCATTCAATCCTTCTAATATATCATCTTCAGAAAACTGAATAAGGGCAAAATTGGTTATTTTAGCTAAGTCTGAAAAAAGACTGACAGTGTCTGAAATGGAGTCAGAATTATAGTTTGTCTGAAAAAAATCAGCAGAGATTACAAGCTGATTGAAGATCAAGCGATTTGATATTTTCGTACTCCATACATTGTGGAAACAAAGAACTTTTCCTTTTAGAGTTAATAAACACCCAGAAGGCCTTTCTGTTTGTTTTGATGCTAGTGTCTGTAGAGCTGTAGATACAAGAATGAACTTAAAAAAGAAAATTCTCTCCTTAAACGACGAAAATTTGCACGGTCTTCTACATTATTTGTTAACTTAGAACGCCTAAATGCTTTATTTTTTGCATTCTCTAAGTTCTTTAATCTCTTATTAAACCACGGAAGCTTGACAGATTTTTTCTTTCTGAAGACAGGGACGAAAAGTTCAACACATTCAAAAATTACCTTTTCAAAAGTATCATAAATACATTCAAGTGAACTACCAACTAACAATTCAATCCAGTTTACGGTACGAAAAAAATTATTTAGTGCAGTGAAATCACCCTTTGCAAAATTATAACATTTTCTATCAATTAGTGGAGTCGGTGCAAAAACATAATATTCAAATGATTAACATAGGGAAAATCTGCTAACTCTACATGATATTAAAAAAAAATTGTAATATATATTAAATCTAATATTCTACTTAGATCATTATTAATATAATTAACTTGATATAAATCAAAAGATGATAATGAATCAACGACTAATGGTTCAACATCTTTTTTGATATCAAAGGGAACTAACAGTTTTTCTTCTTTAAGATAACTCCAGGTGACTTCACTTATATTGAAACCACCCACCGAGTATAAATGGAAATTGGTTAGTCGTTAATTCACCAACCAAGGCAGATATATTAAAAATATGCTTAGAATAAACTTCAATTTCACTTTTAGGGCGAATATAACTTGCAACAAAAAATAAATCCATTATTGTGTTTTGGGTGATATTTCGTCAAAACTAATCGCAATACATTTGAAGAGCTCTACAAATGAGATAATGCCGTGTCGTGCCTTTCAGTAAACCTTTCATAAAGTTATACCACTTTTCTTTTTTTTTTAATCAGCAAATTTAACAACATTGTTTTTTCGACCTTTAACATTTTTCAAATTATTTTTCTTAGTACTTGTATCCTGTTACCTTATTCTTTAATTTCGATATTAAGAAAGTTGTATCTAAATCTGTCTCGCAGGATGACAGATTTATATACAACTTTCTACTGCGAATTTATGATTTTATGAACTTAGAGGGGGGTGAAAAATAGCATAAGTTTTATCCTTTGTAAAAGGTGTTAGCCAGAATTTAGCTGGCCACTATCATACCCATAGATTAGAAAAGTGTGTATTAAAAATTATGTTTTCCATTATCTTATAAATGTTTTCAAAATTCCCTAAAACCAGTATTTTAATTTTCTTAACGTGATTAATTGGTATAATAATATAATAATATAATTTTATATTTTATAGAATTTTAAAAAGTGTGTGAACATTTTTAAAACCAAAATGAACAAGCAGATACATTATTTTCATCTATTTTTTTATAATGAAAGTGGTTTTGACTACGCTCAAAATGATCAAGCACTGTGGGAGCGTTAGGCAATTAGGGAAGGATGTAAAAAGAGATAGCGATGCACATTTGTTTGTATTTCTGAATATAAAAATGGGAGGGGAAAATAGAGGAGGGAATTCCACATTCGCGTTGTACGGCTAAAGAAACAATCTTTATACTTGACAGTACGTCCGAAGTTGGGCTCAAGGGTAAGCTGTAGATCATTCCTGGAAGCAAACACAATTTCGATGTTATTCTAGAAATGCAAACGTTTTCAAAGTGTTTTTTTTTTTAATAATAATATAATTCTATAAACTACTGAAATTATTCAGCCAAGTAGAAGACTTAACATTATATTTAATTGGACTTGTTGAAGTACTGATTCAAAATAGCTTTAACGGCTTTTATTCCAAAAAATTTGCGTTTCTTCCCGGCGATCTCACACAGATTAACCAGTTGGCTAGTGAGGGCCTTACCAATACGCACTTTTTGTTAAGTTCAGCTCATCTTACATGGATTTTTTGACAAGAAATCAATGTGAACTATATCCAACGAGCTTAGAATTTAAGTCATTAAAATTGGTAGATTTAGAATCAATAACTCAACAAGTCCAATTAAATATAATGCTAAGTCTTCTACTTGGCTGAATAATTTCAGTAGTATATAGAATTGTAATGGGTTATCCATTTTGCGGTTTCAAAAGTAAACGTAAATGAAACACATATAAAATATTTTTTTTCATGATATTTCTTTTTTATTATAAAGATTGAAAGTTGACATTATGTGTGAAACACTACATCATTTAAATGACCACCACGCGAATTTTTGCAAGCATTGATTCTTTTTAGGTAATTTTCGATCACCTTTTGACACATATTGGGCGGTATCTCAGCCATAACTTGACCAATGTTGGTTGGTTTTCAAGTGCTCAAGAGTTAAAGGTTTTTCTGCATAAACACGGTCTTTCGCGTAGCCCCACCAAAAAAAAGTCCAGCGGTGCCAAATCACATGATCTTTGTGGCCAGTTGATATCGCCACGACGAGAAATTCCTCAGCCAGGAAATGTCTCTTGCAATAAAGCCATATTCGCTCCAGTTGTGTGGCATGTGGCACCGTCTTGTTGAAACCACATATTCTCCAAGTCGTATTCTTCAATAGCAGGCAAAAAAAGTCGGTTATCATATGACCATAACGCTTCGAATTGACGGTGACTTTCGTTCCAACGTCGTTTTCGAAGAAGTAAGGCCCAATCACAACTCCGGACCAAAGAGCGCCCCAAACAGTGACTTTTTGTGGATGTAATGGCCTCTCTTCAAATACTTGAGGATTCTCAGAACCCCAAATATGACAATTTTGCTTATTAATATACCCACCGAGTGAGAAATATGCTTCGTTGCTGAAGAAAATGTTGTTCGAAAAATCGCCGTCCACCGCCTGTTGTTCAAGCACCCATTCGACGTATCTACGACGACGTTGTGAAGGGTCAGCTGGCTTCAGTTGTTGTGTGAGCTGGACTTTATATTGATGTTGGTGTAGATACAAATGGAAAATACGCCATAAAGTGCCATAAGACAGTCCTAATTCCTGAGAACGACGAGGAATCGACACATTCGGGTCTTCGGCAACACTTTCACTTACAGCAGCGATATTTTCAGTGGTACGAGCGAAACGATAATGCGCAGGCCTTACAATATCTGTAACGAATCCATTCTCTTCAAATCTCTTCACAATTTTGCCAATTGCTTGCGTAGTTGGACGATTATGAAAACCATAATCTCCTCTTTAAGCACGATATGTGGCTGTGGCAGAATCACCATTTTTGTAGTAGGTTTTAACAATTTTTATGCGTTGCGTTGTGCGATAGTTAAGCGATCCATTTCGTAAATGTCAGACTTTCAACTGAAAAAAAAATGGTTTACCAACTGAGTTTGACAGATGTCAAATTCCAGCCCTATACTTATGAAACCGCAAAATGGACAACCCTTTATTTAAAAAACAAACACTTTTTTATTAAATTTGGATAGACCTCACATTGCTTTTTTGTCAAAAAAAACCCATTAAGATGAACTAAACTTAGCAAAAACCGCGTATTGGTAAGGACCTCACTAACCACTAGTTCTATCGCCTATAATTTTTAGAGCTCTATTTTAAATCATTTCTAAAAGATACAAATGAGTTTAAGAGGTCCTGTCCAAACGTGCGAGTTATATTCCAGCTTTGGGCGAATGATCTTGCATCTTCGAAGAAAGCCAAAACACTTTGCAGCATTTTTGGCGACATCGAATATGTGGTCATTCCACAAACAAGAGGTGGTCTCTGACGCACATACCAAGCACTGAAAGCTGTTCGGTTTCTTCATTGCAAGTGCCACCCATAGATAGCGGCATCGGGTGTGTGTTCTGCTTTAACGACAGAAGAGACCACTGAGTTTTTGAAGCATTACATTCTACGAGGTTTTTTATTCCCCAATAGACAATGCTTTCGAGCTCAGAATTTAATGAGTTTATCATATACGCAGCCGTTGCAGTTCTGCGTTCGAAGAACAAGAAGGTGAATCTGAAAACGAATATGAAAAGCTGACAGTACTATTGTCAGCCAAACAACTTATCGGCTTAGAAGTTCCAGATAAGAGATCAGTAATGCAAATGAGAAAAAGAGTTGGAGGAGCCCTTGGTCACACCAGCTTTTATTTAGTGAATTTCAGACTTAAAGCCGTACAATACAACTTGTATTGAGCGGTCTGTAGATTATTTCTAATACAATGAAGAATTGATTCATCAATATCAAATTCATGCATGTTCGATAAGAGAACTTGATGCCAAACTCTATCAAATGCCTTGAATTATCAAGCGCAATAATCTTACTTTCTCCAAAACGATGTAAATATTGGTGCCACTATTTGGTGTGATATAAGATCAAATCACAAGTGGACGTATTGCTAAGAAAGAAATACTACCGTTCAGTAAGGAGCTTTCGTTTTTCAAGACATTTCTTAAGCTGATAATTAGACAGCGTTTCCATGACCTTTGAACGAAGGGAAGTTAGAGCGTGAAGAAGATTCTCCTTTTTTACTACTCAGAGAGGGGCCCCTAGAGTAGGATAGATTTAAAGGGTCAAGCAGGTTTTGCCAGAGTTGGAGAAGACCTCTTCAAAACTATGAAGGGATACTATCCGGGCTAGCGGATTGATGTATATCAAGGTATTTAAGGACTTAAGCAACTACACGAGTGGGGAAAAAGATTCGTCCCATGAAATTATGTATATTCTCAAGTACCAGAGTAGTACTAAAACTTTCTGGTAGCGTCGAATTAACAGCGGATGGGATGTCATTAAAGACGGGCGTTGGAACCGAAGTCGGATTTCGAATATTTGTTTACAAATGACCAACACTTCTTACTACCTTTTGGAGATAGTAGTATTTTATCCCTAATTTTTTGTTCTCTGAATGTTGCACGTTACATGTCTCTCTAGCTTGTTGAAATTTATTCCGGCTTTCTTCAGTGGGGTTGACTTTCTATTTCCCCAAACTTACTTCTCTAACTCTCATAACCTATTTACAGCTCAAATCAAGCTATGCATTTTCTACCGATTTAATAGATGTCACAATATTCGCGATAAAATTTCTCATTCCGTGAAGAATTTTATCTATGTCACTACCGACGAAGCATAGTAATCAGTTAAAGTTCCTGAAGAAATTATTGAGACCGCCCTAGATGGCTTATTCTCATAATGCTAAACGATTCTCTATAGTGATTTTTCTCTAACTGAGAGGTAATGGCATGAAAAATTTGCATATAAGACACAATTGTCTGATAAGTCTAGAGTCTCTAGAGGCGGTAATACTCGTACACTTACAGTTTATTTATCAGAGTCAATCAGAGGTAAGAAAAAAGTCTAGAGTGTTTGCGGTCAGGGATTCGATTCGGTTCTTCGACAAGCTGAGTCCGTTGTTTTCTTTTCATAATAATAATTTTAACTTTGTGCCTGTAAGACCTAAGTTATTTTTAAATGCAACCTGAATTGCACGGCACTAGTTAGAAGGATTAGAAAGATAGTAAAGAATTTTTGTTGGCACAGTGGATTTGAGAATTAGGTATTTATTATCTCATTTTTAGCCCACGGGCGGCATCCAATTAAAATTGGAGGAATAGAAAAGAATGGTGCCTAACGTGGGGAACGAACCCACACGTCTAAGTTAGAAGTCAAGCACTATATCCACTGAGCCATTGCCAACCGCAAATTAAATCAGCAAAGAGCAAAGACCTCAACATAACTGCCTTCTGGTGTTGTGTGGTTTGAAAAGCGGAGCCAGCTAGAACTGTGTACATTGAAATCGCCCATACTGACGTGCGAGGAATGGAGCTGATAAGTTACAAAAATAATAAAATTTTCGTAAATTGGGTTTATTAAGGCGTTTACTAAATCCATGTTTAACCGAACCGTGATCGTCCCTGTTCAGGAATTTTAATCAAACCGAATAGCCAAATGTAGATATTTTTTTCAATTTTAAATAATGTATATGAATGAATTGTTACTAAATTTTACAAGCAAAAAAATGATTCCAATCAAACAAACATTTTTTTTTAATACTCGTAGCTTCCTATACATAATGTAGAATAAAATAACTCATATTTCACAAATCTTACACACATTCGCGCAACATTTTGAACACCCTCATGTTAAGGTCTAAACATGATACTACTTAACAGTTTGCTAATACTAAAGCACTTTACTAATATTTTCCAAATTTTAAAAACTTTTTAACTATAGCAGTATACTAAATCTATTTGCTTAATGTTTATAAAGAACTAAACAAAGTAATAGGGAATAACTTTTTGACGTTTGTAAATATCAAAGTGGCATATGGATTTAGTACGATACTAAAAAAATAAAGTAGCCATTGTGTGATTTTATCTTTAGTAAAATGCTAAGACAATAAAACGATACTAAGCTGGTTTAAAATTAGCGAAATACTTTTTTTTGCCTAGTATCATATTAAAAATGATTTAACATTTTACTAAATCGACTAAAATTTTGCGCCATTGATTTTCAATCGAATTTATCGACAGCAAACCAAAAAATTCTTTTATCTTTCAGTTCCATTGCCATTTTTTCAGTTAAAAATATGTGTGTATAGGTGAGTACTCCGAAAATATATGTTACCATATTTCAGCAACCAAACTGCAATCCTACTTAAATCATGCCATATGAAACGCTCTCAAACATCTGTACTCATGGTTTCTACAGAATAAAACCTAATTGTAATGCCATAAAAGTGGTGATTGTGTACCAGATAACAACATCAACCAAATAATGGATATGCTGATGAGCACATCAATGCCTACATACATACATACATACATGTTCAAATACCCGCCCGAGCCAAAGAGTTGATCCCTATCCAGACTTTTTTGTAACGTCCTTAAATTTTGTTCTTTCAATTTATTTGTAATTTACGCCCGTAAAGTGCTATTGCATTTGCCATTGGATTCCAACTATACTTATTTTTATATACGAACTCAAGCCTGGCCTTCCCACAAGTAGAATTCTCTCTGAATTTTATGAGGTTAATTTAAACAGCAAAGCTTTTGGGAGGTATGCTTTAGCGCTCTAGGCTAACAACACCATCTGCAGGCTTTATAGAGTTACACACACATTTTTTGGCACAGAAATTGTTTAATACAAAAAATACGCGATAAAAATGTCACAAGTCCGCTTGATGTCATTATGTGTCCCTTGTGCGGATCAGTGAATGTCTGTGTAATGCAAATGGGACATTGCAGTCAGTTTAACATCAATGTTGTTTCAGTTGACAGTCGTGGCTTTAAAGAGTAAAAACGATAGCAATTTAAAACTGGATTTCCATGAATGTTGAAGGCGTTTGAAAAAAAAAAACATGCAAGGATGCAACAATAAAAAAATATCAAAGACAACAAAACGCCACGAAGATTCAATTCAAACAATTTGTTTTGGAAATGTAAGAGTTGTTATAACTTTATTTTCTTAAATTTAATGTTCAATTTAATAGAGCTCTCGTAGCGCCTGTGTGATTTAAAAAGAAAAAATATAACCATGGTCATTTGGTCGAAGATTTTCTTTTTTACAAACCGTGATCTTTCTTATAATTTTAATAAATTTTATTTCTGTGAAACATTATACTAGGCCGCTTTAAAAATCTATAACAAAATATGTAGGTATATAAAGGATGGCATTTTTAGAGACACATTTAAAGAGGAAATGATATATGGAATAAACATACTAGAACAAAAAAACAGCTTTTTAATTAATTCGGAAATAGTGATTTAATTCTATATGCCACATAGTATCTTCCTACTACGATGTGAATTTGACTTTCTAATGTCGATTTCGTTTCAACAAAAACATCGATCTGCCGTCGATCCGCCGTAAATTTTTTTCTGAAAATCAAATTCGTTTCAAATTAAAACCAATTTTTTTCTGGAAAAACAGATCCGTATTGAATCTCTTTTTGGAGACAGATTCAAAACGGATTTGTGCACAGATTCTTACACACACTACAACATTTGTGTTGAAGTTTCTCAATTGTTGTGTTGTGAATTAATTTTTATTTTGCGGCAGTGTACAGAAAAAGTAAATTAATATATTAAAAAATAAAAAAAAATGTTAAAAACTTCTTGGAAACAAATATTAAAAAGTGCAAGTGGGTTTAGGAACTCCCCCGCGTCGGAATCGGGAAATTAAAACGAAATAATGATGTATTAACGAATTGAAGATTTGTTTTTTTTTTAGAGCTGCCAAGCAACACACACAGTCCCAAAAATAGATTCGGTCCGTAATCGTTCGTTTCAAACCAAAAAAGTATTGGTTTTAGTAGCAAATCCTTTTTATTGAAACGAAATCGACATAAACAAAATGATATATAGGTATGGAAATTATTTAAAACTAGCTGACCCGGCGAACTTCGTTCCGCCTAAATTCATTTATATCAAAAAATAATAAATCCGAGCATGGAAAAGGCTGTTTCATGTAATGCGGTCAATTAAAATTCTTTATTCTAAAGTTTTTTAAATTAAAAATAATATAATCAAAATGATTTGCGTGTCGACCAGCATTACGCTTTTTTACTGAAGTGCTTTATGGTACACAACATTTTTAGTTTTATTTTCGGGTGCGTACACGTACAAAGTGGTAGGTTTGCCGATATGTGAGCACGCCACATATAATTGACCATATGAGAAACTTGGAATTCGAGATTGATACCCCCAAAATCAAGCGATTGCCCCTGCGACTTATTGATTGTCATAGCAAAAGCGAGACGCACCGGAAATTGAAGACGCTTAAGCACGAATGGCTAATCTTTCGGAATAAGCGGAATCCGTGGAATACGTACTTCTTCGCCTTTGAATTTTTACCCGCAAAATCGTGGCTTGAATTCAATTTGATTTGATATTCACAATCAGACAAGTTCCGTTAAAAAGCTTGGGTGCATTGGGGTTGCGCAGCAAAATTATAACTGAGCTGACTTTCAATTTTAAATTGTTTTGGAGATAATTACCCCGTTTATATGAGTGAATTGAGGAATCGAATCGAATTGAATTGAGATTTCGATTCAGGTATATGGCCTCGTGAAATCGGAAGAATGAATTAAAATGGAATCGATGTGACAATTTGAGTTTACAGAATAAACAACAAAAACATGCAACAGAAAAAAATACAAAGAAAACGGAAACCCACTGAACACAAAAAAACACTTAGTGCACAAGCACACCAAGAATCAGATGTGAATTCGATTCTTCAATTCCTCGATTCAGGTATATAAATACATTTTCAATTCGATTCAGCTCTTCTAGTGGGATCGGATCGAGTAATCCTATTTTAACCCGATTCAAGTATACAAAGACCTAAATCCTGATTCAATACCGATTCAATTCTCCATATAAACGTAGTAAATGTTTTTTCGAATTTGCGACATGTTCGCTCGATTGCATACATTTCAATCTGAGTGTTCATCTGTATATATACGGTGTGCATTACGACTGCGGCATGAAAGGTTTGAACTTCTAAACGAAAACCAAAAAAAAATTAATACTCATCGATAAAATGGATAAAGTTTCATAATTACCTACCAATGAAGTCGCAAATTAGACATGGAACTGCTGAAATCAATCACTGAATGGCCAAATAAAAATTTTCTGCAATCACATGCCAAAACACATTGAAATGAAATCATTCGAAATGTTTTTGGTTTCGTGTAACTCACAAAAATCACTAAAATTTCCACTGATTCGCAAATTACCCAAATCCTATTTACCGTATCGAAATCAAAATCGGTTTTTTATCTCACTTTTCACAATTTTTTCAATATCGAAATTATATAAATAAAATTGATGAAAATTGCAATGAATCACACTTGATTAACATACAAATGCTTTGAGCACAATGAAAGTTAAAAAAAATAATTAAATTGAATTCTATTTGACCGCACGCAGTAGCAAATACAATTCAATTTGAAACAAAAAGCACACCTCATATTCCCTCCTTAGGCCAACACAAATCCTTCAATCCCAAAATCTTGAAAATCAAACGATGTTCCAGGACTACCAATTTTCCTGATAATTTTCCCGAATTTTCATCCAGTGTCCTATATGTCCTTCCTAGGGCCAAAAGCCCTAAGTCTTGAACAGATTTTCGTCTATTATCCTATGACCTTTCTTGAGCCAATACGAATTTATCAAGCCGGAATAGTGAAAATCGAAGTAACCATTCTCGAGACATGCACTTAAAAAAGAGGATGATCCCTGATTTACAACGCGATTTTCCTCCAGTGTTCTTTATGCCATTCGCAGGGTCAATACTAATTTATCAAGTCATAAATCGGGAACAGCAAAGTAAACCGTTCTCGAGTTATGCACTAAGAACAGTATGGTCCCCGATTTCAATTTTTTCTGGAAATTTTCCGGGATTTTCCTCCAGTATCTTATCTTATGACCTTTCTTGGGCCAATACGAATTTATCAAGCCCCAAATCGTGAAAATCGAAGTAACCGTTATCGAGATATGCCATAAAAAGGGGATGATCTCTGATTTCCAATTTTTCTGGAAAATTTTCGTCCTTCCTTGGGTTAATACGAATTCAGAAAGCCCAAAATCATGAAAATCGAACTATTCGTTCTCGAGTTATGCGCGCACATACGGACGACATTTCTCTTTTATACAAAGATTAAAAGAAATAGTAAATATTTTTTGATTCTTGGCAATAGATAAATAATAAAAGAGGATCGATGGAATTGATTATATTATATTAATCGCCACAATAATCAATTTAAAAATCGCGGGTATGAAATCGCGCGATTTTTAAATTTATTATTGCGGCGATTATTATAATCTAATCATTTTACAAATCGAGCCATTATTATAATGTAATCAACTCAAAAATCGCGAATCAATTTTAAAATCGCGCGACTCTTAAACTGATAACATTTATAAATTAAATATTCCCACGCCTCTATCCCCCCCCAAAACGCACGCGCTGGCAAATTCGGTTGCCAGTCATATTTGCACTTAACAATGAAATTCTAGATAAAAGTTGTTGTGTTTTGCCAATGCAAGCCTAACACACCAACCTGTATTTATTGACTATGCGAGTATGGAAGAAAAGGGATTATGGGACTGCTTAATGCAATCGGTTAAAACATAAAATACAAAAAATTAAAAATTAAAAAAATTTAGAATCAGTAGATCTATAAATAAAAAAAAATAAAATAAAAGTTTAAAAAAAGTAAAAGTTAAAAAATTAAAAAGGATAGCATGCTAATGCATTTGTTAAGTTTTTATAGTTAGGTAATTAAATATTTATTTATTTATTTATTAATATATCAATATACAATTAAAATTGCTATTAATAAAAGGAAGAGCAAACAGCACCAAAGGCTTTCGGCTCTAGGGATCATAACATTTGTTAAATAGAGATTTTTAGATCGTTAATAATTTCTTTAATTTTTAAAATATTGCTTCGTTTCGGTTCTTTTAGTAGATCCAAGGGGTTAGAGTTGATAGTGTGCGTTTGGAGTTGAGGATGGCCAGATAAGAAGCATGGACTTAATAGGTGGGTTGCAGTTATGGAATTCGTACAGTTCGGGCAGGTAGGTGAAGGTTCTTTTTTGAGTAGGTGTTGGTGGGTGAATGCGGTATGGCCAAGGCGTAGTCGGATGAATGTTCTGATGTCGGATTTGGTTATATCTGTTGGAAATTTTGGCTGAATTTTCAACGGGTTAATAGAACTATAGTGATGTTTATAGTGTTCCCAGTCCAGTAATATATTTTTATGACACTCCAGATTGATGTGTCTCTTTAAGTCAAGACTTGAGAAAGTATTGAAAGTGTAAGTGGGGGCTTTAAGTACTGCGTTTGCAGCTGCGTCAGCTAGTTCATTGCCCTTTATTCCTACATGACCTGGGGTCCACATGAGCTTGATCTTTGTCTTAGCTTTTAAAAGATTATCTCGGATTTTGGCTATGATATCTAAGTCATTTTTCGGGTTAACGATGGCCTTTAGTACTGACAAACTGTCTGAGCAGATGACCCATTTCCCTTTATTTACAGTGCATTTCTTGGTAGCTTCGTGGATAGCCAATGCTTCGGTTGTGTAGATAGAGGCGATTTTTGGAAGGATGCCGTGCGTGATGAGTGAACCATCTTGGGCTACGACTGCAAAGCCAGTGTTCAAATCCGTTTTAGACCCGTCTGTGTACATAAAGTTCCAACCCTTATCCATCAAATCATTTGAGATTTCCAGGAATCGAGCTCTAAAAATGGTTTTGCAAGTCTTGTACTTTAGTAATTCTTGTAGATCGAGAATGACTGATTCCTTGGGAAGTGACCATGGTGGTTGCGATGGTGTAAATTTTGCTGCCCTGGTTAGGGATAATTGTAATCTGTTTCGAGACTCAAGAACTTGGTGTATTGCAGATGGGATCTTTCTACTCCGTGTGTGCGAAATTGCTTTGGAAATATCCTTGTCTATCACTGAACCTGTTTGAAAGACGAATTTCGTGTTGAGTTTGGCAATGATTACAAAATATCGCTCTTCAATAGTTGGAAGTCCAGCTTCAGCTAAAATGTTTTTGATTGGTGTGGTTGGGAAAGCACCAAGGCTTTTCCTAGCAGCTTGGTGGTGAGTTGGTGCGACGATGTTCTTAGTTGATTTTGGACATGAACCGTAGATGGACAAAGCATAATCTATCTTACTTAAAATTAGCATTTTAGACATATTACAAAGGCAATTAACATGTACATTACTTTTACTAGATGAGAGATACTTTATGATATTAAGCCTTGCTGCTAATGCTTTCTTAAGATAAGTACAATGCGGTTTCCAGTTATATTTGTTATTTATGATAAGACCTAGGACATTTAAATTAGTAACTACTTCTATTTTCGTATTATTTATAATTAATTCTAGATTAGTACAGTTTCGTTTTCTGCAGATGTGAATTAATTTGCATTTATCTAAAGCGAGATTAGAACCAGAGGTAGAAGACCATTGGTTGATTTCATTAAGCAAAATAGAGAAAGCGGATTTAGTTTTATCTAGGTCATTGTATTTACATAATATAAACACGTCATCTGCATAGATACAATGATCTAGATCTTTATGTTTCAAAATCAGATTACTTATTTGGTTAAAAGCGATTGCAAAGCAAATCACAGATAAAGGTGATCCTTGCGGAATACCATTATCAAGTGGTTTAGTTTTAGAAAACATACTTCGAATTTTGATGCAACATTTTCTGTTAGTAAGAAAGGATTTAATATATTGGAAGATTTTGGGTCCAAGTCCCCAATCTCTCAATTTGTTAAGGATAAGATGAATTCCGATACGATCGAAAGCCTTTTCAAAGTCGAGAGCTAGGATCGTGATATGGTTGCGAGCAGTGAGGGCATTTGTAACTGTATAGTCGATATGAAGGAGTGCATCAATGCACCCTCTTTTTGGTTTGAAGGCGACTTGGTTAGAACTTAGAACTTTTTTGAAGTCTGTATACCATAGTATCCTATTTGCAATTATTTTTTCTAAAACCTTTGATAAGCATGGTAGTAGGGAGATTGGGCGGTAACTGTTTACACAAGCGATATCTTTTTTGTGCTTATGAATGGGAATAATGGTGGCAGTCTTCCAGCTTTGCGGTATGATACCTTTACTAAAGATGTTGTTAAACAGCGAAATGAGCCTTTGTTTAGCTGAATCAGGAAGATTCTTTATCATTGGATAGGAAATTCTATCACGTCCTGGGGTCTTACCTTGTAGCCTAGACAAGCAACTTTCGAATTCAATTGTGGTGATGTCAGCCTCAATGCGAAGAGCCGCTGCATTCTTTGCCGGTTGTGGAAACATGTTGAGAGTTGCGATTTTTTCCGTTTTAAAAGCCGTTGGGAAATGTGAATCATTAGAATTAGTTGACCAAGAGTGTGCAAAAAATTTGCAGATTTCATAAGGATGCGTAATAGAGCCTGTTGGAGTGTTAATGGATAAAATGGTATTTGTAGTTAAGTTGCCTGTGAGGGTTCTAATTCGATGCCAAGCTGTGCTTGTGGATGTGTTGGGATTAATTGTGCTTGTGAAGTCGTTGAAGCTTTTGAGTTTGCTGCTTTTTAGATTTCTTCTGAAAAGAGCATTAGCTTTTTTATAGGATAATAGGTTAACTTGAGTAGGGCTTTTCAAGAAAGTCCTCCAAGTTCTAAATTTTATAGTTCTAAGCCTAGAGAGTTCATGGTTCCACCATGGCACGATTCGGGTAAAAGTAATTGGGGATGTTTGAGGAATGGAGTCATTTGCCGCGCTGCGAATGCTCTTAAGGAGAATTGCAGCTTCCTTGTTAATACAGTTGGTCAAAGGTAATTTAGCGATATTTAATTCGAGTTTATTTTTGAATAATTCCCAATTTGCCAATTCTGTTTTATATCTTGGGATATGCTTGAGAGTAGCTGGTTTTGGGGAGAGATGCAGAGAAATATTAATTGGGAAGTGATCGCTGTTATGCAGATCATTTGATATGTGCCACTTTATTTTTGGAAGGAGGATAGATGAACAGCATGACACATCAACATGGGTAAGTGTACCGTGAGTTGAGAGGTGCGTTGGAGAACCGTCATTTAATATTGTTAGGTCAGATTTCGTTATGAAATCTTCAATGATTGAGCCCCTTTTGTTAGTTATTGGGGAACCCCATAGCTGACTCCAGGAGTTTATGTCACCAGTAAATATAAATGGAGGATGCACTTGTCGAATTATGTTATCTAAGTCTAGTTGGGTAAAAGCTTGACCAGGTAGAATGTAGACGCAAATAATAGTAATTTTAATACCAACATCTACTTGTACAGCCGTACATAGAATATTTGAATTGATTCGTTTGTGCACGTGGGGAATATTATTTTTTATTAGTAGACCAATCCCTTGTACCGAAGCTAAGTTGTACGAATGATTGATAAAATACCCAAGATAAGATTTAGGTTTGATTGGGTCAATTTTATAAGCCAGGTGTGTTTCTTGGAGCGAAATAATGTCATATTTACGTTCTTTAATTAATAGGGTAAGTTCATCGTAATTGTTCATGAAACCATTTAGGTTCCATTGTAAAATGTCGAGGGAGTTGAATGTTTTGTGTTGTCTGTTGTTATGGTGTTTAATTATTGAGTGTCGATGGCCACACTTGCGGAGGTGATCGCAGTTACTACCACTAGTGGTGGGTAGCTCTGCGCTCACCATCGCAAGCGGGGCCATCGACGTAGAGGTTTCCAAAGTTTGGTTATTAAGAGTTTCCATTTTTATTAAGAGAGTAGGGTAAGTGAGAGTTAGTGTTTAAAGAATAAGTAATAGGTTTGTCTGTTTGCGAAAGAGGTTGGTTATTAGTTTTAGAGAGTGAGGTAAGATAATTTGTGTTTGATGAGTAAGATTTTTTATCAAGATCATTAGAAGCTGGTTTGTTTTTTATTGTGTCTGATGATTCTTTTAGGTTTACTGTGGGTGAATGCATTTCTTGATCATACTGCTCTTCTGTTGAATGTGATGTGGATGGTTTACAGAGGGGTAGTGGTGGGATAGAAATTGTTTTCGGAGGTTGGTAAATTTTTTGTGCTGGTGGTGTTGGTTTGTTATCGGTAGTTTTAGTTTGGGAAGGGATTGTGGGAACAGGGGAATTATGAGATTGTGCGGTATTTATAGCAATTGACTTTTTAACTCGCTCGGCGAGAGAAATAGGTTTGGAAACATTCTCTGGATGTTGTGAGTTGTATATTGCTCTGGCTGTAGCCATACTGCACTTGTTTTTAGTTTTTATTATTAGCATTTCTTTGTTTTGAATAAATTTAGAACATAGTTTTGAGGATGACGAGTGCTTATCTAAGCAATTTGCGCACATTAATCTTGTGCAGTTTTCGGGTTCGTGTGGGGGTAGGCTGCAATTGACACAAACTTTTGGTTTAGTGCACCTCTTTGTAGTATGTCCGAGTAATTGACAATTATGGCATCTCATTGGTGAAGGAACATATTCCTTAACCTTAGCCTTGTACCAGCCAATTTCAACCGTTTCGGGAATTTGATAGAGATCAAAGGTAAATACTAACAGACCAATGGGTTCAACTTTATCATTAATTTTCTTAGTAAACTTATACACTTCGGTTACTCCCTGCGATTTCATTTCGGATACAATTTCTGATTCATTGACATTGTTCAACCATGGCGCAAATACGATGCCCTTAGAGGAATTCAATTGTTTGTGGAGAGTAACTGTCACAGGGACTTCAGCTATGTTCTTTGTTTTTAAGAATTTATCGGCAATTTGTTGGTTTCTTGCTAATAGAAGAATGCTACCGTCTTTTAATAATGATACTTTATCATATTCGGTGCTGATAGCATCAATTGACTTACTTAAGACAAAAATACTTACAGACGAAAGTTTTTTTCCATCATTTTTTGCTGATATGACTATAAATTTAGGATTTTTTACATTACGCACAACGGGTAACTCTGGGAATTCAACCGGAGAGCGTGCACGTTTATTTTTTTTTGCCTTTTGGGATTCAGTTGACAAATCTGATAGAATGTCAAACTGATTCCCGGCAATTAGTCTAGGCCCCGGTGGGCCCATGCGTTAATAAACTATGGTAGAATAAGGAATTGATTAAGCACTAGGTTGTTTGAAAAAAGTTTATTTCTTGTTTTGGGAAGGTGAAGAAAGGAAGGACAGTACACTGTCAAAAGAGAATAAAGAGCTAAGAGTAAGCGAATAACACAGCGGGCAACAATGAGATGTGAATGCTACAAGAGCTAGACGTTGACTGAGGTAATTAAATAACTACCTATATTAGTATTAAAAAGACGAAGGACTATGTAGAAGTTTTGTTGTGTGATCTTGCTATGATTATAATAACATAAATCAGAATTTGCATTTACTTCCCTCAACATTCTTGTAACTGGTTCATTTCCTGATCTTAGAGTATGTGAGTTGATGTTAATACTCATTAATGCGAGTAAGGTAGAAGAATCAGTAGCGCCAGTTAAAATTTGACGTACGAAAATAATATCAGACACCTCACGGCACTTTTCAAGAAATTGTAAGTTAATAAACCCTAATCGATCTTGATATGGTGGTAGGTTATAATTGTCAACCCAAAGAAGGCCCCTTAGAGGAAAACGGAGGAATCTACGCTGGATTGCTTCAATTCCTTTAATGTGAACAAGGCGATACCGGGAGCATACTTGGCTAGCATACTCAAGTAAAGGTCGGGCAAAGGTTGTGTACAGAGATTTCGCAACAAAAGGGCCTGAAAACACCTATGATCAACGCTTGATGAAACCAAGAGCAGAGTTTGCCCTAGAAATAATGTTATCATAATGAGATCCGAAATTGAGCTCACTATCACAGATAACGCCCAAATCCCGAATAGACTTTACTCTTGAAACAATTATTTATATAGTAGTACCGTTGTGGCGGACGAAAACGTTTGTGAGAATATCTGATTGCTTGGCATTTATCGGCGTAAAATTCTAGATAGTTCTTTTGAGACCACACAAGGAAATTATCCACGTCATTTTGCAGACGTAAAGGATCACAAGGTGAAGAAATTACTCTAAAAATGTTTATGTCGTCTGCGTACGTAGAAAGTTCAGATTCCTTTAACACTGATTCTACGTCATTTATTGTCAGGATACAAATAATAGCACCCAGATGACTACCTTGTGGGATTCAGATTTAGCAATGAAAGGATCTGATACAGAAGACCTAAACAAGATTCGAGATTTACGATCTGAAAGGTAGTAATCTATCCATTGAACAAAACCAGGAGGAAATTCAAGAGCTTTGAGCTGGAAAATGCTAATTTTATGTGAGATTTTGTCAAACGCCCTGCTAAAGTCCGTGGCAATTACATCAACTTCGATTTTCTTCTCTAAAGAATTTAAAGCATATGAAACAAATTCAGCTAAGTTAGTGCTCATGGACCTACCCCTAAGGAACCCATGTTGTTTGGTGGAAAATAATGGTTTACAATGAAAGTGCGTTGTGTCGAAGACAATATCTTCGAAAAGTTTGGGAATACATGATAGTTTGGCGATTGGTCTATAATTGGAAACATTTGCTTTACAGCCCTTTTTATGAATAGGAATAATAAAAGAGTCCTTCCATATAGATGCGAAAATCCCTAGACTAATATATTTTTGAAAAAGAGTGAGCGAAATTGGCTGCACATTTCTTTAAAACAATTGCAGGCATACCGTCTGGGCCCGATGAGAAATCGTCTTTTAGCTTGTTAATCTTCTGGACCAAATCATCAACGTTAATGTTGATTGAGTTCCAGTCACAGTTAGTTAAATAAGAAAAGTAGTTTATGTCTGGTTCAAAATTATCTTCGGAAAAAGCAAGACTGAACAAATTTGCAAGTAAATTAGTTATAATTTTAAAATCATTTGAAGAATGATCTAATTAGGTAAGTGTAGCTGGATAGCCATCGGACTTCTTTTTTAAGTTTATAAATTGTCAAAAACTTTTAGGATCAGCGATGATATCGAATTGCATTTTATTAATGTATGCATCATAGAGTAGCTTGCAATGAGTGGAAGGTTCATGGTATGCATCCAGATAGAGAGAATGGTCGGTTTCTGATCTGGATCTCAAATATTTTTGCCACATACCGTTTCTGGAGTTTCGGAGTGTCTGCAGTTCTCTTGAATACCATGGAGGTGACGATGAGATATTTTTCCAGGGTGCATAAGGTACAGACAGGAAAAGACATTAAAAAATTACCGAATAAAAGTGATTGGTTAACGTATTAATACTATTGTTTACATTGTAATTAAAAATTAAGTCAACATTTATATTACTGAGAAGTTCATTCAATTTGATAAAGTCAGCTTTGCGAAAATTAAAATGGTATACTTTTTCAGACTCTACGTCAGTATGATCGTGATCGAAACCAAAAGTTAAATATAACGGTGGATGATAGAGGTCAATAGTGGAAAGAATTAAGCTACTTTTCTGAACAATGCAGTTATTAGGTTCATTACAAAAAATTAAATTAAATTGTCTATTTAGATTGTTTTTGACATCGCTATTCTGGTTAAGGCCTGAATGAGAAATATTATCAGTAAATAACACCTCTTTTTCGGTTGTTGCATTACAAGCAACAAAATGAGAGTCAGCTTCTGATCGAGACCAGATAAAATTAGGGAGATTAAAATCACCCAACACCAATAAGCTATCATGTATTTCCATGGTGTCGCATAAATAGTCAACTGCATCTATCAAAAGTTGGTAACAATTTATTGGGCTTCAAGGTTTCAAGTAGCAACACACAACATAAAGAAAGGGTTGTCCATTTTGCGGTTTCAAAAGTATAGGGCTGAATTTGACATCTGTCAAACTAAGTTGTTAAACCAATTTTTCTGTCTGACATTTACGAAAATAGATCGCTTAACTATCGCACAACGCATAAAAATAGTTAAAATCTACTACAAAAATGGTGATTCTGCCACAGCCACATAACGTGCTTTAAGAGGAGATTATGGCTTACATAATCGTTAAACTACGCAAGCAATTGGCCTGTGCATCATCGTTTCGCTCGTACGACTGAAAATTTCGCTGCTGTAAGTGAAAGTGTTGCCGAAGACCCGAATGGGTCGATTCCTCGTCGTTCTCAGGAATTAGGACTGTCTTACGGCACATTATAGCATATTTTGCATTTGGATCTTCACCTTCATCAATATAAAGTCCAGCTCACACAACAACTGAAGCCAGCTGACCATTCACAACGTCGTAGATACGTCGAATGGGTGCTTGAACAACAGGCGGTGGACGACCATTTTTCGAACAAAATTTTCTTCAGCGACGAAGCACATTTCTCACTCGGTGGACATGTTCATAAACAAAATTGTCGTATTTGGGGTTCTGAGAATCCTCAAGTAACTGAAGAGAGGCCATTGCATCCTCAAAAAGTCACTATTTGGGGCGCTCTTTGGTCCGGATGTGTGATTGGACCTTACTTCCGGAACGACTTTCACTGTCAATTCGGAGCGTTGTGGTCATATGATAACCGACTTTTTTTTACTGCTATTGAAGAATACGACTTGGAGAATATGTGGTTTCAACAGGACGGTGCCACATGCCACACAACTCGAGCGAATATGGCTCTATTGCCAGTGACATTTCCTGGCCGCGTAATTTCTCGTCGTGGCGATATCAACTGGCCACCAAGTTCATGCGATTTCACACCGCTGTACTTTTTTTGTGGGGCTTCGCGAAAGATCGTGTTTATGCAGATAAACATGAGCACTTGAAAACCAACATTCGTCAAGTTATGGCTGAGATACTGCCTAATAAGTGTCAAAACTTGGTCGAAAATTACCTCAAAAGAATCGATGCTTGCAACAATTCGCGTGGTGGTCATTTAAATGATGCAGTATTTCGCACATAATGTCAACGTTCAAATTTTATAAAAAAAAAAGAAATATCATTAAAAAAAAAATATTTTATATGTGTTTTATTTGCTTTTACTTTATAAACCGCAAAATGGATAATCCATACTTTTATGCTTAATATTGATTTTAACACAAATTAGCTCAATATTTACAGTGTTAGGAATGTCAACTAAAAAACTGTGGTACTTAGAGTGAACCGCAATAAGAACCCCTCTCCCAGCCTGTTCACGTAAGCCCAAGAAACCATGCTTTCGATAAACGTTAAAATCTGATGTGAAAAACTCATTATTATTGAAACTATTATTAAGATTCGTCTCAGTCAGACCAAACACATCGAAAGAAAGTTCTTTCGAATTTAAAAATACATCGTGGGCTTTAGAGCGAAATCCCCTTACATTTTGATAGTAAAGGGACTAGCTTATTAGTTTTTTTGAGCTGCGTTTAAGTTGATGTTGGGTCTTGGACACAACAACACGACCACAAATTCTTGAATAAAAGTATTGATGGGCCAAGATGTTGGAGACAGTAAAAAATTAAACATTGGGGCAGGAACTGTTATCTTGAATGATGCAACACTTGTAATGTTTTTAAATTTAATAAGGTTATGATCATTGTAAATGCTTTGCTGATTTAAAACAGATTTAATGTGATTAAGAATATCTGTTTGAGATGTTGAGATATCAAATTTTGAGATAAATATGCACTTAGGGATATGTATCACTCTAGTTTGAGAGACAATAAGAGGTGGACAGTTTTTAATAACTGATGGAGTGACATTGACTGGGGAATTCAGACTACGAATACTGCTAGGGTTAATGAAGAACGAATTAAGTAGAGGAGGAGTACTATTAACGTTGATGGGACATTGTAATTCATCTTGAAGAGACGTAATGATATGAGCATTAATAGGTTTATCGTTCAAATCGAAATTCGTAGGAGTTGAAATATCAGTATTGATCAGTGCAGTACAGCTTTCGCGCGTAATTATCACCTCTTTCTCCAAAATTGCTAAATTACCGCTGCATTCCTCAAAATTGTTTTTACTGATTGTAATCAAGTTGTCAAGATCCTTTGACAGCTGGAGAACGGATTCTGAAATTTAATTATTACTAGAGTTGTTGTTTTCGTGCAAATTATGAATATTACTGTTAGCTAAGCTTATAATATATATTCTTAATATTGACGCTACGAATTTGCCACCTTGTACAACCGAACTACAGCAACAAATTCTACGAGCCCATTATATTTGCAGCCTATGGCGAAACGTTCATTTAAAGCAACCTACAAAATTATTGCCCCATGAAAATGGTAGGGTGCAACAGGAGCAGAAGTACAATTTACGATCGTTCGAAGGTGAACAATATCATATTATTGTTAATGATATTATTGTTCAACCAAAAAATTACGACGATACAATTGATGTCACTAGTATGTTACATTAGAACAATTCAATGAAATGAATGTAATATAATAAGAATTCTTACAGACGACGAAAATGATGATGCCGACGAAGATGATGATCATGATGACAAGAAGTTTCAATCATTTTATGGTCTAACTGACATTTAACAGTAAATATGGAAATAAAAAGAATTTATTTATTTATGTTTTAAATTAAAAATACATTATGTTTTGTGAACACATTTTAAGTTGATGTTAATATTCTGACTTTTATTAATAACAATTTGAGCAAGGATTTGAAGAGAGCTGCCTAGTAGAATGGCCAAGTAATTGGTTCAAGATGTACCAAAATTTGGTTCTCAAACACCCGGTAGTTATCATAATTCGGAAAATCATTCAATCTTTGACATCGTCTTTTTTGCACTTTCCACCAAGATTTTTGTCAGGGAACGCCTATATAGACTATTGAGGAGCTAACCTAAACAATGGTTTTTATAAGAATCGTTATCAAATGACATAAGTATAGGCTCTAGGGACGTCGCCCGCCGTTTTCACCACCCAAAATGTCTGCCATTTTCAAAAACGAGTCCGTGACATCACTGGCTACGACCTACAAAAAAAATCAGCCGTTATCAAGTGACGTAACTTCATGGATTTTTTAACCATTCCGGGGTCCGTGGCCGCCACACCCACCACTAGACGCTTGGCGGACTTCCGGATTATTTTTCACCAGTACTAAAAGGTTACAATAAAACAAATTATTTGTATTATAAAATGACGTACGTATTTTTGTCGTTGGCTCTTAGACTATATCATTTTGTTTCTGCGATAACTGTTCGATTTTTTTGCTTTTATAAAGAGCATCGTCGGCATCCATATTCCATGTTATACTCTTTATGACTGTTCCTAAAACATTTGTAAGTCCTCTCTTTCGTCGCAGGTTCGGCGTTAATGTCTTAAATTTAGCTTGTAGTTGTTCATATTTGATTTTAATCACGTTAAGTGAGTCATTGAAGCCGTCGATTTTGTTTAGGATGTTCAGGGCCTATAGTCTTAATATTGTCCTCGCAATTTTCTAAGCGTATTATGTGGATTAAATTTTTGTACGTCCTTATTGGCCTGGCAGTTGCAATTTCATTGTCAGGAGCCCATGATTACTCGTCAGATCTTGTTCTTCTATTGTCTGATCTGTTGTCGTCGCGTCGCTGCTAGTAGGGTGATAATTGTGAACCTAAAATTTCCGTCTGCTTTTTATTGTTGATTTATGGAGTTTTTGATTGTTAATAGCACGGACTGTCAGTTCTCTATTGTTTTTTAACTTTATGTTTACTGAATATTGGGGTTAATTTATTTCTCCTATTTTATTTTCTTTAAATAAATGATCATGTCCTTATAAATACTACATGGTTTCTCTCTGTTCTGATTTAATTTGCTTAAATTTTTTTCTATCTGGTTCCCTGTTTTGTTTTTAATGGATGGGAATAATTCCGCTTGAAACTCGTTTAATTTATTTAGGTAGTCATGCACGTTACTATATTTTATATTCTTGAATTTATAGGTTCTACCGTAAAAAAGTTCATATGATGCAAATTTTGTAGCAGAGTGGATGGAGTTATTATAGGTTATCAAAGTTTCATGGAGTATGTCGTTGTGGGCTCTATCATTATTTTTCGTTTAACTGATTCTGTATGTTTCAGTTAGTGTGGAGTGGAGACTTTCAGCGGGAAGTTTGCAACTTGATTGTTGAAGCAACGTTATATGTTGGTTTATATTATATTGCTTAACGAAGTCTTTGAACATAGAAGAAGTAAATTCTGCCCCTTGGTCTGATATAATTTTGGTTGGGTTGCAATGGAGACTCCTGAAGTGTAAAAGGGATTTTATTATTGTCAGACTATTTCTAACTGGGTCTGAGTACGCTGCTGCGAACTTAGAAAATTTTTCAATAATCGTGAGATTTTTTATAATTAATACTATAAATGTCAATATGTACGATTTCTAGATGCTTTTCAGGGTTTTGTGGGATTTGAAATACAATTTTTTGGGGTTTCCTATCGTATTTGACATAGTTCGCAATTATTTATGACTTTAGTGATTTTGTTTTTCATGAATGGAAAAAAGAATTCACGCTTCAGATGAAAGAGTGTCTCATTTATACCTCGGTGGTTATTTTTCATATGGTAATCGTTAATCTGCGTTTATCTTAACATTGTTCTCAAGTATATCTTTTAATATTTCTGTGCAGCAACGAATTATTTTGAAGGCTTTATTATTTAAAAAGTAATTCGGGTAAACACTTTGGATGACCTTGAAAGTTTCGTCATCGGTGTAAATAACGTAATTTTTATTTGGGGGAACATATTTTTTGAAAATGGAGATAATATCATTCTCCGAAAAACTGTTTTTCTAAAGTTCGCCTCTGTTAATTTTTAAATGGCATTTTTGTACTTGTATTGGCTTATCTCTTTCGTTTCTTTTTAGTATAAGCTGGACATTGAATTCATTTAAAGGACGTTCAAATATATTTATATCAAAATTGTATTTATATATGTGATCGTTCATATTTTTAAGAGCAGAGTGGATTGTAGATCCACTAGAATTGGGATTTGCTTGGTTAGCTTCGTTTATGTTTAATTCAATTTTCTCATTTTGATTTTCTATTTATATTCTGCTGAGTCCATCGGCCGGCGTTCAGATTTAATGTCCCTTTTTATTTGCGATTATAGGTACTATAAGACAAGTTATGCTTTCGTAAAAAAAAAATTCTAACAATCAAACATGGCATAACGATCATAGAGAAGCATACACAAGTGATCGCCAAAAAATGTCTGTCTGTCTGTCTGACAGTATGTCTGTCAGTCTGTCCGTCTGTATGTATAACGAGCTACAGCCTAAACGGCTAAAGCGATTGCCGTCAAATTTGGTATGTGTGATTATTTTAGTATTCCTCAGAGGGGAAATTGAAATTTTATTCTTAGGCCTAAAAATAACGGTACCTGCCATATGACCTTGAAGGAAAATATTATTTTTCTCTAAAACGGCTCCAACGATTTTGATAAAACTTTTTGAGAATTTTTTTTGCTGGTAATAGCTATCATTTGATATAAACCAAGTTTACAGAAAAAGTCTATTAACGGTACCTTTCATATAACTTTTTTCTTAATTTTTGGTTTTCTCGGTAACGGTACATTAAATTTCTGTCAAATTTTTTATCTGAGAAAATCGAAGTCGATTAATTATTTTTGCACATCAAAATTTTGAATAACTTTTTTTTTTAAATTTGAAAAATCAATAATTTTAAAACTAATAAAAAAAATAATTTTAAATTTTATATTCACATGAACATTAATAGTTTCTAAAAAATTGCATACCTAAATTTCAAAAGAATTTTGTTTTCAAAAAGCGAAAAATAAAAAACAGGATTTCATCAAAACCCGTCCTACAATGTTCGAGATACTTTGTTGTAAAATTTTCATTGATCCTTGGCATCTAATGGCGTTCTTCGTTTTTTCGAAAAACTGATTAAAGTGATGGTTTTGGCAGTTCAAATAAGTTTAAAAAACGATTTTTTCCCAATTATACACCATTCACATTCATTATATACATGTATGTAGTTGAACATATTTACATTATTACCTACCTAATTTACATAATTAAAATCCATTTAAATATACATTTGTAGGTACCTATTTAACTATTCCTTGAATCATGCATTCGGCAATTCATTTTATTAAGAATCAAGGTAATATTACCTACATTGGCTTTAAATCTGCATAGGATAACTATAACAGACGAGCTACCTACCAACAGCGTCAGTGAGTAACACAAAAGTTGTTAACTACAAGAGCAAGTTTGTACGATCCAGTAGTGCATTTTATTTGTAAACGATTTCGTAGTCGAACTCTTCTAATTTCAGCCGCCATCTGACTAGTCTTGAACTCGGATATCTAAGGTTCATTATCCACTGCAGTGGCCCATGATCGGTAAAGATTTTAAATTTGTGCCTAAAATGGTAGGGACGGAAATATTTCGTTGCCCAGACAATTGCTAAAAGCTCTTTTCGATAGTAGAATACCTACATTGTGAGTCCGTTAAGATCCTACTAGCATACCAGATTGGTTTGGCGCTACCTATGGTGCCTTGTGATAGGATTGCACATATTGCGTAATTACTCGCATCCGTAGTTAATACGAATGGTCGAGAGAAATCGGGTCATTGATTAGGAGATCTTTCAACATCTCGAAAGCTGTAACGTACTTTTTATCAAGTGTTATTGATTTCCCTTTACTCAGGCACTCTGTAAGTGGTTTTGTTAACTTTGCAAAGTCTTTAATGAACTTGCAATAGTATCCAAGGAGGCATAGGAATGATTTTATTTCTTTTTGCGTTTTTGGAACTGGGAAATTTTTTACAGCTTTAATCTTGTCGGGCTTGGGTCTTACTCCATCCCTGAAGATTATATGCCCTAGAAATCCTGGCTCTTTGTGAGGCAATTCGGTTTTTTCTAGCTGCACTTAAAATTAAATTCTTGTAATCTTAAAAAAACTTTCTTCAGGTTTTCAAGATGTTCTTGTAGGGAGGTTGAAAAGACGACTATGTCATCTAAACATACTAAACAGACTTTCACCACGAGACCACTCAATACGTGGTTCATCACACGTTGGAAGGTAGATGGAGCATTTTTAGGTCCGAACAGCATTCGCACGAACTCGAAGTGACCTCCTTCAACTGTAAATGCTGTTTTAGGTATATCTTTTGGGTCCATCATTATTTTGTGGAACCCACTTGCCAAATCTAGCGTGGAGAATACATGCATTTCCCTAATTTATCCAGGATGTCCGTTATGTTTGTGAGTGGATATTTTATTTGTGGATTGTTTTTATTTCATTTAGTCGACGAAAATCGATGATAAGTCGCCACTTTGTCGTGGGTATATCTTTTCCTTTCGGGACTACCCATACTGGGGAACTCCACGGCGAATGGCTGGGACGAATGATTCCTTGTCTGAGTAGCTCTTGTATCTGCTTTTGAACTTCCAGTTAATTTACATATGGGTATCTGTACGACCTGTTATATATGGGGACACCGTCATCAGTTGGTCTTTTGTGTTTAACAGCGGTAGTGGAAGTGAGAGGTTGGGCTTTTTGAAAAAAAAATATCTTCAAATTGATTGCACAATTTAATTATTGATTTCTTTGCTTCGGGATTCAGATGGTTAAGTTTAAATGAATTAATTATATCGGGAATTTATTCGTCATGCGATTGTGCATACGTTTCTGTTATATCAACTTCGCAAAATTCAGTATTTGAATATGGACAGACATTCATGGGTTGTTCCAAAAAGATAGTTTGTTCCTTGTTCGAAGTATTAGTTACTTCAAGGATGCTATACAAATCTTTAGCGACATATATTCCCTCTGAAATGGAACGCTTAGTTTAATTTCAGTTGGTCTTATGGAAATATCACCATTTCGTATGCTTAAGGGGAGGCGACAGATCATTTTGAGTATGGAGGAAAAGTGAATGTCTAGGCCGATAAGGCCATTGAAGTATCATGGAATTTGGATACTAAAAATCTAATTGTTCCATGTGCTTGGAACTCAGAAAAAGTAGGAAATATTATCGCTCTATTAATCGTGTGTTCTTTACAAATAGTTTTATAATTTTTATAACTGTTTTGCTAATTGGGATTTGAAATTGATGGTCGGCAACCTCGGGGTTAATGAAAGAAGAAGATGCACCAGTATCAATTAAGAATCTGAGTGGTCGTCCAAATGGTGAAGAAATATTTACGTAAGGTAAGATATTTCCATGTTTATGAGCTTCTATATATCCGATTGACTCCCAGAGGCCGATTCGCGAAAATTTTCGGTGTCTTCTGGATGGTTAATTCCTTGAAATGTCTCAAGCTCTTGTTGGAATTGTTCGCTATAGTACCCGTCCAGATTCTGGTATGGATTTCCGAACTCAAAGTCCGGGCTGTCAATGGGTTCATTTGGATACTCATATTGAGGATATACTGAAGTTTCCGGGTGCTCCACGTCGATGTTATGAAGTTCTCTAGAGGGACCTGTTTGCTAAAGAAGTTACCAAGTGTTCTGGTGTTTTGTAGACCTAAGTTGTGTTGTGTTGAGGGTTGCATTCTGGAGTACGTAGTATTTGCCTCCATAGGTTGTTGTGGGGTTATATGTTGTCTATTTGAGAATTGGCCAGAGCCGGGGTTTGTTTTAAAGGGTCTGTTTAAATGCTGGTTACCTTGTCCTGTTATGTGACTTAAGAAATTAGTAGTGTTGGGCAAATGTTGTACTGGTCTATTATGTGGATTTCCATTAAATGCTCGTTTAAAAGTTTGTTGATCCGACCCTGGTCGATGGTTGGAATTAAAAGAGGTATGTATCTGATTTTGGGTTTTCTGCGAAATTCTGGGGAAGGTTTGAAATGTATTGTAGGTTTGATTTTGGCTTTGCTGAGGTATTCTAGAAAAAGCTTGAAATTGGTGAGTGGAAAACGGAAGTTTCCTCATTGGTTCGTGTTTCATGTATGAGATATTCTGTTCTTTCGTACAATACCCGAAGGCTTCAGATAGGGTTGAGGATCTCATAGCCCTTACTGTAGAACCAAGTGGTTCTCTGAGCCCTGAAAGGAAAGTATTCAAGCACATTTCTTTATATAAGTTATTTTTTAGCGGTTATGACATTAGCCTCAACTTCATGTATCTGAACGTGAATAGTCATTGCTGCTTGAATTGCAATTACCTCACTATAAAAATTCTCTAATGTCTTATTATTTTTCCTTAAACTGTGTAAATCGCGTATAAGAGACGTCTCATTTCGCTTATCTGAAAAAGGATTTCGGTCATAAGTTGGAATATCCTTTACTATGTCTCGGACTCTAAGGGAGTTTAAGAGGGTGATCTTGGCTGACGCTGTGGGCACTATTGCTGCTGTTTCATTGTTTGCCATTATGTTTTTTTCACTAATTAAATCTAAATTATTGTTTTCAAATAAATTTATTTTTTCAATATCTAAAACTACGTTTGTTTCACAAATCTACATATATAAAAATCAATGCCACTTTTCGTTGTAATTTTATAACTCAAGAACGGGCTCACCTATCCAAACCAAATTTTTGGCTTTGTTCGGACTATTTAGTAGATGGTTTATATGAAGTTTGCACAAAATCGGTCGAGCGGTTCTTCATTTATCACATTTTTTGTAACAAATGAATTCAATAAATGTCGGATCATTTTGTTAGTGGGGATTTTGCTGTCAAATTGAAACTTTTTTCATATGGGGATTGTGCTGTCAAATTGAAACTTTTTTTTAGTGCATTCATACAAACGGTGAGTCTTGAATTGTTCAAATGTACTATGTATATGTGTGCGTGTACTTTTCTCAGTTTTTGAGCGATACTGATACACCACTATTTATGCAGCAATTTGTTTTTAATTTTATTTATTCTTTTTTATAATATGAAGGAATAATGCCACGAGCCGGGCGAGCAAATATAGGTCGGCGAACGCGTAATGCAAATGGTGTGGCATTACTAAGACGATCACAAACTGCAAATGAACGCGCACAAGCTAATGCATCGCAGCGTGAACGTAATGCACGAAATAGATCTGTTGACCCTGCACCTGTACTGAATCTTGCACGACGATCACGAATACGTGGTGCTCTTTTGGCTGAAATGATGCGTGCTGCTTTTAATTACAACAGTCAAATTGATTATAGTATGTACGGATACATTGGAATGATGGACGCAATATGTCCACATTATGATGCGGCTAACTTTCTAGGTGAAACGCCCGGAATGTGTTGTGCTAATGGCAAAGTGAGATTGCCAGCATTAGAAACTCCACCCGAACCATTGTATTCATATATTTTTGGGACATCTCAAACGTCAAATCACTTTTTGAGTCATATTCAACAATACAATTCGGCATTTCAAATGTCTTCTTTTGGTGCTACTAAAATTATTAGAGATAATTTCATGCCGACGTTTAAGGTAAATACTTCAACAGAATTGTCCCATGTTTATATCAATCTGAATCATAAAGTATTCAATTGTTTTAAAAATTCTCATCCAACATCTACCTAAAATTGAGTACATGTTACAGATTCAGGGCCAGATTTATCATCAAGCTGGTTCGTTATTGCCATACCCCGACGCTGATCATCAATTTTTGCAAATTTATTTTATTGGTGATGAAAATCGTGAATTAGATCAACGTTGTGCAATTGTTTCGAATACAAGACGAGAAATTATTTATGAGCTACAAAGGTTTATCCATCAACATAACGCATTAGTTCAATTGTTCAAAATTGCTCGGGATCGTATGCCATCTGATAATCACAAAATCGTAATAAGGGCTGATAGAACACCTTCTGGAAGAGCATGCAAGGTGATTCAATGCACCGTCAATTGATGAGGTTGCAATTGTAATTCTTGGTGATCAGCTTCAATCCCGTGATATTGTACTTCATCCCAGAAATGAGCAATTGCAACCTGTTTCGGAACTTCATCGTAGTTACGATGCATTACAATACCCAATATTGCATTGGAAAGGTGACGATGGCTACCATATCAATATACCAATGATTGATCCACGAACAGGTAAATAATAATTGACCTATTTTCAGTGTGTTGACATTTCATTTGTATAATTTTCTAAAGTCAAATTTTGCACATATTTTCAGGTCTACATGTACAGAAAAAAGTTAGTGCCATGAATTTTTATTCGTATCGATTGATGGTTCGTCCACAAGAAGAAAATTATATCTTGAGATGTGGTAAACTATATCATCACATTGATATGTATGCCAAAATAGAAACTGAACGTCTTAATTTTATTCGTTTCAACCAAGCAAAATTAAGATCCGAAGAATATATTCATTTGCAAGATGCGATAGCGAATGATGCTAATGTTAATGACATCGGACGTTTAACTATATTGCCATCTTCGTATATTGGTCTTTTTTTTTCTTTTAATTTCATTTTTATTTCATATTAACTTATAACTATCTTAAAGCTAGACAAAAATGTTTAAAACTAGCCTAACTAATTATCAATAACTTACAACTAATTTACTGGCCCTTTACGGGCGCTCTAAATTAAACAATAACTCTTACAACTAATGTCTTTCGACCTAAAAACTATTTTAATTAAATCTAATTTTCTTTATTTATTTTATATTTCAAGAAACTTTTACACAAAAAACTTGGTATCTTATCATTTTTTTTTTTTTTTTTTTTTTTTTTTTTTTACTTATAAATAAAATAAAATATATTAAAAATAATTAAAACTACTTAAAATACCTAATAATACTTAAAACTACTTAAAAACTAGAACAGCCACAGCAGCATTTTTTTCGTTTTTTAATTTTTTTTTTGTTTATTTTGTATATGCATGCAGAAACACACCAACATGCAACCCACCCATACATGTACATACGCACATACATATACGTACGCACATACATGTACAGACACGCAGATACATCCACGTATGCCCCCGCATACATACATATTTTTAATTTTTTTTTGGTGCCACCCCGACTGTTCCCTATACATAATGCCCTAAATCTATCTAAGTCGGCCAAGATATACCATCTTCATCGACTTTAAATATCACGATGGTGTTCAGAGAGCCACCAGAACTGGTTCTCCTGTTTCGCCCTATCCCTCCGGTCCCGATCGGACACAGTCCTACTGAACCGAATGCGCTCTTCTCCACCTTGAGCGATGACGTCTCGACCATACAGGAGTCGCCTATCCACAGTTTTCCGGCTGACGTGGTAGATGAGCGGAACAGCCCCTCCATCCTGTATCAGCCCTCGACTGTCTAAGTAGAGGAATGCCTCGGGAGGGATGTAACCACCTAACCGCGCACTCTCAAAATATTCGTTATTGGGGTAATAAGCCCCAAAAATTAAGCTGTTAGTTGAGGACATCGCTCTTGCAACGTGACCACGAATCAGCTTGAACAAAAAATTATCTATTCTGTTTATGTTGGCTCCGTTGTATAGAACCTGGTTGGAATAATATCTTGTGTACTCCGACTCTGGTGTTCTGTGTAATCCAAGGCAACGTCTAAGACATTGCCTCTCAAACACCCGAATCTTTTCCATTTGAGATGGGGCAACATTGAACCGCACCGGGCATCCGTAGGCAATCATCGGCCTGATGAGGGCCATGTAGCAAATCACCTTCACCCTGCTATCCAGGCGGCTGCTATAAAACAGTCGTTTTGTCAAGGCAAAGGCTCCCCTAGCCCTGGCCAAAGCAGCACCTATATGTCTGTCGAAATACAGGTACTGATCTAACCAGATGCCAAGGTACTTTACTACACTTTCACTCGCCAGTGGATGTCCATGTGGCCCTACGATCACCAGCTTGCTCCAGTTCTTTCTCGTACCCCTTGAGGCGCTAGACAACGGAGTCCTAAGCAAAATAGTTTCTGATTTCTGGAAGTTGATTTTTAACTTCCAGTCATCACAATATCGCTGAATCTTGTCGAAGTCACTCTGCAACAGACTTTTGATGACCTCAACTGTATTAGCTGTTCTGTACGCAATTAGATCGTCGGCGTACGCAATTGCCTGAGTTAGACTACCTATCAGATCGCTTGTGTAAATGCTGAATAGAATCCGCGAGTTAACCGCTCCCTGCTGAAGACCATTATTAATATTAAAAATTGCGGTAGAAGTTACATTGCCACTCTTGACAACAAACTTTCTACCATTTAGCATGTCATAAAGCATATACAATAGAGGTTTACTTATACCTAGTCTGGTTAGCTTTAGATAGAGACCTTCTAACCATACGGTGTCAAAGGCCTTCTCCAAATCAACCAGACAGGCACCCGTACACTGCTTTTTAGTTTTGTTCCATTGGATATCAGAAACTAGTTTAGACGCGGCATGAATTGTGTCATGTCCCGCCTTAAAACCGAACTGATTATCCGGGATGATATTTTTGTCCTCCGCCCACTTGAACAGGGCTCTATTAATAACCTTTTCAAATACTTTGCTGATACTCGGAAGAAGACTTATCGACCGGAGATTCGCCGGATTGGAGTTGTCCTTTCCCTTTTTTGGGAGAGGGTGCACCACAGCTGCCTTCCACCGCACTGGATAATATGCATTATTCAGCGCGTTGTTAAACAGTGTGCTATAAATGTCAACTGCTTCTTGAGGCAAATGTCGTAGTACAACGTTGGATATACCATCGACTCCTGAAGACTTCTTTTTCTTTAATGAATCGAAGATGAGCTGGAGGTCATTCTTTGAAATTAATAGGGGACTGGGCCCATTTCGGTCGGCGATTATGGCGTTTGCCAAATCTTCATTATTAAACTCGGTAAAACCAAAGTTCTCAGATGGCCATTCGCTTATATCGTTTCGGAGCCATAAGTGATGAAGCAGATCTCTGTTCTCCAGGTCATGATTCGGGCGAATGCTAGCATTCACCTTGTACACTTGCTGGAAAGCAGCCCCCACAGCCTCCACCTTCTCCTGCGGATCTTCGATTATGAAGAGGTCATCGTCCAAGACGGCGTCATCTGGGTCCATGCCTGCTGTCAGAAGTACGTCTCTGTTTTGTGTCGTCCTCTGGAGCTTAAGACACGGAAGGTCGTTTTGATCTTTTCTTCTGAATATCTTATTAATTTGTGGGAACACACTCGGGTCGGTAGCGTTCACGGCCCGAATTTTGTTGTCCCAAAACAAATTAATGGACAACCTATAATTTTCTTTGATCAATTGGTTGATGTTTTTGATGGACGACTTCAGTGTCCTTATCTCCAGATCTCTTGTGTCAGTAAACCGTCTGTACAAGCGTTTTAGTCTTGTCAGTAAGCCACTTTTTTGTCTGTGTAGTGCATCAATTGTCGCGTTACGGTACATGTCAGTTGCGTTACGTTCTTTGTATTTCGGTATTGCCCTGTTCATTGTTCGTTGAATTGTTTCGTCCATTTGTTCTAAGTATCTGTCAATTTCAGTATTTGTCATGTTCCTGTCATTTGGTGTGGATATACCATTTGATCGTAATTCGCTCAATAAGACTTCGTATATTGGTAGCCTACGGCATATGAACGAATATGCACAAGACGCAAAGTCTTATGTACGAAAATACGGTCGACCGGATCTGTTCATTACATTAACATGTAATCCGCAGTGGGATGACATCAAAAACAATTTATTTGAAGGAGAGTCGACAACTGATCGTCATGACATTACAGTACGTGTGTTTCGGCAAAAATTGAAAGCACTTACGGATTTAATTGTGAAATTATGTGTATTTGGAGAGGTGCGTTGCCATATGTACTCCATCGAATGGCAAAAAAGGGGATTGCCGCACGCACATATATTAATTTGGCTGGTACATAAAATAACTCCGGATCAAATCGATAACGTTATGTCAGCTGAAATTCCTCATCAAACTGTTGATCCTGAGTTATTTCACATTGTCGTTAAAAACATGATACATGGTCCGTGCGGTGAACTAAATATGAATTCGCCATGTATGATTGATGGAAAGTGTTCGAAACGATACCCAAGACAATTGACTTTAGACACAATAACGGGCAATGATGGATATCCGTTGTATCGACGTAGATCATCTAATGATAATGGCAAAACGGCAACCATTAGATTGCGTAACCAGGACGCTGAAGTTGATAATCGTTGGGTGGTTCCGCATTGTCCATTATTATCGAAAATATTCAATGCTCATATAAATGTGGAGTATTGTAATTCAGTAAAATCCATTAAATATATTTGCAAGTATGTAAATAAAGGGAGCGATATGGCTGTTTTCGGCGTTGCTGGTGATAATAGAAATGATGAAATTAATCAGTGTCAAATGGGGCGCTATATTAGTAGTAATGAATCTGTCTGGAGGATTATGTCGTTCCCAATGCACGAAAGACATCCTGTGGTTGTTCACTTGGCTGTGCATCTTGAGAATGGCCAACTTGTTTATTTTAATGAAGCAAATCTATTGAAAAGAGTAGCACAACCACCTCCGACTACGTTGACCGCTTTTTTTCAAATTATGCGAAACTGATACATTTGCGATAAATTTGTTATATTCTGAAGTGCCTCAGTATTACACATGGAATGTGTCTTCGAAAAAATTTCAAAGACGTAAACAAGGAACAGCAGTCGATGGTCATCCAGGCATTTTCCAAACAGATGCAATTGGGAGAATATATGCAGTACATCCAAACAATGCTGAGTGTTTTTATTTGCGATTGTTATTAGTTAACGTCAATGGCCCAAAATCATTTCAAGAATTGAGAACAGTCAACGGTCATTTGTGTCAAACATATCGTGGAGGATGTCAACTCTTGCATTTGTTGGAGGATGATGCACATTGGGATTCAACACTTCATGTTGCATCTACTTCATCCTCAACAAATACGAATGCTATTTGCCATTATATTATCAACATGTATGCCATCAAATCCACTAGAATTATGGAACAAATATAAACATTATATGGCAGAAGATATTTTAATTCGTATGCGTCATCATGCAAGAAATCCTGATTTATTGATTACATTGGAAATGCACAACGAAACTTTGATAATAATTGAAGATATGTGTCTAACGATTGTAAATAAAGCATTAGAACAATTGGGTATGACCGCACCAAATCGTGAGATGCATGATTTGCTTGATCGTGAATTGCAACGCGAGCGGGAATTCAATTCTAATGAATTGCGTTTATTTGTACAATCGAATATAACCAAATTGAATATTTAGCAAGAACATGTATATGACATAATCAGGCAAGCCATTTCCAATAATGCAGTTGGATTATATTTCTTGGATGCACCTGGTTGTACAGGCAAAACGTTCGTTATATCATTGTTTTTAGCGACTATTCGATCGGAAGATAAAATTGCATTGACACTTGCATCTTCGGGAATTGCTGCTACATTATTAGAAGGTGGTCGGACCGCACACTCTGCATTAAAATTGCCATTGAATGTACAGGTGATTGAAACTCCAACTTGCAATATTTCGAGAAATTCTGCTATGGCAAAAGTTCTGCGATTAACTTCAATTATTTTATGGGATGAGTGTACAATGGCGAATAAAAAATCACTAGAAGCATTTAATCGAACAATTCAAGATTTACGTGGTAATCAACAGCTTTTTGGTAGTGCTTTGATATTACTGTCAGGGGATTTTCGTCAAACATTGCCTGTCATTCCTCAATCAACTCCTGCTGATGAAATAAATGCCTGTTTGAAGTCATCAGTTCTTTGGAGATATGTACAAAAATTGACACTGAACATTAATATGCGTATTCACATACAAAATGATCCAGCTGCCCATGAATTCGCAAAGCAATTGTTAGAAATTGGTGATGGCAAAATACAAATCGACAGTACCAACGGATTGATCGCTGTACCAAACAATTTTTGTACAATTGCGCAATCGATAGATGAATTGATTGAATATGTTTTTCCGAATTTTATTCAGAATTATAGAAATCATGATTGGTTGAGATAACGCGCCATTTTAGCACCGAAGAACATTCATATCAATGCCATTAATTTTCAAATTCAAGCGAAACTGCCATTGTAGTCACTACATGTAAATCAATTGACAGTGTTATGAATCAAGATGAGGCAGTGAGTTATCCAATTGAATTTTTAAATTCAATGGAACCGGCTGGTATGCCACCGCATTGCTTAAATCTGAAAGTTCGTTGTTTGATTATATTATTGCGAAATATTAACCCACCAAAACTGTGTAATGGCACCAGATTGGCAGTGAAAAAACTATTGCCAAATTTGATTGAAGCTACGATCTTATATGGTAAATCAAAAGGAGAAGTTTGTTTGATACCACGTATCCCTATGATTCCAACTGATATGCCATTTGAGTTCAAACGATTACAATATCCTGTGCGTTTATCATTTGCGATGTCCATCAACAAGGCCCCAGGGCAAACACTTCACGTTTGTGGTGTGAATTTGGAGGAATCATTGTTTATTCACGCTCTAAATGGAAAAACAAAAAATATTGTTTATCCAAATGTTTTGGATTAAGTTTTAAAATAGCTAGGAATTAATAAAATATTTTTTTGTTTGAATAAATGAATTTGATGTTACAATTAAATTTGTTTATTATTTCACTTTATACGTAGCGAAGCACGTACCGGGCCGCTAGTTAAATCTAAATTATTATTTTTAAATAAATTCCCTCTTTCAGAAACTGCAATGTATAAACCAGAATTTTTGTTATCTAAATTATTTGTATTATTAAAATTAGTTTGCTCTCTTAACTCTACGTTAGAACTATTGGAGTTGTCAAATACCCGGTTTTCGGGATTTTGAACATAGGAAACGAAAAGGAAAATTCGTTATTTTGACTTGTGTAATTTCATTGTGTTTTCCTTGCGCATATACCGCTTGCGAGTTCGATGTTCCTTCGAAAAAAAACAGTGGTTATATGTATGTTTTTTTGTTTTTTTTTTTACGGGATATTTCGATATTCCTTCGAAGATATGTTTTCCGTTTCACTGATGTTATGTTATTACACAATTTTGAATATTTTCAATTTTCAATTCTCTAATTTCCTTTTAAAGGAGGTTTTACGATATTCCTTCGAAAAATATTGATTCCGTTTCACTATGAAATTTCAAAAGAATCGCTTAAGCCATTTTCAAGATAGTCGAGTCTTATTTAAGGTACCGTTGTTGCACCTATTGTTTGTAATTTGTCTTACGGCCATATTCACACCTAAAAAAAACTACACTTTTTTCAAATTCAAATCGTTAGACCCGTTTTCGAGAAAAATAAGCTTTAACATAACGGTTCTATGGCAGGTACCGTTATTTTTTGAGCTTAACAAAATGTTTTAATTCCCCCCAAAAAAACTCTATACCAATTTTGAAGGAATTTGGCCCACCAGTTTGGACTGTTAGTGGCTATAATAACATACAGACAGACAGATAGGATTTAGAACCGTAATGTCATGTTCCATTGTTATCCTAAAACGTTTTTTTCGAAGAATACATATAAGAATACATATTCGCAGAATATATAATACCTTATATACCTACTATAGTTATCTTTAATCAATGGCGGAGCTAAGGTAGGTGAGGGGCGGACCGCCCCAGGTGTCACACATTGGGGGGTGCCAAATTCAACCGGCAACACGAAATTTGAGATATTGACCGAATTGTTGCCGAAATTAGCTAAATGTCGAATGTCGTGCATGTTCCACCTGGAGCATCGAATAAAGTAAATGCGATTGCGGAATAGTATTCGAAATAAGAGCGATTCAAGTTTACATTTGCGACTGGTCTTCTTCTAACAACTTTTTGTCAAATTCGAGGTGGTGACTGTGCTGGAAAAACCTGTGCAATATCTATGGGCACGTCTCCAATCATTTCCTCGGCACTTCCTCTCTTGTGTTTATTATGACGGACTTTCTGACTAATTATTGAAAGCCGTGTACATCGGCCAAGGTCTATTAGGAGGCATTAGTCTCACTCAAAAATAATAAAGTCGTTTTTGATTAATCCTATGACACATAATGAATGAATGATTGTTTCGCAATGAATGCCCGCAACTTTATTGGATAACCTCACTTTTAATACGCAAAACTCGAATCAATTGCAAGAAGAAACATAGCACATTTTCTGAAAAGAAAATGACAATGGAAAAGGACAACTATAAGATCGCGCACAGTTTTAGTCATTGAATATCGCAATCGCAATATATCGGGTTGTGGCAATGATCGCTGCACAGCATCATCTATAATATCTCGTTAACTTCTCCACCCAAAATTCAACACAATTATACGAAATCTTCCAAGCTTAACAACGAATTTTCTTTAAATCGTACAAAAAATCCATGGAACATTCTAGACAATTAAAAAAAAAGAACCTGAGGAAATCCATAGAACATTCCAGAAAGTTGGACAAACAACAGAAAATATCACTATCCATTTAATGGAAATCAAATGCACCCATATTCGCGGGATGTAATTTTATGTGTATACAACATACAATATTTATACATACTACTATAGAACATTGACGACCCTGTGAGTGATATTTTTGGTCATAACTCCGGTTCTAGACATGGGACACCAAACAGATTTCTTATATGCACTCTCCAAACATGTCGTAAGTTGTCCTAAAAATTTCATTATTCGAATCGAACGAGTCGAAAAAAAGTAGTTTGCGCACAAACATAATTTGGATTGTTCTAAATATAGATAGATAGATAAAAAAAAACCTAAATTTATATATGTAATATATGAATCTTATTAATTTAAGTGTTTTTTTTTTGTTATGGTGGTGGGGTGATACCATTATTGCCGCCCCGGGTATCACCCATGCTAGCTACGCTACTGCCTACAATCGAAAGTAAAAACCAGCCTTTGGAAAGCGAATACATCTTTTGTTTGTTAAATTTAATAAGAAAACTAATCCAGGTTAAATAAACGACAAAATAAATACAAGAAATCCCTGTTTTCTTAATTTTTCATTTCAGTTGGAAAATATTGCATGAAAAGAGTTTTGCTTCGGGTGCCAGGGCAATGCTGGGTACTTTTTGCTATTATTTAATGTACTATAAACATTTTTTTTTTTCGATTTTTACATTGCAAATTGTAATTACAATTTATAATAATATTAAGAATATTTGGCTTACAACGCATGTAAGAAAAAAGTACTTACCAAATTAAATGTTATCTTTTGCATCAATACGACGCGACAGTGAACTAAGTTGTTTTATGAATCTGTTTTTTTTTTTTGTCGAAACCAACCCTGGATGCAAATATACATAGATAGAATTCATTTTATTAAATAATTTGAAAAGTCAACAAAAACATAATACAACCTATGGAATAGATATGACAGAAAATGCAATTAAGAAAATAGAAAACCCAGGGATATACAATTGAATCTCCACTGCTTTCCCCTAGAATTCCATTACAAATTATGGATGGATCCATGGGGTCATTTTAGTGAGCAGAACTTCTATTCTGTTGCATCCGGTGGCTAAATTCGTTGAAGCGAAATCCCAGTTTATGGGAAAGAACTCCTTTCGAGAAAACAATTTACGGATTCCGATCCCTATCACAAAAGTATGCAGTTAAATGAATATGAAACGAAATTAAATTGAAATACCAGAGATTAAGGACTAACGCAATTTGCTTAATGGCTTACGAATAAGAGATACAATTATTATTTTTTTGTGCAGGCACCTTAATCGAACAAAAATTTAACATTATGTCAAATTACACTACTACTATTACACCTCAAATTACTATCTTTTAGAATATTGCTTTGATAGCTATTTTTTACTTGCGATTATAGGTACTATAAGGCAAGTTATGAATTCGTCGAAAAAAAAGTTGTGAGACGAAAAAAGATGGTCTAAAAATTCTGTCCGTCTGTATGCCTGTCTGTCAGTCTGTATGTCTGTCTATGTGTAGACACCTACAGCCCAATCGGGTGGGCCGAATTTCTTCAAACTCGGTATATAGAGTTTTTAGGAGGGGAAATTGAATTTTTTTAGCTCAAAAAATAACGGTACCTGCCATATAACCGTTACGTTCAAACCTATTTTTCTCGAAACGGCTCTAACGATTTTTATTAAAAAAATCAGTGTGGGTTTTTAGCTACGACCGATCATATAGTTGAAAAAAAAATTAGAAAAATGTTTAAAAACGGTACTTTCCATAGGATCGTTTCTTTTTGCTTTCGACTATCTCATAAATGGCTTAACCGATTCTTTCGAAATTTAACAAGAATATAGGTTTAGGTTGCCCCAATTATACCGCTACCAATATTTTTAATTAATATTTTTTTGTATTTTTAAAATCATTTTGAAGAAAAAAATTTTAAAAATTTATTATTCGAAATCTGCTCATTAAATTTTTTTTAAAATTATATTTATTTGTATTTTCTGAATGCCTATGAATTGGGGTTTTAGAATTTTTTTTTAAAATAATTTCAAAAAGTTTAAAAAAAACTTTTTTTCTCAAAAACCGCTCCACAGATTTTTAATTTTTTTTCATAAATTCAACTTTATCTAAGAAATGAAATGCGTACTTTTTTTGAGCTCAAATTAGTTCAAGTATTTATTTCAGAATTTTAAATTATTTTTTCCTTAATTAAACAGATTTAATCTTTTGTTTTTAAGTTTATATTTTTAAATATTTAATATTGTCATACCAATTTATTTTAGAACAAAATTATTGAAATTTTGTATATGTATATACATATTAAAAATGGCTTTAAAAATATATTTAGATTTTTAATAGAAATGTTTTGCATACGATGTGATCGAACATAAGAGCAAGTTCGCGCGATCAAGTCGTGCATTTTATTTTAAATAAAGTGCAATTTTTATTTACAATAAAAACACCATAAATTCTTTTATTTACAATAAACGACAAAATTAAGCTGACATGGAACATTGTTCTCAAGAACGCTACATCAAATGGAAAATATAAATACATATCCTTAAGCGATTTTCTTTTTTCGTTCAGAGCAGAGCACTGAACAGAGTTCGAGCACATAGATTATGCACTGAATGTGTTCCAATCAGAGCGAGCTCTTATCCACCACACAAATCAGAACACATTTTCAATTTTAACCATAAAAAGCAATATACCACAAGCCTTCCCTTTATTGTACACATCCAGATAGAGAAAATAAACAAGCGATCAACTTTTTCCGCCAAGTTATGTATCTAATAATTGTTTTCTTCACATTTTCCTTCTGGACACACATGGCATTTGGTGCGTTCAGCAATTTATTCACATGCTCAGTCAATTATGTTCGAGCATTTCGAGTGTGATCTACACATGTTCAAAACGAAAAAAGAAACACATATTTGGAGCCCTGCATGCTCTGAGTTAAGAAGAAATACAAAATTTTTTTTTGACAACTCAGACTCTGCTCTGGATTAAGAAAGAAAAGGTCTTATATGTACATACGAGTATCTTAGATATTATTAAGTGCAATAGTTATTAAATTTTAAGAAATGTGAATATTTCGTCAATTTCTGATTTCTACACTAGTGAACAACCTTCAATAACCATATTGTATTAATGTATGGCAAATTGTGCATTGATAAAAATTAGAACTCCAGATGTTGATGAAATTAGGGTATTTGTCGGGTTGGATAACATTGTAATTATTATATATAGCTGATTATCTTTTTGTTAATGTAAGTTAAAATTTATAAAATGTATTTGGTTATTAAAACAGTTAAGTATAAAAACCGGACCAAAAATATAATGTTAGGTACTTAATAAATGTGAATTAAAGATTTAATCCGAAACTTTTGATTTGAATTTGTTTTTTGTTAATTTTTGTTTTTTTTTTAGCATCTGTTGCTTAACTGGTTTTCATCTATTTAAATTAAATTTGTTTCCGTAACGTAGCAAGACCCATAAAAGTTCGAAGATGTGTGCGATGTTAAGATTTATGGAATTTTGGGACAAATGCTAGAAATTAAACAACAACATTAGCCGTGTTTTATTATCGCCAGTAACCCATATGGTTCACTCCGTGAAAATAAAACGATCTGGGTTATGTACTAAAATGTACCCTCTGTTCGCCGAATTGAATACTAATATTTGCAAACCTAGATAGAAACCTGGTTCTTGAGTTGTTTTTGTAATACGTGTTAAAAAAATAACCCAGACCCATATAGATAATAAAACGCAGCTATTAACTTGATTATTAATAAGCTTTATGCAACAATACATTCAATAAATATATTTAAATTTGAAAATCTATTAAATTTTGGTAAGCAAAAATTCAGAGACTCAATGAAAAATGTTTATTTTCACAAATTAATACTCATACATAAAATAGGAACTACATTTCAATTCATTTGAAATTTTTTAAATGCAAATACCTAAGGTAGGTACAATTTTTTCCGAGTACGTTTTATCAAAAGCCAAAATTAATCTTTTATGTTCGTATTAGCCACAACATGTTTCAATATAGGTACATGTACGAGTATATACACTACACATACCTACTTTCGAAACTTCATAGAAAAACCTATCGAGCGTACCTATACAGTTCATCAATTGTCATGTCCTTGAAATTGTGGTATTCAATAACATTTTTTGTATGTATTTAATAAACCTTCACTGAATTTACAAGCTAACGCCTAACATACTTTTATTGAAAAGGCGAAGGGATTTATTATTCTATTGTAAGGGAAATATAACTGGGACTCAGGGTTCGTCGGGTCGCCTATTATTTGTCTACGAGTAGGTATGATTGAATAAGCATGAAATCGAAGTGCTTAACTTCCAGTTTCCATGCTTTATTTGTCATCTTCTCGTAGACGTTACGTTTTTGTCTGTTTGTATATCTGTTTCTTTAGCTCAACTTCTCGGATACACCATCAAAATCCACTTCTACAGGAAGTGCACTGAAGCACAAGCACATATCAAACAACCTTCTCAGCTTTCCTTAGTTTAAAATACACCAATCATTCGTAACCAAGTAGAAAGAGGAAATCTATATGAATACCGTTAGGAGAGACTTTAAATTTGTTAGGCTTCCTAACTCTTAATTTAAGCAGATGCTGGAGTGCCAAACCCTTATTTTTTTTTCATTTCTACATCCTTTAAGGTTCCACTGAACCTTATTGAATTTCCAACTTAAGGCCAGCCACCTTTTGAAGATTAAATAAATTTATTTCAAGAAATGCATTCTTCCTTCTCTTTTTTTATCATTCGTTGTGTTGTTGTGTTTGCATTGTGCCATGGAAGTAGAAAGATTTTAAGGGCTTTCTGCTCTGCCATTATGTCATAAATCACGTGGACTTTCCTTTTCAATGCCGTATCAACCTCGTCTTCAAGTTGAAAGCAGTGGAACAATGTTATCGTAATAAAAAATTGGCGTCTTGGATATCGTTTTATGATGATCGTTAGCTATAACGAGAAACAAATTTGTAGGAACCATTAAGAAAACATAAAAAGCTTTCCTTAAAAAAAATAAAACATTAGAAATTGGTTTATTTTACCACTTCCAAAAGAAGCCTTAGAAAGAGGATAAAGTTAAAGTTTCATAATAAAGCAATTTTCTCTAAGGATTTGAGAACCTCCACTGCTGGAATTTGCAATTAAATTAGAATTATAAAACAATTTAGTGCTGCTTTTATTGTAGCAAACTCAATTGGAATGAAGTTCAAGCAATTAAATTAACTACACACTGTTATTGTAATAACCTTCTATCGAGAATTTAAGGCTGAAACTATGAACTCCTTTTTTTCGAAAATTTACAATGTAGTAGACGTATGAAACTAGGAAAAAGAGAGTAGTGTTGCTGCGTTTGGCGAGCCAGTTCAATTCATGATGATTGGCAATGATAGAAAAGAAATGGTGGCAATGGCGCAGCGGAGACAGTGCTTGACTACTAATTTAGGAGTGTGGGTTCATGACCCACGCTAGGTAGCATTCTATTCTGTACCTCCAATTTTAATTGGATGCCGCCTGTAATACAAAATGAGATAGTAAATATATAATTCTCAAATCAACTGTGCCAACAAAAATTATTTCCTATCCTTCTAATGCCGTGCAGTTCAGGTAATACCTCAGGTCTTACAGGCATATAATTAAAATTATAATACAGGGTGGCCCACGAATCGTGCTACAAAAATAAAACGTAATAACTTTTTTTCAGTGTGAGTAATCGGCTTATTTTTTTTTATTTTATAGGCTACTATTTAGATTTATCAAAATGAATACTTGGGATATTCTTTGCAGTCCGTCATTTCGGTCCAAAGGGAATTTAGGCTGGGGTTTGGGGGTAATCTCCCGGGTAGATGGACCATTATGAGGCTGGTGAACATGTTTGCAGAATCTGGAAGCATCGAACGAAGACCGTATCATCAAGTTCAAAATGTTCGGGATCAGGATACAATCATGGCTGTTGCATCGGCAATACAGGCAAATCCAAGTGTTTCGACTCGAAACTTCTCGGGCCAAATTGGAGTTAGCAGACGGTCATTACAACGGATACTTCGTGATGACTTAAACTTGTTTCCGTACAAAGTCCAAATTACAAGCAAGTTAAACCCTCAGGATTTGCCTGTTCGCCTGGAATTTTGCCGAAAAATGATTGCAATGGCCGAAGTAGACAACACATTGATAAATTGTTTCCTTATGTCTGATGCGGCCCATTTTGACTTAAACGGCAAGCAAAATTTCCGTATATTGAGTAAATCTAATATTGAAATGCTCCATGAGACAGAACTGCACCCAGAACGAGTCACTGTGTGGTGCGCAGTTTCATCAAGGTGTATTGTCAGACCATACTTCTTTGAAGAAAACGGTGTAATACAAACTGTCAATAGGGACCGTTATTTAAAAATGTTGAAGGAGTTATTTTTACCCAGAACTTCGCCGAAGACGTATCCCTTTCAACAGGATTTGGTTTCAACAAGATGGAGCAATAGCGCACGTAGCCACACAAGTTATGGCGGAGCTCCAACGAAAATTCCCAAACAAATTGATATCCAGAAATTGCTGGCCCCCAAGGTCAACTGACCTGACTGCACCAGACTTTTTTATGGGTTGTGTCAAGCAGGAAGTGTACAAAACAAAACCCAGGAATTGGACTGAATTGAAGCAGTCCATTAGACAATAATTGAGGCGATCGCAATTTCAACCCTTCAGGCCGCAATGAACAATTTTCTGATCAGGTGCCGCATATGCGTGGATGAGCGTGGATGTCATTTGCGGTCTATCATCCTTAAAGACCATTAGTTCTTTAAAATAAAATTTAATTTTTAATCCAATAAAAAAAAATTAATAAAATAAAAGTTATTTAAATTTCTTATTCTAGCACGATTCGTGAGCCTACCTGTATAACCAATATTTTCAAAATTGATTTCACTTTTTGGAAACAGACTTTGGCAAGTAAAAAAATTTAATTGTATAGAATATAAAAATGGTTCATATTGCATTGCATACTTGTTAGAAATTTTGCAATCACATGATATCATAAGTATTGTTATTGTAATCAAAGGCACGTTTTTAAGGAAGGGTATTTTCTCTTATTAGTTGTTAAATGAAACAAGACGCAAGTTATTTCGTATCTTTATTTCTAAGAGCATCGGATCAGTTTGACTTATTGTATAAGACTAGCGTCAGTAATAAGTTTGGAGAACACATACAAAATTCAAACCCCAACAAAACACACACATCCAATATAAAATCTAAGTAAAAATGGGTTGGCCAAGACCAGTGGCGGACTTAGCCTGTCAGAGGCCCGGGGTGGCAAAATTGAATGAGGCCCCAAGATTTTGTTTCAGAATCAGAATTGATCGAAGAGAGTTTATAGAAAGCTCCGCCTTGCAACCGTTTGCCAACACAGAAAACTGTGTTACACCACCGGCTCATCACTTAGTGCGGTGTTAGTTGCTAGTACGAAAATTCTGTTACCAATAACACTTCCACAAGTACAAAATAAAAATATAAACAAATAATATTCAATACAAAAGAACATTATACGAAACAAAAAAAAATTTAGGAGCGTGTAGCACTGGTTTTGAGAAGATTTTTTAATGTCAAAACACGATGCTTTGATATTGGTTAGGAGTCCGTATGGTCACCTTCTGTCTCCTTCATCAGACCAGCTTCATGATACCACAATATTGCACTGTCACAACCCTAACACGACAGTTTAAAATTATCTTGTAAAATGCATATCTTGTAAAACTCTTTTGATTTACAATAAATAGGTTTGTTTACAATAAAATCTAAGTGCAGTAAGAAGGAAAGGTTTGTTTGTGGGGGTGGCCGTGGCGCGATAGTTGTGTGTCTGCCAACCTCATGGTCACAGGTTCGATTCTTTCCGCAGTCTATGTCCTCTGATTTTTTCCATTAAAAACCAATTCTAAAAATAAATGCCATACAATTAGTTACTGGTTTACTTATTACATGCTGTTTAGGCATAGAACTAACAACATGCGATTGAATAAAACTAGTATACCGAAAAGATATAAGGGACATAGATAAATAAGACATGGAAATTTCTCCGCATTAATTCAGCCGTCATCACTGGAGATACAATCTGAGACAACAACCACCTACAGTCTCAGAATATCGCGCCACATATCTTTCCAATCATTCTTTCTCTTCCTTAACCTCACGCCCGCGCGCGCTGTGTTGAAACATTTAAAGGGTAATATAGTCCCTTGAGCGCGTGTGGATTATAAAAAAAATAATAAAAACAAATCCAAGATTAGTCCTAGATATTTCTTCATTGTTAAACCCTCTCAATTTGTATGATTAATAATATAATCAAACACTTTGGGATTCGAGTTTTGGAAACACAACAAAACTTGACATTTTTATACATTTAACAGAAGGTGATTTCGATTGTACCAATAATCCAACTTCGATAGATCTTCCAAAAAAAGAAAGCAGTCAGAAATATCACGGTAAAGTTTCAGATAGTCCGCAAAAGAAGGCTGTTTGAATTTCGAAAAATATAAGGGGTGTCTGTAGTTTCGATTTTTTCACTTCTCATTTCGTTGTTTCAACCTTTCTTACATCGATTTCTGTTTACTTCGTTTTTGTATCACTTTGTTTTTCAATCAGCCCTACGATCACTTCGCAATTCTTTCTTTCCCTTTTAATTCGTCCTGCATTTCCGCCAAAGGTTTATTTCGCATTTTTTTGTTATTAGAATCTATTGTCATTGGCGTTTAATATAAAACTTTATTAGAATTTATGTAAAATTATTTTTTGTTTATGTTTTGTTAAGTGTTTTTGAATTTTGAAGGAATTATTCTTATATATAAAAGAGAAATGTCGCCCGTGTGTGCGCGCATAACTCGAGAACGGATGTTTCGATTTTCATGATTTTGTGCTTGCTGAATTCGTATTGAAACTAGGAAGGACATAGGATACTGAAGGAAAATACCGAAAAATTTGATATCCGGTGTGATACTGTTTTTAGTGCATAACTCGAGAAGGGTAACTTTGATGTTCCCGATTTAGGACTTGATAAATTAGTATTGACCCTGGAAAGTACATAAAGAACACTGGAGGAAAATCCCGAAAAATTGAAAATCAAGGATCATCCTCTTTTTAAGTGCATATCTGGTTACTTCGATTTTCACTATTTTGGGCTTGATAAATTCGTATTGGCCATACGATAATGGAGGGAAATCTGTTCACGATTTAGTGCTTTTGGCCCTAGGAAGAGCATATAGGACACTGGATGAAAATTCCGGAAAATTTTCAGGAAAATTGGTAATCCTGGAACATCGTTTGATTTTCAAGATTTTGGGATTGGTGGATTCGTGTTGGCCTAAGGAACTAATATGGGGTGTCCTTTTCATTTCTTCATTCAAAGTGAATTGTATTTGCTATTGCTTTCGGCCAAATAAAATAAATTTAAATTAATTTTTTTTTAAATTTTATATAATTTCGCTGTTTGAAAAAAATTTGAAAAAGTGAGATAAGCAAACCGCTTTTTATTTTTTACGCTGCAATTGGATTTGTGTAATTTGCGAATCAGTGGGAATTTTAATGATTTTTGTAAGTTAGACGAAACCAAAGATATTTCGAACGATTTCATTTCAATGTATTTTGGTATATGATTGCAGAACATTTTCATTTGGCCATTTAGTGATTGATTTCAGTAGTTCCAAGTCAAATTTGTGATTTCATAAGAGGGTAGTTATGAAACTCGATCCATTTTTTCGATGAGTATTAATTTTGTTTGGTTTTCGTTTAAATGATAACTTAACCACCGGTAAGAAGGTCAAATCTTTCACGGCACAGTCGTAATGCACAACGTATGGTGACTGTTCGTGCAAACGAGACTACAGACGAACACTCAGATCGAACTGTTCGCAATCGAGCGAACATGTCGCAAATTCGAGAAACATTATCTCAGGAACAAAGTGGAGACCGAGTTAGACAACAACGCAATAGGAGTCAGCAGAGCCATCAAATAAATAAAAATCTGCCAAAAAGGAGAAACGCAAGAAACGCTGTGAATACATAACTGCAACGAATTGCTTTCCAATACAAAAGCATAATTGAATACGGCACACTTCCGTGTGTCTCGATTGGCGCTATGAATGCCCTATGTCCGTACTGCGGTACACTAAAGTTTCTTTCGGAAACATCTGGATTGTGCTGCATGAGTGGCATAGTAAAATTGCCGCCTTTGCCAGATCTACCTGAGCTATATTACGCTAAGTGTTTTACGATAATTCAAGCAAATCACGACAATTTTTGATGGGAGCTCAACCATATAACTGTTGTTTACAAATGACGTCGTTTGGAACAGAAGTTATTCAGGACAATCACCAATACAATGCGACATTCAAGGTAAATTCATTTTAATTAAGTCCACATTGTAAGAACATTATGAAAAGATTTTCATCTGATTCGACTTTGTCGTTATTAATACAGATCCAAGGACAAATTAATCTCGGTTTGGTTCATTATTGCCGGCACCCAATGAAGATCACAAATTTCTCCAAATGTATTTCATCGATATTGTAGAGAAGGAAGTTGATATGCGCAATGGAATATATCAAAATATAGACAAAGATAATCAGAATTTTCCGACACGTATTGCATGAGCAAAATGGTTCTGTTCGCCAATTCTAAACTGCATTAAGCAGAAACAAACGGTTCTCATGAATTTGGTCGCAAACAAAAAGATTTTCGGAGCATCTAAATGCTCGAGGACTACCACATTCACACATGTTTTTGTGGTTAGCCGATAAAATGCGTGCTAAACAAATTGATGATATCGTTTCTTCTGAGATTCCCGATCCGGATACTGATCCAGAATTTTATGGAATCGTCAAGACTCATAATATGATTCATGGCCCATGCGGTGACCACAACCAATTATCACAGTGTATGCCTGAAAATAAATGTACCAAACGCTATCCACGTGCATTGGTATCAGGATTGTACCGTATTGCCGTTTTTGTCAAAAGTCTTGAACTCTATATCAATGTAGAAGTATGTTGCTCCATCAAATCGATCATATATGTGTGCAAATACGTGACTAAATGCAGTGATATGGCAGTGTTTGGTATTCAAGCTCCTGATATGCATGAAGAGGTGACTCGCTGTCAATTGGGCCAGCATATGAACTGCAACGAGGCTATGTGGCGATTTTTTTCGTTTCCGATCCACGAGCGTCACCCAACTGTCGTCGATCTAGCAGTTCACTTTTGCACACCGGCCAATGCAGCTGAACGAGCCGAACAACCACCCGAAACAACATTGACAAATTTCTTCGATACTTGCCGAAGCGACGAATTCGCAAGAACACTTCTTTAATCCGAAATGCCACGATATTTCACATGGATTACGTCATCAAAGAAGTTCAAGCGGCGAAAACAAGGTGGCGCAGTTGCTGGATTCTCTGGTGTTCATGACATGGCCGACGATATTATGCATCGAATTCGCACTGTGACTAATGATAATGAAATAGAAATGTCAGATCAAATGGGCAACAAAGCTTTGATTTGATCGAAGACATGTGTCTGCTTATGACTGGCAATTTGTTTTGCAAATCGGGAAGCTACCACCAAATCGATAAATAGAGCGATAAAAGGATTTCGATCAAGTCGCATTGGGTCATGCAGTTCGAACACATGTGCCAACGTTGAATCAAGAACAGAAAAAATTGTAGGATGAATAAATGCAGGCAGTCGATAACGAAAATGGTGGCATTTGCTTCCTCGGTGTACCCGGTGGAACTGGAAAAACATTCCTGATTTCACTGTTTGTGTCTGCTATTCGGTCGAGATCTGAGATTGCTATAGCACTCGCTTCTTCTGGGATAGCGGCTACGTTGCGGAATGCGAACAGCTCATTCTGCATTGAAATTGTCATTAAGCCTGCAAGTGAATGAAAAACCTATATGCAACATCTCAAAGAACTCTGCGATAGCGAAAGTTTTGCAGCAATGTAAGAAACGTGCATTGGGACATTAAATCGAACGTTGAAAGATTGACGAACTGACAAACAACGTTTCGGTGGTGGAAAGATTTTACTGTCAGGCGATTTTTGGCAAACTCAGCCTGTCATTCCAAGATCAACCCTGGCAGATGAATTTAACGCTTGCCTGAAGTCATCGGCCTTATGGTAATACGTGAAGAAATTGCCATTGAAAACAAATATGCGAGTGGCTTTACGAAATAACCAGTTCCCTGCAGAGTTCTCCAGGCAATTATTGGCGATCGGTAATGGCGTGATACCAGTGGACTTATTCACCGGCTTGATTAAATTTCCGCCGAATTTTTGCCACTTTACAACAACGCCGGAAGAGCTCATCACGAATGTTTTCCCGAATATTGCTCAAAATTATGATAACCATGATTGGTTGAGTTCACAAGCGATTTTGGCTGCAAAAAACAAGGATGTCGATCATTTGAATTTTCTCATTCAAAATCAAATTGCCGGTGAGTTACATTTATTCAAATCCGTTTACTCCGTGATGGATGAAAACGAAGCCACCAACTATCCCACGGAATTTTTGAATTCTTTGGATATTTCGCCACACAATTAAAATTGAAAGTCGGCTCAGTTATAGTTTTGCTGCGCAACCTAAACTTTGTATCGGAACGCGTTTGATTGTGAAGAACATCAAATCAAATATAATTGAACCCACGATTTTGCGCGGAAAATTCAAAGGCGGATATGTTCTCATTCCACGGATTCCTCTTATTCCGAACACTTTGCCATTCGTGTTAAAGCGTCTTCAATTTCCGGTGCGTCTCGCTTTTGCTATGACAATCAATAAGTCGCAGGGACAATCGCTGGATGTTTCTGGCATCAATCTCGAATTCCTATGTTTCTTACATTATATGTGGCGTGCTCACTTTTCGGCAAACCTACCCCTTTGCACGTGTACGCACCCGAAAATAAAACTTAAAATGTTGTGTACCATAAATCACTTCAGTAAAAAAGCGTAAGGCTGGCCGACACGCCAATCAATTTGATTTGATTGAAAAACATAGACATTGTTAATTAAGTTAGTTTTATTGTGTTTAATAAAACTTAAGAATAAAGAATTTTAATTGACCGCATTATATAAAAAAACATTGTGCATGCTCGGAATTATTATTTTCTCGAAATAAATGAATTTAGGCGGAACGAAGTTCGCCGGTTCAGCTAGTTTTATATAAATAAAATATTCAAAATCCCAGTTTACTATAATCTCACTTCTTAAAATCCCGCTTAGCCCAATTTGTATTTGTATTGTATAAATGTAAACAAAGTGACTGAAAAACGTTTTGGTTAAAATATTAAATAAGCGACATGCGAAACGACTAAAACGAAATAATACAAAAACGGGATGGAAAAACGAAACAAACCATACCCAAATATCAGTTATATCGTTTACAAATAATAAGAATAATAATATACCCAAATGGCTTCCTTGAAGAATACCAGATATGACTGAAATATATCTTGAGAGCGAACTATTAAATTTTACTACGAGTATTTGATCGCTACACGCTTAATATGAATCAAACCATTTTAATAGGGAAGAATTAATACCTAGAAAAGTGGGTTGATTTACTCTATCGAATGCCTTTGGTAAATCAGTGAAAATAACATTTTGGAACGCTTTTTCTATCTTTGTAATGATGTTTTTGCTTATTAAAGCTAAGCTTATTAAAGCTAAGCTTATTGCCGTTGGTTTTTCTGCTACAAATCCATGTTGATAAATTTAAATATGGTTTTGAAAAGATTGAGTTAACCTATTGCAAACTAATTTTTCAAAAACTTTCGGAATACAAGAAATTTTACAGATGGGTCTGTTATTATTTATATCTTGTTTTGAGCCCGTTTTAAGAATTGGAGAAAAAAAAGAAACTAAGCTATTCCAAGACTACACATCAATAATAAAATAGCAGGAATTCAATCAGGCCCGTCATTTATAAAAACATCCAGTTTAGTCAAAGAACCGATATTGTAAACTGTAATTATATAAGGTAGCTTTTGGATGGAGGGGGTGCTTAAAGAGTAAGGTGATTGAAAATATTAACCTACAAAAATGCGTGGAATTTAATTAGAGGTCACTTTCTATAGAAAATTCGATTTTAGTATTTATTGAGAAGATCGAATTTTCGTTGAAGATTTAGATAATTTATACGAAGTTCAGAATTATTTGTATCAAATTTATATAATTTGAATGCCTTGTTTCTCCTATTTCTGATTAGTCAACTTTTTACATATTATACCACATAGGACAAGAATTATTTTTAGGCCGCTTTCTAGATACAAATTTATCAACTGCCCCCTTCAAAACACTAACAAAAGTCGAATACACGCTGCCCAATTCAGATGAACAAAAAATGTTATCCCACGAAAAGGACAAAAGATAATTAACCATGTCATAGTTACATTTTTGAAAATAGTTTGAGATAATTTGAACATTAGTTTTTTTCTTTAAGTAATGCTAGAAATAAATACTACCATAGCTATATTATGATTTGAATTTGCAATAACAAGGAAATTGCAATTATCAATATAAATATGAAACTCATTATCAAAAAATACCTGTATAAACTAAAGCTAATTATACTTTTAAATCATTAAGATCTGGACAAGAACTGATTTATTGAATTCAATTTAAATGAACGTGTGCATAAGTTGGTTACAATAGTTATTAATATAAATATAATGTACTGTACTATATGTTTATTGTTTGTATGTATTATATATGTATAACATAAAACATATTTCTAAGCAAAAGTAGGTTTTCTTCGCGCAAGTGGCCGGAGGCTTAGGACTTTTACTATGGGATTTGTCACCTGTGTAAGACATGCTTTATTTAGAGGATAGGGAATATCTATCTGATCATAAAATATACGAAATAAATAATTAAGAGTCAGCCTTAGGAGTCAGTGTAGCTATCATTGATTTTCATCACTGAAATTTTTGGTTTCAAATTTTAAGACGATTTAGCAATTCATATTGCCGCAAATGGTTCCAAAATGAAGCTTAAATATTATTAAAATGGAAAGTTGGAGAAATGTAGAAAAGCGCGTCAAGCATCGACACTCCGAACGTTTGCGTGTTTGTGCCGGCTATCGGCCGCTAATTTTCTTTAGCCCTAGGTGAATTGTGCAAACATTCCAGTGAAATTTTTTGGTGCACCTTTTTAATCTTTATCGAACGATTTTTCTTTTATACTATGATTCGCACTGAACTCAAAAGCCACTTTAAATTCAAACAAGTTTACTGGAAACTGAATTTTTCAAATTTGCTGTCATCAGAAATTCGAAAGTTTTCCAAGCAAGTAAAGATTACTGTTTTTTGCAAAAAACTGAAATTGTTTTTCAAAATCCTGTATTTTTTTCTTTATTTTTCAATAGTTTTCTTAGATCGTTCGTTGCTGCATAGGAAATTAACTCTAGAAAAGGAAAGCATTATGATTTTTCTTTCAAACTCACAAAAAATTCAGAAAATGGCAGCAAATTGACAACTTTTTTTTCGAGGCCCTCACCGAATTACTTATATTTCGTTTGAGCATTAATGTTTTGACTTTATATTTTGTGTGATGGTCTCAAATATACATATGTATGTACATACAATAAACTCTTAAATTATGAATTATTTGATCACCTTATTTGTTTTTTATTAACCCCCAAAAACAATTTTGTTTGGGCCCACACAAAGCCCTTTAACAAACGAAGGCATTGTACAATCTTATTGATCAAAGGATCACGTAGGTTTTTGCAGGCCCCCCGGACCCGGATGCTCCGGCGGACCGCTGCCGCCGCCGCACCTTTAGTCCGACACTGTTAAGACTGCTACATAGCTCGAAAGATTTTGTTTTACTTTTCAAAGCACTGCGGTCATAAAATAATCCGCAATTGAGTAGATGGTATCTTGAAGCAAACGCAAATTATAAAGTTTTACATATGTATGCAAAAGAAATAGGCGCATTTTAATGAAAAAGCAATTAAACTAGGCCATACTAAAACTTCTACTTCTGAAAAACTTCAAAGGAATTAATAGAACAAATTATAAAATAGGTACCTGAATTTTCAGCGAAACCATTTCTACTCACTTTAGTGGTCTTCTCTCCAGTGATTCAGTTTTACATTACGGAACCTTTAATTACCGACCAAATATTGGATGTAGATACTGAAATTGAAGAAATTCAAGATGTGCTAAGAAAATAAAAATGTATACATTTTTCTAAAATGCAGCTCATATGTTTTTCAACCATTTAAAAATTCTATTCAATAAAATCTTCATGAATGCCGACATATCTTTTTTATTTTATTTATTAATACATACCTTCATCGTTAAAAAATCCGTCATTTTCCGTATACACATAACGGTTCCCTTCCTGAAAATTACAGAGGCATTTCATACATGAATGTAATAGGAAAAATATTCTGCATATACTTATTGAAAGGCTAGAAAAAATGGGTCCAAGAAAAACACTTTTCAACGATCGATCACATTCCTACACTATAATCTATAGTCAAAGCATTTCAAGTCAGAAACAAAGAGGCCTTTTCATTTTTCGTTGATTTCAAAGCTGCTTTTGACCTAGTCAACTGAAATGCTCTTACTTCTTAAATGTCCTTCTTTAAAGAAGTCAAAGAGATGTACACGCACAGGAAGGCTGCTGTTTAAGATGGAGTGAATGGTTATACAATGCATCACAACGGAAAGTTGCAAAAGAGATTAAATATATAAGCTTAAAATTGAATCCGAAATGAAATTACAACATTCAATTATCAGAGTAAGAAAATGAAGCCAACAGTTCGCCAAAGCTTGGTAAATTTAACATGAAACAATAATCTCCTCTAACAAACAGATTACTTTATCTACAACATACAAAATATTTGATTCAATGGTGAAATTAACTCTCTTCTATGCTGCTAAGGTTTGGGGAACTGAAGAATTCGAAGATATTGAAAATTTTATAGAAATTTCATTTAGAAACTTTTCAACGTTCCCCAGAATACACCTAACTACACCATATATTTATAAACTGGGCTACCAAAACTTCTGACGAGCACGCTGCACTATGAAGCTGATTATATTATCAAAATCTGCGAGTTGAGAAACAAGGATTAGTGGTTGCAATATTTCAGTATACTGGCATTTTGGAAACTAATATGGAGTGAAATTGGATAATGATTTGAGCAACATAAACCATCTAAAAGAAAAACTGTGCAGTATTATAAGGAAAAATGAGGAGTCAATGAGGTATTCATTAATACTAAAAGCTCAAGAATCATACAGTAGAATAGTCTACATGTCAGCTCAACTACAATTTCGGTACCAGAAACTATTTTCACTATTCACTGAGTTTTACAGAAATATCTATAATATTAAAAAAAAAAATTGATGAATCCTGCAATTTATGTTACTTTTGCACGAAGAAATAATTTCTACGTCAACGAATATCTAACCATAATTCTGACATCAACACTAGAAATCCTGCCAAGACTGCACTCGCTAACCATGTTATGGAGTTTGAATATTTTTCAGATTTTGAAAATGTTCAAGTTCTCCAATTAGAAAAACGCCCTATACTTTCGAAACACTTCATATTTTAAACAAGAAACCCAACATGAATCGTAGGCAGGGCACACAAGGCCGAAACGTTGGGAAAAGTTAATGTAACTAATCTTGTTTCATTACTAAAATTATTGCGACCAAAATATCCGAAGGAAAAGTTTCTCAAAAAAAAACACAAGTATCAACTAAAATTGGTCAATCATTTATATATTCATTAATATTTAAAGCAAGCTGAGAGGTTCTCAACTTAAGGGGAAGGAAATCCTTATAACGGCAGTTTTAACCAATTTTGTACGCTCCGTAACTTAAAATCAAAAGAAGATTATCTACACTTCGTCCAGTATATGCCCAATATTCAGTCTTTTTCGGGAAAATTACTCTTACTTTACAGGAGACTATGAACATCCTAAATAACGAACATGATTGAAAAATATAAAGCAAATTTTTAGGAGATGAATAACAGTTTCCTCCTCTTAATCATCTAAACAGCTTCTGCAGAAATCTTTTTCGAGCACGCCAAGTCTTGCAGCATGTCTACCTATGAGGCAGTGTCCTGTGACGACACCTATAGTGGAGCTAATGTGCCGTCTGCATAGAGAGGTCTAAGATTTAGTCTGTTAGAGTAAACACCACCCCCTACACCATTGTTTGTTTTTGCATGGTGAAAAAGTGAATTTTTCCATCTTCCAAGAAAGCATTATCCTCCCACTGTGATCTAGAGGGTATGTTTACCTAAAAGTGTTTATCAAAAAGTGGTACGGTATGATGTAGGCTATGTTACTTTGTGGGATACTGAACGTGTGCATTATGTTGGCGTGGCCAAAACTATTGTTGTTCCACTGTAAGATCGCCTTCAGGCGAATAGCTGAGCAGACTGCGGTTTGCTTGCTGAAAATATCTAAGTGTGTCAGGTTAAAAAGTATTTCAAGCGCTGCAGTTGGAGTAGTACGCAAAGAACCACTTATACACATACTAGCAGTGCGTTGAACTCTACTTAGTTTAATATTATTTGTCGCTTTGTCTAGGGTAGTCGACCAAGCGACCACTCCGTAAGTAAGAATCGTTCTAACAACCGCTGTGTATAGCCAATGGACTAAGCGGGGCTCTAGACCATATTTGTTGCCAATGGCCTTCTTGCAAGAGAAAATAGCAACCGTGGTTTTCTTAACTCTTTTTTGTATATTGGATTTGCAGCTAAATTTCTTATCCAAAATAAGACCCGAGTATTTTGCTTTGTCCGCGAATTTAAGACTTATACCATTTAGAGATGGAGGATCAACTTGTGGAATTTTGTACTTCCTTGTCAAGAGGACAAGCTCAGTTATATGGGGCTTTACACTTAAACCACAGCTACTTGCCCAGTTGGATAGCTTATCAATTGCGAATTGAAGGAGATCACAGAGAGTATGGATGTTTTCCTGAAACCGTATTAGCAACGTCATCCGAATAATCAATTATTCAAAAAAAAAAAATTTCGAAAACGGGTTGTCATTTTTTTTTGAATTTTGTTTTTAAGTTTATATTATTAAATACTTAAAATTGTTATTGCAACTTTTTTTTAGAAGAAAATTAAAGAAATTTTGTACATAAAAATTAAGTAAAAAATGACTTTAAAATACATTTAGTCGTTTCTATTAAGAGCCTTTTGCATACGTTGTGATCGATAAGATAAGAGCAAGTACGTCCGATCCAGTCGTGCATTTTATTATCTTCAGGAATATAAATCTTTTTTTCTCGTTTATAATAATTCTTCCTTCCTGACATATCACCGATTAACCAATGACCATACATAACCGCCGGTCCGCCACACCTTATTTATGTATGGTATAGGATCCGCCAAATAACTTTTTTTTTGAAAATGGGCGCAAAACATCGAGTGTAGCTTCGGCTGTGTGGCACGTAGCGCCGTCCTGTTGAAACCAAATATTGCCAATATCCTCCTCTTCAATTTTTGGGAACAAAAATCCGTTCAACATGTCCCGATAACGATCGCCATTGACTGTAACGGCCACTCCTTGATCATTTTCGAATTATGCCTCTGGACCAAAATCCGCACCAAACAGTGACTCGTTTTGGGTGTATCGGCTCTTCAATGTATGCGTGCGGGTTTTCTGTGCCTCAAATGTGACAATTTTGCTTGCTTACATACCCGCCAAGATCAAAATGAGCTTCATCTGAAAAGATGATTTTTTTTGGCAAAATCGGCATCTTCTCCAAGTCGATCGCAGGCCCACTTAGCGAGCGTTGTTCAAGCGTATAGATAACCATATCCGTTCAGCGGAAGGATAAGACTAATTACCTGTCAAATCAGACATGAGCTAAGTGTTACCATTCACGAAATAAGCACTAGTTGAAAAAAAAGCGTTAGGTGAAGGACCCGTTATAAGATTAACAGTATCCTATATTTCATTTTAAGGAACCTGACTAATCTGAAACACAAGCCCAAGTTGGGCTAGACCTGATCATGAAGCCTGAGGTGGCGTGATGCGTAGTGCATGGGCTTCTGAGATCCCTGGCTCAATACTATCGTTGGAGGTAAATGAAAATTTGTTTTTAAATTTACATGAAACCCTAAACCAACACCATTAACAATCTAATAAAAAATGTGGAGGAGGCAAGTAAAATCAGTTTAAACAAAAACATTTACCCAGTTATTTAATGCTGTGGAGTGAGCAAATAAAGCATTCAAAGTAGATTTTGATTTAAGTACATAAACAGTCATTAATCGCAAGTATGGTGACTGTGGCTTATGATTTACGGTGAAAATATTTTGTGAAGCGTAAGGCGATGCACAAAAACAGCAAGAATAAAATATCAAATTATTATACATTGAATTTATTCATAATTATTAATATTCTCTTAATGCAAACTAAACATTATTTACTTGCGTTATAGGTATTATACGAGTAGGGCAAGTTTTGCATTTGAAAATCGTACTCGAGATCTTAATCCAATTTGACATTATGATAATGTAGAACACCAAAAAAGTGGTTCCCGCAATTTCGTCTGTCTGCTTGCCTGCTTGTACAATGATCGACAGCCTTAAACGGCTAGAGCGATTTTCTTCAAACTTGAAACTTAAGTGTTGTATAAGTGATTCTCTCAAATAGATTTTGGAATAGTTTTCTTGTCCAAAAAAAAGGTGCTAGCCATACAATTTTGTCTACCATCTTTCGATTTTCTAATTCATTTTTTTTTATAACCTAACCTCAATGGATTATGATTACCCTTTATACGTTTCGATCAGAAGGAGATCCTTCCAAATCGGATGGACGATTCAGTTTTTAAATTTATATTATTAAAAATCTCCGGGATATGACTTAATTACGGCTAATCCCTGCGATGGGAAGATAGAGCAAATTGGAGGACAGCACTAGATACTATTCTACGGAAACTGGACGAGAAAATCAATGCAGCATTTTTGGTAGTAGCCGATAATTCATCTAGTCGTTTGATTTACAAACAACTGAATATTAGACTGATGGAGCGCAACTACTTTCACGAAAGTTTCAGTGTACATCAAATTAGTATAATATTTAAGACAAGGGCCGAATTGTTGCCTTTGAACTTCCGACCATATAGACCAGACATACCTACCCTGTGAACTCTGTGCAATTTGCAAGAGAAGGAAGACGTCTACCACCTATTACGTAGATGCCCAATTCTACAGGAAACAAATTGGCATCACTGGCAGTAATCCTTTCTATCAATGGATGAAGTACTGGATATATTGAACGGAAACAACTGGAAAACACTTAGTAACTTTATCTCAGATGCTATTGCGTATAGAAGACTATATATCGAAGTTTAGTCATTTAGATTTATGTTGCAAATAATCAAAATTGTCAAACACCGCCAAACCATGATTATAAATCGAGACTACGACCAGTTCTAATGTCAGGATATATGATATCATATATATATATATATATATATGCGTATGGAGCTACCAACCTTCAGTGTTGAAAAAAAATAAAATAAACAAGTACAATAATTATAATTTTATTTTGGTAAGCTTTAAATGAGTTTATTTAATCATCTTAACTGTCAATCTGGCTGACGGCTTTTGCCATTGCTCAAATGAATTGTTCAAACAAATTGTAAAAATTTAATGATGAAATAAGAATCACTTACTTACTTACTTACTTCTTAATTACGGCCGAAGTTCTTAAAATACTTCCTTACAAAGGGTTAATTATTTTTCTTTATATAATAACTGCTACTCTAAGGCTAGAGTACGTTCCGAGCCAATGGAAGGTTGCGGAAGTTGTAATGGTTCTCAAACCAGGAAAACCATCACATGATAAGAAATCGTATGGACCCATTTCGACTCTGCCCGTTGTATCTAAAGTCTTTGAAAGAACATTATTTCTGCGCCTGCAGCCAATAGTAGAAGAAAAGCGCCTAATACCTGAACATCAGTTCGGATTTAGAAGCAAGCATTCGGCAATTGACCAAGTGCATAGGATCACTGACGTCATTGAGAAAACTCTTGAAAAAAAGAAAATTTGTTCGGTGGTCTTCGTAGACGTGTCGAACGATTTTGAAAAGGTGTGGCACTGCACGAATGCTTAATTTTTAAATTAAAAGAAATTCTGCCCGAAGCACTTTATACGCTTCTAAAAGCATATCAAGATAGACTTTTTAGAGCAAGACATGGAAACGATTAATCAGATCTCAAAGAAATAGTAGTTGGGGTACCACAATTAAGTGCTCTAGGTCCAATATTATACCTACTACTCGTATTTACACGTAATATACCTCAAGAGAAGACACTATCGTAGCCACGTTTGCTGACGACAATTCAATACTAGGAGTTGACTAAACTATAAATGATTCTACGACAAAATTACAAAAAGCTTTGAATAATGTCAATGATTGGACAAAAACATGGAAATCGGCTATTACAACACTTTAATAGAACTATAATCGAAATTATCAATGAGACTAATTTAGTACGCCGCCGTCTGCGAAGGACTAAGCCTTCCGATCTGGTGCCTAAACAATAATCCGCCTTAAAATTGCGGTATAAGCAGCAACTATCACCGGATAGTTATCTGCAACACGTTAATTAAATTCGTTAAAAATAAGTTGCTAGATAAGTTTTAACTTAGTTGCAATCGGGAGGAGGAGGTGTTTTTAGTGCAGTAAGAACCTAGCACTCCTATAAGCGCGTTTTTCGGTCCTCATAGATTCTTTGGAAGGTTTTGCACCTACCCACGCGAAAAAAATATTATTAAATAATTATCTACTTAAAATTGTCGCACAAAAATTTGTTTACAAGAAAAATAAAGAAAATTTTCTATATAAAAAACTTAGTAAAAAAGACTAAAAATATAATTAGCGTTTTTACTAATAAACGTGTGCTTAAGATGTATTCGAATATTAGAGCAAGTACGTGCACTCCAGTCGTGCATTTCATTAGTATTCCGCTTTATCGGAAAATGTTCTATTTCTTGGAGACGAATCAAATTATAGAAACGATTTAGTCAATATTTGTTCCCTTCATGTGCAATATGGGTGTGGAAGAAAACATTTTGTTTTAATTTGCTAAACTGAAAGCCTTTTTTTCTCTTTTGTTTTTATATAAACAGAAAGTCATTTTGTTGTTTGTTTTGAGTAAACTAAAAGTCACAACTTCTGTTTCATTAAATATTTTGAATTATATACGACTAAAGAATAGAAGTATATGCATACTTTTTAATTGCCCAAAGTCTTAATAAAAAAAGGTAGATTTAAATTTTAAGCTTAATATCCTTATTCACAAGGTAAAGCGGCTTAAGTCGTTTTTTAGAATTTTCAGGAGAACAAATAACAGTTTTAAAAAAATATATAAGGAGAACCGTTTTGAGTAGAAAGATGAAGTTTAAAATAAGTTAATACAAAAACAAGACTGCAATAAAAGAAGAGAGTTTAATACAACCTAGTCAAAAGTACTAGAATCGACTTCTTTTCTTAGATCCGGCTGAAAGTCTGGTGCAAAGAGTTTTATAAAATTCATGAAACTGCTCATCGGTCAAAGGTAGCAACTCCAGAAGGGGTGTCTGATGTTTCGTTTTTTCACTTCGCATTTCGTTGTTTCCCACTTTCTTACATCGATTTCTGTTTACTTCGTTTATAATAACTTTGTTTTTGTATCACTTTGTTTTTCAATCATTTCGCCCTACGATCACTTCGCTTTTCTTTCTTTCCATTTTTACTCGTTTTGCATTTCCGTTAAAAGTGCAATGAGTTATTTACGTCAAGGTTATTTCACCAAGGGTTTATTTCGTATTTTGTTTGTTATTAGAATCTATTGTCATTGGCGTATAATATAAAACTTAACTAGAATTTATGTAAATTTATTTTTGTTTATGTTTTGTTAAGTGTTTTTCTATAATTAAGGAAATATTTTATTTAAATAAAATATTCAAAGTCCTTTTTAAAATCCCGTTTAGCCCGGTTTGTATTTTGACAAATGTTACACAAAAAACTTTGCATACGCACAAACTCGACCGTACCCCATATCGTAGAATTGGCCTAAGCAGTGTGGTTGCAGGGGGGGGCACATAATAAAAATAAAGATAAAGACGAAACACGCTGGCGAAGTATAATCGAACTCGAAATGAACAAAAAATGAAATAATCGAAAAACTACATATATAATAAAAGGCGGAATGAACTTAAAACGAACTAAGTAAAATACTTAATGATTTTTTTTCAAAACAAATGTAAACAAAGTAATTATAAAAAACATTTTGACTAAAATACTGAATAAACGAAATGCGAAACGACTAAAACGAAATTATACAAAAACGAGATAAAAAAAAACTAAACAAACCATACCCCTCCAGAAGATCTTGTCTTTTTGGCTTCGTTGATTTTGTTTGGCCCATCTTTCAGTAAAGTCAGTCCAGACACAAACGGCAACTTAAAATTATAATTGCTCAGACTGACTCAAATACTGTTTAAAAATAATTTTAGTTATGATGGTGCAATTTTCTGCATACATTTTCTTTTCCAATCTGTCAACAGTCTATTCCTTTTGCAGGCATGTGTTTTTTATGTACTAGTTAAGTAGTACTGGCCTAAATTTCGTTCTTGATGTCTTCCCTTGTGCGATTCTTTTGCTGATATTGATACTTTCTCAGGGCTTAAATTATTACTTTCTAGGATATGAACCTAAATTTCGTTATAATTGGGCATCCATTTCTTCAATGTCTGATTCAGAAAATTTATTATTAAAATTATTTTTCTGGCAAAAGATAGCGTTATCATCATCTTCGTCTAATGATTCATCTGACATCATGTCAGTTGACAACGTAGATTTCAAATCTGTGATGGTTGCATCTGTAAGGTCATTGACACTGGTTGTAGCTGTTAGCTACAGCTGGTACAATTATCCCGTTTTTTATATTTAATAAAGCGTAAGATAGCTTAAATTCATTCACCTAGATAATAATATCTAAAATTAAATTTTACCATCAAACTCCCTAGGACGAGTTGAAGTTCGTAAGTTCTTCCCAGGGAAGCTTAGAATTAAATCCATTTCAACTTATGGACAACTAAATTTTGTTTATGGAAAACAAACTCATAAGATACTTTAAAACGGAAATAATTCAATTCATTCAAGTGTAAAATGATAAGTTGACATAAAAGTTTGCATGAATGGCGTTATAATTTATTAACCTGTTACGAAATTACTACTTCAGGGCGGAGTATCCAACCGATCTCATGTCACTGGTTTTAAAAGCATAGGAGTGATTTGCAAGAAATGTCTGGATTATGTAACACTAGAGAACGCGAAGTCGTGTTCCATTTCATGGGAAGATGTCCTGTTTTGGTGGAGACCAGAAGGAGTACACTTGGAAAAACTACCTCAGTGAAGAGGAAGTCGTAGATGTCTTAAACGGAGCTTTAGACTGGGAATCCCTTTACAACTACACCAAGCTAGCACTTAACTACAGAAAACGGATCTTAGAAGAACTTTTTTTAATTTTATGTTTCAATTTTGTATATTAAACAAAATTAATTAATTAAGTATTAATAATTGTCAACTGACAGACAGCGTAAGCCATGTTTAAGAAATGAATGATACACTAAACTTTTGTAATTTGTATGAAATAAAATCATTTGGAACCTAACCTAACCTAACCTAATTAAATCTTTATTCGTCAAATGCCAATTATGATTTATAAATTTAAGAACTGTTCCGAAAAGTATTGATGTTTGGTGTATAATTTAATAGTCACAATGTTTGGGTCATTTTGTGAAACTTTATTAGTAATTTTCGGTAGCAAAATCCTTATCCTAGTTCTTGCCATCACTGCCTGAATAATTTGTACATTTGTATTATGTATGTGAAATAAAATGAGAATTAAAAATAACAACATCAATCATATAGTTATATTATTGAAACATGACACTCAACAAACTACAAAGACAGAGGAGTGCCAACATAACAGATTTAATTCATTATTTGGATTAATAGGACTAATAGTAGTCTTATTTCTTATTCTTATAGCGCCTTTCAAACGCCCTAAAAGAATAATTTGCATTACCCTATTTATTATTGATTGCTTAAAAAAACGGTTTGTTTATGATAGTTAATAGAACGCAATTATTGTAAATGTTTTTTTTTTAATTTTTGTTTATACCCCTTTTTGTTTCCAAACTATTTCTTTTTATGACTTTTGTTAATACATTTGTTAATAATATTATATTTATCACAAAACACTTTTATTTACACACTCATGCTTATTATTATTTCACTTTTATCAAACGACCGTATTTTCGTTTTCACAACTCAAATTACAATGGCTTATGTCTACATAAATCTCTTTCCCCATTTATTTTTTTATTAAATCCAGTACACTTTGAGCGGAGTAAAACGGCTTATTTGAATTTAAAACAGCGTTAATTTGGAAAATGTTTCGGGTAAATTGGCTTACGTCAGTTAAATTGTTGTTTCAAACGAACATTTTTTTTATTTTTTTTTCATTTAGGAAAGTGGATTATATATATTATACATAGTTCAAACAAAATTACAGATTCCATTTTGGTAAAAAAGCTTAAATGGAAAAAACGGCCTAAGTATACATAACATTTTACTTCAAATAAGATTTTGTTTTGGAAAAGTGGCTTAATTGTACTTAAAAGTTTTTCAAAATCAAATCAAAAAACTGAAATTTTAAGTTTTTGTAAAACGGCTTAGTTACACATAAGCCAAAACAAAATTAGACGAAAAAATATCCTGTACTTAAGACGCTTTACCAAATGCAGATTTTTAAATAGGCTGGAATTTTGCCGTTTTAACAATCCTGAAAAGTGATTTTTAGATGGAATAGAAACAATCTTAAGACACAGAAATGTAGCTAATCATTCATTTTATTTAAATATTGAAAAAAATCAATTTAGGGTTAAGTCGAATTAAGCCTTTTTACCCTTTGGATAAAGATATGAGAAGAAAAAAAATTGACTTACATAATATCGTTACTCAGGCAGACGACATATTCTGTGTCATTAACGCATTTGTTTTAAGCCCCGCAAAATCTATGTAACATTTTTTTTTTCAAACTATTGAATAATAAATCTATTTTTATACTAAATTTTTCATCAGCAATTACCTTCGAAAAGAAACTGAACAACATAGAGAAATATTTCCTTTGGGTACCTTGTTGCTCAAATTAATAAGGAAAATATTTTGTAACGAACCCCATGTTATAATTTTTACTCTTCTATCCTTGCTTATTATAAAACATTATTTTCAATAGAAGTATCTGGAACAATATCATTTCGATGAGGAAATTCCTTTTCTGGAATTAATTACAAATGGTATGTCTAGCAAAAATTAAACAAAATCAAAACTTTTTCGATAGCCATTCAAATATAATAATAATGGCTATAGAAACTGTGCTTAAAATTAATTAAAATTCAAAGGCGTCCGTTGCGTTCGTCGCGTCGGTGGTTGGAGCGATATGCGTTGAAACCTAAAAACACTCAAAATCCAAGTTGCTCTTTCTTATCTTAATCTCTTTATGCGGTCATTGAATACGCTGTAAATTAAATTGTTTGACTCGTGCCTCAAGTTTTTGGGATTATGTACACCAGACGAGCGACCCTATATCTGAGTGAAAATGACAAAAACCCATTGAGACTACAAGATGTTGCAGCCAGCAACTAGTAGCCAGTAGATACCAGAAACAAAAAAATCATTGATTTTCTTGCAGGATTGGACAAATCCTTTTGTTCTTTCTTTTTCGTGTCGTTAACTACCCATGGATGACATCTTAATTTCTCAATATCTGAGAACATGCTACCGAATCAAACCAACTTCAGCCAAATGAAACTCCGGAATCCAGCAGAAAAGCAAAGAAACCATTTCATTGAAACTTTGTTACGATTGCCAGAAATGAATATACTGCTTATATGCAAACCCATCGGTTTTTATGCTATTATAAAAGAAGAAAACTTTATGATGCTAGCTAAGCCAAGGACTGTTTTCAAGGATTGAAAAAAAAAATAAAGGAAATGGAAATACCTTCGCTCTGCTCGTTGTCATTTCTGAAATATGTAACCATTCGCAATTTTGTTTGGATAGGCAATTGATGTCGATGTTGTAATGATTATGCTGGAAATTTGAATTTTAGATTTTGTGCTTGTCATGCAAAAGATATTGGAAACGATTTTTGCGTATCCCTGCGAGAAATAAGTAGGAGTTGTGCATTTTGTTGTTTGTTCAGTGTGTATCACTTGTGGGGAAAATTATGGATTCAAGCAAGAAATTAACTTGAGATTCCAAGCAACAAACCACTAACAAGATGAGTCCTAAAACATTCAACATTAAGGTGAGTTTTCATTTAAGAGCAGATACTTTTGTTTTGTAATTTACCAAAAACTACGAGGGGGATTACAAATTGAAAGGACAGGGAATATACTTCGGTGGCAATTTTTGCTAGTTATTTAATACTTAACCTTATATATTGCGGAAACGGTACATTTTCTACAGAATGTGGCGTTTCATCTATATTTCATTTTTTAATTTTGAGCAGAGTACTAAGAACAGCTTAGTCGAATATAGAATGCTCTGAGCAGATTATAATATAAAGGTAAATTGTATATGCAATTGAATCATTGTTTCAACATTTACCGTTTCGGTGTAGTCGATACCTATTTTAGTTGTTTACCCCTCAAGCCCGAGTATTGCACCAATTCGAAAGTAACAATAAGATATTTGCACGGGACTATGTTTCACAAAGGAATTACATTTCTATATCTCTCTCCACTTTAAAAAGTGTAACAGATGCCCACTAAAAGTAGAATATTGCAGATTGATGTGAATTTATTTCCTCCACTATACATATAACTAAACGTATCTAGGTATATATGGTGATTTGACTAAGATTTAATGTGAAATTAATTACAAAACAATGGAAATAAAATGCATGACTGGATCGCACGAACTTGCTCTTATATTCGATAACATCGTACGCAAAAGATTTTTTTTTTAAATCTAAATATATTTTTAAAGTCGTTTTTTACTTAATTTTTTATATATACAAAATTTCTTAATTTTTTTTAAAAATAGGAATGGCATATGTAAACTAAAAAACAAATATTTAATCGACTTAATCAAAGAAAAAATAATTAAAAATTCTGGAATAAATACTTATAATTTGAGATCAAAACAAAAGCACGCCATTTTATTTTTTGCATAAATTTGAATTTATGAAAAAAAAATTAAAAATCTGTGGAGCGGCTTTTGAAAAAAAAGTTTTTATAAAACTTTTTGAAAACATTTTTCAAAAAAAAAATCAAAAACGCCAATTCATAGGTATTCAACAAATACATAAACCTATAATTTTTGCAAAAAATTTAAGGAACAGTTTTCAAAATATAAATTTAAAGAAAAATTAAATTCTTTTAAAAATACAAAAAAATATTAATTAAAAATATTGGAATGCAGTATAAATTGGGCAACCTAAACTTATATATGTGTGAAATTCCGAAAGAAATCGGTTAAGCTATTTATGAGATAGTCGAATGTAAAAAAAACGGTCTATGGAAAGTACACTTTTGAGACATTAGAAAAACATTTTTTTTTCAACCATATGATTGATCGTACCTATAAAGCTGCACTGATTCTTTTAAATCAAAATCGTTAGAGCCGTTTCCGAGAAAAATAGGCTTTCACGTAACGGTTATATGGCAGGTACCGTTATTTTTTAAGCTAAAAAGAAAAATTTCAATTTCCTTTATATACAAGACCTAAAAAACTCTATATACCAGGTTTTAAGCAATTCGACCCACCCGTTTGGGCTGTAGGTGCCTATACATACTTACAGACAGGCTGACAGACTGACGTACTTGAGTTCAAGAAACATTAGTTAGTAGAAACATTTTGTACTGATTTTTATGTATATACAATTTGTTTAATTTTTTTTTTTTTACAAAAATTCGACATCAGTTGAACTGTTAATGAGAAAACCGAAAATGAATATATATGGTTCTATGACAGGTACATAAAACATTTGATAGAATAGCCTTATCGCACAAAACACTCAGTTAAAAAACTAATTGCATACAGATCAATAAAAAAACGTGTTGGTTTAGTTTTTCCAGCAAAGGAGGGAAATCTACTAGGCAAAGTGACAATTTACAAGAAAATCTCTTTGCAATCAAAGCCCTTACTACTTAGTGTATTTCCGTAGGATTATATACAAAATAGTGAGGAATCAACCTTTTGGCAATAATAATATTTCCCACTCATTATTATTCTTGTTATGGCTTGATTCAATCCTCTTTCCGATTCAAAATCTTGTCTACTCTTAGAGGAAACATAATATCTTTTACAGGAGTATATTCAATATATAACAAATAATATCTTGCAAATCTAGACGAAATTTGAATTTTTTAATTTTAGTTTAATTTTTTTTTATTTTGTTGGGCAATACCCCAATTTATTTGGATTAATACAAGCTTCATAACTTAACCTAACATAAAACTATGAAATTTAGGGATATGATTGGATTGAATTGGGCGGACGATTTAACAGGAGGAGTTTTAGGCTGGGAGTGCTGAGGTTGAAGTCGAAACAGTTTTCGTTTAAATCAACCCTTCGCAGCATACGGATAATAGATTCATTGAAGCCATAAAAGGTAAGATGAGTAGACAGGTAGAATTGGCGAGGGTTTCCTAGGTTACGGGGGTTAGCGTTGAGAAAGATAGGGTTTTAGAGGGCTTCAGAGTCAACGGAACTTGAGAGAAGTCGATGAATGAAGAGGATTTCGGTTATTTCCCTTCGCTCTTGCAGGGTATTGGGGTTAATTAGTTGGAGGCGATTTCAATAGGGGGACAGGATCAAATGATTATTCCAAGACAGGCCACGAAGGGCGAATCTTATGAAACGGTGTTGAATGCTCTCGATTCTAGAGATATGAATTTGTTGATATGGTGACCATAATTGGCAGGCGTATTCAAATAGCGAGCGGACAAAGGTTATGTAGAGCGATCTGGTGACGTAGGGCTCGGAGAATTCTTTAGAGCATCGTTACACAAAACCAACCGTTGAATTGGCTTTTGAAATAATATAATCGATGTGTGTTATGAAATTGAGCTCGGCCACATAATATGCCGAGGTCTCGAATCGATTCAACTATGGCTAAGGGTTGATAGTAAAGACAGGTAGCTCCTGGAAGAAGATTTTATACGATTCCGTGAAAAAGTGATTGACAACTTATAGCAATATTAAGCTCTAAGCTGTTTTTGATACACCAGACTGAGGAACTGTCGAGATCTAGTTGGATAAGGGAAGATTGGTGTGAGGAAGAAATTGTCTGAAAAACTTGGTATCGACAGCATATAATGAGATATGGGAATGTTTAATGACGAATTCAATATCTTTAATTCTAAGAATAAAAACGAGAGGGCCTAAGTGACTTCCTTGGGGACCCCGGATGTAGCTAAGAATGAATTGGAGAAGGCAGATCTGAAACGAACACTGTAATACCGGTTTTCCAGATAAGAAGAAAATAGGTTCATAGGCGAGGGTGTATAATTTGAAAAGTATAAGTCTATGAGAAATTTTGTCAAAAGCCTTACTAAAGTCAGTAGAGATAACATCTACTACCGCTTTCTAGAGCTGAGACTGTATACGACACAAATTCAACTAGATTAGTTATTGTAGACCTACATTTGAGAAAGCCGTGTTATCTAGGGGAAATGAACTTAAAATTTCGTACAAAATACTTTAAAATATTGTAGGGATATGTGAAAGTTTGGCAATGGGACGATTGGGGCTATGAAACAGGTTTTCCATACCTGACGAAATTCTCCTTGAGATAATGATAGACTAAACAATTTGGAGAACGGAAAAGAGCGAGCTGAAGAACATTTTTTTAGGAATATTGCGGGGAGGCCATCAGGGCCAGGAAGTTGATTCAACTTATTTTCGATGATATATGGGTCGACAGCAAGAACAAGAAATGGGCCTAGTGAGCAATTTGGAAAGTAATCGAAATAATCTGAATCAGGTCCAAAGGAATTGTTGGTGAATGATTGCTTGAAAAATGTGGCAAAAAAGTTGGCAATATCTTGCCGAAGTTTCGGTATTGAAATAAAGTGAGCAAGATTAACCATCGGATTTTCTTTTAAAATTGACGAAGTGAAAGAACGACTTAGGATCATTTATAAGGTTGGTTTGTGTTTCTATTAAATAGCGTTGGTAATTGGTGTTGTATAGCTCGGAAAAGTGAAGATAAGTACCAACATAGTTACAGTTGTCAGTGAGCGATCGGGTACGAAGGAAAATTACCCACAACTTGTTTCTTCCGGTTATTCCAAGCTGAGGAGGCAGCCGATGTTTTATTGCGACTAAAGGGTACATGGAGAGAAATGGAATTAAATATTTCTCTGTGAAATTTTAAGGCAGTGGTGGAATAACCTTCTCGGCGCCCTGAGGCCCGCACAGTGCCTTCCGTCCCTTTTTTTTTAATACTATTCAAGGATCGTATTTATATTTATGAGCTAACATCGAAGAGTTATGGGTACCGGTTTACTTTTTGGAGGTGAGGAATTTTAATGCGGCGGTAGTATTTTCGAAATATGTCACATGTTAATAAATTTGATAGAATTTTTGTAAGCAAAATTGCTTTAACAAGGGTTTACTATACTTGTATGGCGAAAATATATTTTCCCTTATATTTCAACGAAGATCGTAAGTTTTAAAACTGGGAACCCGTCAAATATATTTTTATACTTCAAAGGGGTATTGCGTGTAGACTATTGCAATTAATTTAATAATAAGATCTGGTAAGATATATATAAGAAGTTGATTGCTTTTGTCCTTAAAATTAAATGCTGTATGTCTTAATGCCTTTCTCTTAGTAGTCTAAATTGTTTTCTCTTAGAGCTTTGGGGCTCATGGGCTGATGACCCTCCCTCTGGAGCCACGCTTGCGCATTACATGGTGGTTTATAATATATTTGTTGTTGAAAAGACAAATAGTTATAGGTCTTTGGTAGTATTATGTTAGAAATGGAACTTGTATATACATTTTCTTATAAAAAAAATCCAAGAACTTGTTGAGTGGAACATGAATTTGGGGTGCGAGTAGATAATTTATTTTAGTTAGTCCCAAGAGTAAGTGTAGGAAGAAATTTTAGTTCCAAACAATTTTTCTCCATTAAAAAAGACAAATAATTTTTGTATATAAATTTTAAGAATTTGTTATAGGTATTTAGCATTTTTACCCATTTCAGTACAAAATATTCAGCCCAATTCTAAATATTCCCCGGGAAAATTACTCTGCGGGAGATGTGTTCTCCCGAGAGTAGTATTATCCAATTATGAATTCCCGGGAAACTATTTTTCCTTTCGAAGAGCTGGAAAGAGAATTCTGAATGTTCGCATCAGCTGTTTGACATACTTTTATATTATATTAATATTTATATTATATTATATTATATTAAAATTAAACAAAAAACTAAATGAAAAAAATAATTTATTATCCAATGTGAAAATTAAAAGTTTAGTAAACAAAGTGGAAAATTAAATAAATATAATAGGTATCCAAAATGTTCAGCATCGCACTTAGAATTTTGAATGAAGAGCAGTTTAGAGGAAACCGATATCGACAGCCATGAGCGTTTAAATACTTGCTGCATGTTCTCGTAAGATCCTCTCCAAAGTCCTGCAAATGTTTGAGGAGCAGCTGTCCTGTCCACAATGGATGTGTAAAGTGTATAAAACGACTGAAGAAGAAAGAGAGTTTTGCAGATGGGATGTTCGTTGTTTTTTATCTCAAAAATAATTAAAATTTTATTTATATCTTAGTTGCATAAAGTAAAAAAAACTTACATTTTTTCTAAATTATCCAACAAATGTGTCGGAAAAAACAAGCGCCAAATGGGAAAAATGGTCCCTTCTTTGGAATTTAAAATGTCTACTTTTTCCCCGAGTATTTTTTCCCATATTCGAAGTTTGTTTAAATAGGAGAAAGGGAAACAAATCCTTGGGTTTTTTTTTGTTTGTAATAAGAGAGTAGGGGAAAGGAAAATATTTCCCTGGGAATTGTCATTTAGAATTGGGCTGATTAATTTACTTATACATACACATTAATATTACATTCTGAAAAAACCCTTGATCACTTTTTTTCACTATCAAGTCTTTTTAAGTCACTTTTTTCACTAAATAAAAAAATATCTTGAGTATTTCTCAGTTTTTTTTTTGGAATTTTAAGGTCCACAGGTAGTGCAAAAATCGTGTCCGATCATATTTAAAATATATCTATGGCGACCGCGTATTGTTCAAAAGCGGTTTCTTATCGAAATATGCAGAGACAGAAAATCAGGCAAGAGATTTAAATTTCTTATTTTCGGATACAAAAAATGATGAGTATCCCATTTGAATGACATTAATCTTTTTCTTTGTTTTTTGCGTAATATTTTTTTTTAGATTAAAATAAAATACAATACAAAATTTGCCGCCCCCTACAAGCTGCCGCCATAGGCTCGAGCCTCACGAGTCTAGTGGTTAATACGCCAGTGCGATAAGTTTATCGAAATTAAAGGAAACTCTGTTGACATATTCATTAATATGACGGAAATTTGCTTTATGAAAATCATAAGAGTACTGATTTGTAGGTAAATTAGTTGGTAAGAGCTTTGGAGAGTCATGATAGAATGAGAGAATTAGGGGTGTGTGATAGTTGTCGATAGTAGCTAGAGATAGGGGTGAGAGTGATACTGAAGAGTTATTGTGATCGGTTGTGAAAATAAGATCTAGTTGCCTCTCCATATAGTCTGGGATACCACTAACTTGATAGAGGCTTGAATCTGCTAGGCGTTCGAAATTCCTTTGCAGATGTGGGATTGTGGGATAATAAGATTGATCTTCAGATGAAGTCCATTTAAGATGGGGAAGGTTAAAGTCGCCGAAAAGAAGGATGTCATCATTGGGGCCATATAAAGATATTATGTGGTCAACCATTTCAATGGCGAGCTTATAAGTTTCAATAGGCTGCGACGAGAAAATATAGCAACATATCACATAAAGCGACTTGCGGGGTAGTCTTATCTTAAGTGAGACATAGTCGGGATTAGGAGAAGAAGAGGCTGCAATGGGGGATAAGTCTAGTGTGTTTTTGATAGCTAGTAGGACACCTCGACATGGGCATTCATCAGAAGATCCGTTAAGTTCATCGTCACGATAAACGTTAAAAGAAGAAGGAAACAGTTCTTGGTTGTTTATACTAGAGACCAGATTTTATTCCGTCAGGGCGTAGATATCAAAAGGTGGAGCGTAGGATTGTTGCAAATCAGTATGAGTTCTTGAACGAAGACCTCGAACGTTTTGGTAGTAGAAGGTAAGAGGGAGGATTTGACCAGCTGGAGTGGTGCAAGGCATTGTTTTAGATGGGACATTAGGAGTGACGTGTATGGCTGGTTTCGGGTTCGCAGCGTGCGTGCACCTTGAAGGTACGACGTACGTTTGGAGATGATGTGAGAGGCGTAAGTTTTAAGGTCTTTGTTAACTGTTGTCGGAGAAATGTTGTAGTATTCATGAAAACGCGTGTAAATCTTTTTTATGGCTACGGGGTCAGTCGGGAGTCATTTTTGTATTTGAACAATGATATTTGTTTTTGTTTTCCCGTCAATGCAAACAGATTCAGATTTATCATTTAGGTAGGCAAGGTACAAACGAACATTGTCGAAAAGGTTTTGATCTCGAAGTCTGGCCATGACATAAAGCCCATCGAGTTCAGTGTTTTTGGGTGAGGGGTTAGTTAATCTATTGTTAAGTTTCCCAGCAGGGGGGGGGGTCGAACATTGGAGCAGGTAACGAATTAGGAGTGACATTTGAGATTACTTAGATGGGGCAGAATCTGATGTGTTAGAATTTGAAGGATTTATAGTATGAGAGTGGATGAGAGTTCTGGTATTTGACTGTGATTGTGGTGGTTTTATAAATACGGGGGATTTGCGCTTCAAAGAAAGAGAATTAGTTTTAAAATTTCTAATGTTAGTGATAGTTCGAGAAAAGTTTGAAAAGATACCCGCCTTTATTTTATTTATTTTGCTTCTTAGTGAGATCTTGATCAAGGATTTTGGAATAATTTATGGGGTTATGATTAATATTCCCTATTGTAGAACTGCTATTCCATTTAGGTATCTTCTTCTTATTAATTCGGAAAGATCCATTAGGGTGATGAAACAAACAGTTATATTTATATGGAGAAAGTACGTTTCAAAAAATATTTAACCCAGCTTTCATCGGCAAATTTAGGTGTGTTACTCAGATCAGACAGAAGTGGCTATTATTGGCTGAATTGAGCTTACTTAATCTATTAGTCCAGTCTGGTAAGTTCCAAGTGGTTCCAAATTTTTCGATGAGTGTGGGTGTATTATTGGAGACTCTGCATTTACAGTATGAGGTTATTGACTGGTAGTACGAAGTTGTTTACTGGCAGCTAGAGGCAGAGATGTAGTATTAAAGACTGATGAAGGAGATTGGCCGACTGTTTGGGGTGAAGGTGCGAAAGAAATAACAGGTAGGGGAAAACGTTTATGTAGAGTTTTGTCAATTTCATCTAGCATGTAAGTGTTGTACATAATGGGAACTGACCTGTTATCACATCAATTTTACATGTAGAAGATTTTATGTCGTCCGCTATTTCGCCAATGCTTATACGAGTTTCGATTAATTCACTACTCATAGCTTTGATAACACTCACGGCATCTTCGAGCATGGAAACAGATTGACGTAAACCAGGTGTTGTTGTTTTTTAGGTTGATTGAAAATGACAATTGAGGTTACTACGCCGTGTATTTAATTTGTCTGTAACTGTTGGTACTGTGTTGGCAGTTGTACAAGAACTTAGTAATGATTTTAACTCAGGTAGATAGATAATTCATTTTTCATAGATTACAATATTTTAGTAATACACAGATTGCTCACAGATTTGATATGTGAAATATATCTTACAGATGTAAAATTGTTTAAACATTTTTAAAAATTGATTCAAAATAGCTTTTAACGGCCTTTAGTCCAACAAAAATTGGCGTTTCGTCCCGGCGATCTCACATGGACTCATCAGTTGACTAGTGAGGACCTTTGTCAATACGCAATTTTTGCCAAGTTCAGTTCATCTTACATAGATTTCGTGAAGAACATCTAGTGTGAACTATATCCAACAAGACTAGAACTCCTAATCATTAAATTGGAAATTTTTGTTTTTTGCCCATGGCCTGGCATTATTTATATAAGAAGTTTTTTTTAATAATACAAATTCTATATACTACTGAAATACATCAGCCAAGTAGAAGACTTAGCACTATAATATTTGGACTTGTTGAATTATTGATTCAAAATAGCTTTTAACGGCCTTTAGTCCAACAAAAATTGGCGTTTCGTCCCGGCGACAAAGGTCCTCACTAGTCAACTGATGAGTCCATGTGAGATCGCAGGGACGAAACTCCAATTTTTGTTGGACTAAAGGCCGTTAAAAGCTATTTTGAATCAATAATTCAACAAGTCCAAATATTATAGTGCTAAGTCTTCTACTTGGCTGATGTATTTCAGTAGTATATAGAATTTGTATTATTAAAAAAAAACTTCTTATTTTTAAAAATTATTTGTGAATTTTCGGATGACATTCGAAGGTAAACTATGGTTTAATATGTATGTTTTTAAATTTTGTATAAACGATAAAAAAAAGGAAAAAGGTGACTAGGTAAAGAATATATGCATACATATATGAACACATATACATACATCCATATATATATATATATATGTGTATGTGTGTGTGTGTGTGTGTGTGTGCATGTGTGTGTGTGTGTGTGTGTGTGTGTGTGTGTGTGTGTGTGTGTGTGTGTGTGTGTGTGTGTGTGTGTGTGTGTGTGTGTGCACAAATTGGTGCGTTATTGTTACGGTTTTTATACTGTCAATCTATTCAACGTATGATCTTGTGATTAAACAGAAGGTATTTGTAATATAATACACTTAGTGGATTGCAACTACAAAATATGCTGGTCAAAAAAAAGGGACATTTGTTATTAGCTTAAAGAAGTCAGGATTTTGGTAAAATTTTTTATCTGGGAATAATTTTTAAATTTTAGGCACATTTTTGTTTTAAATATGCCACTTAGAAATGCGAAGAGCCAAGAACTGCACTGAAGACCAATGCGAAGCCATTTTAGTTCTGCATAACAACGGTGGATCCATGAGGGAGATCGTAATAGTCATTAGGGGCTCTTCAAGGATGGTGTGGAATGATATAAGCTCCAAAAATTTTGAAGAAACCAGAGGGTGTCCGTCTAAAATGACTGTAAGAGACAAATCTACATTGGTGAGAAAAGCTAAAACGAATCTGTTTATTTCCTCAAAAGATCTGCAGCGAAAAATGGATACGCCAGTCAGTTCTAGAACTATTCGTCGTATCTTGCATGACGCTGACCTTCACCCACGATCTCCAAGGAAGGTGCCCTTTTAAAAAAATAAACACCCAGAAGCGGATCTGTTTTGCCAAAATGTGTCACATGAAAGACGACATACTTCAGGCCAAGAAGCAGTGGAGGAATGTACTTTGGAGCGACCAAACGAATATAAATTTATTCGGAATGGATGGGAAACACTTTGTTCGTCATCCAAATTCCGAGGCCTATAATCCGTGGTACACAAAACCAACCGTGAAGCATGTAGGTGGCAGCATAATGTTATAGAGCAGTTTTTCTTGGCGGGGCGTTGGCCCAATATTCGTCATAATCGGCATAATGACAAAGGATTCGTATGTGAACATACTGGAAAATATTATGCTTTCGTGGGCTTAGGAAAATTATTCCACTTAAATGGGTTTTCGGCTAGGAAACGACCCTAAGCATAGAGCAATGTCTGCAAATCTCTGGTTTCAGCGAAACAAATTGGACGTTATGGAGTGGCTTTCTCAATCACCGGCCCTTAATCCTTTATAGAGAAACTCTGGAATGAGCTGAAGATTGAGGTTAGTAAGCATAAACCTTCCAACAAAACGAACCTCTGGAGAATTTTCCAAGAAGTGTGGTATTCGCTTCTACAAAAAAAAGTGCCAGTTGGTAGACTATGGTTTTTCAACGAAATATTAAATATTTTTTGCTAATAAATAAAAAAAATGCATTGGTTATCAAAATGTCTTTTTTTTGTGAAATTAATCAAGTGTTTCTATTTGTATGACCAGATTGTTGGGATGCCTTAATCAAACGGAATAAAAAAAAATTTTGGAAACACCTTTTAGTTTTCATAAACAAAATTAATATTTTTTAATATGTGCCTAGTATAAGTACTACACATAATATTACCAAAAAGTAGGAAGTGTTCCTATTATTTTATACATATCATATGCATATAAATATAAAATGATAAGCAAACATTTAAAATACAAATATATTAAGTAACTAATAAACAAATAAGTAAGTAAATTAATAAACAAACAATTAGCTAGATAAATTAATTAAATAAATAACAATGATAACATAAATAACAATTAAATAATAAATAAATAAATAAATAAATAGACAACTAAAATAAATAAATAATAAATTCATATATATATTCCGAATTAAATAATTGCACAATTAAGAAAAAATATAAATATATAAATAGACAATTTAACAACTAAATACATTAATAAATATTTAAATAAACATAAAACAACTTTATTGATTAATTAACTTTTGTATTAATACATCTTTGGTTGAGTATTTCAATAATTGTTCTTGCAATTTTATATACGACGGTTTTTTCATGTATCTGTTGTGTGGAAAAAAACCAAGGCAAATTTATCACCATTTTCAAGGTTTTGTTTTGGAAAATTTGTAACTTTTGCAAGTGTGATTTTGCACAAGTACACGATCGTGGCTTGAAAAATTACTTTACAGTTTATAATCTTATTAAGTTTACTCAATGGTTATTTCCTAGATATAAGAGGGTAGAGCATTTTAGTGGCAATACTCATTTTGCTTAGGGTATTTGTGATATGGTCACGGAAAGTTAATGTCTTGTCTAATTATATACCTATTTATTTGACAGAATTAACCCATTGGACATCACAGTTATTTATTTTAAGCTGACCAAGTGGTAAGGCACATGCTCTCCTTTTTCTGGTAAAAAAATTGGCCTGTGTGTTGTCAGCGTTAAGGTTTACTTTCCATAGTGTGAAATAATCATAAACTTTGTTTAATGCATGTTGTAAATCGTTCTCGATTTCATGCCCATTATTACTTGAGCTATAAATAGCTGTATCATCTGCGAACAATCCTATTTCACAGTTCCATATTCCTGGAAAATTAGCAACGTACATTATGAACAATAATGGAGTCAATACTGATCCTTGTGGTACACCCGATGTTATATTTTTTAAGCTTAATTGTGTGTTATTCAAATAAACTTGCAATTTTCTGTTTCTAAGAAAACTGTATTATTTTTATGACATATAAATGACAACCAAATAACTTCAGTTTATGAAGAATACCGTCATGCCATATGCTATCAACAGCTTTTTCAACATCCAGAAGGACAAGACCCGTAGACTGTTTGCACTCTCTTTTTCTTTTATATGTTTGCAGATGCTTAAAACTTGGTGGGTAGTGCTATGACCTGCCTGAATCCAAACTGTTGGTCTGTTGGAAAATGCAGAAGTTTGATTTTTATTATTTTTTCTAATATTTTGCTAAAGTTACTGAGCAGACTTATTGGGGGTTAACTATTTGGTTTATTAAGTGGTTTTCCTGATTTCCGAATTGGTATGATCTTCGAGGTTTTCAATTTGCTTGGAAAGAATTGTAACTTGATGCAAGCATTATTAAAGCATATAAAAGTAACTCCAATCATTGGAAGCTCTTTGAAGTAAATATTTTTAAGAGTATTTATTCCTGGTGCTTTATTATTTCGCATACTTTGAATGATATCTTTGATATATTCGTTTGAAACGAGGACATTTGTTTGCATGGGTTCGTTACTATTTATAATTTAAAACATTAACTCATCTACTGCTGTGTTAAGGAGGCTTTACATGGATCTGCATCTGCAGACTTGAAGAAAAGTAGAGCGGGACCATAATATAAAACAAACATAAAAGTAAGACTGGGTACACACTAATAACTTACTCGAACTCTGCTATAACTTTCTTGACACATCTCACAATCACATGTTCTTAGAGTTCAGGTATGTAGTTTTGAGGAGAAAATGTTCGGTATTTTCGTTGTTTTTAAGCAAACTGCGGTGAAATGGTAAAAAAAAACTTGAAAATTCGTGACCTGAACGGATGCAGATGAAAATGCTATAATGAAGATGAACATGTTCGTCTTCACTATAATCTGGAATCTTCAGATTCATACTTCCTATAATCTTCAGACATGAAGAAGATCTCCATTTTGGTATCTCTATCACACAAGCATGACTTTTTTTTTGTTTACTCTTTTTTTGCAGATGTCGATGCAGACGAAGATGAAGATACATGTAAAGCCTCCTTTAATCGCGTTGATTTCATTTATCAATGGATTAATAAATTTTTTTCCAAATGAGTCTGCAAAAACGTTTGACTTTTCTTCACTATGAGCAAAGTATTATTGTGTTCTAGATGGGGAATAAATTTGTTTTTATTTTTAAGCACCTTTGCAATTTTCCAAAAAGGTTTGGAGTTTGGATCAAGGGTACAAAATTTCTTGTTCCATATTCTGTTCCTGAACTTTGAAATTTCAAAAGCTACGTGTCTGGTGTATGTTTTCATTTCATTAAAATCATATACCTGCCTATATCTTTCCCACTGATTTCGAAAACTATTTCTCTGCTCGATTAAATTTAAAATGTATTATGGAGGAGCAGTTGTCAACACTTTTAAGTAAGAAATTTGTGAAAAAATCAATTTTATTATCAATTTGATGGGAACTACTTATAATATCTATGTCACAGGGTGTATTTCTAAGGCGATGTTTTATTTTTGTTCTATATCTATCCCAGTTTGCATTCTTAAAATCTAGGTATTGCACATCTTTTATCTTACTATTAAGATATGATCTATATAATATGATCTGAACTCAAAGCGTTAGTTGTCATAGGCTGGGTAACTATTTCTGGTGAGTTTGTTATGATCAAGTCCAATGTTGATGGTGAAGACTTTTTGTTGGATGCGAAATATCGCTGGCCGAGAACTATAAGGTTGTATGTAAAAAAAAACTCCGAGATAATCGCCTTCAAAGTTTTAGCGGGCTGGTTTTTGCATTAAATAGTTAGATATCATTAAAGTATTGTTGCAATATCATAAAGAACCATCACAAGCCATAAAACTATTAAACAAATTTTAGTTTAATCACTTTAGATGATTTTAAAAGCATTTAAAAAAACGACATAGAACCTTGTTGGGAAAAAGTAAATTAAAATGTCCCAAGAAGTTCTATGTACAATCATAGGCGGCGGAAGGCGTGGTCGTTGTGGGCAACTGCCCACGGCCTCGCGCAAAGGGCCTCGGGCCTCAGCCGAAAATAAATTTGAAAAAGTATGGACAATCCAAAAGTGCGCACGAAATGAATTTGAATGAAATAATCGATATTTATGATAAACTACTTATGTCTATAATGTTATAAAATTAATTCATTAAAAGATCTTCTCGCTGTCGTTTGTGATAATTCGTTTATATTTAGTCTGCCAACATTAGTTGGCGTTAAAATATCCCGCTCAGTGACTGGGCCTAGCTCGGGACTTCCCTTAAAAAATAAAGCCAATCAAAGTACCTATATATCAAGACGGCGAACCTTTACTTCTCTTGCCATGCAAGAAGTTATTTGTATGCGTGTCACTGTCGCGTAGTCCGAAGTACCACCCCACCAGTCTGCGGTATCGTTTCATGTTCTTTTGAAATAAATAATAGAATAAATACTAGTGTTACCTACATATTTTTAAAGTGATAACACGTGTTTAATAAGTATAAATTCGGTTTGTGTCGTTAAGAAAAATAATAGTAGATACCTTTGTTTATTTGTCAAGAATAAGGTAAGAAATATTTATGCTACCTAAACACATGTTTTCATAGTTTTCTTTACAAAACAATACATTATTATTAGTATTTGTATTTTATTGTAGCGTAAAAATTTGTTTCTAAAACTATATTGCTCAGTTTACAGAGTTGTAGTAAAAATCTACCTTACTACTGATAATAATTAAAAAAAATTTAAAAACATTACATTATTAAAAATTACGTTTATTATTTGTTTTATACCTTCTATTTGTTGCCATAGAATCCGCTTTTTTAATAAGTTGTTTCATTATGCTTATAAAGTATTACATACATACAGTGGTGACAAAATAAATAGCACATGTAGCCTATGATTCATGTAATCAAAGTTGTTCGTGTTTTATTAAACTTTAAATAACTGCTTGACTTATGAGGTAGTAAAAAAAATAAATAAAGAATTAAAAAAATCGAATCAAAAAAAAATAATCAAACCTATGGAAACAACGGAAGTAGAATAACTTCAAAATAAAGAGCACACTTCATTAAAAAATAAAAGCAAGTATAATAACATAATATTTGATCATGATACAATGAAGATTATGTGTTAATATTTAGTGAGATAACATTTATTTTTAATCACAGGGGCACACTGACGGTTCATAGATAAAAAAAGACTCTCACTTCGTTCATCATGTACTTTAGATCGCTGGCCTGTTTAAATTTCCACTTCAAGGGCATTTCTTCATCAGCATAAGGTACCATTGTATTCCTCAGAATTTCCTTGTTTTTTATCCGATCTGATAATACGTTCTATGCGATTAAGTGGTCCTACGCCATACGAGGAAAAAATCCACAAACAAGAATGCTACCTCCGCCATGCTTAACATTTTTGATGGTATACTTTGAATAATATTCGTAATTTTTTCCGGTTTGCTCATATTTTTTTCTATCTATCCAAAACGATTGAACTTAGACTCATCCGTGCACAAGATATTTTTTCACCTATTTTGATCTTTTGAATTATTATGCTCCTTTGCCAACTTCAACCGATGACGTGACAAATTAATGAACGGATCTTCTTTGCTCATGTGGAGGATGGCAATATAAGTTCGGTTCTTGCGTATTTTTTTTTTTTTTAACACTTCCAGCTTCTTGACGATGGTAAGTTCATTAACAACCTTCTTCCTCGAACAAGTTCGATTTTCCTTCTACTGAAGAATCTTAGTAAATCGTAGCATAAATGCTTCTGTGGAATGCTTACCCCATACTACATATTAACAATTAAAACTTTACCTATTTTATTAAAAAAAAACTTATTACCTTCTTCTAACCTTCTGACTTACATTTGACTTTGGTTATTAAATATATTGAAGAGAAGTAATATCCCGTTACTTTACACTCAAAAGTCACAACAAAAAAGTCCTTGAAGTATTGGAATTGAAAACGAACTTATGATTTAAGGCTTAGTCAAATTTCCTAACAAGCTGTGCTATTTATTTTGTCGCCACTGTATATTGTATTATTGGACAACGTTAGTGAAATATTAAAGTATGTACAAAGGAGTTAGGTAATATGAATTATATTCATCCAAGTTTTATTCGAACTAATTAGTCCACTTCTGATTATGTTAATTATGCCTAAGGAAAGAAACAAGTACCCACCTATGAATGTTATTATTGTTTTTGTTTTGTTTGGTTACAGATTAAAGATACAATAATAGCGCATGCTTGAAAATTGATCAATCATGTCATTTTTATATTCCCTTCTTCTTGTAACATCAGGGGGCCTCGCGAAATGTACCTTGCTCACATAAATTTAAAGTCTTGCGCCGCCACTGTGTACAACACTTAGAACCTTTTAGTTCTGAAGAGATTATATGGAAGGAGATGCTTTCGTATGGAGAAAAAAGGATCACTTAAAAATTAAAAAAATCAATAAAAATACATTTTTCTGAAATGAAATAGTATGCAAATCACTGAATTGATGTAAAAACTTAACGGATTTGAAATTATGAAAATGGTTCTATGTCATCGAAAACGTAGGACTTTGCGTTTTAATAAAAAATTATAAATTCAAAAAGGTTCTATGTGGATGAATTTTACAAAGCAAAAAAGTTATATGTAACTTAAATGCGTTGTTTTTTGTGTGACAAAAAGTACGTTAAGGGTTCTATGTTGAACATTGAACCTTTTAGTACTGAATAATAGTACCGAATTCAATGAAAGTTCTACGTCTTTTTTGGCTGTAGTGTTGGCAGCAATTTTTTTTTTAATTTTTCTTTTTTGTTCTATCTGAAAGCCGCTAAAATTACGAAAATTTTTGTATTTTGGTCGATTCACAACCTTATAGTTCTCAGCCAGCGATATGTTGGCCCATTTGGATAGAGCAAGCTTATTGGATATCCCATAAAGATGTCCAATAGTAGATTTCTCCATTTGTTTGCTCTATTGCAACCCCAATTACGAGGCTATTAAAATCACCATCGAGTAAAAAATTTTCATTATTAGTGATAAGGTTTCTTAGATCAGTTTTAAGGAAGCCAATCTTTTGAGCATTTGATGCTTCCCCACAAAAATAAACGGATACGATCTTAAATTTAGTATTATGATTCAATATTAATTCAATACTGTTTCAAAAATATTGGTTTTGAAATTTGGTACTAATTTATACACAATGTTTTTTTTTAACTACGATGGCAACTCCACCTCCTATTTCATCGTCATTTCGATCTAATCTATGGCAATAATAATTATTGTGCGAGAAAGAGATGTTACTACTAAGCCACAAGCCATACATCGACAATATTATGACAGAGAAAATTGAAAAAAACTCAGTACATTTACAACGAATACTCCTGGCATTCCAACACATAAAATTAAGAGAATTTAATTTACTTGACATGATTATACAAATATTTTTTAGCAACCTGCGTAATAACATTAAATTGTTCAAACTTAGGTTTACATACACTTAACTTAGTTATCATATCCATGGTAAGAGAGCATAGTTCATCTTGAGTGAAAAGATCTTTCTCATTTACGAAAGAATTTTGGTTGTGTGATGTTGCATTTTGGGCTCATTTCGGTTGATGTGCATGTGCTTGGAGGACGGATGAAGATTTTGATGTTGATTGTACAGAAGATCTTTTTTGCCTCGGTAGGGTAGGGAAGTAGCTAGTGCTCATGCAATTTGGCACAGTTCTAATATGGTGTTTTGGCTGTGCATGAGTGAGTAATTGCTGGAATTCTCTTGTAATTTATTTTACCTCTAATCTCTAGGTATTTTACTCTTCGCGGACAGTTAACGTCAGTTGATTTGTGATTTCCCTGACAATTTGCTTTGGGGCAGGGCAGTTAAGTAGGTTGAAAAAACCAGCAGTTAATGATGACACTGAAAGAAATCAATCATATGCGTTGAAATTATATTGGTTTGCAGGGTCTGACAGTCTGCCTGTCTACAGCGTAAACGGTTGGATAGATTAGCTTCAAAGTTGGTAGGTATTGCCCACACTTTTTTTCATTTTTTTAAGAGGACAAATAACAGTAGCTCCCATAAATTTGTTTTGGGCCAAAAACAAAAATCTTATTTTTTTCAAAAACGGCTCCAACTATTTATAAAAAAACAAATAAGTGCATTAATATAGGGAAACATTTTGGTAAATTCGTTTTTGAAGAAAAAAATGGCTGTTTTTGGTACCTCTAGTAGTACCATTTTTTTGTTTGTCAATTTAATGGGAAACGGTTAATTAAATTTTTGATTTTTTTTTGCGCAGAAGCTCCTAAAAAGTTTAAACACTATTGTAATCCAATTTTTTTCTTTTTTTGGCAATTAAAAAAAACCTTTTTTTTTGAAAACCAAACATTTCGAAAACGACTTAATGGATTTTGCCGAAACTTCGTATTTGGTAGTTTCTTGAAATTATCTTGAAAAGTTAAAAAAAACTATATTCCTAAATGAAAAAACAACGGAACCTTACATACAAATGTTAAAAAAAACCGTTAAGAAAAAAATTAATTTCTCGAAAACGGCCCCAAGAATTTTTATAAAGAACTGTGTGTTCTTATATTAGTACAGTACACTTTCAAGTATAAAAATATTTTTTTTGTACTTATTAACGGTACCTCCCCAGAACCACTTTTCATATATTCAACTTTCTCAACATTGGATGAACCAATTAAAATAATTTTTTTTATGCAAATGCTCGCTATGGTTGCTAATAAAACTGCATACCAAAATGTTAAAAAAAAGAAAGCTTTTCGATTTTTAAAAAATAAATAAACTTTATTTTTTTTCAAAAACAGAATTTTTTTGAAATTTGAATTTTGTATGTATATTAATAATATCTTCAAAATGCTGTTTGAAATTTGTATTCTAAAAATGTTTTCGAAATTTTATACATACAAAATTAATTTATTAGAAACCAACTCCAACGATTTTTCTTGTTTTTTCTTACGAGTATTTACCCATGAATTCAAATAGCATCTTTGTTTTCCCTCAAAGTATAACGACTAAGCAATATAAAAAATGTAATTATGTGTATTTTTCATATATTTCTAAATTATTATTATTCCCTTTTTACTAATTTTTGCGTACGCCACTGAATACTAAATACAATGTAGACCCTATACATATGTATACAACTTAAGGATGCATATTGCACCTAAATTATAAACTTATATGCATATAGATACATACCCACAAACATCCTTCATTTTCATTATTATATGTACATGTTTACATCCTAAGGTTCCATCTATATGTATATGTTTGTAGATACATTTAATATCCTAACTTACATAATTAAAATCCATAACTTAGATTTAAATATACATATGTAGGTAGGTACCTATATGTAACTATTTCTTGAATCATCTATTCGACAATTCATTACACTAAGAATCAAGATCATCTTTACCTACATAGGCTTTAAACCTGCATAGAATAACCACACCACAACACACGACAAGTTGTTAGCTAAAAGAGCAAGTTCGTACGATCCAGGAGAGCATTTTTTTCGTTTTTAGGATTTTTTTTTGATTAGTTTGAATGGTGAAGTAAAATTGTAAGTATTTGCGGAGCGAAAAGAAAATGCGACTACACTTGACGGAAGTTCGATCGTAAAGTGCTTAGAAGATCTGGGATCCTCATGGTTATTGGATTTTGGTTTAACCACGTGGACCAATAATCCCAGCTTACAACTTCAACTTTGTATGTCCCATAATTGATGCCTCTTACATTTTAGCGAATCGTTGCTGTTGGCAACTCTGAATAATAATAGAAAGCTTGTGACAATTAGTGTTCCATAAAAATTTGTTTTATTTTAATAGATAGATAAAAAAAATTGCAGGAGAGATGTCGCGTCGGGATTGATGCCGCATTCAACCAAACTCATACAGCGCTCAAAAAAAATACCTTGCATTTTCTTCGTTACATAATCAAACAAACACGCAAAACAAAAAATTTGTTGCAGCCGACATGTAACGGGATTGATTATTAATATTTGTTTTAATTTACGCTCCCTTACTCATTATGAATTTTTCATAGTTAGTTACAAAAAGTTAATGCGGAAAGAAGTTATGGCGTATTTTTCCATGGCAAATTATTTTATATGATAAATGATAAATGAGTGTTATATTTTTTGTTTAAATTTTTTCTTAAGTTTTGAAGTGTGGTGCAGCATCTCTCCCTCACTTTGGGGAGAGAAGCCGCAGTTTTTTTTTTGAAAAGATGCCGCATGCTAAATTTGTTAACCTTTTTTTAAAACTAATAATAAGACTACAAGTGGTCATTGGACTTATGAGGCACTGGAAGAAGAGCGAAAAACATTGATAATGGGATGTCCCTTCGAAAAGCAGAAAACCTATTTGGCGTACCAGCTAGAACACGAATCGAGACGATTAAAAGATGGAAATTTCTCAAAGAAACATCTTCCTTCTGAAAATACTGTTTCATTTTTTGAAACAATCTTGGAACCGGTAATTCCAACCAACATGAATGGAACGCCTGCTTGCAATCATTCCGAAACTGAAAGACACACATTCATCATCTTTCGAAAACCCAACAAAACTACTGCAAGCAATTTCATCACTGCCTAAAACTCCAGTGCCGATTTTTTCAAGAAGTAGGCGGTTAGTAGTGGCTTAAACTTCTCCCAGTTTCTCTGAAAAAAGAAAAGCCTCTAAGCCTACTAAAACGAAGAATGAATGTTGGCAAAATTATTTTTAAATGAAAAAAAACAAGAAGAGTGGATGTACAAAATGTCAAAAGTGACTGCAATAAAAATGTACAACTTACAAAACACTACGATCTGCACTATTTTCAAGAAATATATTAACTAAATATTAACAATAATGTTTTGTATGTACTAGCCGACCCGTGCTCGGGTTGCTTCGCAAACTGTTAATATGGTTTTTAATATGACTAAAAGCATATAAAATGCTCAATGAGATTGACCGGAATTTCTTATATATTATTACCTAACAAAAAATTTATATACATACATACTTTCGTATGCTTTCCGTAACCAAATTAAGATATGCATGTTCTCTCACTAAAACCATTTTAAATAAAATGTACGACTGAATCGCACGAACTTGCTCTTGTAGCTAACAACTTTAATGTAGCTAACCATTGAGGTTTAGTTAGTTAGGTGTAGTTATCCTATGCAGTTTTAAAGCCTATATGGGTAAGATTAACTTGATTCTTAGTATAATAAATTGTGGAATAGATGATTCAAGGAATAGTTAGATAGGTACCTGCCTACAATCTAAGTTATGGATTTTTATTATGTAAGTTAGGAGAGTAAAATGTATCTACATATATATACATATTGATGGAATCAGTAGTATATAGAATTTTATTATAAAAAAAAACACCTTCTTATTAACTATGTCTGGCCAAGGACAAAATCTTCCAATTGTAATGATTAAAATTTTAATCTTGTTGGATATAGTTCACATTGCTTTTTTGTCAAAAAATGCATGTAAGTTGAACTGAACTTAACAAAAATTGCATATTGGTAAGGCCAATGAGAACTAACCAACTGATGAGTCCAAGTGAGATTGCCGGGAAGCGCAAAAAGGCCGTTAAAAGCTATTTTGAATCAATAATTCGACAAGTCCAATTAAATATAATGCTAAGTCTTCTACTTGGCTGAGTAATTTCAGTGGTATATAGCATTGTATTATAAAAAAAAACACCTTCTTATTGATGGCACCTAAGTATGTAAACATGTACATACTTGTATAATAATGAAAATGAAGGATGTTGGTGGGTAGGTACATAACTTTATAATTTAGGTGCAATATGCATAAATAAAATTCATGTGATTTTTCAGGACACATTATGTATATATATACATATGTATAGGGCCTACATTATATTTAGTATTCAGTGGCGTACGCAATAATACGCAAAAAGGGAATAATAATAAGGTAGAAATAAATGGAAAATACACATACTCAAATGTTTTTATATTGCTTAGTCGTTATAGTTTGAGGGAAATTAAAGATGCCATTTGAATTCATGGATAAATAAGAATATATCAACAAATATTTCAAAAATCGTTGGAGCGGTTTTTTAATAAATTAATTTTTAGGTACCTATTACATTTTGAAAACATTTTTCGAAAAAAAATTTGAAACGCCATTTTGAAGGTATTATTAATATACATATAAAAGTCGAAATTGGAAAAACTTTTTTTTTTTGAAAACTTGAGTATGAAGTCTTATAAACAATTTTAGGGAGCATTTGTATAAAAAAATTATTTTAATCGGCTTATCCAATATTGAGAAAGTCGAAAATATTAAAAGTGGTTCTATGGGAAGTACCGTTAATAAGTACGCAAAAAAAATATTTTTATATTTAAAAGTGAACTGTACTATTCTGAGAACACACAAATTTTTATATAAAAATTCTGGGAGCCGTTTTCGAGAAAAATTTTTTTTTTCTAAAAGGTTTTTTAACATTTGTATGGGAGGTACTGTTGTTTTTTATTTTAGAAAAACAGTTTTTTAACTATTCAAGATAATGTCAAAAAATCCCCAAATACGAAGCTTTTTTTGAAAAAATCTATTACCTAAGTCGTTTTCGAAATTTTCGAAAAAATTAATTTCCAAAAAAAATTTTTTTTGAAAAATTTTGGTACACAGTAGTATTTAAATTCTCTAGAGCTTCTACGTAAAAAATTTCAAAAAAATCAAGTTAACTGCTTCCGAGAAAATTGCAAAACCAATAAAATGGCCCTCCTAGAGGTACCAAAAATAACAATTTTTTTTTCACACAAAAAAATTATCAAAAGGTACCCTTTCCTCTTGTTAATGAACTGATTTTTTTTATAAAAATCGTTGGAGCCGTTTTTGCAAAAAATAAGATTTTTGTTTTTGGCAAAAAAAATGTATGGGAGCAACTGTTATTTGTCTTCTTAAAAAAAAATGAAAAAAACGTGTGGGCATATTAACGAAAAAACAATATGTACCTACCGAGTTTGAATCAAATCAGAACCGCTTATGCTACAGACTCGAGGACAGACAGACAGACAGACAGACAGACGGAATTGGAGGACCAACTTTGTTGGTGTTCTCTATGATTGTAATGTCATGTTTGATTGTTAGAAAAAATTACGAATATATAACTTGCCTTATAGTACCAATAATCGCAAGTAAAAAATAGACGTTCGAATTAGAACATGCATATGTCAAAGCTTCTGTATATACAATATTAGCAGTTTTATTATTTTAAAGAAGAAGTAAAGACTGATTATTTTTTAAAATGGGCAATGAGAAAAAACACTTTCCCTAAGATCATTTTGCACTCAAAGATGTCATTAAAAAAAATTTATTATATGGCTAAAATTATCCACGAATTTTCTAGATTTATGATCTCCATTGAGCGTACTTTCTAAAGGTTCAGGTGGCTTGGCTATAGAGGGAATGCTTACTTTATCATTAGTACAACACATGTTATTAAATTCCTTAGCCCAATTTATGGCTTTGTGAACATTGAAAATCTTATTAATTTTTCCTGTATCTGTTATTTTGTCGTTCGAACACGGAAACTGTGGTACAAAATTAAAAACCACTCTACTCCCCAGAAGCTGATTAAGACTTGTATTATTATTACTTGCTGTTCCTACGTTAATCAATGAGCTATCAATTGAGTAACTGAAATTCAGAAGCAAATAAACAAAACAAAATATAATCCAGTCATTCCGATTGAATCGAATTCATGGATGCAAAAATACAAAAAATTGATAAATTTATAATTTGTACATGCATTCATTTCTCGCCTTATAAGAACAGTTAAGAAATGATTTAGGTCTTAAAATTTGATTGACGTTATACAAATGATCAGATTTTTGCAAGACATCTAGCAAGCTTATGAGCATAATTAAATATGTTGGTCAATTTCGAAAAAATGTACTATTTTGGTTTTTAGTTAATAATCTAATTAAACAAACATATTTAAAAAATTAAAAATATTTGATGACTTTGAATGCCCAACAACAACTTGGGTGTGCTACCACCAAGTTTTTTCTCAACTATTTTTGGCTGGAATTATAGCTAGTTCACGACTTGCTAAGGTCGATCATCAGACTCCTTTGCTCTAGTGGTGCTGGTCTACTTTTTCATTTTAATTGAAAAACTTCTTATGCCTTCATCATGTATTGAACCATGACCAGCCGCTTAGTAGCCAATGGACTTTTTTTTTTTTTTTTAAATTCATTTTTATTTCATTTCAACTTATAACTATCTTAAAGCTAGACAAAAATGTTTAAAACTAGCCTAATTATCAATAACTTACAACTAATTTACTGGCCCTTTACGGGCGCTCTAAATGAAACAATAACTCTTAAAACTAATGTCTTTCGACCTAAAAACCATTTTAATTAAATCTAATTTTTTTTATTTATTTTATATTTCAAGAAGCTTTTACAAAAAAAACTTTTTTTTTTCTTTTTAATTTTTTTTAATTTTTTTAATTTTTTTTACTTATAAACTAAACCTTAATATATATTAAAAATAATTAAAACTACTTAAAATACCTAATAATACTTAAAACTACTTAAAAACTAGAACAGCCACAGCAGCATTTTTTTCGTTTTTTTATTTTTGTTTGTTTATTTTTTATATGCATGCAGACACACACCAACATGCAACCCACCCATACATGTACATAAGCACATACATATACGTACGCACATACATGTACAGACACGCAGATACATGCACGTATGCCCCCGCATACATACATGTTTTTAATTTTTTTTTTGGTGCCACCCTGACTGTTCCCTATACCGAATTGCCCTAAATCTATGTAAGTCGGCCAAGATATAATATCTTCATCGACTTTAAATATCACTATGCTGTTCAGAGAGCCACTAGAACTGGTTCTCCTGTTTCGCCCTATCCCTCCGGTCCCGATCGGACACAGTCACACTGAACCGAAGGCGCTCTTCTCCACCTTGAGCGATGACGTCTCGACCATACAGGAGTCGCCTATCCACAGTTTTCCGGCTGACATGGTAGATGAGCGGAACCGCCCCTCCATCCTGTATCAGCCCTCGACTGTCTAAATAGAGGAATGCCTCGGGAGGGATGTAACCACTTAACCGCGCACTCTCAAAATATTCGTTATTGGGGTAATAAGCCCCAAAAATTACATCGCTCTTGCAACGTGACCCCGAATCAGCTTGAACAAAAAATTATTTATTCTGTTTATGTTGGCTCCGTTGTATAGAACCTGGTTGGAATAATATCTTGTGTACTCCGACTCTGGTGTTCTGTGTAATCCAAGGCAACGTCTAAGACATTGCCTCTCAAACACCCGAATCTTTTCCATTTGAGATGGGGCAACGTTGAACCACACCGGCATCCATAGGCAATCATCGGCCTGATGAGGGCCATGTAGCAAATCAACTTCACCCTGCTGTCGTTTTGTCAGGGCAAATGGTCCCCTAGCCCTGGCCAGAGCAGTACCTATATGTCTGTCGAAATACAAGTACTGATCCAACCAGATGCCAAGGTACTTTACTACACATATACTCGCCAGTGGATGTCCATGTGGTCCTAGGATCACCAGCTTGCGCCAGTTCTTTCTCGTATCCCTTGAGGCGCTAGACAACGAAGTCCTAAACAGAATTGTTTGTGATTTCTGGAAATTGATTTTCAACTTCCAGTCATCACAATATCGCTGAATCTTGTCGAAGTCACGCTGCAAAAGAATTTTGATGACCTCAACTTTTGGAGCTGTTCTGTACGCAATTAGATCGTCGGCGTACGCAATTGCCTGAGTTAGACTACCTATCATATCGCTGGTGTAAATGCTGAAGAGAATCGACGAGTTAACCGCTCCCTGCTGAAGACCATTGTTAATATTAAAAACTGTGGTAGAAGTTACATTGCCACTCTTGACAACAAACTTTCTACCATTTAGCATGTCATAAAGCATGTACAATAGCGGTTTACTTATACCAAATCTGGCGAGCTTTAGATAGAGACCCTCTAACCATACGGTGTCGAAGGCCTTCTCCAAATCAACCAGGCAGGCACCCGTACACTGCTTTTTAGATTTGTTCCATTGGACATCAGAAACGAGTTTAGACGCGGCATGAATTGTGTCATGTCCCGTCTTAAAACCGAACTGATTATCCGGTATGATTTTGTTGTCCTCCGCCCACTTGAACAGAGCTCTATTAATAACCTTTTCAAATACTTTGCTGATACTCGGAAGAAGACTTATCGACCTGAGATTCGCCGGATTGGAATTGTCCTTTCCCTTTTTAGGGAGAGGATGCACCACTGCTGTCTTCCACCGCACTGGATAATATGCATTATTCAGCGCTTTGTTAAACAGTGTGGTATATATGTCAACTGCTTCTTGAGGCAAATGTCGTAGTACAACGTTGGATAAACCATCGACTCCTGCCGATTTCTTTTTCTTTAGTGAATCAAAGATGAGCTGGAGCTCAATCTTCGAAATTAACAGGGAACTGGTCCCATTTCGGTCGGCGATTATGGCGTTTGCCAAATGTTCATCATTAAACCCAGTAAAACCAAGGTTCTCAGATCGCCACTGCGTTATATCGTTCCGGAGGTAAAAGTGGTGAACCAGAGCTCTGCTCTCCAGGTCATGGTTCGGGCGAATGCTAGCTAGCATTCACCTTGTACACTTGCTGGAAAGCAGCCCCCACAGCCTCCACCTTCTCCTGCGGATCTTCGGTTATGAAGAGGTCATCGTCCAAGACGGCGTCATCTGGGTCTATGTCTGCTGTCAGAAGTACGTCTCTGTTTTGTGTCGTCCTCTGGAGCTTAAGACACGGAAGGTCGTTTTGATCTTTTCTTCTGAATATCTTATTAATTTGTGGGAACATACTCGGGTCGGTAGCGTTCACGGCCCGAATTTTGTTGTCCCAAAACAAATTAATGAACAAACTATAATTTTCTTTGATCAATTGGTCGATGTTTTTTATGGACGACTTCAGTGTCCTTATCTCCAGATCTCGTGTGTCAGTAAACCGTCTGTACAAGCGTTTGTCTTGTCAGTAAGCCATTTTTTGTCTGTGTAGTGCATCAATTGTCGCGTTACGGTACATGTCAGTTGCGTTACGTTCTTTGTATTTCGGTACTGTCCTGCTCATTGTTCGTTGAATTATTTCGTCCATTTGTTCTAAGTATCTGTCAATTTCAGTATTTGTCAGGTTCCTGTCATTTGGTGGGGATATACCATTTGAACGTAATTCGATAAGTAAGACGTTCGAGAAGCGTGGCCAGCGCACCTTACTGTAATTGTAAGTATGCACAGGTACATACTCCTCCAACTCCATAACCTCGTTCGGAAGTTGTATTACGGCGGCGAGTCCGCAGGTGTCACTGTCGTACTCGATCGTTCTTAAACAATTTCTAGGCTGATGTCCCTCAGTATTAGTAATTTTTAGTCTTCCGTCTTTCAACAATAGATCCAGATAGGCACCGCTTCTTGGAAACGATGGCCTGTCTGTAGCGAGAAGTTCAATGCGATACTCCAGGTTGTATTGACCCATCCAATTATACAGATGGTTACCACGAGGATTTTGTATTTGATTCCCCCAATCTATATGTTTGGCATTCAAATCACCAGCCAATATGTAGTAGTTTTCTTCCGAGCTCAATCTTAAGCATTCAAAAAGCTTTTAAAGCTCTGTTATAAACTGTGTGGGCTGAGGTGTTTCCGGTGCATAGGCAGCGATCACATACATTCGCTTCCCCTGTTGGAGATGAATGCATATGATGCATGCCTCTAACGTCCGAAATTTACGCACATCACTATTATATATTACCTTATGAATATTGCCTTTACGTATAAAGATTGCGACGCCCCCTCCTTGAGTGGAGTTGGGTCGGTCTCTTCTTACGATATTGTAATTGTTATTAGTCAATTTATGTTTCTGGTTAAGCTTAGTTTCGCTAGCCATAAACACATCAGGACTTATGTCTTTATGCAATTGGAATAAATTCGCTCTACGTTCAGTCCTAATCAGTGAATTTACATTCACAGCTAGGATCTTAAAGGGCCACTCCGGCAGCGCGCCTTTAACCTCTAAGTTGCGTTAAGCTCGGCAAAACAGAGTAGAGATAATCCACCCTAGTCGCTTGCTCCCTGATCTGGTTTTGGAGGCCGTTCAACTGGCCCTCGATGGCCAGTAGAACGTCCATAATATCCGCCTGTGCCGCCGGCTCCTTAGGCACGGGGGCCTGTTAGGCGACCTTTGGTGTAGGCTGTACCATGCTTCCCCTTCCTGACCCCATTTGGGCGTAAGAAATTTGGGGGTTGACGGGCGTTTTTGTAGGAGGGCGCACTATTGGGCGCTTTTCTACCACTGTTTGCTTTGCTGCTTTATTGTTCTTTATAAGCTGAAACGTCGGGCATCCCCGATAATTAGCGGGGTGTCCGCCGCCTCTGCATAGTACACATTTAAGCTGGGTCCTATCTTCGACCCGTTCCCTTCCTAACTTGCATTCATCTGCATTGTGGATCTCTCAACACTTAACGCAGCTTGACTGCATTCCGCAGTTTGCTGCGGCGTGGCCGAACCTTTGGCAGCTCATGCTTTGGAGCATGTCGCCGCGCCTTTTTAATTTGTCCCAAGTTACAACCTGGTAGTTGAGGACGGAGATACTCCTCAAACTATCCAGTTTGCTGCTGGGTGAGAGGTGAACAAGGAAGAAGGGAAGACTCCGCTTCTCCCGCCTAGCTCTACCTGTAGCGAACGGCTTGACCCCGATAAAGTCGAGATCGTCATTCGCTTTTTGGCTGAGTTCATTTAAGAGCACCTGTGGTTCCGTGCAGGAATCTATGCCCTTCAAAAGGACCGTTTGAAATTTTTCGGTTTTAGGGGTGAAACTAAAGAATTCAGTAGTGGTTTCTTTTAGCAACTCTTTAATTTTTTTGTGCTGTTCCAGTGTGAAGCAATGGATAGCATGCCTATCGTTATTTAATCTTTTTATAGTAAAATTTTGACCTATGGTCATCTTACATAGATTTATGGTATCCTGTAACTCCATTTTATAAGTATTTATGGGTGGCACCTTTTCTTTTTTCGTAATCGGCGGCTGTGGCTGCTGCTGCTGAGACTGACCTTTCTACTGCTGTTGATTCTGCTGCTTTTGAATCTGCTGCTGCTGGTTTTCTTGCGGTTGTTTCTGGGCTTGTGTCTGCTGCTGTTGCTGTTGTTTTTGCCGTTGTTGTTTTGGCTGCTGCTGTGGCTGTTGTTTTTGTAATTGTTTTTTTTTTCTGAAGTTGTTCTTTTTCGTCGAGTTTTTTTAGTTGTTTCGTTTGGCGCGCTTCTTGGCTGGCCTTAACTTTGCTTTTTATCAATTGGATTTCTGCATCCAAAGCTTCAATTTGGGCGACCATTCTTTGTTCCTCGTCCTCCTCAGATGACGCCTCTGATGTGGAGAGGTTCACGGAGGCAGTACTATCGCCCGTCGTGAAGTGCCCTTCTCCTTCCTCAGACATATATGCTATACCCTCTTCGGGTGAAGTGTCTAGCTGGGTTTGTCTTGCTGCCTCTGACGTCTCGTCTATATCGCACGTATGCACCCCAGCTGGCAGCTTTGCTGAGGTGGCCGTGTATCTCCTCTTTACAAAATTTGGTGCGCACTTGATCCTCTTTCTGCGCTTTTGGTTAGCATCGGATGATGTTGCCGTTGTTGTTATTGCTGTTGATGTTGTTGCTGCAGAATCACTGCTTGTTATTGGAATATCTTTCGATGTTCCCTCAGCTGATGCCATCATCGCTGGCCTCATTGGCCCTAGGACACCTTTCGATGCCCCGGTGCTTAAGCTCCTCCTCCTTTGCTCGTTTTCCCAACCAATAAAGTTTTCCACTTCAAGGTTGTGAAAAAAAGCTGCTAAAGTTCTGATGCCCGGCTGGGAATCGAACTGGCGACCCTTGAATTCTCGGTCGGCCACTCTAACACTGTGCTACTGCACCACTTATGGAATGTTGACTTAATGTAAAACACACGAAATTTTATTTGAAAAAACTAGGAAGCCGAAAACGTGTTAACACCTCCACAGTACGAGATCGACTATAGCCAATGGACTTCGCATCACGCCACCGAGCCCACTGGCTACTAAGCGGTTCAATATATGATGAAGGATATATTCATATAACTTTATAATTTATGTGTAATATGCACAAATTATTAGACACATATGTATATATAAATGTATGGGGGCCTGCATTGTATTTTGTATTCAGTGACATACGCAAAAATACGTAAAAAGGGAATAATAATAAGATAGAAATAAATGGTTAATACTGCGTTCGCCACTGCTAGGCATATTGAGCTGAATGATAATTTATGGAATGGAATAATAATTTAGTTTATATTGTTTGTGTTTCTATGCATTATTATAAAATTTGATGAGCTCTTGTACTCATAAATCTATTGAGTTCAGTTTTTACAACCTCATTAATATATGTGCAACATAGATCATGCATTTCACCTATTGTATGTTGGCACTTTATAATTAGACTTAATTAATATTATTTTGTTTAACACAAAAAGTGTTATAAACACAAAATAACAATAACACCCGTATTATTAATATGATTTAATACTAAAATTGAATTGCTCTTATCGAATAATCTGCATAATTGTATTTAATCCAAAAATACAAATGTTCATGGCTCATTAAGCGGAATCAATAAGCAATTTTAGCGCCAGGAGTTTAAGTATACATAAATTCTAAACTCACACTTAACAACACACCCAGAACGAATTAAACAATAATCCTGTGGACCATAATGCACATTTATTTCATTATCAATGGGGGCTCAAGATACGTATACTTCAATAGTAAAATTTGCAGATAGTATAGCCTGTATTTTAATTTTCGATTTCAAATAAAAAAATATAATTTCTCATAAATGAGGGATTTTATTTATGTAGGTATGCGTACATATTATATTGATAATATGCAACTACGATTGAAGATATAAAACATGTTGACATTGTACACTTAAATGAATATATTACATCAATACGCTAATTTTTTTGTTAATGAATTTAATTAAAATATAAAAAAACAGCAAAATATTTGCACGTTATTGCTTCGTAAGTCCGAGGCATAGAAGCTAACAGAATTTCGTATTACCAAGTGGGGAATAATTTGTTAAAATTTCTATACCTATACAATAAAATGGAAAAGAGTTTGTTGAACTTAATTTAAAAAAAAACACCACCTTCAAAAAGTCCCTGAAGTTATTATTTATTATACTTTTAGGATTCATGAACAATTTTTCATAGAACCTCATCAAAATAAAATTACTGAATTCGGTATATAATGTTGAAATTAAATTTTTGGACCTTTTTTTGCAACTTCATTTTATTAATTAAGCTTATGAGAAAAAAGATGGGAGTTAGGTATAAAGGGAGAAATAGTTTTTTGGCATTAGCTGAGTCAATTTTGCTCTACGCAGCCCAAGTTTGGGGAGGAAAAATTACTCAGTCTCAGTTCCAACTTCCGCCTAATACCCCAAATTATGCTATTACCCTAGAAACAAGATTGTCCCCATTATTTATAAAGACCTTGAAAGTGCGAGGCGAGTACGTGCTCAAAGTTCTTAACCTGGAAGACGAGAGTTTGCCAAAGAAAATACAGTATTTTACGAATAAAAGAAACACTCATATAAGTAAAACTCGATTATAAGAAACGTAATGAGAAACCCCGTTCCTTTCTCTTTATACTTCTTTCGAAATTAATCGTTTATAAGAAACTAGGATATAAGAAAAACACTGTTAAAAGTAAGCTTTTCTTTCGCACCAAAATCAATTCTTAGAACAAACAAGTACGCTTATAAGAAATTTACTTTGTCAGACAAACCTATGCCAAAGCCTTTTGAATATGCATCTTTGTGTTAAAATCTTCATTAGAAGCATAAACTAATAAGATAAAGAACCGGAACCTCTGCTGTCATTTGGGATTTGGCGCAATTCATATCAAGACTGGTTTGTATGGTGCATGGTTGGGATTGACTCAATCATGTGGATTCGATCTTAATTTCGATGAGAACCATCATTAACTTGAAGACGTCACTGTAAGCATTTATTTCAAGAGTTGACGAGCATTGTACAGAAATAGTTGTGTTGGTATTCCAACACATGAGCATGCGACATATAACTGTCCATGTGAAACTCATGGATTTTCAAGATTGATGCCACAAACACTTACAGCCCTATTAATAAAAAACGCTTAGCCCACCTTTAGTCTCTGGACTTACAAAACAATGACTAAGATTTAGACCAAGGAAACGTCAAATACCAGGAATTGTGTCTTATTAATAGTATTTCACACTTAGTCTACGGAATAAATATTAAACCTTCCCTAGTCCATGTTTATTACTTTTGACTGGCATTAAGATTTATTTATCGAAATTGCAAATGTTAGCCGCACTGGAAATTGCAACCGTTTAAAGTCGAATGGCATTTCGTTCGGAATCAAAGGAATCCGTGGAATAAAAAAGCCTTCGCATTTGTACTTCCCTTTCAAAATTGTAGCTTCGATGAGGTTGTTCATTAATTTCTTAACCAGGTGCCATTAGAAAGGCGTGGCTGGTTTATATTCCGCAACATAATGATTACCGATCCGATTTTTAATTGCAGATTATGATGTATGTGGTAATCCAGGCAATTCCAGCGAATTTAAAAACTCCATCAGTCTTTATAAATAAAATTCATTGAACTAACTTTTTTTCTGCGACATAAGTTTGTGCGTCTAATTGCTGGCATTTTCAAAAACGAAAATTCAAATATAAATTAATGAAAACTTAGATTAGAAATAAGTCTATATGGTGGTTAAGTATTCATAAATTTTCTAATTTCCCGCGCAATTTTCTTAATTTTTTCTTTCATAAGAACCTTCTCCTGACAATAACAAATACAACAAAGAAAGAATTAGCGATGGCGTGAGCAAGGGAAATAGGAATTCATTTTTATATAAACGGTGATTTTTAAAGAGCTTGGTTTTTGAAAATTCAAAAAAACACAGAAACTTGTAAAAAGTGAATGAAATTTTTATTTTGATCGATAAATCAATTTCTGCCATTTATTTTTTAAAAATAATTTCACTTAAATGTTGCCCGCGGCTACGCTTCAGGTGGTCCATTCTGAAGGTCCAATTTTGGCAAACTTTTTCACACATTTCGGCCGGAATCTCACCAATGACGCGTTCAATGTTGGCTTCCAAGGCAGCAATCGTGTTTGGCATGTCCCCATAGACAATAGACTTAACATAGCCCCACAAAAAATAGTCTAACGGGGTCAAATCACATGATTGGCCACCAAATTGACTGCGCCAAAACGTGAGATCAACTGCTCACCATATTCGCCTCTAAATTGATGCATGGTTTGGACGTAGCTTGCGAAACACATTTTTCACAGAGCACGAATTTTGATAATAAATTTCAATAATTTGCAAACGTTGTTCAGGCGTAAGTCTATTCATGGTGAAATGGCAAACAATACTAAATCGAAATGTCAAATGTTCGTGGAATTTGTCATGTGTGATCTGTCAAAAATATAAACGTCAAAAACCAAGTAGCAAAAAAATCACCCGTTATATAGATTTATTGTTGTTTAAATTTATGCAATTGTATTTGTTTTTGTAAAGGGAGAAATCAAAACAGGAATTCAATTTTTTTTATTTTTGAAATCAAATTATATATCTATGTACCCTCAAATATTTTGATATAAGAAGGTTCCTATAACTCTTCTATTGACCAGTTAACTGTTGACATTCCAATAATACTGGTTGCGGCAGGGAAACAATAGATAGTGTAAGATCTATAAGTTTAATATTTTTCCTGCCCACGGGGTGGCCGTGGATCGATAGTTGTTTGTTCGGCTGTCAACCTCATGGTCATAGGTTCGATCCCTGCCCTAACCTTTGTCCACTCTCTCTTCTTTAACTTCACACCCGCGCTTTGTTCAAACATTAAAAGAGTAGTATTATGCCTTGAACACGTGTAGATTATAAAAAAAAAATTAAGCAGTTGTCATTATGTTTTAAAAATTATATCATTAAGGAGACCTTCTGGTCAAGGCATTTAAATAGTGGGGCTTTGAAGTTTTTGAGTTGAGCAAAGGGTCCAACGTCCTCCATGTAAACTAAAGATTTCAGATAACCATACAAAAAGAAATCAGACGTATTGTAAAAAACGGCTTCTTTTCGGCATTTTTTCCGTGAAAGAAAATTGCGTGGATTAAGTTCTTGCACAACTGGCAATTACAAACATCATGTTTCGATCTTTACAGACTGATCTAAGTCAGAAATGGGGGTAAGGCCGGGAATCTGTTCGGAAAATCCTCCCTTCGCGAAATCATACAGACTTTCAGATTACTTTTGCATGCGCTCAAGGGATTATGAATACCCTTTATATGTTTTTAGCACAGCGCAGGCATCCGGTGAAAGCGGTCATAGGAAAGATGTGTGGCGCGATGTTCTGAGACTAAAGCTGGTTGTTGTCTCAGATTTATCTCCAGCTCCAGGGATGGCGGCTGAACTAATGCGGAGAGAATTACCATGTCTTATTTATTTATGTCTCTTATAATTCGCATTATTTTATTTGCTTCGTTGTCATATTTATTTGTAGTATGTTAGTTTACTCAATCACATGTTGTTAGTGTTATGCCTGAACAGCATGTAATGAGCAAACCAGCAACTCATTTTTATGACAATTTTTAGAATTGGCATTTAATGGAATATAAGAAGACACAGACAACGGCGAGAATCGAACCTGCAACCACGAGTTTGACAGGCAAGCACACAACCATCGCGCCAATGCTCAGCATTTCAAGCGGAGGTTCTGGCAATAAGCGAGGCGGCTAACCTAAAATGTTCAACAGGAATATAGATATTTTCGTAGACAGCCAGGCGGCAATCAAAGCCATTTCCTCAATTATCACAAAGTCAAAACTAGTCAAAACTAAGATTGCTAATCGAATCGAACTAAGTCACCCTAATCTGGGTCCCAGGACATAGTGATATACAAGGAAATGAAATCGCAGACGAACTGGCCAAATACCGATCATTACTTGAACCGAGCAAAATTGTTTCCGGGATATTTGTGCCACTGGCACAAGAAAATTTAAGAATTCAACAAACAATCCTCAAAACCGCAAACGCCAGACGGTCAGGAATTGACAGCTATCGGGTTATTTACTAGGGCTTAACAGACCTCAACTGCCCTCCTAATGGGCATCAGCACATCTGACTTGTATAGTGGTTGTATGGACGAAAAGGAGGAAGAGGGCTCATATCACTTCCTTTGTGAATGCCCCAGCCTAGCCAGAACAAGGAAAGATGCCCTCGGAGAACACTTCTTCGGCGAACTGGGCGATGTCTCGAATAAGACAATTAAACATATCGTGAAATTTATTGAAAGGTCAGGATGGTTTAAGGAGGCCCCTCAAACTCAAACTTAACTGTTACAATTTACTCCACTCCTTAAATTCCTCCCTTCCTACCCTTGGGACCGCAATGGATCCTTTGACATCCGAGTGAGGTGAGTCGGCTTGCCGTTTCACCACACCTTCTAACCTAACTTAACCTAACCTAAAAACTGCCAATTTATATGGATGAAATCGCTGTCCTTCTGAAAAATTCGTCTTACAGAACAATTAGACATCTCAACAGCACCTGCTTGTTTGCGCGCAGACCGCCTTTAGATCGCAATTTCGATCGATGATTCTTGAACCTCCGGATTATTACTTATGTTATTACCTGGAATTATAACTATTTCACGAACTGCCAAGGTCGATCATCAGATTCCTTTGCTCTAGTGGTGCTGTCGTTTCAATGCAATTGATAAACAGAAAAAACCTGCATTAGGTTGGATCTGATCATGTGGGCTCGGTGTCGTGATGCGAAGTGCGTTGGCTACTAAGCGGCTGGTCATGGTTCAATACACGATGAAGACATAAGAAGTTTTTCAATTAAAATGAAAAGGTAGACCAGCACCACTAGAGCAAAGGAATCTGATGATCGACCTTGGCAGGTCGTGAAATAGCTATAATTCCAGCCAAAAATAATTAAGAAAAAACTTGTTGGTAGCACACTCAAGTTGTTGTTGGGCATTCAAAGTCATCAAATGATACGAAAAATGGCTTTAAAAAGCAAGTATGTAATCATACAAAAACTGAATATATTACCCGTTTCTCTAAAGGTGCCTATCCATCAAAGAATCGATTTAGGTTCAGGAAAACGACCTGCGGGGAATATATAGGTAAGTCGATTTCTAAATGCACGTGATGTGGCGATGATTGAACAGCCGCTTGAAAAGTACTACACTTTTATGACATAAAACATTAGATATCGCTTTTTCGAATTAGCAGCACCAAATAAGTTTTATTAAACTGTTTTTTTTTCAAAGATTTGAAATTCTTTATTTAATGAACGCTTACAATTGGGGGAGAGTTCGACCTTCTTGGGCTGGTGGTGTGACTTGAAGTGCCGTCCGTAGTTGTTGTTGCATCCTGCACATCTTGGCATCGTATCTGGGATGTGCATTATCTGGTGACGATAATTGGCCATTTTGTAGGCTGTATTTTAGTTATTTGCCTATGTTGTTGAGCGTTATCTTCTTGGTGTTTTTCCATTGTTTGTTTATTCCTCGAATATACCAACGCTTGGGTCTTCGTTCGTGTTTGATGATGCACATATAACTCTCCCTCTCTTAAGATTGTTGTATGTTTTTACTACTGGAACAATTTATTATGTTCCTAAGTAGGTACATAATTATAGCACATAGTATCAAAATGGTTACAATATGTATGAAATATGAGGTTTCCTTATGAGCGTGTAATTCTGAAATTTTTTTCTTGAATCTTATCAATATTATTTGTGTCTTCAAATTTAATTTCATTTTCAACAAGCAGATTAGTAATGTGTTTATATAATTCTGGGTTTTCTTGATATAAGGATTGTTCCTCTATTTCGTTACAATTTTCAAAAGTTTTATTGTTTATAATAAATTTCCATTTTTATAATAAGAGCTTATGTACTGATTTTTTTTAGTTTTGTTAACAAATTTGAAATAATTTTTTGTATGAAACTTATATAACTCGTCAATTATGAGAAAAAAAATAATAATCGGCAGTAAGAACTCACACAAAAGGCAGAGCTAGCGGAGGTTATATCTTTGGATTTAAAAAAGATTTGGTTTATATCAACTGCAAATTTCAGAATTATGGCGAGATTACTTAATAATATGTCAGAAGAGATTTCGGATAGTACCATACCAACGTATATCAATAATTGTAACCACTGGGATACAGATTTTGAAAAAATCAAAGAGTTTTTGACATGTGAAGACAGCGATAACGTAATGCTTGTTGGTGATCCAAATGCGGTAGTTGGAAACTTGGAAACGGAGGTGGGTCTGAAAATGAACGGATGGGGTGTAAAAGAAAAACTAAGGATTCAACTAAAAATGCAGGAGGTGTGGAAATTATTGAACTGTGCATTGTGCAACTCGTTTGTGCTTAGAATTCAAAATGTTACGTGTAAAGAAGATAAGCTGGGTGCATATTCCTTTGTTGGGAAGCAGGGGAGTTCGGTCATCGATTATAGCATTGCAGTTGGTGATTGAATTCATTTATAACAGATTTCGATGTAGAAAAGAAAACGTATTCAGATCATATGCCGATTATTGTGTCATTTTAAGGCGCAAAAGAGGAAAATGATGAAAGACTAGACTTAGGTCAAATTCAACTGTCCCAATATATAGCCGACAGTTGGATACACTTCTGCTGTCCCAAGAATATGAAAGTAGCCTAACAAAAATCGAGAGCAGTATAGAAGAGGCATATCAGGTACCGGAAAATAATAATTGGCAGAAAAGGAGGACCTATAAAGAACCATGGTTTGATAAGGAGTGTATACAGGCAAGAAACTTATAACATGCCTGGGTAAATGAGTACAGACGATGTAATCAATCCTCCGCAAAAAACTTGTATATAAAGTATAACCAACGTTTCAAAATTCTGTGCAAGGATAAAAAGAAAATTTATTCTGAAGCTGAATCGCAAGAACTTGCCATGTGCAATAATCCATCTGAATTTTGGAACTTGGCCCGGAAACTTAATGGATCAAAATACATATATTTTGAACTCATCTTATAAAATATTTACCACGATACTACTAAAAAGATTGAATGCTTGGATTGATTCAAATAAGTTACTAAGTGAGTATCAATCGGGGTTCAGAACAGTGCTCATTGGTATCGCCGACTGGTTTATTTCGAGAAGTAAACAATATGTTTATATTATTTTTGTTTTTGTTTGAGTGGACTGTGTGGATTTAAAGCCAATTGAATCTAACTGATGAGCCCAGCTGTAGTACCTGGGCGAAACGCATTTTGGAATGAAGGTCACAAATTCATTCAATTGGATTTAAGTCCACACAGTCCACTAAAACAAAAACAAAAATAATATAAGCATATTGTTTGCGTTTTCTTCAATTAATTCACTGGCCAGACCACGGGCAAAACATAATTCTAGGTGCATGAATCTAACCAAATTCCCCTAGAAAAATATAATTTATAGTGAGTAATCGCTGTAAGTTTTATTAAAGTCGGTAAGCATCGATAAAAAAATAATGCGTCTTAGAAAGGTACTACAGCATCTAACTGATGAGCCCAGCTGTAGTACCTGGGCGAAACGCATTTTGGACTAAAGGTCACAAATTCATTCAATTGGCTTTAAATCCACGCAGTCCACTAAAACAAAAACAAAAATAATATAAACATATTGTTTGCGTTTTCTTCAATTAATTCAGAAGTAAACAACTTTACACATTTTTTGTTGAACCCCTTCGGGTAGGGGAACAAAAAAGAATATACCCGACGTAAGGCATGCTGTCGTAAGAGGCGACTAAAATCGAACCTCCGTATACTGAGAGTGAACGTATACATAAATATGCAATGAGTAAAACAAATAGATACCTTACCCCAGGTGGCAATCCAGGTTCACTGGAAAATCCACCCTCTTCGGAGGTCGGCTCTACGGATTCTGGGGAGAGCCAATTATTGCATTTAATAAATCCCTTCTTAAAAAAAGCAAGGGTTGCTCGATCACCTCTATCCCAATCGAGTGACAGCAGTAAAAAGAGTTCGCCGGTAACGCCAGATGCGCGAGTAAAAAATGACTCAATGAAAACAGAAATTCTTAAGAAAGATAATAATGAACTTGGTCAAAAACTTGATGAGGTAGTAAAACTTTATCAGGAGTTAAAGAAAGAAGTTGATCTTCTTCGTAAGGAAAATGAGGTGCTAAAGAATAAACACCACAATGACTCGAATGCTGGTTCATCGCAAGCGAAAAATGTCATTTATGAGACTGATGAAGGAGAGCTAGCCCGCGAACTAGATAAGTCCTCAAACAAAAGGCCGAGTAAAAAACGCAAGGTTGGATCCTCACCTGATGGCGCCTGTTTTCCTGAGAAAATTGCATCACCAAAAGATGCCAATGTTAAAGAAACACCTATTAAAATAAGGCCTCCGCCACCAATTAATGTTGTCGGTATTGCGGAATATAACCGGCTGTAAACTATCTCAGACTTTAAAGTTATTTCACTTAATAACAACAAATGGAAAGTTTGCGTGAAAGATCCTGAAAGTTATCGTCTCCTGTCGCGAAAACTAAACGAAGAAAATGTTAAATGGTACACTTATGAAAATAAGTCGGAAGGACCTTTACGTGTTGTAGCGAGAGGTTTGCACCCATCATGTCCAAAAGACGATATTATTAACGATCTAAAGTGGAACTATAAGATCTTAGATGCTGTGAACATCGTCAAAAGAGAAACACAACAAAAGATAGCGAAACAAATGTGGTAAAGCGTGGTCTTCCACTATTTATTCTAACTTTTGATAAGGCAGAGAAAATAGATGATATTTACAAAATTAAAACAATCCTCAATATTGTTGTTAAGATCGAACCCTTCAGAAAGAGTTCAGGACTGATTCCGCAGTGTAAACGCTGTCAAGAATTCAATCACACGCAAACTTATTGCAAGAAAGAACCTAGTTGTGTAAAGTGCGCCGGAAATCATCTTACTAAGGACTGCACCTCAGATAGCAAAAGTGCAGCAACATGCATAAATTGTAATAAAAGTCATACGGCCAACTATAGAGGCTGTGCAGTAGCAAGAGAATTACAAAAACGGCGATCAAAATTTACGCAGTCACAAAGAAAACTACCAAGCCAAGTAGAAAAGCAAGTTCTTAAGAGCCCTAAGAGGTTAAATGCCCAAATACCCAAAGCAAAAGATCAATCAACACAACCAGAGCAAACACCAAAGAAAGGTGGTGTAAACACATATGTCCAAATAACGGCTAAGAACATACCCTTACAAAAAGATACTGCTAGTGATCCACTCAAGAACGTCTTAAACATAATCCTTTCGAAAATTGAGGAGCAATGTGGTACAAATAAACTTATATTTGATAGGCTAACTAAACTCGAAAACAGTTTTCGGCCAAAACACCCTACAAGAAGAAAAACATGATGGAAAAGCTCAAAATAATTGCCTGGAATGCCAACGGATTATGGCAAAAACTTGGAGAACTAGAAATGTTTATGCATGAGAAAGATATTGATATTTGTTTGATATCGGAAACGCATGTCAAGAGACAATCAAATAGTAAGATCAATGGATATTTAGAATACCACGCAACTCATCCGTCGAACAAAGCAGAAGGTGTGGCATCGTTATTTATAAAAGGATGCATCGAACACACGATAGGCCCAAAAATAGAGGCCGAATCAATGCAATTAATCGGTGTACAGGTTAGAACTCAGAATGTTGTACTGAATGTATCTTCCATATACTGTCCTCCCCGAAGTAAAATTGAAGAGAATGAATTTATGAACGTGCTAAAGTTACTTAAACAAAATTTTATTCTTGGTGGTGACTTTAATGCCAAGCACAGCTTTTGGGGATCTAGAATTATTTCTCAAATGGGTCGAATACTCTACGAAGCGGTAATGGAAAATAATTGCGATTTTCATTCGACTGGCAACCCGACTTACTGGCCGACTGATCCATCGAAAATACCTGACCTTATTGATTTTTTTGTGGTCAAGGAATACCCTTAAATAAAATTAGCATAACAGAAAGCTTTGATCTTTTCTCAGATCATTCTGCTGTTATTCTCACTATGAGCGAAAATCTTGTTAAAAATAAAAACCACCCACGCTAACCAATGGGAAAACCAATTGGGAAGAAAGATATAGAGGATAACGTTGAATTAAGGGTTTCACTACAATCGACTCTCGAACTTGAAGATGCAGAAGATAACTTCGTCAATATCGTACAACAAGCCGTATGGAAAAACACCCCGTACCAAAGAGAAATGCCGCGCTTCAAAAACCTAAAATATCCGCAGGAAATAAAAGATTTAGTAAAAGAGAAACGAAAAGCACGTAAGAAATGGCAGCAAGTTCGAGCTCCTCAACAAAAGGTAAATTTAAATCGCTTGTGTAATTTACTAAAAAGGACGATAGCAGAATTCAAAAATTCTGAAGTTGGAAACTATCTTGAAAGCTTGACAGCAGGAAAAGAATCCAACTACTCATTCTGGAAAGCTGTTAAAGTAACGAAGAAACCAAAGCTCCCAGCGCCTCGGATTAAGAATGATCAAAACGAATGGGCAAAAAGCGACAAAGCGAAAGCAAACGTTTTTTGCGGATTACCTGGAGAACACATTTAAACCTTTTGATGGGCAAGTACTCAACGAAAATTTAAATATAAGTTCTAACTAAAGCGAAAATTACATTACAAGAAATGTTACCCTTGCCGAATTAAGTAGAGAAATAAGAAAGTTAAGTATAAGAAAGCTCTGGGATATGACCTAATTACGGCCGAAGTTCTCAAAATTCTTCCTCGCAAAGGGCTAAAGTACGTTCCGAGCCAATAGAAGGTTGCGGATGTTATAATGGTTCTCAAACCAAAACCATCACATGATAAGAAATCTTATAGACCTATTTCGCTTCTGCCCGTAATATCTAAGGTCTTTGAAAGAATATTAATAATAAAAGAAAAGTGCCTAATACCTGAACATCAGTTCGGATTTAGAAGCAAGCATTCGACAATTGACCAAGTTCATAGGATCACTGACGTCATTGAGAAAACTCTTGAAGAAAAGAAAATTTGTTCGGTAGTCTTCCTAGACGTGTCGCAAGGTGTGGCACGAAGGCCTAAATTTTAAATTAAGACAAATTCTGCCTGAAGCACTTTATACGCTTCTAAAAGCATATCTAGAAAATAGACATTTTAGAGTAAGACATGGAAACGATTACTCGGATCTCAATGAAATAGAGGGTGGGGTACCACAGGGAAGTGTTTTAGGTCCAATATTGTACCTATTATTTACACGTGATATACCTCAAACAGAAGACACTATCGTAGCCACGTTTGCTGACGACACTGCAATACTAGCAGTGGGCCAAACGATAAATGATTCTACGACAAAACTACAAAAAGCTCTGAATATTGTCAATGATTGGACAAAAACATGGCGGATATCGCTCAACGAAGTAAAATCAGTCCATGTAGATTTTACGTATAAGAAAATTAATAGATTACCGGTATTTGTTAATACGGTTCAAGTTCCGTTTGCTAACGAAGCAAAATATCTCGGAATGACTCTAGACGCGAAATTAAAATGGAAGCCGCATGTTAAAAAGAAATGCTAAGAGTTACATAATAAACTCAGAGATAAGTACTGGTTGCTCGGGAAACACTCTAATCTCGGTATCGAAAATAAGCTAATTTTGTACAGGCAGGTGCTTAAGCCTGTCTGGACTTACGGTATACAACTCTGGGGTTGTACGCGAGATTCTAATTTAAATACCTTACAAACATTTGAAAATAAACTCCTAAGATCATTTGTAAGCGCACCTTGGTGCATTAGAAACGAAGATCTCCACAGAGATCTCGAGATTCCCACGGTTCGCGATGAAATAAAAAAATTTGCCCGAAATCATAGAAAACGACTATTACAACACTTCAATAGTACTATAATCGAAATTATCGATGAGACGAATTTAGTACGCCGCCTGCGACGAACAAAGCCTTCCGATCTGGTGCACTAAACGAGAATCCGCTTTAAAATCGCGGTATAAGCAGGGACTGTCACCGGAGAGTTACCTGCAACACGTTAATTAAATTCGTTAAAAATAAATTGCTAGATAAGTTTCAGCTTAGTTGCAATCGGGAGGAGGAGGTGTTTTTAGTGCAGTAAGAATTTCACACTTCAATGAGCACGCGTTTTTCGGTACTCATAGAGCCCTTTGAAGGTTTTATACCTACCCACGGGGAAAAAAAATGTTGTTGATTTGAAAGGAGCCATCGATAACTTGGACAGAAATGCATTGATGTTCAAGTTATATGGATTAGGAATGTCGTTTAAGTTTTTTCCGGGTACTGCGAAACTTGTACATGGATAACAGGATAGCAGTTTGGAATGGCAAAACTATATCTGATTGGTTTTCGACGGAGTAAGGGATAAGACAAGGTTGTGCGCTAAGTCCAAGCTTGTTCGCACTATTTATCGATGGTTTAACTGAAGAACTACCATGGGGCATGGAGTACACATTAGTCATCATAAAAGTCCTGCTTCATTTAAAGCACAAAAATATCACAAAATCCTTTATCTTCTTCTACGGTAAAATTAAGTTTTGATAAAGCAATTTGTTTGATTTATTATATTAGGAGGAATAATGAAGGCATCACAACATTTCTCAGATAAATTATCTCGGATAAAAAGTATACTATTTAACAAATCAATTTTCATTCGATTCCTACTTTGAACCTTTACAAGATTCCTTAAACTATATACTCTTTCAACTGCAGCATTCGAGATAGGCAAAACTAAAAACGAATTGACAAAGTTTGATAACCATTTGTAAGGATTTTCATTGGATGAACCGGTGAACCTATTTACCTCGCACTAAAATTCAACAGTTTTTTCATTATTTTCCCATTTATTTGAATTTTTGTTGTCCCATTGCGATTTAATTTTGGAAATAATTTCAGAATTCGTGTTTTTATCTTTAAAGAAATCTATTAATGGTTGTTTATGAATCCGCAAACATTTTTTAATATAAGACAAATTCTGCAAATTCGTAGATTTTATGGAGTTCGCGATTGAAGCTCTGTAATGAGCGAGTTTTAGCTTTTTAAAGTAATATTTTATTTCAGGGTTAAGGAACTATGGAAACCTGCTAGATTTCCGGCAAAGACCAAATTTCCTGCTAAAAAAACTGCGGGCAGGATTTAAAAAAAAAAATTCTAAAAGCAAACTTTTCCGGCTAAATTTAACAGCAAAAAAGCTGAATTGGCCACACTGTGTGCATGATCAGTTTGCTTATAAAAGAATCTTGGAGTAGTTTTATCATACTTCCTGTGATGATTTACTGTAAACGCTTTACTACGAGTTTGTATTTAATCTTCTCCATTCGTATTCGTTTTCTCTATTCTTTTTTCTTTACTTGTTTGGTACGGTTTATGTATAGTTTTTCTTTGTTTTCTCGGCCTGATTGAATATTAAAAGGTTTTTTTTTGCTTAATACTTGTATGGACTGCTTTATAAATTGTATCAATTCTATCAATTATTCCCAAATCTTTGCAATTAGATAGACATCTATTTTCCCAAGATCGTGCTATGTACACGTTCGATTGGAATGTTTCCTATTTGTGAGTTTGGAGTGGTGAAATGTATTTCAATATTCATGTCCTGTAGCATCTTGCTAATACTTAATTGATTAAACTCATTGTCCATAACTATTTTCCTAATAATTCTCCATCGTTGTTAAATAAATCCCTATTTTTATTCAAGAATTCTTTCGAAATTTGTTTTTCTTCTTCGTTTAAATCCGTATGTAAAAGTTTGCTCCTTTCCGTTGAATTATTTTCTAACACATGAATTTCGTCATATTGAAAAGGACATCATTTACATTGATAAATTCTTTTTCTTTGATGGGAAGAGAAAAAAAAGGAATTCTATTCTTATTTATTTCTAAATAAGTACATATATTTCCTTCATATTTACTATACCCCCTATGGCGTTTAAAAAGTTCGATCCTATAATCGCATCAAAATTTTTATTTTCAAAGTTCATTACTTCCCACTCCATAATGGCATCTTCTTTAAATTCTTTAGAAAGTTTAGTTATGATTTGCTCTGATATAATATATATATGTATATCAGAGCATATTATACCATATGTAAGAATTAACAGTATTCACTCTTATCTCTCTTTCTAACTTCATTCTTTTACATTGCAATTGCAATTCTTTTGTATCTATAAGAGTCATAGTAAGTAGATCCTTTATACCTATACTAAGACTTTTATTTTTTCATCTTGAACATTAAGTTCTACGAGTGTCTTAGAAGTTAGTGTCTTAGACCACTTACTATAAAATTTACTTCTACATCATTATTACTGGTTGCACTTGATTCACTGAGGCGAATAACTTCCATTGGCTGTTCACGATTATTATTGAAGCCCCTAACTCGACTTGAACTTGGTTGATTATAAAAATTATTATGATAATTTTGTTTTGGAAAGTTATTATCATTCTGATTTTGGTTTATATGAGATTAAATGCACACATATCCCTTGGAAAGGATTTGGATTACCAAACATTCTATTATTGTTGATTCTAACCAATTCAGACGTTATTCTGTTCTGATGTTTATAATCTTTATATAGGTGATTATTTCTACTATTATTGTTAAAATTATGTTCCCTATTTTGCCTAATAGCATTCAAATTATCTTGGAATCTATTCATAATAAACTTTTTGCTTAGCTCACTATTTCTGACGAGAATCGTATCATTTGCTTCTAAAACTTCATTAGCATCGTCCACATTTTTGCAATTAGAAGCAAAAATTATTTTATTTTGTTAGGTCAAAAAATATGTAAAAAAAAAACTACTTGAAAAATACATTACTAACATTACATATTACAATACTCCCTAGATAAGTCTTCCAAGTGGAGACACTGGAGCACTTGCATCGAGACCATCGGATTTAAACATTAAGTTTATTAATACAATAGAGAAAGGCATAGAAAGAAAGAACAAACAAAAGATGGAACATAATTTCAACAGCACGTGGTTGGTTTCGGATGATCCTTCATCGAAGTACTAGTTTTCATAGACGTGCGTGCAAAAAATTCGCTAGACATCCATCTAGCCAATATTCACACATCCCAATACATTAAACTGAAATAAAACGGAAAAAATCACTCAAATAATTTTGGAAATCATCACACCATCTCTTCTTTCCTAGTTTATTAAACATCAAACAAAAAAATATTTTTAAATTTATGTTTGTTTTAAATAATACATGCTAATGAGAACTTAACGGGTCCGCCATCTAACGTTTTTTTTTCAACTATTGCTTATTTCGTGAATGGTAACACCTAGCTCATGTCTGATTTGACAGATAATTGGTTTTATCCTTCCGCTGAACGAATGTGGTTGTGTATACGCTTGAACAACGCTCGCTAAGTGGGCCTGGGATCAACTTAGAGAAGATGCCGATTTTGCCAAAAAAATCATCTTTTCAGATGAAGTTATTTTTATCTAGGCGGGTATGTAACAAGCAAAATTGTCGCATTTGGGGCACAGAAAACCCGCACTCATACATTGAAAAGCCGATACACCCAAAACGAGTCACTGTTTGGTGCGGATTTTGGTCCAGAGGCATAATTCGAAAATGAGCAAGGAGTGGCCGTTACAGTCAATGGCGATCGTTATCGGGCCATGTTGAACGAATTTTTGTTCACAAAAATTGAAGAGGAGGATATATGCAATATTTATTTTCAACAGGATGGCACTACGTGCCACACAGCCGAAGATACACTCGATGTTTTGCGCCCATTTTCAAAAAAAAAAAGTTACTTGGCGGAACCTGTATTATAAATTTTATTGATGGAATGCTTGCTTTCTAAGATTAATTGGTTTATAATTTTTCCTGTAACTTTATAAAAAGATATACATAATGTAGATTGCGGGTAAGCGTTTTTGGTTTGGTGCCTATTTTGCTTGTAGCAAAATTTTTCAACACAGACTGTTCTTATGTATCTTAAGTTTTATTGTTCAAAAAACGACTTTGATAACGTAAGCTAGAACTTCATATCATTTCGTTTCATTTCATTTTAATTCGTTTAATTTCATTTCTTTTCATTCCATTTAATTTCATTTCACTTCATTTCATTTCATTTTAATTCATATTATTTCATTTCGTTTCATGGATTGAATCCCAAATTAGTTTTTGGGACTTTTGGTTGGTGTTGATGGGACAAAACTCATGACACATTGTGAGATTTTTATTCAAAACATAAATTTTTTTTCCCGTGGGTAGGTGTAAAACCTTCAAAAGGCTCTATGAAGACCGAAAACCGCGTGCTCATAGGAGTGTGAGATTTTTACTGCACTAAAAACACCTCCTCCTCCCGATTGCAACTAAGTTGAAACTTATCTAGCAATTTATGTTTAACGAATTTAATTAACGTGTTGCAGGTAACTATCCGGTGACAGTTCCTGCTTATACCGCGATTTTAAAGCGGATTCTCGTTTAGTGCACCAGATCGGAAGGATTTGTCTGTCGCAGGCGGCGTACTAAATTCGTCTCATCGATAATTTCGATTATAGTATATTTGAAGTGTTGTAATAGTCATTTTCTATGATTTCGGGCAAATTTTTTTATTTCATCGCGAACCGTGGGAATCTCGAGATCTCTGTGAAGATCTTGGTTTCTAATGCACCAAGGTGCCCTTACAAATGATCTTAGGAGTTTATTTTCAAATGTTTGTAAGGTATTTAAATTTATAATAACAGAGTTTCTGGAACCATCTCAGCTTACGCCAAGAGTACCTATCTCTGCATTGCAGGAGATTAGGCTCTGATGTGTGCTCTAGATTCTAAAATACTCAATATATAAGGTCAGACAAACCTTTACAATAAAACATCTATGTATTATTAATCACTATTTTTTATATACAAAATAAGTTTATTTTTAAAAACATTTATACTTAGCTCATTCTTCAATTCACTTGGAAGTCTATTAAAAGAATTTATTCCCATATACATAACTGAGTCCTGGGTGCTACTTCTGTTACACCTATTGGGCCTCAAATTTTCACTGTTGCGTAAATTATAAGGTTGTAATTCTCCAACGTTGATAATATTAACTTTTAAGTATTCAGGAACCATATTGTTTTTCATTTTATATATTAATAACATAGCGCTATATCTAAGTCTCTGTTTAACACTCATCCAATTTAAAACTTCCAACATCATTCTTATTGGGGTGTAGACATTCACTCTCAATATCATTCGCATTGCTTTATTTTGCAATAATTGAAGCCGATTTACTATTTCTTGTTGACAACCATACAAAAGAGTTGAACAATAATTAAAATGGGGTAAGACAATAGTATTATATAGAAGCAAAGTACTTTCAAATGTTTTAGGATCTCGCGTACAACCCCAGAGTTGTATACCGTAAGTCCAGACAGGCTTAAGCACCTGCCTGCACAAAATTAGCTTATTTTCGATACCGAGATTAGAGTATTTCCCGAGCAACTAGTACTTATCACTGAGTTTAATATGTAACTCTAAGCATTTCTTTTTAACATGCGGTTTCCATTTTAATTTCGCGTCTAGAGTCATTCCGAGATATTTTGCTTCGTTAGCAAACCGAACTTGAACCGTATTAACAAATACCGGTAATCTATTAATTTTCTTATATGTAAAATCTACATGGACTGATTTTACTTCGATGAGCTATATCCGCCATGTTTTTGTCCAATCATTGACATTATTCAGAGCTTTTTGTAATTTAATTTTGTCGTAGAATCATTTATCGTTTGGTCCACTGCTAGTATTGCAGTGTCGTCAGCAAACGTGGCTACGATAGTGTCTTCTGTTTGAGGTATATAACGTGTAAATAGTAGGTACAATATTGGACCTAAAACACTTCCCTGTGGTACCCCACCCACTATTTCTTTGAGATCCGAGTAATCTTTTCCACGTCTTACTCTAAAAAGTCTATTTTCTAGATATGCTTTTAGAAGCGTATAAAGTGCTCCAGGCAGAATTAGTCTTAATTTAAAATTTAGGCCTTCGTGCTAAAGCTTGCGACACATCTAGGAAGACCGCCGAACAAATTTTGGGTATATGTAAATTGTTTTTTTTTTTGGAACAACCTTGTACCCACCCCAAATCCTTTATTGGGCCAAGCAGAGGGGTTGTACGCCGAACTTTATGTACACCGTGAACCTAATTGCAAGAAATACTTCAACCTAATAGTGGGACAAAAGTCACAAATAGGTTTTGTGGGACATAAGTCCCAAATTATTTTTTTGGACTTTGTCTAATATTGGTGGAACATAAGTCCCAAAAATCTAAATTGGGACTTATGTCCCTGCGCCACAAAATATACCAAAGAAATTATGAACAAAATGAAGAAGTATTATGTTCGTAATATGTATTTGATTTATGTTTCACTGTCTTCACTTTACGATATACATATGTATTTTATATAAAAAGCCAGCCGACGTGTTTGAAATTAATCAAATTTCGGATTGTACAAATTTTACGGTCGGTTATATTACCCACATGAGCCATATTTGCTGGACTAATTCTATTTTCAGTAAGATTAAATCAAAATCCGAAAAATGTCAACAGTTTCAGGGACCTTTTCTTTTAAAATAACGAACATTAAAAATAACCTCCAGCATCCTCAGCAATTATGGTGCTTGTATGAAAATATGTGATGGTCTTTCGACATGATATCCTCAAAAATATTAAACCCAATTGATCCAGAATAGTCATATTCAGTTGGTTAGTAGGTCAGATAACCCGTTTACTGGTTGATAATGCTTACAAAAGGAAATTGTCATTCGAAGGGAATCAGGAAAAGCTCTTATGAAACCCCGTATATAAAAAATATTACTAAAGGACCTTCGAAAAGGCCTTATGTAATCCGCCAAAGGATTCATGCTAATTTATGATATTCACTCTTTTAGGGGGTGGAATCAGTATTCTGGGTTGGACCATAAATCAAAACGTGATGGAAAATCCCTCATTCAAGTGGGTGACATTGGGGTTGTGAATACTGTGTGACATAATAAATTACACACTGATTTTTATGTGTTAAGGCGAATTGCCAATGGCTATTATCTTTAAAATGTGAAAGTTCTGGAATTAAAAGCTTTTGTTTTTTGTTCATTAAAAAATATTGTGAGAGCTGTTACGTTTTATACTCTTACATTTAGAACAAGCGAAATTAAACGCAATTATTTTTAGTTATGTACTTAAGTTCATTTGAATTCCGAATGAAGGCCGGACTTGAAAGCAGTATTTATTTAAGGTTTCGTATTAATTGCTAATATTTAGTCTTAACTTATTCTGTAAATATAAGAGAGAAAGAACACAAAACAAAGACAGTTTTTTATTTTTATAATAATATCTAATAATAATTTTCCCGCATTTGTGGCTTTTCTCGAGTAGATAGTTTGAAATAAAAAAATCGTTTCTCTGGATATATCAACGATGGAGATGTCTTTGACTATCATCTTGTTTTGTATGATAAATGCAATCCAATTTTTTTCTACTTTTGCTCACAAATTATACAAAATCGTCAAATATACTGCAGAGCTTAGGTTTTTATGACGTTGCAATTTGTGATTCTTAAACTTGAATTTTAATGATCCTTATTCTCCTAGTAATTTTTGTAAATAATTTATATTTATATCTATTAATAACTAACTAAACAGTATGTTTAATAACTATAAAGGAATAGTTAGTAATATCTAAATTTAAGTAAATTAAGATAATACCAATCGTCGAAAGTAATCTGTGGTTTTATACAAGGTAGCCTGTAGTTCATCAATAATATTTAAGGGCGTTATTCTTGGGTTTATTATAAAAATTATAAAACGATATGTTTAGTATGCATTTTCCAGAGAAAATAAACTTCAAAGTCAAAAAATTACTATAAGCAGGAAAAATAGAACATGCTAGAAACTGGATATCTTAAGACTGCGACAAGAAAGCAAATTTATTTAAATGAAAATACAAAGGATGTTGTTACTTCTAGGGGTCCAAGCAATGTTTCTATCATAAGTATTAATGGCGAAGTGAACGTTAACATGGGCCAGGGTACACAAAAATAAACCTTTTTTTAAATCCTGGATAAAGGATATCAAGATTTAAGACAGGCAGATCAAACTTCATATAATAATGATATAAGGACCCCAAAAAAAGTGGGTCCCGCAATTCAGTCTGTTTGTTTGCCTATCTTTAGTTTAATCTACTGGCTACGCCTGAATCGATTTTCTTCAAACTTGTTTCTTAAGTATCTCAGGTGAATGCCTAGATTCCTTTTTAAGCTCCAGAAATAACGGTATATGCCAGACAAGTTTTCGGAGAGAGAAAGGTTAATTTAATTTATTCCAAAAACAACTGTGCAATTTTTTCGATATGAGTCACATTTTGGTCCAAACAAAATTTTACATAAAATAATCTTAAAGACATCTGCCATCCGTGTTTTTTTTATGTCCTACATTTTTATTAACGACTCAACGTATTTTTATTAAAATGTTTATACAGGACGCCCTTAAAATTCTAAATTCTGCCTACTAAAATTTTGGAAAAATATTTGATTTTGATTTCAATATTTTGAAAACGGGTGGACTTAAAATTTCCACGCTCACCTTTAGAATATACCTATACACGGACAAAGAATAAGAAATGCCCAACATCGTATTAATATAATCCAAATTAAAACGATATCTCATAAAACAAACGACCTAAGAATCTTAAAATTAATACATCCATATTATGCGAATAATTGCGCATGACGAACATGTATCATTATTACATTTTTTTTTTTTTTTTTTTATAACTTTGCACGCGCTCAAGGGATTATGAATACCCTTTATATGTTTTTCTTAACACAGCGCGGCATCCGGTGGAAGAAGAGAAAGAAGGATAGGAAAGAGGTGTGGCGCGATGTTCTGAGACTAGAGCTGGTTGTTGTCTCAGATTTATCTCCAGGGATGGCGGCTGAACTAATGCGGAGAGAATTACCGTGTCTTATGTACTTTATGTTCCTTATAATTCGCATTAATTTATTTACTTCGTTGTCATATTTTATGGGTATGCTAGTTTACTCTATCACATATTGTTAGTGTTATGCCTAAACAACATGTAATGAGCAAGCAACTTATTTTATGACAATTTTTAGAATTGGATTTTAATGGAATATAAGAAGACATAGACAACGGTAGGAATCGAACCCGCAACCACGAGGTTGACAGGCGAGCACACAACTATCACGCCACGGCCACCCCCAACATTGAGATTTTACTTATAAAATATATTTTTTTTTTATAATCTACACGCGCTCAAGGGATTAAGAATACCCTTTAAATGTTTCAACACAGCGCGGGCGTGAGGGTGAGGTTAAGGAAGAGAAAGAATGATATGAAAGATGTGTGGCGCGATATTCGGAGACTGTAGGTGGTTGTTGTCTCAGATTTTATCTCCAGGGATGGCGGCTGAACTAATGCGGAGAAATTTCCGTGTCTTATTTATCGATGTCTCTTATAATTCGCATTAATTTTTTTATTCTTTTTGTCATATTTTATCGGTATACTAGTTTTACTCAATCACATGTTGTTAGTTCTATGCCTAAACAGCATGTAATGAGTAAACCAGCAACTCATTGTATGACATTTATTTTTAGAAATGGTTTTTAATGGAAAAATAAGAAGACATAGACTGCTACAGGGATCGAACCTGAGACCATTAGGTTGACAGGTGAACACACAACTATCGCGCCACGGCCACCCCCATACGCATAACGAACATGTATCATTATTAAATTGAGATTTTACTTATAAAATATATGATAACCCAAATTCATTTACAACCCCGTATACTTTAGTATCCTGCTAATACTCCAGACCTGATTTCATTACACCATAGCGTTTTTTTTTTATATTTTCATTAAACAAGTAAAATATTTATTTATTATATCAACTGCAGACATTATGTCTAAGTAGTTTTAGTATTATAAGTAGGTACATTGGTGAAAAAAAATTAAATAAATAACAAAACATTAAAGTATGTTACATGAAAAACAAAGTGATTAACAAATAAAAAGAAGAAGTACAAGATACAATATAATTTGAAATTGCTAAGAAGATAATAATTTTTTTTTAAGACAATCTTTAGATAAACTAAAATCAATGTTATTATAAAAACAATTAAAATGTTTACACATTACATTTATAGGTTCATTAAAACCATAATTAGATGAAGCAAACGACGTATACAAAAATTCAAGATCACGGGTTGTTCTAGGACGAGAGTTTATATTCAGTATACTCAGGATGTGGGCAGAATAAAGTGATCCAGATAAAAGTTGAAATAGGAAAACGACATTATTGAATTCTCTTCTTTTCTTAAGCGTTGATATATTTAGTAGCTTCAAGCGATGTTCATAAGGTGGAAGATGTTCATTTGAGTGCCATGGCAGATGACGAAGGACGAATAACAAAAAATGTTTTTGTACAGTTTCCAATTTATTTACGGAAACAGAATAGACAGGACAGCATACACAGCTGCAATATTCCAGGATATGGCGGACAAGTGCACAATAGGGGATTTTCGAGATATGAGGATCATTAAATTCCTTAGAAAACCTCTTAATTAATTCGAGGCGGCTTCCAGCCTTGCTTATTTTAATGTCCATGTGGGGGTTAAATGACAGTTTGATGTCAAATAAAACCGCTTAGTCATTAAATGAATCCACACGATCAACTAGGCTTTCATTAATGAAGTAAGAAGATAAAAAAGGCTTTTTCTTTCTAGAGTAAGTCATCACTTTACATTTCCTTAAATTGAGGTCCATTCCATTTGCAATACATCATTCGAAGGCTCTGTCAATATCAGGTTGCAGAAATAAGTATCCATTAGGAGACGTGTAGCCCCAAAAAAATCTTAAAATCATCGGCAAAGATTAAGATCTGTGAGTATAAAATGTCCATGACAATGTCATTGCTAAATAGTAAGAATAAAAGCGGTCCAATATGACTACCTTGAGGAACTCCAGATATCACATAAATCATAATATATATAGGACTTGCAAGTTTTAACAAATATAGACGGAATGTTGTCAGGACCATACGAACTCTTTAAGTCGCCTATGTATTGCACTATTTCCGGTTCAGTCAGTCTTAAAAAGGTATATCACAGTTTAAACGTGTTCTTAAAATGTTTGTATAGGTTTTATGATTGCAGGTTGTATAGGTTTGTTGAAAAAAATCAGCAAATATGTTACTTACTTCTATATCACAGGAGAAGGACTTATTATTATATTGCACGGATGAAGGACAATTTGAGGCTTTCCTTTTAGAGCTTATAAACTTCCAGGAGGTTTTAGGATGTTTCGAAATATTTCACTTTATTTGATTTATGTAGGTATTATATGTTGACCTTAATGAATTTTTAAAAAAGTTTCCGATAATAGGAGTATTGATTATAATGGACGATAACATGCATTTTTTTCCATTTAAAAAAAAATGCATTTTTAAGATTTCGAATGCGTCTTAAATCCTGAGAAAGCCACTGATCTAACGAAGAAACAGGTAAATTCTTCTTAACAGGAACACAATAATATATACAGTTATTCAAAACAACGTAAAAGTTTTCAACACATATATTGAAATTATTGGAATCAATAACACTAGACCAATTTACGTTGTGGAAAAACTACTCCATTCTTTCCAAATTAATTTTTTTGAAATTGAAATTCGATAGTATGAAGGCATTATCAACATTTGGGTTTTTATCAGCATATATTGGGATGCAGCACAAAATCACGTTGTGGTGTGGAACTTTTGGTAGAAGCCATTCATATAAATCCAGGACATCACAGAAAACAGGACAGTCAGTAAATACAAGATCGAAATGACGCAGAAATTCGTTTGGAAATCCATTAATTTGATTAAGTCCAGCCAACAGCACAGTTTCAACAAAATTTCTTCCAATTACTGGACCCTGCAAAATTGCATTGTAAGTTCTTTCGTTGTCTACATCTAATTGCCAGGTCAAATTTGTTAGGTTGAAATCTCAAAAAAATAGCACGAACGAATTTTTAGAGCATTCTACAATATCAGAAATAACTGATGCATAAATTTCATACATAGAAGACGATGAACCAGCCGGAATATATATACCAGAGATTACATAAGAATAATTGAAGTCTGTTATTTTTATAGTAACAAGTTCTAAATTTGTGAACTGATTTGCTAAAATCTGTTCGGAATTTAAATAACACTTAACACTCAAGACGCCACCACCTTGTTTATAAATACTATTAGATGGGTTTCTATCAGCGCGGTATATAGTATATTCTGGAGGACAAATTTCAGCATCAAGGACAGATGAATTTAGCCACGTTTCAGTTAGTATAATAATATCAAAGCATCCGTCGATACAATTTAGAAAAAAGGTTTTAAATTTCATCTTCATTCCTCCAATATTCTGACAATATATAGTTAGTTTTTTGAAGGGGCGGTTGTCCTATTTATAAAAGGGTCAGAAATGCTTTCTATATTATTCCTTCTTGGTATGTTTTTGAATTCATGAACAGCTGCACATGAAAAGTTAATAATATGTTTCAGTATATATTTTTCTAATGGCTTACAAGCTCTATCAAGCGATAGCTCTTTTTTAAACTAATATCCTATTTTGTATGTGTTTTTTTGTTGCAATCATGTTGGTTAAGGGAATATTTTTTTCAAAAACTAAATTTCAAAATCGAAAATCTTGAAAATATTTTTTTTTAATATGATTTTTTTTACCCTCACATAAATAACTACTATCACTACTCAATGCACCTAGTCAAATTGTTGTCCAATACTAGAAACCAACTTGAAATCTTTTGGATGAATTATAAAAAAAACCAATGGTACATATTATTTTCAAAAAAAAAAAGAAAAAGAAATATGAATTCTTTTTTTTTCTTATACGTCATTAACATAGCAAAACATAAGCAATTAAAAAACGTTTTTTTATTATGCTAAAAATTGGTAATAGCATTGATACATCTAAAAGTATACTTACCCGTTTAATAAGAATCTTGTGCTTACGATGTGATCGAACATAAGAACAAGTACGTACGATTCAGTCGTGCATTTTATTTTTTATGTCTCGAATTTTAAATCTATTTTCTGAAAACTAATTGTTTAAACAACTAGATTTTAAAAGCAAATACAAAAATAGATTTTTATAGCACATCATTTTCCGTGATTTCCTTGATTTGTAAATTTTATTTTTTTTTATTTTATGTACATTTTTCCTCCATACAATTTTTTTTAAAGATGTTGTCCCCCAATTTTAATACCATTTATTTACATTGCACATTTTCGGTTAAGCATAAGTAATTTTAAATTTTGTCATATATAGCGCACTCTTCTTATTTGCCCACGTACGATTTTTTGTGGGGAAACCTAACTATTATTAAATTTAAGTTTTCCGTAGAAGTTGCATTATGTGAATTTGAAAAATATTTGAATACTGTTGATTTAAGCAATGAGAAAAAAGTGTGTGTTTTGACTGTGGCTAAACTTTGCATGCAACAAAACTTTTTCCAATTCCGGAATAAGTTCTATAAAGTAGAAAAAGGAATAAATATGGGAAATCCGTTGAGCCCTCTAGTATCGGAATTATTTATGTTTGCATTTGAAATCCGGTTAAAAAATTAAACATTACTACCATGGTTCTGGTGTCGATATGTCGATGATGTGTTTTCGGTTGTGAAAAAAGATAAAATAGAGTGTACGTTGAGTGTCTTAAACAGTCAATTTGAAACCATTAAATTTACAATTGAAATGGAAACAAACAGAAAACTCTGTTTTCTAGATCTCGAAGTACGAAAAACGTCACAGAATAAAAAAAGATATTTCGGTTTACCATAAACGAACAAGTAAGCTTAGGTTCATTACAAGTGATTCACATTGTCCAATTCAACATAACACGCCGCGTTTCATTCAATGGTATATAGAATGTGTAAGCTCCCTTTATCAGCTTTAAATTATAAAGCTGAGTATGAATATATCAAAAAAGCTGCAGATGTAAACGGTTACAGTGCAAGTTTTGTTGATAAACTGATTAAAAAAAAACATTCAAATAAAATCAACAAATTAAACATGTGGACGCTTTTAGAAAGAACTGCAGTTAAAAGAGCCTCAGTGTGTTATGTGCCTGAAATAACTAACAAAATATCAAACAAATTCCGAGAACATAACATTCAATTAGTTTTTTCAAATAAAACAAAACTAAAAAACTTACTCGGGTCAACATAAGACAAAATAGAGGATATAAAAAAGTCAGGCATATATGCAATGAAATGTGGTGATTGTGATGGTGTTTACTATGGTCAAACCAAAAGAACCATAGAAAAAAGATACAAAGAACACAGTTCATACATAAAACAAATTAAAATCCAAAGTTCTGCCATCGCAAACCACGTCTTGAAGCTTAACCACTTCAATATGAATGCAAGCTGTGTGAGTTTGATGAAACAACCCAGCAAACATTTATCTGAAGGTTCAGATTCTAATCACCAAAAATGAAGAATAATATTCAGGAAACCTTCAGTTTTTTGAATGAGTTATGAATATATAAAAAGATCATACAAATTCTTACCAGAGAGACACAAAGAGATATGTATTCTGTGTAAAAAAAAAACAATACTCAGATTTTGTTGTTGGATCCTTCATCTGGAGACCCTTTTTTGTTCGTCCTTTTATTTTTCTTTTTACCAAGGGGTAATGATGACGGGTCATTGTAATGACAAAAGTTTCGTTTGTATAGTCGATTATCAGTTCGGAAAAGTTTTTCCAAAGATCGGTTTAGATAGGTATATAACCATCAGCTTGTGTTTTAATAGCAAATGGGTACCTACTTACTTAACAAAAAATATATATAAAAAAGCAAATGATAAAACATAACGCTATGTAAAAAATGATGTTAAATTTTCTTAGAAATATATAAAAATCATTTCTTTAATTATTATAGCATCGTGTAACAATTAAGAAGTCCTGGAAGCTATAAAAGCCAAACAAGAGGCAAATCAAAAAATGTTCCAGAGGCTCACCGGTGAAATACGAGTATTCAATCATAAATGAATCAGAAATAATGAATTCACTTATGATGCAATTTGAATCCTTTTACCTGGGCTCTTAGACACCGATTTGAATCATTTTAATGATTCATTCATGATCTGAATATTCTGGAATTAAATGAACGTATATAACCGTTCCATATATTCCTTTAAATGATTAATCCCTGAACCTTTTCTGAATCGCAAAAATGATTCCTGTACGATTAATTAAAGTGAAGGTATACACTTAGAAATCCTTCACTTAATTGAATTTTATTGGAATTATTTTTATGATTTAGAAAAGATTCATTCATTAATCATTTAAATGAATATATGGAGCTCTTATATACGTTCATTTAAATGACGAATTTTCAGATCATAAAAGAATCATTACAATGATTCAAATTGGTGTCTAAGAGCCCAGGTAAAAGGATTCAAATTGCATATAAAGTGAATTCTTTTTCGGCCGGTTTCTTCACTTTTATGAATTAATTATCGTTCATTTCTGAATTAAAATGTTTGCTGGGAAGTAACAGATGAGAGAAAATTGGATGCGTATGAAAGCTATTTTATACACAGAGATAGAAATGCCATCAATTCCGATAACGGCAATATATTGTCAAATTTCTTTTCTCTCATCTGATTACAAACCGAGAAGATGATACCAATTCGATCAGTCGTGATACCGATGATGGACTGCATACAGTCTGAAATGCATTCAGGTACGTGTTTTTGATCGTTCGTTTTGTTTCTATCTCGTCATTCGTTTAATCGTTGTGACTAGTTGAAAGTCAAGTTTAAGTGCGACAAAAATCTAAATGTAAAAACAATAAGGTGTTTAAATATTTACTGTAAAATAGGCTATACGGCAAAATTAAATCGCCTGTTAGAGAGATTAGGCGCCTGGAAAATCTGTTTCACAAAGAGTCCACGCAAATTCTGGGTATGTGGGCTGTTGCTCGGTCCAAAATGAATATCTTTCAGCTCCGCATTTGTTCCAATTCTGGCAAGAGAAAATTCAGAATCGGCTCAGGTAAGGTGAAAAAGTTGCATTCGCCACTATATTCATCAAAAAAAGTATGGTCTGATGATCCCTATTATTTATTATAGTCAATAATACTGTTACTCTGTCGAAGTGTAGGGGCTACTGATGGAGTTGCTATTAGTTAGTCTCAATTAATTTGGAAGCGCATATTTTACTAAGTTGCTTCATCAGTGAAAAAACGACACCGTTCTGTAGGAAACGCAGCAAGCATCATTTTGCTAGCGATGTGAAACGTTTAGAAATGCGAATGGCACCAGCATGTTGTCAAATTGAATGCTTGGGAGATTGTTCAAATCCACTTCGTATCACCTCTATATTTTCTGTGGTAGGTACCGTTCACTGAAGCCCACTTCCTATCATGGACATATTGCCAGTATGTGACTTTAACCCAGGTAAAAATTCGGTTTCGCATGGAAATTCGACCGCGGAAAGTGATAGGCCAGGGATTTGAAAATTATGTTTGAACAGGCCACTCCATTTTGTTGAATAAACTAAACTGAGTTTCCCACCGCCCTCTTTAAAATAAACTCATATTTAGTCGTAACATTCTACGACCGTTAAAAAGTAAGCTTCATATGGCCGATTTAAATCTATCTTTTGTCGTGAGCCGCAATATATACACGGTGTCCGGTAAACAATGCCCAACACTGCATTGTTTTATAACAAGGGCTATTCAACTTTTTGAAAAATTATTTTCTCCCGCATTTTGCAATTCAGAACGTGCTACAGTTATTAAAATCTCCTACACCTAATGTATTGTTGAATATTGCAAAAAAAAACTTTGGAATCTATTAACTTTTACTAAAACTACAGTAAACAAAAAAATGCACATATCTTTTGTTTTCCTCTGAACACAACTTTTGTATTTCTGGTTTTAGAACGATCATAAGGTCTGCTATAAGCCATTCCTGGGTTATCTATTCTTTACCCGATACCATGTATGTACATATTAGGTATTTTATTAGAAAAAGGTCCTTAGATTGTATAATATCGTCTATATTATTAAGTGGTTTAACCTGACAATTTGGGCCAACCAGAAGGCTACATGTTTATTTTAAACGATGTGTGAAAGCTGAGCGGTTTTCACCAGCAGAAAATGATGATCATTTTGAGAAACATAATTATAAGTAATTTATTTCCCAAGTAAAATTTTGCTTGGAATAATCATATGTTAGTCCTGAAAACAGAGCAGTTTTAAAATTAAAAATTGATAATTTACACTGTCGACATCTAAAGGAGTTAAATCATTTTAAATGTAAAGCTCGTTGCATTAGTATAGCTAGTTGAGAGAACGTTTTGTGATGTAAAATCACAGCCACTTTTGAACGCTCTTGATGTCCTCTTGTGAGCTCTGCTCCTTCGTCACACTTCAAAGTAAAAGTGCACTTTGGTTTAGCCTGTGTTTATTCCTTTTAACCTGCGGAGGAGGTAAAGTGATGGTAATTATTCATGCTAGCGAACGCTTGCCGCTTGCACCACGAGAATATATGGTGTGTGTGTGTAGACTTTAGAACATGAAATGTCCCTAAAGTGGATTAGAGGGGGTCTTAGGAAGTACCTTCTGTGATTCAAGTTGAGAAATAACTGGCAATTTTTATGCGAATCGTGTTGAACAAGAATGAAAGAAGACAATTAAAAAAGAGGGTGGTTTATTTATGCAAGTGTTCATTTGAGTTGAAGTTTAATATAAAATAAAAGAAAGTGGAAGTATGGAGGAATTGTGGCTAGTAAGATACAAGGAACGGCTAAATTAGAGAAAATAATAGGGATTTAATTTATTTAATACAAATTATTATTATTATTTTTTTGCATTTCAACAAAAATAAATGACCGGTTAGGCGAGTTCTGAGGTTTCCAGCGAAAACTGCCATTTCATCTTCAATAATTGGTATACACATTTGTAAGGCTCTGTGTATTTATAATAAACCACGTGTTTTCCATTTAAGCTTAGTATCTGATATCATTCCAATATAGTTTGCTTTCGCCAGCATACGGTATTTGCACTGAATTATGATAAATGCGTAGATTGTTTTTTTTTTGTAGCTAACACTTACAGGATTTGATTTAGACTCATTAGGAACACTACGCCATTTTTTGTCCATTCCGAAATATTGTTTAAGGCTCTTTGAAGCTTCTCCGTTGCCGTTTCAATTGGATCGTATATTGAAGTACAGTCGTGTCATCTGAAAAAAGCTGTTACGGTATCTTCTTCGGGTATTTCCTTGGGGAATACCAGCATCTATTTCCTTAAATTCCGAATATTCCCTACGTTGCTTAAATCGAAAAAACCTATTATCCGGGTAGGATTCGAGAATGTGACATGCTTGTTCCGGCAATACCTATCCTTGTTCATACGTCAGACCTTCGTGTCAGACCGTTTCGCAGGCTTGGGAAACGTCTAGAAATTCGATGAAACACATTTTTCGTATCCAAAGACTTCCCAATTTCATTAGTTTTTAGGGTTGGCAACGAGACGAGACCAGGCGAGATTTTTGTTGTTCTCGTCACGGCCTCGTCAAAATCGAAAAATGTCAGTCTCCTCTCGGTTCCTGTCTGGGTCACTCCTAACCAATTCTCGTCTCGGTATTGGTACTGCCTTTTTCCTAAAAAAAATTAAATGTGCATCAGTCTCGTCTCGGTATCGGTCTTGGTCTCACCCTTAGTCTTGATTTCTTTCAAGTTTTTTGGTAGTAAAAAAATGTTATGTAAAATGCGTGTTCAGATTGAAAAGATAGTGTATGGTATCTCAGCAGTTTATTGGTAAGAAAAATGCGGGATGTGGATCGATTAATCCATTTAAATCGGATTTATTACGCAATTGATTTTGAAAGTTCATGGCTTGACAAGTAGGAAGCAAAATATATTTTAACTTTCGGATATTTTTTATATACCTATCAGCAAACGGCATTCATGATATCTTCTTTTGTACAAGAGGGTTGGGGACCTCTGGCTATACCAACTAATGATATTTCTAATCTGTTACAGCCCTATTAATAAAAAAAAACGCTTAGTGCATCCTTTAGTCCATGGACTTACAACACCATGAAATAAGAGTTAGACCATGGACTAAAATTTCATATTAATAAAAAATCGAACAAAATAGAGCTACAATATAATCAACTCTATCTCTTTTTATTTTATTTCTGTAAATTTTGTTCTTAATATCAATTCTTAGTCCTTCACTAAACCACCGACTTCGATGGTCTAGCGAATTACTTAGTTGGTAAAAGTCAAATAGCAGAAATTCTGTTAAACCTACTCTAGCCATTATTTATTAATTTGGGTGTTAGAGTACGTATTATATTCAATCGTCACAGAATTTAATTTCATGGATATTGACCTGTAGCTATCGGAATCGCTTAAACTTAATCTTCATGTATTATTGTGAAGCGAAGGTTCCTTAAAATTCGTTGGCAAGGTTTCATTAAGAATTGGTAACTACTTATTATAGTCCGCTTGACTAACGATGTTATTAAAGGATGGGGGATTATTTTTTTGGTGGTGATTTTAAAAGTTATTTTGTGTGTTGTTATCTTCATTAGTATGGAGGACTTCAGGTGAGGAGCAATCTTTGCGGTTTTTGTTAGGCCTTCCTTGTGGTGCTTCCGTTTGTATGTTAAACTCTCCCACTAGACAATGGCACTTCTTCAGAATAAAATGTTAAATAATACAAATGTGTTGTAACTTTATCTAAGAAGACAAATATTTATAGAAAAAGATCTTCTTCAATAATTAGTTAACGAACAAATTAAAAACATTTCAAGCAGTCAAGAGTTTCCAGGTTGTGTGCATGAGTATACAATTGGCGTTTTTCTTTTTTAGCTCCGAGTAAAGAACTCAGCTGTCGAGAAAAGATATGTGTTTCTTTTTTAGCTCAGACACATTTAATCTCTCAACTTGTGTTTCTTTTTTAAATCAGAGCTAAATCGGGGCATGAACCATTAGCTCAGAATAAAATGACCGATCAAATGGAGCAAAGTGCAGGGCGAGGCTAAACTTACTCATAATTTTAACAATAATCACTAAAGTAAAACCAATTAAAAACAAAAATGAATTCGGAAAACGAAAGCTTTGGATTTGCTGGTAAATAAGTTTTAATAAAAACAATTATAATAATATATGATAGTTCTGCGCTTAAGTTTATTTCAAAATTAAATCGGAGATATTTGACCATGCTCTACTCAGATCTAACTCGGTTTACTCAGGCTCTGCTCAGAGATCTGCTCGGAGATAAAAAAGAAAAACGCCAAATGTTGTGCAAATAGTCAAACCGTACGTATATCAATACAAACCTTATAATATACACATGTTGTCTCTGGTAATGGCAACTGCTTCCGTTTAAATGAGTTGAATATCAAATCCGAAATATGAATTGACACATATCAATAGATATATACCAAGCTTAATTATTTAAAAATATTTTCTCTTTAAATTTCAATATTTTCAGCCGAAATCACCGTTTGTTTCCTCAAGTGTTGAATTCGATCTTATAGTAATTCGATCTTTAAACTCTTACACCCAAATTAACAGATATGCACTAAGGAAGGCTTAGCACTTATTCCGTATGTACTAAGTGCGAAATGCTATTAATAAAACAGAATATCTGTTTAACTCCTTAAACCTTTTCCGTTTCTCCGCGCAACGCGTTGTTTGATATTTAAACAAAAAATAAAAAAAAAATATCTTGTTAGTTGTTGATCCACACAATTGTTGATCTTCGTCGACGCCCTCCTCGATGGAGTCGAAGATCATTTTATTTTTAAATGCAAAAATACACATTCACAATAAATTTGCTAAATAAAAGTTTGAAGAAATGACTATAAACTATACTACAAACAACGATTTCCCATCACCACTGGTTTTGACACGCATGCGCGTCCAATTTTTTCGGAAGCGTCGCTTCTTGCCACGGCAGCTCATTCACACGAACGACGGCGACTCCATTCTGGTCAGCCAGTCACACTCGGACATCAGCATTAATATAGGTGAAACGTCTGGGGAAACATATGGTCATAGAATAGAAACAAAACCAATCAAATTAATAAGGTATTTCTGTTATCAAACTCCATTTTTCTCATTTATAGATTTGTAAACCTACTAAACTATGTATCACTAAATAAGAATTTATTCATAGCGATGACATTGCACAAAATCTTTATGTTACACCAACTTATTTTCTATTAATTTCGGTAATGTCAAAAAATTCAATAGGGGTATTCACGATTCGGTACAACTGGTCTAGTATCATTGTAAAACTACAATAAACTACAACAACTTACTTAGTACGATTTTACAAAACTTTTGCACTTTTGCTATAATCTAACACTATTGCAATAAAAAATACAATGGTGCAAAATTTGCCTGGTGTCGTTGACAGTTTGTCAGCTGCATTTGTATTTTTACTCCAGAGTTTCAATAGAACGCACCTTGCGTTCACCTTTTTGTTTTATCGGATCGTGAATACCCCTAATATATGTATGAATAATTTGTAAAAAATGCTTTATTGTTAAACCATAATGAGTGAAAGAGAAAACATATGTATTACTTCTCTAATTTTTGAAATTTAAAACTCTCTTTTTTTCGATACACGTGAGTAGGGGAGACAAATATTAGGGGTATTCACCATCCGATGCAACAAAAAGGTGTAAAATTGCGAAATTTTATTTTATTCTGTAAATCGTGAACGCACCTTTTCTATTCTATTGCAACTCTGGAGTAAAAATGCTAAATCAGTTTGACCACAACACAAACATTTCTGACAGAAAATAACAGCTGCCAACTGTCAACGACACCAGACAAATTTGCACCATTGTATTTTTTCTTGCAATTGGGTTAGGGTATAGCAAAAATGCAAAAGTGTTGTAAAATCTTAGTCAGTGTATGTTGTTGTTGTGGTGCAAAAAATAGTTGCACTTTTGCATTTTTACAATGATACTAGGCCCGTTGCGCCGGATCGTGTATATCCCTATTGGTTCTTGACTTCTGTTGTTTGTATTCTGATTCTGAATGTCTTAACTCCTTAGTTACACAATGTATGAAGGAAAGAAACACATTTATTATTTTCGCTTGCACCATGAGTGAGTGGCGCAGAAACATATTTGTTACTTCTGTTGTTTGTAATTTTTGTTCCTCATATGTATTAACTCTTTAATTTAAAATTCACCTTTTTCGCTTAGAGTGAATGGGAAACATTTTGTTCGCTGCACCAGTGGGGAGAAACATATTTATTTGTAACTTCTTTTACTTGTATTCTTTTTTTCTCATTTATAAAAAACCGAATGCACTAAATTAAGTCACTCTTCAAAAATTAAAATGCTTATTGTTTTATCGGCCCAGCTGATTGATTCTGGGAAAACTTTTGTTATGCCCCGCATAAATCCTACTCCATCTGACCCAACTATGCCTTTCCACATGATTAGAAGGCAGTTCCCACTGAAAGTTACGTTTGTTGTGACTATCAACAAGTCTCAAGTACAAACATTTGAAAGAACGTGATTATACCTACCAAATGCAGTTTTACTCATGGACAACTCTATGTAATCTTTTCAAGTGTCAAAAAATAAAATAACATACCTATTTGTATCTTTTAAAGAAAATGATAGACAAAAAATCATAATGATTTCATTCTTACATCAAAATATTCATATCAATAAAGAACTTATTTATTTTATTCAAACATTATATTTGAACATTTAATTAAAAAACCATATTGAATATGCGAAATATTCGCACGGGTTTTCTGGTAGCTATATAACTATTTTTGTAATTACACGTAAGCTTTTCTATTATTATTTTTCCGGACTAAAATGTTACATTATGTGAGAGTGCAGCGGGAATTTCACTATCGTGGAGTTGCTTGACAAAGCAACATTGTGTTGACAATCCCTAGAGAGCCGCAACTGAGTCTATTGTCAAATAGGTGTAGGCGTACCGCGTACATTTTCCCAAACATGTAGGCTAGGCATGACCTATCTATGTACATCTTTCAAATCTATGTACACTTCATTAAACATTTCTTTTGTTAATAACTTTGGGTAACGAACTTAAAACTTTTTGTGTTAGTTTTTTGAATACATTGTTGTTTCACTATTTAAATTAAATAATGATTTATCTCATTTAAAAATAATCCCTGCTTTGAATTAGTTTCACCTTTGAAACTTTTAATTCCAGTGGTGGTCAAGTATAATGAATGCCGATATAACTAATGATAAATATTACGAACACTTTTTTCGAGTCCATTAGGTATTCTATATAACGAACAAATAACGAATTTCAGAAACTGAAAAAAAAAATGTTTTAAAACATCAAGGAAAATTGTGAATTCCGAAAAGGGCATAATCATTGCTCTAAAGATCTTAATTTTTACGATGCTGTATCACTCATTGCGTTGTCATGGCAAAACGTATTCGTGGTTGTGCTTCACAAGTGCTGGAAGAACATTTTATATCCAAGTTCTGTCAGCTCTCCGTAATGGAGACGATATGATCGTTGTAACAAATACGTTGGCTCTTATGAGAAATATTTTCCCAGAGGTAAAAACAATTTTCAATTGCCAAAACTGTTTTGTAAGCTATGATCATTTTTTCAGACTGAATTCACTACACATGATTTGGAGTCCTGGAATATAATGCAGTTGGAGTAATTCTCAAACCCGAAAATATTGAAAGCAACAATGCTGAAGGAATCGAAATTGCTGATAATGTTAGCGATGAAAATGCTAGCTCAGTAACTGAAGTTCAAAGAGTGAGTCATAACGAAGATGTCGGAATTTTTGACAAGTACATCCAATGGACAGAAAATGACATTGAAAACCTTAAAGTCTTAATTCTAAGAAGTCTATTGGAGTGGCATTCAACTCCCCAAAAAAAAAATGTATTTCTTAAATATGAGCAAAAATATCTTTATGTAGGTACTATTTACGTACATAAATTGAACAAATATTCTATTACTAATATGTATTTTGTACAGGTATATGTAAATCAAGTTAAATATGAAATAAAATAATGAAAAATATAATTAAAATTTGAATTTACCTAAATATTTGTATGAAAAAACCTATTTGATATAACGAATTGACTCTGGACATTATATCATTCGTTATACTGGACCACCACTGTAATTGCATAAAATCTTTAACTTTGTACATATAGTATGTATGCTAAATTAATCACATACAAAATACGCTCTGACAGATATTTCAACCCGCATCGACCAATAAGAATTAATTGCAAGCAATTGCGCCTAGCAGCTGCAATAAATGATCTCATTGGCGATAAATCGAATACTGCAGGCATTTAACATGCATCTAGCTTGAGCCAAGGAACAAAATAACACAAACTCAGATTCTAAAATCATTGCTGAATGATTACCCGTTTAATATACAGCATAATGATGAGGAAATTAGAACATTAAATTAGTGAAGCTATATTTGCTTTCTGCAATTAACTGAACCGGGTTGCCACTAATGATTGTTAATGCTGAGCTTTAGTTTGTGTCAATTGCCATTAGATATGCCTTCTTCTAAAGTCGGAGGATAGGTTTTCCATTAATCGAATATAGTATTGCATGAAATTAAAGACATTTGATTGTTAGTTATAATAATAAGTATAATTGATACTACCTCCCTAATACTACCTATGTACGAGTATGTAGGTATCTATAGTATTCTCTTTACTTTTTACTTGCCTAACTAACAGCTTAAGGGAAATCGGATTTTTGATAGGAAGTCCTACGAATTCTCAATAACACGGCATAGGTACAAAATTTAATATTTAGAAATTTTTTTCAAAACATGTTTTTAAATTAATAGATGATAGATACAACTCTTTATTTTGATGTACGAAAAATAATAATGATAAGATAATGAAATGGCGTTGATGCCATCTGCCTGATTGACAATTCTTATACTTTAAAATATATAATAAAATTAAGTTTTAGAGGAAATTAAGTGGTAATAATTGAATTTAACAGTTTTCTTAATTTATCTTCAAACTAAGTTGAAAATAAATTCGTAAGTTTTTTGTATTTATAATTAAAACCAGCTAAAACAATTTTAAATATACATATTATATACAATGATTTAAAATATTAAAAGATAAGTAATTTAACTAGTGGAATGCGTATTACGTATGAAAAATAACGCCTCTGTTTCGATCTTCGCGAGACGAGACTACTTTAGAGGCACCCGAGACGAGACCGTATTTTGGTGCCAAAATTCGCCCAGAGTCTCGCTGGCCTCGGTGGTTTGGTTTCGGTTTTTACTAGAAGCAATATTTTTTTATTAAAATATTTTTTAGTACATATATTCAATTTTTAAAATATTCACAAGTTTTTTTTTTTTTTTTATGTACTTACATAGTTATATAGTACTCAGATAGGCGTTATCTGAAAATCCAGAGAAGAATACGTAGGTACGATTTATGTATGCATTTCTTTATAATAGAATTCGCTCATTTTTCAGACTTTGTTTCCCCTTCCGGAATAAGGTGACCTTAAGACTTTAAAGTGACGCTTGGAAAACAATATTATCCAAATGTCAAAATATAGTATATTGCCTACCTGTCAAGCCACAAACTGTCAAAATCGATTGACGGGTGGCTCCGATTTAAATGGATTAAAAAACCTTTAAAGCCTTTCGGGTAACATTTGGAAAACAAATATTATCAAAACTTCAAAATATAGTTAATCCAAATCTATTGAAGGATGGATCCTATTTAATTGGCTTAAGAAACCTCTACCTGTCCCAATGTCACATAAAAGACTTAAAATCAACTTTTCCCGGAGCAAGAAAATAAAATCGGAAAAAATTTGAATTTTCTGAGGTAAAACTTGAATTTTATGGAGGTAATCCATATAAATTGGAATCCTTCAATGGATTTTGACAGTTCATGTGTTGACAAAACCAGTTGGCTTATTTTAAAAAATTGAGCGTTGTATATACTCTTTTTTATACTTATCGGTTTTTGTTATGAAATAAATTAATTTCCACAATTCTTCAAAATGTAATTTCAACTTATCTCAAAATCAAGCATTCAACTCAAGTGGGAAAATATTTGTATTGAATATCAAACTCGAATCCATCTCGATTTTTCGATACTTTATATAATGTAAGTATTAAACACTTAAATAGACTTGATAAAGATATATACTTAGAGCAATTACGTGCATTCCAGTCGTATATTTGATTTATTTTAGGAACTATTATGTTAACTTTCGCCGTTTTTTATTATAATGATGCATATAGTTACAATCCCATGAAAATAAAACAAAAAATATCAGATTGACAGTAACCTTTTATATCCATCCCATTTGTTCTTGTATTTCTTTAGTTTTTATTTTAATGTTGTCTCTTTTCTTTATACTACTGAATGCACCCGCAAAACCAAATAGCTATCAACCTGCCAGAGTGAGAACTAAATTTTAAGATCTTGAAACGTGATCCCGATAGGAGGGCATGATCTCGTGTTGTTGTTGTATTGCATGTTTTTCGATGATCTATATGGATCTTTAGGCCCTGTTTAGATAATGGAAATCATGAGTACAGACTGGCAAGTTTTATCGTGTTTATATTAAAATCGTTGATCCGCCAAGTATTATGGAACGAAAAAATATCAATTTTACAATTTCACTGTTTGAAACAAAAACAAAAGACAGAACTGACTGACGAGTCTGTTTTATACATTTACTTCGTGAGATACAGTACTCTACTTTGTTAATCTGAATATGCGTCTCATCTTACATCTTTTTACTACCAAAAAACACGAAAGAAACAAAGACTAAGGATGGGACCGAAACCGACACGAGACTGAACAATAAAATTTTCACGAGAAAAATAATGACCAGGATCGAGACGAGACTTGGTTAGGCGAGACCGAGACAGGACGAGACTGAAATTTTGCGCTTTTGAAGAGACCGAGACGCGACTAATAAAAGTCCCGACTGGTCTCGTCTCGTTGCCAGTCGTAATTAGAAGCAGTTGCGGTACAATAGTGCATGCTTATAAAATTTAAATAAGTTAGACCACCCCACTGTTCAATGCATTAATAGGTTGACTCAAAGACCAAAAATCTTTTTTGGAGGTAAAGCCGTCAAATTTCTTGGAGGATTGGGCAAACTCCTATGAAATTGAAACTATCTTAAAGGTTTCTTTTTCAAAGATGGTACATATTGCTTCTAAAGAGAGTTCAGAACAAAAGTAGTTATTTTCAGTTAACAATTTGTGACTTAGGCTTTCATAAATTAGTCTGATAGCTGACGAGGTTGGTCTGATCAAGTGTTCAGTGCACATGTTATTCATATAAGTATCTAAGCTATTATATCAGAGGAAATATTTTGCCAATCATCTAAATTGTTTTCACCAAGGAAAGGCTAACGTGCGTCGTGAGCTACCGCCATCTGATGCAGTTCTTTAAAGTGCGTACGAATGCTACGCACTTTAAAGAACTGGATCAGATGGCGGTAACTCACGACGCACGAGTTACCTTCGTATGAATGATTTGGGAATGCCGTTTCCTCTCTTCATAAATTTAACTAAGTATCTGTATGACGTTTGAGATTTTAAATGAAAAAAATGGAATACCCTATGCAAAGTGGATGGCTTAGGTTGGAGTTGTATTAGGGATCCAAGATAATCCTTTGAATAAATATCTTTGGATCAACTCAAATTCCTCGTTTTTCGCGCTAAAACTTGGACACCATAGCACATATGGTAGCATTAAATGTTCGCTATTTTGAAGAAGCTTTAAATCCTCTGGTCGTTAAAGAAAGATGACCACATAATATATTTTGTTACAGTTTTGGCTTAAGTGATTTTCTTTTTCGTATGCAAAACAAAACTCCAGTTCGACGTCAATAAAACTTCGATATATTTAAATTCGGTTACAACTTCAATTTTCTCACGGTATAGATAAAATTTTTCATCGGGTAATAGTCTTCCTCTTCGCTCAGAGATCATAATTTTAGGTTTTTTTAATTGATTTGCCAACATAATTCCCAGTATTCCTGAGTACTGTTTGATTTGTAGTTGTAGTTTGTGAGGTCTTTCCGTTAACAATACTAAGTCATTAGCGTAGAGCAAAACCATAACAAGAGTTTCTGCGAAAATTACTCAAACGGTAGAATACCACACACCGGGTCAATAAATAAGAGTCGAAGAAGAAATAGATTTGAAGAATACGATTTGCCCTAGAATGCAACCCTGGGGTACTCCTCACTATGTTTCAATTTTCAAACCATTCTGATAGATCTGTCTAGGGCTGTCAATGAGAAGAGACAAGCTGAGAGTTTTCTTAGTTCCGTATCGGTCTCGTCAAAATCGAAAAATTTCAGTCTCGTCTCGGTTTCGGCCCCGGTGTCGCCTAACCAAGTCTCGTGCCGATGTTGATTTCGTCTTTTTTCGAGAAAATTTTAATGTGCAGTCTAGTCTCGGTCTGTAAAATAAGACGCATTGTTCAGATTACAAAGATAAAGTTCTTGCGGTATATCAGCAGTTTGTGGGTAAGAAAATTCGGGGTGTGGAGCATTGTACAAAGAAGATGCATAAAACAAACTCGTGAGTCTGTTTTGTCCTTTGAGTTAAGTGGAAAACACATTTTGGAAGAATGGTGTAAATAAATATATTTCATAACAAAACAAATAAAACATTTAAAAAAAAAAGATTAGATACAACGCTCGATTTTTTTTAAATAAACCAACTGGTTTTGTCAAGCCATGAATTGTCAAAAACCATTAGGTAAAGGATGTTACTGAATTAAATGAATTGAAAACCTCCTCAAAATTCATATATGTTACCGCAGAAAATTCAATATTTTTCCGATTTTATTTTTGGCTTCGTAAAAAAGTGATTTTATGACTTAAGCGCATAGAATATTTCGCAAAAAAAAAACTTGTTAATATTATAAAAATAGAACATGAGTACTAAAAAATAATTAAATAAATAAAAATTTGAATGCAATTGATAAACAAACAAAAAAACTGCATTGGTTTGGATCTGATATTTGTAACGAGTTTCTTTTCGTTGAGGATTTGCTGGCACCAAGAAAAAGAATCCCAAACTAGCTCATGTCGTAGGTCTTTATCCTCCTCGTTAGCAAAATAATAAAATGCCAGTCTTAGTACATCCCGGTGTTAGCGATGCGCAAATTACTTGTTCTAATTCCCACCCTACCTGGTTGTTTTCTCGCTAAACAACCCCTTTTTACAACTGTTCCTTCTCCTTGACTTTCTTACCCCATCTTCTTCATCTCCTCATATTCCTTTTTTTTGTGTACTCGGTGGCGGCGTGATGCGTAGTACGTTAGTTTTTAAGCAGCTTGGTCATGGTTCAATACACGATAAAGGCACAAGAAGTTTTTCGATTAAAATGAAAAAGTAAACCAGCACCAATAGTGCAAAGGAATCTGACGATCGACCTTGGCAAGCTATAATTCCAGCCAAAAATAATATGAGAAAAAACTTGGTGGTAGCACACTCAAGTTGTTGTTGGTCATTCGAAATCATTAAAATGGTATAAGAAGTGCTTTAAAAGTAAGTAATGTGATCATACAAGAATTGAATATAAAAAAATGTCTTCTAGCGAAAATCGAATTTAAACCACCCAGATCACCGAGGCCATCGACTCTCGTCAAATTTCAGCACCAAAAATACGGTCTCGCCTCGTTCTCTTCTCGTTCTCGTCTCGTTCTCATCTCGGTCTTGTGTCGGATGCTTTTAAAGGAGCCTCGTTTCGTTGGCGAGACCGAGTGGAGACCTAGACCTGTCCTATCGGTAAGGGCTGCATTTGAAGATATCAGAAAATTTATATAAACTATCAGAAATTTTCTAGCTAACCAAGAGATGCAAACTTATAAATCAAAGCTTGTCTATTTATCACATCAAAATCGGCTTGAAATCAACAAAACAGCAACAAAGTTTGTTGTTTCTTATATATTTTTTGCAATGTCAGTCAGGTAAGAAGAAGACTAACGACAATATAAAATTAATGTACGTACGTAAGTACAATTTCTGTTTTTATTTTTGTGGACTGTGGTTTTTTGTTACCTATCTTCCAAACGCGTATCGCCCAGGAACTTATAGTTGTCATCAGTTATTTGTTGCAATACGTTTCCTTTTTTATTGTACACATCTAGCTATGTATTTAACAAATTCCTTTTTTGTTTCAATTATAAAAAAATCTTTAATTTGCTTCATTTCGCTTTGAGTGTCTTAACTGGAATTCATTCAAATTCCGTCAGAACTCAATGAAGTTAAATCTTTCAATTTAAATTTAAAATCAAAACCAGAAACCAACACAATAAACGGATTTTAATTAAAACGACCAGGAAACCATTCTGTAGTCCCAAAATGAACGCCTCCTATTTTCACTGCGGGTTTTTTATTTGAGGCATTTTTTGATCCTTCATCACATTGAGGAGTTCCTTGCAATTTCTATCGCATGCTGTTTTTAAGAGGATTGTGGAAGTCGCTAAAGCTTTGTTTTGCCTTGTGAGAATAAATTAATCTGTATAGATGTTGGCGGCATTGTTGGAGAATAAGAAAATTAATTTAATCCAATAATGCATAACGATGTCATTAATACCGACGTATTTTGGTGTATATAGGTAAATGTACATACATTTGTATGATGCTGACGTTGAAATCCTTTAAATAAATTCAGCTTAGTTCCATTTTACGAGTACGTATTAATTATTGTAGTTACGCTTAAGCATCTTGATCTCGATGTAATAAAATTGTATGGAAAATTGAGAGACCAACGAAAAATTTTCAAATGGTGTATTTTATTATTGTATCTAGAGCAAGTAGCTATAAGCAATTATGGCTAAAAATCGGCAACCATCTGTGAGAAAAGGTTCAAATAAAATATATTTTACAGCATGACAGACATTTATTAACTTATTTTCTTATGCTAAACCACAAGGAGGCATTTATGTATTATTGGTATATATCAACCATAAAATCGGCAATGATAAATTGGATTTAAAGCTATATTTTTCTAAATTAAATCCACTATATATATTTGAATTCTGTTTTTCAATAACACTTTTTTTCTTGAACACGATTTTTTAAAAATAAAAAATAAATCAGTTTATTTTGGAAATAATAAATAGAAATAAAAGTAGTAAAATTATTTTGTTATCAATAATTAGGCCAAATACGGTTAATTTCCATTTGATACGTTATGTGGTGGGCAGTGTCGGATTAAGCCAGCGCGGGGACTGTAGCAAATTCTATCAATGGGCCCTTAGATTGTCTTAGGTTAGGTACTTAATAATGCTGTTGATATCGACTTCTCGGAGTAAATAATGTTCACAGCATCCGTTTACCTCAACTCACAAAAACTTCCCTACGATATCTTTGTCCTAACTGAAACAAACCTCTGCAATTCTATCCTCGACGAAGAACTATTTACTTCGGAATTTGCTGTCTTACGAGTCGATGGCGGTGGCGTAAGTAATGATAAGGATCATTCTGCGCGAGGTGTTATCTTGGCGATACAAAATCGCTTTGACGCTTGCCTAGTAAAAAAATCGTGTGCGTATTCTTTTGAATTTGACTGTGTCCAAATATCTTTAAATAAGCGATATGTTTACTTAGTCTGTTGCTGCATCCGCCACTCTCCGCCCCTCTCAGCCCAACCAAGCTTATCAACTTGCTGTTGATGAAATCCACTCTCTGTTCGAAGTAACAGCTACTCTAGATGACTTAGTTGTTGTCGGTGACTTTAACCTCACACTACTTCAATGGAATCTATAGGAAGATGAAATGTCTTTTGTGCCTATAAACTCCTTCTCTGAAAAGGAACTCCTGCTGACTGGCCGATTCTTTGACCTTGGTCTTAGCCAGGTTAGTGGTATTACTAAAATCTTAGGTAGACAACTTGACTTAATTTTCTCATCAGATGCCACTTGTTCCCTGTTTCTAAAAGTATTCATCTCTCTCCTACCCTCGACCACTTCCACCCCCCACTTTCCACCATGTTCTCATTTGATTGTGATAATGACGCTGTGCTGCCCAAAATTTTTTTTTTCAAATTCCGTAACGCTGATTTCGATTATCTTAATAATCTTATAGACAATATTGATTTTTGTTCCTTCCTGAACAACAACAACTGAATTGATACCGCTTTGGAATTCTTCTACATGTCTATTTTTGACTGTCCCGTTCTAGCCGTCCCTTAAGTTCCGCGTAAACTTGTCTCCTCCTCCTCACCCTGGTACAATAAGGAATTGCGAGACCTTCGTAACATGAGAAATAAATTATGGAAAATATATTTAAAAACTAGATCTATTCTCGACTTCTCAAACCACCAATAAAGCCAACAACGCTTCTCACCTCTGTGCGAACTCCTTTACCAAGAATACATTGACAGAATGTAAAATAGCCTGATTTCAGATCCCAGACGCTTTTACCAATTTATTAATATAAAAATTAAAACAGATGGATTTCCATCAGCTCCTTAATTTATGGACTCGACATCTGAAGACCACAAAATAATTACAAACCTTTTAGCCTCAGTTTTTAGTCAATCGTACAGTGATAATCCTCAAGAACCAGACTCCCTCACCTCAATAGAAATAAGTGTTGATATTGTGGCCAAAAAGATAAGTTCCCTCAAAGATGATTTCTTCCCTGGTCCCGATGGTTTGCCTGCCATTTTACTAAAAAAATGTGCTAACCCTTTATGTGAGCCACTTACAATTCTACTTCGTCCTTCACTCTCTCAGGCCATTTTTCCAAAATTGTGGAAGGACTCCTTTATTTTTCCTATTTACAAAAAAGATTAAAACACGATGTTGCTTACTACCGGTCTATAGCCAAACTTTCCTCAATTCCAAAACTCTTTGAAAACATTGTCTATGACTCTCTCTATTTTCATTGTAGACCTCTCTCTTGCTCGCAACAGCAGGGCTTCTTAAAAGGCAGATCCACAATCACTAACCTTACGGAATTCGTTTCTAAAACCCCTAATGAATCAGAGAATGGAAATGAAATAGACGTTATCACAACAGAATTTAGCAAGGCTTTTGATAAAATGAGTCACCATATTATTTATTTTAAACTTAAAGCCCTCGGTTTTCCTCCCTTTTTTATTTCTTGGCTCAGATCATACCTAGAGAACCGCCAATATAGAGTTATCTTCAGGTTCTCAATCTCTGATTCCATCCATGCAACATCGGGCGTTCCTCAAGGGAGCCACCTCGGTCCTTTGATTTTTGCCTTAACAAAAATGACGTTACTAATGTCATTAATGATTCGAATATCTCTATTAACGCTGATGATATGAAAATAATTAAAGTCATTTCTACCCCGTCTGATCCTATCTTTCTTCAAAACGACCTTAATGCATTCCAAACTTGGTGTGATTAACATTTTTTAGAACTCAATGTTACTAAATGTCAGTCCAATGCTTTCTCACGTAAACGTTTACAGTTTGCTTCTCGAAAATATTGTTCTCACGAAGAGACTATTCAGATTGTCTTCTCTATTCGTGACCTTGGAGATATTTGCGACATCCAATAAGATTTTAATAATATTGGCGCAAAATTTTAAACGATTTAGTAATATGCTCAATGATTTTTAGTATGATACTAGGCTAAAATGAGGATTTAGGTAATTTTAAACCAGTTTAGTATTGTACTATTTTCTTAACATTTTACTAAAGTTAAAATCACAAAATGGCTACTTTATTTTTTTGGTATAGTACTAAATCCATATGCCACTTTGACATTTACAAACGTCAAAAATTTATGTTGGCTTACTTTTTTGCACTATTTTAGGCGTCTTGAGTTGTAGTTTAATAAGAAAATAGATTAAGTATGGTGCTAGTTAATAGGTGTTTAAAATTAGGAAAATATTAGTAAAGTGCTTTAGTATTAGCAAACTGTAAAGTGTATCATGCTAATTTTATGTATTTAGCTTAGTACAAGCACACTTACATTGTAACTTAAAACTAACATTTATTCTAACTCAACAACTTAATATTAAAATTTGTTAAGACTAGGAAGATTACGAGGGACGGTAAAGGGAATTTTTGAGGCTATCTTTGCTTAAATGGAAGTCGAATAGGTTGTGCACACTATTAGAGCGGTTTAAAGGTTCGTTGCTACCATAATTGGTGCGATGAAGCTTAATTTGGAATAGATGTATGGATTGGAGATTATTGGAGTTGATTTGGAGGGAGTTTTTTGAAGAAGATCTGGGCAATCGATATTACCAGCTAAGAGCTGATGGGTAAAGACAATATCAGCACCACGGCGGCGAAATTCGAGGGAGTCCATATTAATTAAATTTAAACGATGTTGGTAGGGAGGCAGGTTATGTGCATTAGACCAGGGAAGGCCACGGAGGGCAAAACGAAGGAATCTATGTTGAACAGCTTCTATTCGCAGAGAGTGATTAAGGTAATAGAGTGACCAGACTTGGCTGGCATATTCCAGAAGCGGCCTAACAAATGTGGTATATAGAGATTTAGTGCGACAAAAGGGTCGGAGAATTCCTTTGACCATCGTTTCACAAACCCGAGTGTGGAGAGAGCTCTTTTATTGGATTTATCAATGTGAGAACGAAAATTCAATTCTCTATCGCAGATAATTCCTAGATCACACAATGAATCAGCCGAGGGGACAGGCACATTTCCCATAAGATACGACCTAGGAGGAAGTGGAGAGCACTTACGGGAGAAGGTGATAGCGTGACACTTGTTAACATTGAGCTCAAGAAAGTTTTTACGGCACCAGGTTGAAAATCGGTTAAGATCGTTGTGTAGTAGAAAAGAGTCGGAGGGGATGTTCTGCACTTAAAGATTTTCTTATCATCGGCGTAAATTGATATAAAAGAGTCTTTTAATGTACAGTCGACGTCGTTGAAAGTCAAAATGAAGATCAGTGGGCCAAGCTGACTTCCCTGCGGGACGCCAGAAGTTGCAAGGATTGGATCAGATTCAAAGGATCTAAGGATCACTCTATATTGCCGATCTTTTAAGTATGACTGAATCCATGAAACGAATATGGGTTGAAATCCTAGGGCATTCAACTTGAAAAGAATCAAAGAGTATTCAATTTTGTCAGAGGCTTTGCTCAGATCGGTAGCAATTACAACGACCTCATTGCCGTTTTCAAGAAAACATAAGGCTCCCGAAACAAATTCTAACAAGTTAGTAGTAGTAGATCTGTTAGTTTGGGGAGACTATATGTTTGCAGTTTAACAACATTGTATCATAGACGATACTTTGAAAGAGCTAAGGGATGCAAGATAACTTAGCAATAGGGCGGTAGTTGGATATTTATTTCCTGTTGCCTTTTTTATGGATAGGGATTATAAAAGAGTTTTTCCAAAGGGCAGGAAAAACTCCAAGCGAGAGTGAACGTTGAAATAAAATGGTAGTAGTATCACATAACATCAGGCTGTTTAAAAAATTGCACCATTCTTACCAAAGCCAACTCTTCTCTAGGCTTCATCAAATGTTCGTCTAAGGAATTCTCCAACCCCTACGTCACTAAATCCTTATACATTACCTTCGTTAGGCCCCTCGTTGTATATGCTCGTCAAGTCTGGTCTCCCTATCAGAACCTGCATTCCCAAAGAATCGAAGCTGTACAACGTAGATTTCTTCGATGTGTTCTCTGCGGTTTCCGCAAGCAGGAAGGATAGACTGACAGACTGCCAGACACACGAACAGACATTTTTTGTCGATAACTTTTTTAGGCTTCACTATGATTGTAATGCCATGCTTGATTGTTAGTATTTTTTTTCTTACGAATGCATAACTTGCCTTATAGTACCTATAATCGCAAGTAAAAAACGAAACAAACCATACTCCTGACAAACCAAAGAAAAAGGGTGCGACTAGAGGTAAAGATTGCAAGCTGACTGCTGGCTACGATATAGTAATGGATTATTGATATAGTGGGGCTGGCTGCGAAGGCAGTTGAGCTTAGAGTTGAGGAATCCCTTAATGGTAAGTGTCTAAAATTATGCTATCATAGAGATTATTACATACAATTATTTGTTTTTATATCAACATTCAGTTTTCGGTACTTCCAACACTGCAAACCGCACCTCCAACACAGTTTTAAGAAGAAAAGACAAAAATAGGTATGTACTTTATTATTATAAAAAAGAAAGTTTATGGTTGAGTACATTGAGTTGCTAAGCATTAAAGTAACGCTGCAATTTGCTTTGCTAGAGAGCAAATTGGATATACAAACTCCATCAGAGTATACCAGCAATACGAACAATAGCCGTGTTTTATTGGGAAGCTATCCATTGCACAGTAAGTTATTTCCAAAAAAACGCATCGGCCGTAGCTTTTCTTTTAGTTGAGTAGGAATGCCCTTCACAACTATCCCAAGCAATGGAAGAGTTTTGTGCAAGGAATAATTAAGAAAATATCCAAATTATGACCAATAATATACTTTTAAATATATAAAATAGAAAGTAGAAAAACCTACTAATACTCTTTTTTCTCCATTTTCAATTATAAATTCGAACATTCATTTTGCATCAATAGAAAGGAAATACCATGTGAATGGTTTTGTTCATAGACTATGACCAAAGTCCCTTTTTGCACAGGAAATTTTTGTATTGCATTAAAAATCGTCTATGCCCTTCACACGAGGAAACAAAATTGCTGGAGATATGTTTGTTTCCTTTTAATGTTTCTTGGTTTGAACGCATACTACACATTGTTTAAATTATTCACTCTCCTTACATTTCCCTTTAATATTTCATGCTTTTACTTATTTTCTTAGTAGATAAATAGATTAGATAGAATTTTATTCATCAAGTCAATTTATAAGTTTATTTACTGATTTTGTTTTGTTTTCAATTCAATATTCACTTATCATACTTCACTTAACATAAGCGGAGTAAGGAACAAATAGCTAATATTTTGCAATTTTTATGCCCAGAAAAATAACAATGGGATCACAAAAATGTAGGCCCAGTCCATGTAGTGAAGCGAAGCCCGTCCATGGCCAACGTCCATTAAACAGTGAACGAAAAGGACATTTTGTTAAGTTCCGTTGCCGCTAAGTGCGTTATCTTATAGCTCATTTAATTTCATACGAATAAATAAATATTTTGCAGTGCAGTTTCGAGCAGTTTCCCTATAGTGCAGTTCCACCCAGTGCGGTTCTACCTTAACACCTTAAATCAATATTTCCAGCCATCCAAAATTGTCAAATTGCTTCATTGTAGATCTAAGGATGATTTCTTTCCACCAAAGTCCGTTTATTTATAACTACCAATGAAAATTGAACTCAAAACGAAAATTGGTCTTATAGTCAAAAATAAAAGTAAAAGGGAATTCATTCAACAGCGATTGATTTTTTATTTTGTTTTCAAAACGCAAATCGAAATTTGTTAAAATTCATCAATTGACGTTAGGGGTATATAAAATTGCAGATATAAGTGGAACTTTAGACGTAAGTAATTGAGCAAAGAATGCAAAAAAACTTTTACTTTCAGTTTGTAGTAGTAAAAGTGAGAAACTTTTCAGAAGAACTGCTTGTATATTTATTAAAAACTTGAGATGTAAGAAATATAAACTGGCCAACAACAAATAAAAAAAAATAGAAAAAAAAGAATCAAAGATCGATTTGTGTTACGAATGGAAATTAATAATTATAACTACTTCATGAACACATCCATCGAGATTCACTCCAATTATCAATCGTACCAACAAAACTAACACAATCAAATTCGAAACTCGAATAAACGTAAGCCAGCCACCACCGTAGCTTCTACTTTAGCTTTTTATCAACCGTAGCGAATTGTATGTAAATTCCTACGACGGATACATTTACGGTGGATAAATTTCCCAATAAAACACTGGTAATGATAACTCTAATAGAAATAAATGAAAAACAAAAAGAAGGAGAAAAGTCTGATCAAGAATCGGAGTTTGTTATTGACATAACAAATTTAAAAAAATGATTTTATTTGTCTTAAATATACATATTTAATTTTTTGTTTTATAAAAATACCATACTACTTATGTACATACATAAGAGAACAAATAATTTTTTTTTAGAATTTTCTGTTATCGCATGTCTTATTTCAATTTTACTATAATGTACTATTCTTGGTTTAAAAAGATTAAAAAGTTATTCTTGTTCAGTTGGGCTTCTCGGGATGGAAATGGATAAATATTTTCAGATGGGTAATTTTCTTCTATTTCAGGATTCTCTGTAGATGATTCGTCGGAAGTATTATCGTCGTTTATATGACGTGGTGAAATAATACATAGAGCAACACCAACATTTTTCTTTCAATAATCCAAACGCACACACCGCAAAAGTTTTCGAAATTTGAATTTGAAGGTGACATAAGTTATGTTTTCAAAGGGTAAGCGCTATCCTCTAAAATTACTGTATTTGAAAAAGGACAACCAGTTAGCGGTGACGTAGTAAAACGAAGGTCTGGTCCACAAAGTTCCCTACAGTTTAGGGAGCCAAAGCGGCTTCATTATTTGTCGGAGCATATACAAATATTTATAAGGATGCCATCAATACCACCCCAAAGCTCTCATTGGTGGATCCATAGGGGGGGGGGGTCATAGGGGTTTAAGAACCTTAAGAAGGGGGATTTGTTCGCATTTTTTTTAAATTGTTTATTTATTTCACTTAAAATCTAACAAATTTGTATCTTAGTTTAATAAATTTAAAAAACTATTGACATTTTTTTGTATTGTTTTAGTACCTATGTACGAGCAATAAGGTTCTCCGTACTTAAATTAGCATTTTCTCGTATACATACTGATTAATGTTTGATTTAGTATAATGAATTATTATTTACTATGAGTGCTTGGTAACATTGTGTTTATGATAATTTTTTTTTGATTTTAAGGAAAATGTGACGAAAAAAACCTTTCGAAATCTTTATTTTTCACATTTTCTTAAAAACTAAAAGTTAAAAAAAAAAACACTAACTTAACCTAAAATAACCTAGAGAGTGATCTGATTTATGATCTCTAATCATTCGATACTTAGCAGGATCAATAACTGCTTCCAATCATCTAACCTGCCCTCTCGACTTATCAGAAACCATAAATCAGGACAAATTTATACTAAAAAAACTAAATGCTCGCGACAACCCAGTGAAGCCACCAATATCTTTCTCGATTATAACGATTGAAATTATGTTCATCCCTGTGAGGTATGCTTACGCAGTAATTTAGGTCCATTTTTCCATTTACTTGTTGGGAATGTTCATAGCGTATTCGTTTATATGTAGCTATTCTTCCCAGATGGTATAGTATAGGTACGTTTATTGAGTCAGATAAATAGCCCTGTGCATCCAGAAACAAGAATGCCTTAAGAGGTACAAATCCACTAGTAAGCGTATTTCTAAGGTATGCAGGGTTAGGATAGAATAACCCAGAGACAAATTCGTTTCGGTAACGTTTGCTGACCTCACCAAAATGATTTCTCACAAGATCGAGAATAACGATGTCGATTCTGGATACACCGCAGCATCCAATAACTTCTTGTTTGAAACGTAATGCTGAAAGTCAGTAATGGAGCTCCTGTACATTTGCATCCAAGCTCTAAGGCATTTTTTCTCGAACATTCGAAGCTTTTCCATATACGATGGATTAATATTCCACCATTCTGGACTCGCATGGGTCAGACTTCGACGGATAAATGCTTGATAGCAAATAATCTTCACATCGGATCTTATATAGCTGGAGAAGAAAAGGCCTTTAAGCGACATAAATGCCGCCCTATCCTTTTGCAACTCAGTATTTACGTGATCGTTATAGTACAAAAATTTGTCTAAATGGATACCCAGATACTTTACAACATCCTTTGAATCGATTGGGAGAGCCTCTGTGTTTATTATTTTTAAGTTTTTCCAATTTCGTCTCAGTTCCGAATTTCCGCGTCTTATTGGGCTACGGAGAAGTATGGTTTCACATTTAGTGTAGTTTATTTTAAGCTTCCACTCCAAGCAGAAAGCTTGCAGCTTATAAAATTTCCTTTGTAGTTATGTTTGAATATCCGGAATTCTGGATCCACTTGCATACATATTTCTGAAATATATATACTAAGCAAGTGGGGTACCGAAACAGTGCCCTGTGGCAAACCGTTAGTTATATTAAAAATGTTAGTCGTAGTGTATTGCCTATCGGTGACAACAAATTTCTTAAGTTTTACCATAGATGAAATCATCCTAATAAGGTGGGGTGGAAATTCATACCGTATAAGTTTAAATAAAAGCCCATTGATCCATACCGTGTCGAGACTTTTTCTATATCTACTAAGCAAGCAGCTGTACATCTCTTTGCGTTCAGATTCCAGTTTACATCGGAAATGAGTTTTGTAACAGCGTGCACTGCCGAGTGATTTCTCTTGAACCCAAATTGGTTCCGCGGTATTACCTCCTTTTCTTCGCATACGAACTTTATGGACTCACATATAAGAATTTCAAAAATCTTCCCGACGTTAGGCAGAAGACTTATTGGCCTCTAGCTAGAAGGATCAGAAGGATCCTTTTTCTTTTTTATTATTGGAAGTACCTTCGAAGTTTTCCAACAACTCGGGCAGTAGCAGTTATTTAGAAGGTTATTAAATATAACGCAATATTGACTTATAATTTCAAAATGAAAATTGCAAAAAACCATACAACCAACTCTAAAATAATCAACCTGTTTCTATGGTTATCCAAGAAATTCAGATATGGATACAAAAATGGAAAACAGAAATTGAAGAAGAACGTAGTCTACCGGAGTCTCTACCATCAGAAATGTCAGACGCTTGTTAAGTACATTACTTATACACAAAGAATTCTCCTTGCTTAGACGCGTTAAAATTTGGATTTATGATTTCAGGATTTCCTAAGAAAAAAAAACAAAGAAGACTACTTATCAATATACATTTCTTATAGATACCTACATTAAACCCTTAAGGAAGTGTGTAACACATTCTTTACATAGTGATTTTTGTATTAAACACTTTGGCAATTTATTTTGTGCTGGGGTTCAATAAATCTTTTTTTTTATCAACTACATATTTCTAGGACTGTTGATTTTTGAAACTACTGATATATATTATATGATCATATTAAGTATAGGTACCTGTATCTAAAAATATAATCTTTTTTGGTATTCTGTCTTCGACCAACATGACCCCCCCCCCCCCCCCCAACTGAAATCCTGGATCCGCCCCTAGATAATAATTCTGTTAGAATTCAACCTTTAAAAAAAAAAACAATTAAAACACGGCAAACATACTTGGGTCTGTAACCCCACTTCATTTATTGTCGACGTTACATCGCAAATGCTACCGTGGAGTAGTCATTTTACTGACACCAAGCAATTGAGCAATTAATATTTTTGTCACTAACGCTTAAGGCTTTGTTTCTATTGGATGACGAATGTAACCTTTGAGAAAGCTTTTCTGAGAGATATTCAATAACAGGTGTCGCTACACGAAATTGTTCGCAAAACATATGGACTTTTACTTGAAAATGTATTTTTTCTTTATATATTTTAATTCTCCCTGAAGTAATGCAAAGAGCGGTTCCGGTGGGGGGTGGAAGCTGGAGCCGGTATGGGAAAACCATACCGAGTCCGGCACACGGGGATTGTCTACTGTCAACGGCAAGTAGACATCCTTATGGTGCACAAAGCATTTCTCCTAAAACCCTAGAGGAAAAAAAATATATTTTAATTCTAGTAATTTTGGAATCACTATCAATATCTTCATCAGATTTGAAACAGAACATCTTTTTTTTTTTTAAGACATAATATAGGTATGTATTTGCACAGACTATTTTTTAAGACTCAGGATTTCATCACTTTTCTGCAAAATAAAAATCCCAATAGCCCGATTAAGTCGATCAAATTTCAATTGATTTATTATAATAATCATGTTCCGTTCCTAATACGTTTTCCTTAGATTTCATATATTTTCCATAATAATTAAATTATTTCCTAGTAAATCTAAGAAAAGTAATGGAATACATTATTTTGAATTATGTTAAATTTATAATTTAGTTTACTGAGACTTTAAAATATTTAAGTTTACAAAACCTCGCAAAATATAGTTATATTAAATTACCTAAAACATATTTTTCAGTTGCATTAAAAATTAAAGTAATTAACTTTTGAAAAAGATCACAAATATAGCCTCTACACAAAAATATACATATTCACAAAATTTTTGATATTATATTTTTGGTTGAAAATATCATAATTACGAACAAAAACATTATGAAAATGCTGATTAATTGAAAAGATTGTTCTTTTTTGTATATTTAAATACATTTTCTACATCCTATAAGTTTTAAATCACCTGTAAGATTTAGTGGATTATTCTACAAGTATGATATTTACTTTTTTTTTACAATCTTTAGCTTTGTGTTACAGAAAAAGGGAAATCATATAATTTCCCACTTCTATTGTTCGCACGTTACACTTGTAGATGTGCCAGCAAACTTGTAGCTTTGTGTTACAGAAAATTGTAACACTTGTAATGATTCACTTGTATTATAAGTACTTGTAGTTTTGTGGTACAATTTTGTGTTGTGTTACTCAAAAGCTTAAATCTGACTTCGCATAGAATAAGGTAGAAATGGGTGCTGTCGAAGATAAACGATGGATAGAAAAAATATGTTGAAAGACCAAGAAAAAATGGCGGCATTTATTACAAGTACAATAAAATATTGGATACTTTTAATTCGGAAGAAGTAAAATATAAAATGCCTTCCTGAACTTAATGTGCATTAAAAAATGTGTTTACAGCTTCTTTTATTATTTTATTTATAAATTAAATTATTATTAAATAAGTCATACGTTTAGAATTCTGAATATCAAACTTCGAATTTATTTTTATAAAAAATATAGGTAAACCTACATCCTGTTAGTAATTCTCTAATTTCCTCTTTTCATTGAAGGAAAGTAAATGCCAAAGTTTTCTACTCATCTGCTTAAATACCAGGCAAAAGTTTCACTACCCCTATATTCATTTTGAGAAATGTAGGTACATACCAAAAATCATTTGAACTCATTTGATTTATCGTATTTAATTTCACTTTGATATTCTATATTTACCCTTTATTATGTGTCCGACACGAACCGCTATGCATAAGTTAAACTTTATTTGAAAATTCTCTGAATAAAAGGAAATAGATACCTCTTTTGAACTCTAAATATAACCCTTTACCAACCAGCATACTGCTAAAAACTATTTGTGAGGAGAAGGACCATTTCTTCGAAAAGTTATGAAACTACTAAAGTTTTGGCGATTAAGAGCCCCCCTTTGAATTTTATGGGTACATTTATGATCAGCCATTAAAAATTATGAGTTCACACGTTATTACTTTAGAGAAAATGCCTCACAATTCATATAGCCATAGATTTAAAAATGTAAGGTGTTTAAAAATACACTTAGAATTTATCTCAATTTATATAGAAAACGGACACATTAAGTATATACCTATGTACCTACATAATCTATTATGCGTATTCGTAAGTTATGCCTTTTGAACTTAGAACAAGAATCGATTTTGTGTGAATGCAGGAGAATGATTCATATTTGGGTTTGATATACATAGTACGAGTACATACTTGTATGTATATTACAGTTTATTGAGTTTACAAGGGTTATCCCCTAGTTGTTGAATCTAATTTACCTCTGATATAAAATTTATAGATTGATTTTACATACATATCTACATATAAATGCAATAAAATTTCTCATTATGTGGAAATTTGTATTGACTTAGAAAAAAGTGCTTTTTTTAAGAGTATATCATTTTCGTTAAAAGACAGTTTGTTGAAGCTGAAATTTGATTGAGAGGCAAACATTCAATTTTTTAAACTGCGAAAAAGTCTTAAAGCAGCCTTATGTTAAGGTATTAGTATGATACAATTTAACAATTTGCTAATATTAAAGCACTTTTTTAAAATTTTTATAATCTTAAACAATTTTTTAACGAGCATCATACTAAACCCACTTTTTTTCATAACGGTATTTTAACGTTTGTATGGTACGTACCGTGTTTTTTTTGTTTTGGGGAAATGGTTTTTTGTGTATATTAGAAAATGTATAAAACTACCAAATACAAATTTTCAAGAAATGGATTAAGTAATTTTTAATTTTTATTGGCGCAAAATTTTAAACGATTTAGTAAAATGTTAAAAGTTTTTTTTAATAATACAAATTCTATATGCTACTGAAATACATCAGCCAAGTAGAAGACTTAGCACTATAATATTTGGACTTGTTGAATTATTGATTCAAAATAGCTTTTAACGGCCTTTAGTCCAACAAAAATTGGCGTTTCGTCCCGGCGATCTCACATGGACTCATCAGTTGACTAGTGAGGACCTTTGTCAATACGCAATTTTTGCCAAGTTCAGTTCATCTTACATAGATTTCGAGAAGAACATCTAGTGTGAACTATATCCAACAAGACTAGAATTCCTAATCATTAAATTGGAAATTTTTGTTTTTTGCCCATGGCCTGGCATTATTTATATAAGAAGTTTTTTTTTAATAATACAAATTCTATATACTACTGAAATACATCAGTCAAGTAGAAGACTTAGCACTATAATATTTGGACTTGTTGAATTATTGATTCAAAATAGCTTTTAACGTAGGCAAAAAAACAAAAATTTCCAATTTAATGATTAGGAATTCTAGTCTTGTTGGATATAGTTCACACTAGATGTTCTTCTCGAAATCTATGTAAGATGAACTTACACGCGGGGTGCCCAAGTTCGAGACCTGCTGGTGCACATTTTTTTGTTTTTAACTAATACCTTTTTAGAGCACATATTTGGTTTTCATCAACATATAATTAATTTACAACGCATAACAACAATAATTGTGTTCATCAAAATTCAAACCCTACAAATGCTCAGCATTCTGCTTAATTAGCAATTTACTAGTTTAGAAAATGTTTAAAAAATTTGAAATAGTTATTCCACCAATTGGCTGAAAGAGCGATTGCCAATAGTGTTTTGTTTAATGAAATCACATCTGAAGAAATATTTCAACAAATAATGTCTTTAAATAATAAAAGGTGATGTCCTAGTGATAATATTACTAATATCCTATTAAAAAAATATTTTTTAATACAAGTGATATACTCTGTTACATGTTCAACAAAAGTGTTCGTTATGGTTGTTTTCCAAAAGCAATAAAGTGTGCAGAAGTATTACTATTATATAAGAAGGGTTGTCGCAAAGAAGTGGAAAACTATCGACACATATCCCTACTTCCTACTTTTTCTAAACAATCCCGCATGGTTTCGTTTCTAGATGATCAGAATTATTTTTCTTAAAACCAATTTGGTTTTAGAGCTTGCAAATCCACAGAAGACTCAATCCCCCAGTTATGTACTGCACTATACGAAGGATTAAACAGTTCCAAATCTACCATAGCTCTTTTAATATATATGACGAAAGCTTTCGATATGGTAGATCATGAACTGCTTCTAGATGAACTGTATAGTTCTGGTTTTAGAGGAGTAATACATGATTGGTATCGCTCTTATCTTAAAGATAGACAGCAATTAGTTAATGTTAATGGAAGTCTAAGTAGTACCCTTACAATAATGAATGGTGTTCCCCAGGGGTCTGTCCTTGGTCCGCTTTTATTCTTAATTTATATATACTCCTTCTTTAAACAGGTTTTAAATGGATTACCTTCTGCGTTTGTCGATGATATAGCTCTCTCATATCAAAATGTCACGTCGTTTGATTGCGCTGTTAAAATTGAAGAAGACTTACATCAAATAAGGCAGTGGTTTGCATTTCACAAACTTATCATAAGTAAGAAAACTAAATTAATGGCTTTTAAAATGTCAGGGAATATTCTTGTCGATTTTAACTTACGTTTGCATTCACATAACTGTGAAAGATTTTGGTTACACCTGCATACCTGTGGTGGAAAAAATTTTGATGAAAATATACAATGCTCTAATAAATGTTTCAAAGTTGAATCTGTTAGTGAGTTTAAATATCTCGGTATCGTAATTGACTTCAACTTGAATTGGAAAGCTCATGTACGGTCAGTTAGATTTCATATGTTGCGGGTGGCACGCAAAATGTATCTTGTAAAACCTTATTGTTCCAAAGAAGTATTAACTATGATTTATCATGGTCTTGCAAACTCTAAGTTGCAATATGGTATAACCAGTTGGGTGGAATTTATTATAACACTTTTGGTTCTTTACTCAAAATTCAGAAATTTTTAATCAGAATAATTTGCAGTAGAAACCGCTTTTACTTACAGCTGGCCACTGTTTAAAGAATTGTACATTCTTCCTTTAAGACACCTAGTTCTAAGAGAATTCTTTAAGCAAAGTGTAGCAAACAGAAGTTCTACTTTGTATAACTTACGTATTAATAATCTAGCTATTGTCAATGTACCTATCGCTCATAAAACCAAATTTACTCGTTTTTTATTATAACTGCTCCTTTTAGCTTTAATAAACTACCGGTTGATGTAAGAAAAACTCATCATTTCCATCCTTTGCTTACTAAAGTACAAAATTGGTTATTTACTATCGATAACAATAATATTGAATCCATTTTTCGATATGTATTTTAATGATTATAATATAATATAATTGCTTAATTTTTTTCTAAGTTCCTTATTATGTTTTTCAAATTCTTTCTTTTATTCTTTTATACTTTTTGTAGTACCCACTCTTTTTTGTATTATAATTATATAAGTTAACTGATAACTACCCCACATCAGTTCTTGAATTTTATAATTATTTTATTTTTGTTACTGATCATTCACCACTAACTTAAAATAGAATGACTACTGTTTATTCTTTCCATTTCTTGTAAGCATGAAATTCCTTTTTGCTATTATCGTTGACTGTTAATAATTTATTTTTAAGTTGCAATGAATAAGAAATAAAATAAATAAAATAAAAATAAATAAATAAGCACTTAGGAAATTGCTAACTAGTAAAATGTTAAGCCCTTAACAATGGATTGTTTCAAATTTTGAGTTTAAAAAAAAAATAGTTATTTACTTTTTAATTTTAAAAATAAATATCCCTGTAGCTGCAGCAGATCTAAAAACACACTTCCAATCACGTCTAAGTATAGAAAAGTTTGGGTAACCGTTATATTTAAGCTCGTAAAATGAACCGAACATTTACATTTACGGAACTGAAATCAGTATTATATGAGATGAAAAAAGCCAAAGCAGCCGGAAAAAATTTAATACCACACGAATTTTATAAATATTCTTCTGATGAATTTGCCGACTACTTACTAAAATGCTTAAATAAATTATATGGAAACGATAATGTCCCAACATGCTTCGAATCAATTGTTATTCTACCAATCTTGAAAAAATGAAATCACAACGTGATCGAAAATTACAGCGAGGAATCTCACTACTTAATACAATTCGTAAGATATTTGGAAGTATCTTGTACAAAAGTCTAACCAACTGGGTCGAGAAACATCAGATACTTGTGAATGACAAGATGGATTTCGTGAAAAATATTCCACTGCATATTACCTACTATTGTGGGCGTCAACCGACCAGAAGGTAAAAACATGCGTCGTGTACGTAGTTTGTTGATCTTAAGTCCACATTTGACAGCGTTGATAAAGTCTAATGTTTTATAAGCTATCAACTTTGGGATAACCAAAATGTTGAAATATTAAAAAAATTGTTCATCAAGAAACGGGTCAATATGTCTGAAAATTTTACATTACCATTGAGATTAAGACAAGGATGCATCTTGATTACGGTGCTATTTTCGCTCTTCCTGAATGATATAGTTTCATATCTGAATGGAGGTGTTGGTATCCGTGGTATTAAGATTAAAGTATTGATATACGTAGATGATATTTTGCTATTAGCTGATACGCCGATAAAACTTCAGATGACGATAATTAAACTTGAAGAGTACTGCAAGCTTTGAAACGTGACTATAAATCGTGCAAAATCGTATTTAATGGTGTGTGGTAGAGCTAAGAGACTGTAAAATTGGAATTTTGTATGGAAACTTGAAGGAGAACATTTAGAAGTAGTTGATAACTATAAATATCTAGGCTTAATCTTGACTCCGCAAAATAATACAAAATATCACCTAGATGAAAAAAACTAACGTAACCTGGAAAACATATATGAAGAATAAAATTATAGGACTACGAAAGATATATCAAATCTTCGAGGCAGCGTCGCGGCCCAAGTATGGTGTTACCTGTAAAATGAAGCTTTGGGGCAAATTCTAAGATTTGTTGTTAAGCGGCGACTGTACTTCCTTCGGACCTACACCTATGTTACACATTGAAACAGGAAGACTCCCAGCATTGTTCATCACAACGCAACGCTTAAGCTTCAACTTCAACTTCCAACAAACGAAACTTAAACCTTACACTATTCTACAGATGTTAGATGAACAATTGCATAAATCATTTGTCGATGATGCACAGTCTTCAGTATATAGAGCTTATTACTCCAAACTCGAACTTGACCTTAGCAAGATAAGATATTTGGAAAAGAACGTGGGTGAAGACAAAATGTGATCGATTTTTAAAACAAGAGCAGAGTTACTGCCTTTAAATTATATATACCTCATCACCCAAATCTTCCAATCCAATGGAGTCTATACAACTTGATCGATCGAGAAGATACAATAATTTTGCAGGAGTTTACCCCATAATAATAGACTTAAGAAAACTGCACTTAGGAAAAGCAATTTTCACAGAGGGTGAAAATGCTTCATATAATGTGTGATTGTCATGACGTTTATAATTTTGTGAAAAGTGCATTACGACATCGGAACGTAATTTTAAAGTAAACGTTTTAATGAAAAAAGTTGTCATATATAATGTACATTTATTATATTTCCAATACTGTTTATGATTGTTAGAAAAGGTCTCTCCATAAAAAAAATCAAAAAAATTGTTCTACTTATATATAAGGTAATTGCGGGAGAGATGCAGCGCTTTTTCAAAAATCAATGAATTTTTTTAATTTTAGTAAAATGAACTTTATTTATGCAAGAAACAGAACAATAGATTTATGTTCTACCATGAAAAATAATTAAAATTAAAAAAATAAAAATTTTCAATAATATAACAAAAAAGAAAAATACATTAAGTGTGCCATCCCTCCCTGCATGTGTGGGAGAGATGCCGCATGATAAATTCATTGAACTTAAAGAATTAATTTGACTGTGAAACATGTTTCTTTCGTCCTTGCTCACGTCCACAGTCTGTGCAAAGCGTAGATTGCAGTATTTTGTAAGTTGTACAGTTTTCTTGTAGCAATTTTTGATATTTTGTACATCTAGAGTTCTCGTTTTTTGTTTCAAAATAATTTTTCCAACATTCAACACAAATATTGGGATCTTCAGTCGGCTCAACCTTCCTTTTTGTATAGATTTGTGTTCTTTTCTTTGTTCTTTCGGAGACTTGCATATGTTTTCTTTTTTTTTCAATGAAACTGGAAGAAATTATGACTTTTACTAACTGCCTACATACGCCTTAACAAAATAGACATTGGAGTTTTAGGTAGTGGTGAAATTGCTTGCAGAAATATTAGTGGCGTTGGGTTTTTGAAAGATATTGAAGTGTGTGTTTCATTTTCGGAATGATTGTAAGCATGCGATCCATTCCTGGTGCTTGGAATTACGGGTTCCAAGATTGTTTCACGACATGAAACTTTATTTTCAGAAGGAAGAGGTTCCTTTTAAAATTTCCATATTTTAATCGTCTCGAATCGTGCTCTAGCTGGTACGCCAAATAGCCAAATGTTTTGTCTGTCACAAAAAAAAGGGTAAAAAAATTTAACATGCGGCATCTTTTCTAAAAAAAAAACTGCGGCATCTCTTCCCAAAGTTAGTGAGAGATGCCGCACCACACTTCAAAACTTAAGAAAAAATAAACAAAAAAAAATATTCACACGTATTCTTATAACACTAATTTATGATATAAAATAATTTCCCTTAGAGAAAAACGCGATAACTTCTTTCCGCATTAACTTTTTGTAACAAACTGAAAAAAATCCATAGTGAATAAGGGACCGTAAAATGAAACACATATAAACAAATCACGTTACATGTCGGCTGGAACCAATTTTTTTTCCTGCGTTTCTGATTGAATGCCTAACGAAGAAAAAGCAAGATTCATTTTTTTTCGCGGATGACTGGATGTATGAGTTTGGTTGAATCTATCCCGACGCGGCATCCTCCCGCAATTACCCTGCGTATAAGATATCAAAAATAAAAAAATACGAAAAACACCTATTCCATTTATTACCTAACTGATTTTTTTTTATAAAAATCGTTGGAGCTCAACTACACAATCCTTGCTTGCAAGCCATACGAGATATGTGCGTGCGCGATATGAAAATTTGCCTCTTAAGAACGGAATTTTTTTTAAAGCTAACACAAGGGAGTTAGTCATTATAAAAACTGCCATGGAAAAAGAGTTAATAAAACCCACGCAAAAGGAAGGTCATTTTTCAGCAAAGAAAACTTCAGAAATTGTTGAAATATATAGTATATCCTCAAAAGAAAAACTGGGAGAACTGATCTTCAGTTGAAACCGAAGTTCCTAGGACTGTACACACGAAGGACATGGCATAAAATTATCAGCAACAGACATCATAATGCCATGGAGTAGGTCAATCGAGCCGAATGTGACCGAAAACCAGAGCACAATCACACCGGCCGCGGTCGTACTAATGACACCGTAACCCCCAACAAACACACTTTACGAAATACGGTTAGATCTTTTCCATCTTCCCATTAGATTCATTTATTTTTAATGCAATAATGTAATGTTAGTTAAATCAAGACAATCGAAGACACTGTTGTTCTTCATTTTTCAATTAAATTCTGTAATATCTATTAAACCTTTTTTTTCAGGCCGAGCCTAGAGAAAAGCCAATACACATACATTGGGCAAAAGTTAACTTTGCGATTATCAATTTCTGAAGTAAATAATTCAAATGAAATTCATGTGTTTTTGCTTTACCCGATAGGCGGGGCTCCTACCACTAAAAGGACAAAAGTTATTTATCTCCGTTTACCCTACTTTTTTTTAAAGAACTATGGAGGAAATGTAAGCACTGCCTTAATTCAGTGTTGGGACTTTAATAATACATCATAATAGGAATGGACAAGACTAGAGAAATGCCAATTTAAAACAGTTCTTCGCTATCAAAATTATTTAATACTCCCCGCGCTTCGCACTCTTGGGAATCCCCCAGCACTATGTTCTGGAAGCTTAATGCCTTTTTGACCGTGCGGGGCCACATAAACTGTACTTTTACAAACATAACTATTATACATTGACATATTTGGAGTCACAACCAAGTAGTTATCTCATTATATCCGTTCTCAAAAGTTAAAAAAATAAAATGCACGACTGGATCGTACAAACTTGCTCTTGTAGCTAAAAACTTTAGTGTTACTCACTGACGCTGTTCGTAGGTAGCTAGTCTATTATAGTTATCCTTTGCAGATTTATAGCCCATGTAGGTAATATTACCTTGATTCTTAGTATAATGAATTGTCGAATGCATGATTCAAGGAATAGTTTTAGAGAAAAATAAGGTTTTCCTTCAAGGTCATATGGCAGATACCGTTATTTCTTGGCATAAAAATAAAATTGCAATTTCCCCTCTGAGGAGTGCCAAAATAATCACACATACCAAATTTGAAAGCAATCGCTTAAGCCGCTTAGGCTGCAGCTCGTTATACATACAGACGGACAGACAGACATTTTATGATCGTAATGTCATGTTTGATCGTTAGAATTTTTTTTTTTACGAATGCATAACTTGCCTTATAGTACCTATAATCTCAAGTAAAAAGTATAATTTAATATTATTCTTACTTTTCTGAAAAAAAATGTGGCTCTCAAAAATACAAATATTTTCACATTTACATAACTGAACATTCATAGCAGAATAACTGATTTTGCAGAATAAGCCTTAATTACTCCATGATTCCTTTTAAGGATGTTTCTTGCTGTATGTCACTTCTTTAGGGCAAGATGTATTTATCATTTATTATTAAAACTCTCTAAAATTCATCAACAGATTGGCTTTTATGTAGCTGTCTCTGGCAACATTTTCTGTCCCATTATCGGCAATTCTTGACAATAAAAATTTCTCAAATCGAAACCGTCGAACATGCTGATAAGATTGTCATGCGTGAATCATTCGATGGAAAAAAACTGATGAATATTATCGATGAATATTTTTCTCTTCGGACAACAGCAACGGAAAAGGCAATGCACCACCTGGACCTTTTTCATTTTATATAGAATAACATTAGCAATCTATACCCCGAGTGCTATGTGCAGTTAGTTCAATACTAAAACGGTAATATAAATAAATTCTAGTAAAATTTGAAATATGCTATGGACATATGTATGAAGCTGCTAAAACTTTTTGCCAATGTGTTAAGATATTGAGTATTAAAAGCTTGCAGTATTTAAGATAAATTTGTATTTTTAAAATGAGAAAACTTCTACTGATTTATTATTTATTCACAAACATAGCTATTAGTTTTTTGGATGAAATGTCGGATATCAGGCCTGTTTGCATTTGCAATAATACTTTAAGTATTAATAATAAGGATACTATGTCTTCGGTGTTTCTATACTCCAGTGACTACTGGCCCGTATAATAGTCAAAAATTTTGCTGGATGGAATAGGGAACAAGTGAACCTTAGTTTTGTTTTACTCAAGAGATTACAAAATTTGGTAGTACATAATGTATAATGTTGTAATTTCAAAGCGATAAGTGATGAGGAATGAGGAGAACCAACTGATACAAATTCACTCATTTAGAAGGAAACCAAAGAAGCCACAAGTAATTTAGTTTGATCCCTTTTCGGGTCGGAAGGATATTCAAAGAGCACGCCTTGTTTACTTATATCTCAATTTAATTTAATTGGCGACTTGGGGCCAACGTAGTTTTTCTATTAAATTAACACGATTGAATTGATACAAAATGTTTATTTTGTTTTTGTAAGTGAAGTTACCAAGAGTTTATTTTAGCAACATATTATATAGAGACAGATATCTAGGTACATGCATCTATTTATTAATACAAACTGTGATTTCTCATTTCTATGATTTTTTTAAAATGACACGCATTTCATCTTCATTGTTTGTTATTTCAACAAATCCAGGAAAAAATTTTCCATGTTGAATGTTGACAGGGGGAAAACTTTCATTGTGCAATTTTCTGTATAGTACTATTATGGCAGAGTGCAGCAGTCATGCATGTAACACGGCATTGTGTTGGAATGCAAGTCATGCACATACTCATATCAATTACGATAAAAGTCACACGTAGGGAAAATTGCATAGATTGCGCACAACCAACTAATCTGCGGGATGGGTACCCAAAGGACCAAACATTATCTCAGTGTGAGATGTACGAACGAGCGGAGGACGAACTGCATTCACCTTTTGGAAATGAATTGCTCCTTTGCTGCCAGTGGCATATTGTCAAGTTGGCTTTTGCAATTTTGTATGGAATATAAGATTGGGAGTTTTGGAATGAGTGCAAATAGACGAGACTTTTCGATTAAGCAAATTGCACAACTCTTGAATGTGTTATCATTTCTTTGGGTTACTTTCATACTACTGCTAACTTTTTCATAAATACTTTGTAGATATGCTACTACAATATAGTCAATCCAGAAGATGAGAGTAAAATTTCGCAAGCTTATCTGTTCGCTTTGTCAAATAAACAATAACAGAGAAATTGATGTTCCCTCATCCACACCCAGAAATAGTGTGACCTTTACTATTACATGCAATTTTTAAAAGGGTAAAAGACTAAAAGCAAGGGTATATGGCTTATTTATTTCTTTTTAAAATTCCATGCATGAATACATCTATTGAATGAAATGGAATAAAACAATTTTTTGTTATAAAAACTTTTTTTTCGTAATTTGCCAAAATGTAACCAACTTGTTTGATGTCTTAACATAAAATGGTTCAGCTTAAGTGACAAAACAAGTGGAAGTTACATTGTCATTGTCATATGAATTTCTGTATTTATGTATCACTATTAAGGAGCATACCCAAAACTCACTTAATTCTTGCACTTCAAATGTAAAACTTATAAAAATCAAAATAAGTATGTTAATTTCGCTGATTTTTCAAAATATTCTACTAGATACACAATAAAAGAGTAACGTTTCAACGTCAAATATAAATAGTTACGAGCTAAGTAGAAGAAATACACTTTTCTGGAGCTGAGACCACTCGAATTTTTAACTGCATTCAATTAATTAATAAATAATTAGATTAAGACATTTCACGTTTCAGTGATCTGAACCAAGTTTTCTGCGGCAAAAGTCAAATGCATTATATATCTTTTTGAATTGATATTGAATTAATTAATATTTATTTCACATTTTTAATGGCGCACACATAACTATTATAACCGTAATTTTTTCGGATTCGAAAGCGAAAATGAATTAACGTAACGTTTTTAAATCAAAGCTTGAATTCAAAATAATTAGTTGAAAAAGCAACATTGATTTATCAATCACAATCATGAAACTATTCCCATTTTTTCAAACACCCTCTGCCAATCGTACAATTTTATCATTCAATTTAAACATTTTCAAGTGGATAGGATCAGGGGCGTATACAGCTTCACTTCTCGAGGAAGGACACTCTCAAAAAAATCAGTAAACAAAAAAAAAAAAAAAAACGATGAGTATAAATGAAAGTTTCAATTCGATTTAATTTTCAGCAGAGTCCACAAAAACTAGATTTTATTATTAAAACACAAAGACACGTTGTAAAGTTGTTCTAGTAACCTAAACAACAAGAAGTATGCCGAAGCATATTGATGAAAATACCAATAAAACCACTTGTAGCAGAAATGGTTCGGAGGAAATACTTAAGTACTTTTCTTGACAAAAAATTAAACTGCTTATGTCAGCATTCCTTGGAGGATTTTCTAAAATATATTGTGCCGAAACAGCTGAAACTATAGAGTAAAAACCAAAAATTGTGGTAATTAAAAACAAATATTTAGTTTTCTTTAACATATGAATAAATAAAGCAATTATATTATTTAACAAAAATAAAGTACTTTTATGTATGTACATCCGTAAACATAAAATTTTATTTAAAAAAACAGTCTAATAGGCTTAAATTAAAGGTAAATTTACTAAGTTGCTTAAGTAGCACTGTATATATATTAAGGCTTTTCAACTTTGTATATTTGAAAACTAATCCCATAACAGAAAAAATATCAACAATTTAATTCAAGAAGCTGTATGTACAAAAACCGTTTATATGATGCCTGTTACCAAAACTTGAAATTTGTTCATACATTTTCAAAACAAAATAAGTGCTCAAAGGAACACATCGATGTAGTTAAGTAGTTGAGGTAGAATTTTTGTCCCCAAATATTTATTTTCATTTAATGTCAAATTCCTTGAAGGGCGGGTGGCCGTGGCTTGATAGTTTTGTGCTCGCCTGTAAACCTCTTGGTCACAGGTTCGATTACTGCCATTCTCTATGTCTTCTTATATTCCATTAAAAACCAATTCTCAAAGTAGTCATAAAATGAGTTGCTGGTTTACTCATTACATGCTGTTTAGGCATAGACTAACAACAGGTGATTGAGTAAAACTAGTATACCGACAAAATATGACAATAAATGATAAAAATAATGCGAATTATAAGGGACATAGATAAATAAGATACAGATATTTCTCCACATTAGTTCAGCCGCCATCCCTGGAGATAAATCTGAGACAACAAGTAGCTCTAGTCTCAGAACATCGCGCCACACATCTTTCCTATCCTTCTTTCTCTTCTTTCACCGGATGACCGCTCTGTGTTAAGAACATATAAAGGGTATCTATAATCCCTTGACGTCGATTTTGACCAGTCAAAATCGGTTATAAATTCGACAAGACTGGAGAATTTGTTTGTTATCTTATCCGGTGTTAAGACCGACATTTGGTTAGTACAATTAGCATGAACTTTGGTCGGTACTGAGAGATTAGTTCGCAATAACTGATATTTCGTTATAACCGATTTTGGCTGTAGTTGTTTTGGTCTATTTAATATATTTTTATTTTATTTTTCCGTTTTAAGCTTATGTTAGACGTGAAATTCATTAAAGAAAGTTAACTCTACTATCGGGCATCACTGAGTCGAATAACATTTCCAACTTTCTTAATAGTAAATATATATGTATGTAATGTATGTACAAGTAAATATATCAAGTAGGAAAATACATCTTGTTTTCAGAGTATGAGAGTGAGGTGTGAATACTGGGACGTAGAAAAAGTCGGTGGAGCAAGTAATGTGAACGGCATTATGGGGTAAGGGGTTGGTTGTTTTATTTTTAGTAATTCCAATCTGCAAATTTGATCGAAATTATCTCATTTGACTTACAAAATTGTAAGGGAAATTCGATTTTTTTCAATCGAATTGCAAATAAACTCAATTTTAAAAACAAAAGTAAACAATTTCTTATATTTGTTTATTTACGAAAAGAAATATGACCCCATGACCTCCCCCTTGTATACACCGCTGGTTAGGATCCGAAAAAATCTAGTTCTCTAAGCTCGGAATCTTGTTAGACTCAAAATTAACATTTATTTAACTGGTGTTATCACCAGTATGTTCGACGACTTCTTCGCTCCCATTTTAATATTCACTCAATATACTCAATACTATTGCGTTACATTTTAAACGAATTAGCAAAATGTTAAGGCCATTCTTAGCAGCTTACTAAGTTAAAAAGATGATTTTGCTAATTTTAAACGGTTTTAACATCTTACTATATCTTAACATTTTACTAAAGTTAAAATCACGCAATGGCTACTTTAACTATTAGCAATTTGTTAAATCTACGTGGCATCTGATAGTGTATCACCGATGGACTAGGTTCGAGTCCTGCTGGTGCACTTCTTTTTTCTTGTAAAGAATGAAGTTAAATGATGAAACTATAAACTTCGAATACTATTTAGAGCACATGTTGAGCTTCCATCAACATATAATTAATTTAGAACGCATAAAAACAAATAATTGGGTTCATCAAAATTCAAACCCCAAAAATGTTCTGCTTTCTGCTTAATTAACAATTACTAGTTAACAAAAGTTTTACAAATTTTGGAATAGTTAGCAAATTGGTAAATACTTAGGAAATTGCTAACTAGTATAATGATAAGCTCTTAACAATAGGTTGCTTAAAATTTTCCAATGCCTTCAAAGTACAATTTTTGGTTTTATTCCTATTATAGGTATGCACTAGGTTTCATCTTTTCATTTAATTTAATTTTTGTATACGTAATTTGTTTTTTTTTTTTGCAGTTACTTGACTGCTATTGCTTCAGCATTGACAAACAGCATAACGGTGTAACACTATTTGCATATTATATCCCAAGATGTCTGTATTTTTCTACAAAATTGAAAACCTGTCACGTTGAGTCCTATTTACATATACGTACTTCTTTACAGAAAAAAATACTTTTGCATTTGGAAGTCACACAGAAGTGTGTATTTTATTTTAAACATGACAAGCTAGCGTGTATTGAATAGAAAACAAAACTTCAATGTGTCATACTGTAGAGGAATGCAAACAAGAAGCCATTTCAAAAACAAATTTAGTGCATTCACATGCAAAAAAGTTTAATATTTAAAAATTGAAGATCCTTTAACTCAAGGATAAAATATTCTTCTATAAGTATTTATAAATCTTTCACAAAAGTGGTGGCTTTTATTCGGTGAGATTTATGGCTGAAGTCTTCTTAAACATTCGTGTTAAAATGTTGAAGATTTAGGCCCAATTTATACATTTCTCATTATACCTACATGTATAAAAGATGTGTTTAATATGGAAAAAGATTTTCCATATTAAACACATTTTATTTTAAAAAAGTGACTTTAATTTAATGGTGAGTGAGTAATGCAAAGTCTGCATTAAACATTCGTTTAATTTGTTTACCTACGAATTAATAGGATTTAAATTTAATATATAAGTTATATTGTATATGTTTCTTATATAAAATTATTTGCACTTACCTCTTAAATTTATAATGGCGCAAAAATTTAAACGATTTAGTAAAATGTTAAAGCCATTTTTAGCAATTTACTAAGCTTAAAAGATGATTCAGCTGATTTTAAACGATTTTAACATTTTGCTAAAGTTAAAATCACGGAATGGCTACTTTAACTTTTAGCAATTTGCTAAATCCATTATGGCATCTGCAAGTAACGGGTGATTTTTTTGCTACTTGGTTTTTGACGTTTATATTTTTGACAGATCACACATGACAAATTCCACGAACATTTGACATTTCGATTCAGTATTGTTTGCCATTTCATCATGAATAGACTTACGCCTGAACAACGTTTGCAAATTATTGAAATTTATTATCAAAATTCGTGCTCTGTGAAAAATGTGTTTCCGTTTTTTTTTCCGATCATTTTTCGCTAAATGGATACGTGAATAAGCAGAATTGCCGTATTTGGAGTGAAGAGCAGCCGGAGGCAATTCAGCAGCTACCAATGCATCCCGAAAAATGCACTGTTTGGTGCGGTTTATGGGCAGGCGGCATCATTGGGCCGTACTTCTTCAAGGACGTTGAAGGCCGCAGGGTTACGGTCAATGGAGAAAGGTACCGTTCGATGATAACACATTTTTTTTTGCCGAAAATGCAAGAATTAAACTCGGTCGACATGTGGTTCCAACAGGACGGTGCCACATGCCACACTGCACGCGAAACCATGCATCAATTGAGAGGCGAATTTGGTGAGCAGTTGATCTCACGTTTTGGCGCAGTCAATTGGCCACCAAGATCATGTGATTTGACCCCGTTAGACTATTTATTGTGGGGTTATGTTAAGTCTATTGTCTATGGGGACAAGCCAAACACGATTGCTGCCTTGGTAGCCAACATTGAACGCGTCATTGGTGAGATTCCGGCCGAAATGTGTGAAAAAGTTTGCCAAAATTGGACCTTCAGAATGGACCACCTGAAGCGTAGCCGCGGGCAACATTTAAGTGAAATTATTTTTAAGAAGTAAATGGCAGAAATTGATTTATCGATCCAAATAAAAATTTCATTCACTTTTTACAAGTTTCTGTGTTTTTTGAATTTTCAAGAACCAAGCTCTTAAAAAATCACCGTTTATATAGCTGATGGGCCCGAGGGTCCCAGGTTCGAGTCCTGCCAGTGCACAATTTATTTTTCGTTTTTTTTTTTTTTGTAAATAATGAATGGGTAATGGGTTTTCATCAAGATATAATTAATTTACAATGCATAACAACAATTATTCTGTTCATTAAAATTCAAACCCTACAAATGCTCAGCTTTCGGCTTGCCTTAATTAGCAATGGTGTACAAATTTTGAAATAGTTATTAAATCAATAAGCGCTTAGGAAATTGCTAACTAGTAAAATGCTAAGCCCTTAACAATTTTGCGCCAATGATTTTAAAAATTATTATTATTATTATTATTTATTATTCTTAGATAAATTAACAGACAGAGAATATAATGATTACAGCTTGGGCCTTCAGCTGAGATTTTACAAAAATTATGGGGTATTTATATAGTATAGTATAGAATAGTATAATATGTTATGTATTAAACAAGCGGATATAATGAATTTTGTATAATAATATGTTGCTTATATTAAAATATGATTTATGGAGGGGAGGAGTGGCGGGTGATGCACAGAAGAAAGTATTTTACTATTCCACCATTCATCACCAAACACCCCCCATTCAGTGTTGTTCCTCTACGCGTCGAATTTGATTGTCTACCTTTCTACGTAGACAATTGTGTCAACAATGTAGACAATGTCGACAATGTAGACAATGAAGTCGACAATGTAGACAATGAGGATACTTCATTCTCATCTGTCATTCACGATTGTTCTCTCGCAAGGTTTACTTGACTTCTATTTAGAAAAGGTGCGTGTTTGACTTCAATTAAATATCGAAAATTTGAGTTCCTTGATAGTAAAATTATGTGTGGTTGACGCAAAAATAAAGCATTTGATGAATTGGGTTTCCTTTTAATGAAATCCAACAACAAATATGTAGCATATTGCACAGTGTGCAATAAAACTTTACTGCAGAAAGCCGTCTGCGCAGCCACAGGTAAATATAGAAACGTATTAGATAAACCATAAAATCATATTATTTATTTACCATTGACCATATGCTTTAACATTCTATTTGGAAAGGAATGCCTGCAAGCCATCCCAATCACCTGCAGCATCTGAATCCGGTGATGTTTCTATGATTGTTTTTATTGATGACAGTGATCTAAGCTCTAGCTCCGGCATTCAAAACTCTGAGACGGTAGTAAAAAATTGTGTTTTTGTATAAAATTTATAACTCACAAATGTTAATGATGTCTATCTCCCTTTCAAACGATGTTGACAGCAATAATGTTTATGTTTTAAATAGCTGTGTAATTATTTTTATTTTACTTAAATCGATCAAATTGAATCTGACGCATTCTCTGTAGGAAGCAGCTAACAAAACCGACCCATTGAACAGTTGTTCAACTCATGATCCAACAACTCTTACCTATACTGATTCAAGCGAAATTCAATCTCAAGTTGAGACAACAATCTCATCATTTTCATTGAGTTCCAATAGTTGCAGTTCCTCATCATTGTCGTTGGACCCACCCCCACCTGTAACAACTTTCAATAAGAACATACAACGATCGAAACGTTGTCCAATCCCATCAAACTCTGTTTCTAAATTTATGTACCGATTGACGGAAAGAGAGGAAGACGAGTTGAATGAAGCTTTGGGTAAACTGGTTTTTGGATACAACATTCCATTGTTAATTCAATTCATTTTAAAAATTTTATTAAAAAAATTCGCCCTGTGTATGCAGATAAGGTTCCAGGTCGAAAAAAACTTTCAACAACTCTTTTGGATCAGGGCTATGATAAATGTGTTTCTTCAATTCAAGCATCTATCAGTTCGGATTCTGTTTTGCTGATTGACGGCTGGAAGAATAGCTCTAGCAACAGCAAGACTGTCATCTCAATGCTACATAATGCTGAAGGCGAACAAGCATTTCTTCAAGCCTGGGACCTTTCTGGAGAATCAGAGACTGCAGAAAAGCTAACAAACATACTTTCGGAATCTGTAGATATTGCAAAAGAAATGTACTCCACTCAAGTTTACGCTGTTGTATCTGACAACGCCAGCACTATGAAGAGAATGGGAAAAATGCAGAGCATTTTATATGGCATAGCACTTGTAGTAGTCATATTGGAAATCTTTTAGCCAAAGACTTAAGCGACAAAAATATTAATGCCAAGGTTGCTTTGATTTTAAGAGTTCAAACTCGAACTTGCGTCGCTATTGGATTAGGGTATGCCGAGTAGCTGCTGCTACGTAAACCGTCGCAACATCTGACGCGGCTTGCTGACTGATGGGTGGGGAAGAGATTGTTCAGGCACGCATTATTTTGTGAGGGCTAGTCTAAGGAAGCAGCTATTCCCACTCCCATAGGCTGAGCTAGCAGGGAGGATAAAGTGCCTGACGCTGCTATCGCAAGGAATTCCTCCACCTGATTCCATAGCTCTTTACATACTGTTGATTTTACTGCAACCTGAAGTTAGATGTGTGATTGACAATGTTTCATTTGTTTGGCAAAAGTGACAAATTGGAGGTGGATCTTTACTGATTAAATGACGATGTGTTAGAATCGTGTGTTCAAGGCAAAGCCTTGAAAAACATCTGTGCATCTTGGTGTTGGTAGAAGTAGGATAAAGTGCTTGTATACCTTCTGGACTAATTGAAGTGTAGTAGTGTGTGTAGTTGTTCCATGCTTCTGCTTTTTTATCTATCCAGTGTTTTCTTATGACCTTTTTTAGGTTACTGTTGGAGGGCCGATATTGTTTGATTTCTGCATTCGAGTTAAGGGAAATTGTTTTTGCTTAAATGTCCGCAGCTTCATTACCTTTAATTCCAATGTGTGCTGGAACCCAATAATTTGTCTCCGAGGGAAATGATGAAGTCCCGCATATTATTGATAACGGGGGCACGGTTGCTGTTGTTGGCCAGAGCTTTGAGCGATGACATGCTGTCAGTACATATTAAAGTTCTTTTTTTTTACTTGACGGTAAGTTGTGTAGCTTCGAGTATGGCCAAGGATTCAACTGAGAAGATGGAAAAAATTGGTGAAATCCTTTCAGCGCATAAAAGCACTCCATTGTTGTCGAGAATATCCAAGCGTGCTCCATTGTCGTTTTTGGAACAATCGGTGAATAAAATATTCCAATAATTTATAGGAAAGTTACTTAGCAGGTCGTGGAAGTTTTGGATAAGGACTTCTTTGGGAGTTTTATCTTTTGAGTGTTTTGAAAGGCTGATGTTTATAGTTTCTGGAGCGAAGAGCCAAGGCGGGTATTTTTCAACTGCCAAACTCTTAACAATTGGACAAAGATCAATGGTTGGCAAAAGATAGAGCACTGAACAATGTCGATGGCTGTTTAGGGACTTTTTTCCTTTTCAGTAATTTGGCAGCTTCATTGTGAATAGGGGAGCAAAATGAACTGCAGGTTTTAGGAATAAGCAGAGATGTTAAGATAACTCGTTGTTCTTCGATTGTTGAGAAACCACCTTCCATCATCAGGTTTTTAATTGGTGTAGTCTTGAAAGCTCTTAAATATGATCTTACAGCTGCGTTGTTCGAAGGTTGTAGGTTTCATTTAGTGCAATTTCCAAGGATTACTAGTCCGTTGTCAGTTTTTGATAATAAAATTAGCTTAGTTATATGGATATGAGTGTTAGTGTGGGCATAGTTATATTTAGATGATAAATATCTTATTATGTTTAGTCTTTATCGAATATTACTCCTAGAATATTTTGGCTAGTTACATATTGAATATTTTTTTTCCGTGGGTAGGTGTAAAACCTTCAAAAGGCTCTATGAGGACCGAAAAACGCGTGCTCATAGGAGTGTGAGATTCTTACTGGACTAAAAACACCTCCTCCTCCCGATTGCAACTAAGTTGAAACTTATCAGGCAATTTATTTTTAACGAATTTAATTAACGTGTTGCAGGTAACTATCCGGTGATAGTTCCTGCTTATACCGCGATTTTAAAGCGGATTCTTGTTTAGTGCACCAGATCGGAAGGTTTTGTCCTTCGCAGGCGGAGTACTAAATTCGTGTCATCGATAATTTCGATTATAGTACTATTGCAGTGTTGTAATAGCCGTTTTCTATGATTTCGGGCAAAATATTTTATTTCATCGCGAACCGTGGGAATCCCGAGATCTCTTTGGAGATCTTCGTTTCTAATGTACCAAGATGCGCTTACAAATGATCTTAGGAGTTTGTTTTCAAATGTTTGTAAGGTATTTAAATTAGAATCTCGCGCACAACCCCAGAGTTATATACCGTAAGTCTAGACAGGCTTAAGCACCTGCCTGTACAAAATTTGCTTATTTTCGATACTGAGCTTAGAGTGTTTCCCGAGCAACCAGTACATATCTCTCAGTTTATTATTTAACTCTTCGCATTTCTTTTTACAATGCGGTTTCCATTTTAATTTTGCGTCTAGAGTCATTCCGAGATATTTTGCTTCGTTAGCAAACGGCACTTGAACCGTATTAACAAATACCAGTAATTTATTAATTTTCTTATACGTAAAATCTACATGGACTGATTTTACTTCGTTCAGCGATATCCGCCATGTTTTTATCCAATCATTGACATTATTCAGAGCTTTTTGTAATTTTGTCGTAGAATCATTTATCCTTTGGCCCACTGCTAGTGTTGCAGTGTCGTCAGCAAACGTGGCTCCGATAGTGTCTTCTATTTGAGGTATATCACGTGTAAATAATAGGTACAATATTGGACATAAAACACTTACCTGTAGTACCCCACCCACTATTTCTTTGAGATCCGAGTAATCGTTTCCATGTCTTACTCTAAAAAGTCTATTTTCTAGATATGCTTTTAGAAGCGTTTAAAGTGTTTCCGGCAGAATTTGTCTTAATTTAAAATTTAGGCCTTCGTGCCACACCTTATCAAAAGCTTGCGACACGTCTAGGAAGACTGCCGAACAAATTTTTGTTTCTTCAAGAGTTTTCTCAATGACGTCAGTGATCATATGCACTTAGTCAATTGTCGAATGCTTGCTTCTAAATCCGAACTGATGTTCAGGTATTAGGAGCTTTTCTTCTATTATTGGCTGCAGGCGCAGAGGTAATATTCTTTCAAAGACCTTAGATATTACGGACAGAAGCGAAATAGGTCTATAAGATTTCTTATCATGCGATGGTTTTCCTTAGAGTGGCATTTAATATATAAAGAAGATTAATTAACCCTTTGCGAGGAAGCATTTTGAGAACTTCAGCCTTAATTAGGTTATATCCCGGAGCTTTCTTATTCTTAAGCTTTCTTATTTCTCTACTTAATTCGGCAAGGGTAACATTTCTTCTAATGTAATTTTCGCTTGAGTTATTACTTATATTTAAATTTTCGTTGAGTACTTGCCCATCAAAAGGTTTAAATGTGTTCTCCAGGTAATCCGCGAAAACGTTTGCTTTCTCTTTGTCGCTTCTTGGCCATTCGTTTTGATCATTCTTAATCGGAGGCGCTGGGAGCTTTGGTTTCTTCGTTACTTTAACAGCTTTCCAGAGTGAGTAGTTGGTTTCTTTTCCTGCTGTCAAGCTTTCAAGATAATTTCTAACTTCAGAATTTTTGAATTCTGCTATCGTCTTTTTTAGTAAATTACACAAGCGATTTAATTTTTCTGCAGATATACAGGTTTTGTTTTTACTTGCAGATAATAAAGCACCTGATTGAATACTCCAATTATCAATTTCATTTAATGGTAAATTAAATTGATCATGGGTACGGCTTAAATCGTTGCATTTAGACCATAAATACAAATCGTCCGCATAAAGGTTGTGATTGATATTTTTGTATCTGGTAATTATTTCGCTTAAATCATTATATGCAATAATGAAAAGGATTACCGAAAGTGGTGATCCTTGAGATATGCAATTTTTTAAATTAAGGATGTTTGAGAACGAATTGTCTACTTTGGATCTAAATTTTCGGACGGAGAGAAATGATTTTATGAAATTTTACATTTTTGGCCCGATGTTCCAGTTTATTAATTTGTTATAATATAACGTGAATACCAATCCGTTCAAAAGCTTTTGCGAAGTCTAAAGATACAATGGATACATGATTTTTGCAAGAGAGTGCTGATGAGATAAATTTTTCGATGTGTAACAGGGAGTCTATGGTGCTGCGACCATGTTTGAAAGCGACTTGATTTAAGTCGATACACTTCTGTCTTTCAATGTGCCAAAGCAGTCTTTTGGAAATAATTTTTTCCAAGAGTTTGCTGATGCAGGGTAGTAATGAGACAGGTCGGTAGCTTTTGGTATCTGTTAACGGTTTTTTTGGTTTGGGGATTGGGACTATGGTGGCGGTTTTCCATGTTTGAGGTATTGTGCCCTGATCAAAAATACTATTGAAGAAAGATAGAATACGCTTTTTCATTTGGAAATGTGCATTTATGAGAAATGGATATGAAATTCGATCATAGCCAGGGGATTTCCCTTTTAAGGAACTTAAACAGTTTTCAAATTCAACTATGTTTATTGGCAGTTCAATAAGTTTTGCAGATTTTGATGGATCGAAATCGATGTTGTCTCTTGTTAAGGTAAGGTATTTGGACTCACAAAATGGGACAGAGAAGTTTGAGTCACTGGAGTAGGCTGACTAACATTCGGCAAAGTGTTTGGCAAATTTGTGTGGTTCTGTTATAGTTTCTAAAAAAATCACTTCAATGCCCTCTATGATTGAATAGACTTATACCTACTAACTATCGGAATTCAATTATACTTCGTTTTACTTAGTTTTACTTGCGATGTTTTATTTAAAAAACAGTTGAGTCCAATGTTGATTTTTCCCCAAAAAATTATTTATTTTTTTTATGCCAAAGAGATGCTAAGAGCTATTTAGGGTATGCAGGTAGGTTGTAACGTTGCGGTGAAGGTCCTGGTTCTTGCTGATATTGTTGTTGGCTTGCAAGTTGGGACCAAACTGTGCTCATTGTATTTGCGTTAGTGTGTAGCGGCCATTGGATCGACCCTGTGGTATTGATTATGGGATCCCATGTTTTCGACAACTTGAAACTGTCATCACCATTGAAATTATGGTGTCGTTTAATTTCAATCGCTTCGCGCACCAGACAAGGGATATAATGAAGTATGTTGGCTAGAACCTTGGCTTTTTCGAAGTAGATCCAGTGGTGTTCATCTGGATGGTGAAGGATGTGCTCACATACATATGGCGGACTTCTCCCTTTGGTTTTTGGTAACCGCGCTGATGTGTTCTTTCAGACGAGCGGCAATGTTCGTCTCAGTTTGTCCTACATATGAAGACCCATAGCTGCAAGGTGCTGCATATACTAAAGGTACCTAGACGTGGAATTTATCTATTCGTGATTGAAGGAAATTTATCACCTTTTTGGGTGGTAAAAATATGGTTTTAATATTAATATATTCCCTCCCTGTCTGTTACACCTCATACATATAGCAGGAAACCTTTCTTCTCTAAAAGGCTTTCTTGCGACGAAACTGGCTTCCATATTCTTTGCTTTTGGAATAGCCATTCGGCTTAAGGACATTATACAGCAGAGAGAGTTCAGGGACAAGATGGTCGCTGTCACATATCCTGTGGGCACGTTGAACAAGTGTCGACACCACATATCTTAAATTTGCCGGATGGTGGTGGGAAGTAGATTGTAGGTATCTGTTTGTGTGTGTGCTTCTGCGAAAAACCGTGTATGCTAATGTGCCATTTTGTTTTCGCATCACTTTCACATCCAAAAATGCAATGGACTCTTCTTTCTCTTTTTCCATTGTGAACTTCATTTTAGGATGCGGTGAGTTCAGATGATCGAGGAAATTCGAAATAGCCGAGTATTTCATGATGCAAAAAGTATCATCCACATATCTCAGCCAAACTTTCGGTTTTTCTGTTGAGCTATTTAGAGCTTTTTTCTCAAAATGCTCCATCCAAATATCTGCAATTAAGGGAGCCAAGACCAATCCCATAGTAACACCATCTTTTTGCAGATAAAACTTTTGGTTGAAACAAAAATATCCCGATGTTAGCCAAAACTCCAAAAGTGGCAAATAGTTTTCATTGATGCCGGAAGTTGAGATAAGCTTACTGATGATTAAAAGTACTTCTTGCACGGGAACGTTCGTAAATAGTGGCTCGACATCAAAACTCACCATCATTTCGTCATCTTCGAGTTTTAAACCACTTAAAATCGACACAAAATGTGAGGAATTCTTAATGTGGTGTTCCTTCAAGCCAACCAAAGGTTTAAAGACATCAACTAAATGTTTTGATATAAAATGACAAGGGGCATTTATTTGACTGATGATTGGTCGCATTGGATTCCCTTCTTTGTGGATTTTTGGCAGACCATAAAATTTCGGTGGCTGTGTACGCGAAGGTAGGAGCCCCTTGGGTGGTAAAAGCGCTTTATTATCGTTAATGAGTTTTGTGACTTTTCTTAAAACCCGCGCAGTGGGGTCATAATCAATAGGCGATTATGTGTTTTTGTCTTCAACAAAAACATACATTTTAGCAAAGTAGTCAAATCTATTTACTACGGCCGTTGCAATACCTTTATCAGCGGAGAGAATAAATATATATTCTCTTCCCTTCGCAGCGCACTTAAAGCAAACATTTCATCTCTACTTACATTGCTTGACGGTGGTGTTTTTGTTCATCTTAACATCACCGCTACGTCTTGCCGAATTGTTTCTGTATCGATGCTGTTGAACTTGTTGCGAGCAATGCATTCTTCTACACTTCCAATTAGATGTTAGATCGGCACTCGTCGTGGAGTGGGTGCAAAGTTCGATCCTATGCTGCTTGTGTTTGATAAATTGACAACAGCTTTAGTTAGGTCGATCGTGTTGACTTCTGGTTATTTGGTTTGCGCATTGATTAGTTTATCAAATTTTTGTTGTTGTTTTTCAGTGCAGAGTTGTTGGATTTCGGTTGCTTGCAGGGAGGTCACTATATTACACACATTGAAATCTTCTACACTTAAAACCCATGCAAGATGTTGGTGCATTCTTAAAGCTTCACTGATAGATTATTTAAATCACTTCGTTGGGAGCTAATTAATCGGTTTAATAACAATTCACTCGCCGTCGTTAGAACTTTTTTGGAACCATAAATATGACGCATTGGTTTTAATTTACTTTCCACTACCATTCCGCAAATTTAAGGTCTGTGGTGTCGGCACTTGTTCAGCGTGCCCACAGGATATGTGACAGGGACCATCTTGCCACTGAACTCTCTCTGCTTGATAATGTCCTTAAAGCGAATGGGTATTTAAAAAGGCAAATAATGTGGAAGCCAGTTTCGTCGCAAGAAAGGGAAGATAGCCTTTTAAAGAAGAAAGCTTTCCTGCCATATGTAAGAGGGGTAACAGAAAGGGTAGGGGATATATTGAAGAGGTGTGGTGTAAAAACTATATTCTTACCACCCAAAAGGGTGATAAATTTCCTTCAATCGCCAAAAGATTAATTACCCCTCCAAATACTTGGAGAATATGCAGTACTCTGTCTTCATATGTAGGACAAACTCAGAGGAGCATTGCTACACGTGTGAGAACACATCAGCGCGGTTAAAAAAAACCAAAAACCAAAGGGCGGAGAAGTCCGCCATCTGTGAGCACATCCGCGACCACCCAGATGAACACCACTGGATCCACTTCGAAAAAGTCAAGGTTCTAGCCAACATACCTCATTATATCCCTCGTCTGGTGCGCAAAGCGATTGAGATTAAACGACACCATAATTTCAATCGTGACAACAGTTTCAAGTTGTCGAAAACATGGGATCCCATAACCAATACAACAAGGTCGATCCAATTGACGTTACACTCCAACGCGGATACAGTGAGCTCATTTTGCCCCCAACTTGTAAACCAACAACAACATCAACAAGAGACAGGACCTTCGGCGCAACGTTACAAACTGCGTAGCCAAAATCGCTCTTAACATCTCTTTGGCAGTTTCCCGGTGACCACGCTCGATGTAATTAGTAGCGAACCGTTCCTGTGAGTACAGAATTGAACTCGCTAAATACTAAATAGTTATAGCGCTCCTATCCTAAAAACTAAATATGTCTTATAATTCCAGATAATGTCATAAAACTACCAAATATGAAGTTTCGAAATAATCGATTGAGCCGTTTTAGAAATTTTAAGTTTTCAAAAACAAAAGTTTTTTTTTGAAAAATTTTGGCTTACATAGTGCATTACATTATAGTATTTAAGCTTTCTAGGAGTGTCTGCGTTAAAAAATTGAAAAAAAAAAAACAAATGAGCAGTTTTCGATAAAATTGAAAACCAAAAAATGGTTCTACTAGACGTACGAAAAATTACCAGTTTTCCAAAACAAAAAAAAATTATCAGAATGTACTATTTGATGTTCAAACGTTTTTCAGGCGATGTTGGTAACTTTTTACTGATATGCAAATAAAATAACTTTACTTCATATTTTTACCCTACGTTTCGTTGGAAATGTTAAAATTTTACATTGATTGTTTTAAAAATTATCATCAGAATGTACCTTTTCTCTTCATTAATGAACTGACTTTTATTTTGTATGAGAATCGTTGGTGCTGTTTTTGAGAAAAATAAGATTCAACTTTTTGGTCAACAAAATATGTATGGCAGTAACCAAATAAAGATTTGTATGTTCTCTCACTGAAACAGTTTTTTAAAATACAGACGTTCGAACGTGCACATTTCAAAGCTTCTGAATAAGCAATATTGGCAGTTTTATTATTTTCACTAAGAAGTAAATACTGATTACTTTTTGAGGCCACTCATGAAAGGGCTACATAAAGTTTACCATGAGAAAAAACACTTTCCCTAAGATCCTGCTTGCACGCAAAGTTGTCATTTGAAAAGGTGTATTATATGATATTAAATTATCCAGGAATTTCATAGATTGTGTATCATTTCCATTGAGCATACTTTTTAAAGGTTCAGGTGGCTCGGCTATAGAAGGAATGTTTATTTAAGCATTAGCACAACACATGCTATTGAATTCCTTAGACCATTTTGTGGTTTTGCAAACGTTGCAAATTTTATTAATTTTTCCTATGTTCTGTTAGTTTGTTGTTCGAATACGGAAATTGTTGTACATAATTAAAAGTCACTCTACTCCTAAAAAACTGATTAAGACTTGAAATATTATTACTTATACTGTTTCTACGTTAATCGATGAGTGAACAATTGAGTGGACTGGAATTCAGAGGCAAACAAACAAAAGAAAATTCATAAGAAATGCAGCAATCTAGACATTTCGATTGAATCGAATAATTCATTAATGCAAAAATACAAAAAATTGATAAATTTTTAATTTGTTCAAACATTTTTTTCTCAGCTACGAGTATAAGTACAGTAAAGAAATAATTGAGAGCTTAAAATTCCCATAAAACTGTTGACATTATACAACAGATCTAATTTTTGTAAAACATCTAAAAGGTTTAAGAGCATAATTAAATATGCATCCCAACATTTAAAAAAATTGCTGGGATAGTTGGTGGCTTTGTTTTCATCAATAACGTAGTCGAAGGTTTTGAATGAATGTATGTAACTCAAAGGCCATTTGACTTTCAATGAAGATCTTCAGATCAATTGGTTAAATCAACAGTAAAATTTTCATTAATTCGCAAATTATCCAAATTTAATTGCACTGAAACCTAATAAAAGAAAGTAGGTTTTTATTTTCTTGTGTATATAAAATTAAAATGTTGAAGCTCTGGAAAATCATGAATATTTTTTATACATGTGGTATATAGAACAATATGAAATTATTATTCCTAAAGATGATACACATGTGAGATTTGTTGAAAAACTTCGCGTTAATGGATAATGGATCGCGTCGTATCAAACTGACTCGAATGCCTTTCCCACTCGTTAGTAACAAGCCTGTAGATTTTTTTTCTTCAGAAAATGAATTGCTAAAATGCTGAGTTATGCTGAGTCAATTGTTAAAATGCTGTGTTATCAAACTTATTTTTTTTTTTATAATCTACACGCGCTCAAAGGATTACACTATCCTTTAAATATTTCAACACAGCACGGGCATGAGGTTAAGGAAGAGAAAGAATGATAGGAAAGATGTGTGCCGTGATGTTCTGAGACTGTAGGTAGTTGTTGTCTCAGATTTTATCTCCAGGAATGGCAGCTGAACTGATGCGGAGAAAATTCCGTGTCTATTTATCTATATCCCTTATAATTCGCATTAATTTTTATTCGTTGTCATATTTTATCGGTATACTAGTTTTACTCAATCACATGTTGTTAGTTCTGTGCCTAAACAGCATGTTATGAGCAACTCATTGTATGAAATTTATTTTTAGAATTGGTTTTTAATGGAAAAATAAGAGGACATAGACTACGGTAGGGATCGAACCTGTGACCATGAGGTTGACAGGCTAACACACAACTATCGCGCCACGGTCTGTAGTTGGTAAATAAACTTACAACTCCTTGGTTATCTTGAAGTTTCTTTCACAAAATTTGTTTATCGGCGATCTGATTTCTTTAAAAAAGAACCTTACAGTTTTGTTAAATAAAATTAATGGCACAAAATTTTAAACAGCCTGATGTTAAGGGCTTAGCTTGATGCTACTTAACAGCTTGCTAATAATAAAGCAATTTACTAATATTTTCGTAATTTTAAGGAGTTTCTATTTTCTTAATAAACTACAATTAAACACGCCTAAGGTAGTGCAAAAAAGTAAGCAAACATAACTTTTTGACTTTGTAAATGTCAAAGTGGCATATGGACTTAGTACGATACTAACAAAATAAATTAGCCATTTAGTGATTTTAACTTTAGTAAATTGTTAAGAAAAAAGTACGATACTAAACTGGGTTAAAATAGCAAAATCTTCTTTTCATACTAAAAATTATTTAAAGTATTACTTAATTGACTAAAATTTTGCGCCAATGTATTTACGAATGTATGGATTATGAATTTAAATTTTGTAATTATGTATCTTTACTAGGAAGGTATCACCTACATAATATTCCTTAAATGTCAGAAAAAAGTGTACAGCTATAAACTTCAGTTTTGAAGCTCTGTTAATGAAAGTGGGGTCAATATTTAAGTAAAATACTATGAAGCTGAAGATCAAGCATTAAAAATTTAGAGTAAGAGATATCGATAAGTATTAAAGATATCGAAAAAATTGAAAGAATAAAATGTTGGAGACAAATTTTTCTAGGGGCGATGTCCACTACTTTATACAAATTGTGCCTCGTTTTAGTTTTTTTAGTGGGTTTTTGAAATTCAAATAATTTTTTTTAGATGAGGAAATGTACCAAACTAACTGTATTATAATAAAAATAATAATTACCCTAGGTAGAGCATACCAAACTCTAGGGGCGATGTTCGTTATTTTTTTTATTTCATCTTCTTAAGTCAGTTTTGTTTGTGCCTAGCAACAAATCATAACAAATCCAATCATTAAAAAAATTAGATACAGAAAAAAATATGTATATGAAGTTAATTTGTTACATTTTTACAACTTATATCTATTATATTAAATTTCTCTTAATTCTATCTGCATATCAGGCTGAAACAAAAATATACAAATATCTTTATAGATACCATTGAATAAGTTCCAATATTTACACCGTACATGTATTTTTGTTTTTGTGAATAAAGTTTTATTCATCGTGTTGTGCCAAACATCGCGAACAACTATCACAATTGAACAGGAAATATACGGCTTTCAACTCCTTTCCTCTCACAGTTCGCTTGCTTGTATATCGCATAATCAATATATGTATCATTTTTTCTAATTTTTAACCCATTAAAGACTAAAGAACAAGATATATTCAGTCGAGGCCAATAAGTTCTTAAATATAATTTAAACAGGTTCGATTCCTGCCGTTGTCTATATCTTCTTATATTCCATTAAAAACCAATTCTAAAAATTGTCATAAAATGAGTTGCTGATTTAATCATTACATGCTGTTCAGGCATAACACTAACAACATGTGACTGAGTAAAATACTCATAAATATGACAACGAAATAAAATAAAATAATGCGAATTATAAGAGACATAAATAAATGAGACACGGTAATTTTCTCCGCATTTGTTCAGCCGCCATCCCTGGAGATAAAATCCGAGACAACAACCACCGTATCAATACATCGCGCCACGCATCCTTCTATCCTTCTTTCTCTTCTTTCACCGGATGCCGCGCTGTGTTTAAACACATTAAGGGTATTCATAATCTCTTCAGCGCGTACAAAATTATAAAAAAAAAGAAGACGATCCCTTGAGATTTTGGAGTTTCGAGTAATGTTTCCGAGTAGATAAATACACCTTCAAAATTTTGAAAACTAGAATCTATTTCTTTGGAAACTGGTGTACTTGATTTTTTTTTCGCCAAGACTCTGTTACCTGAGGCTGCCGATCTTTAATATTAGTTGTCAATTTTTGTATTAAATTATACCTTACAATTATCTTAAAATTCCGAACGGCATTAAAGCAAGGAAAGTATACATTAGTCTGAAACTTTTTTCTTCACATTTTTTTTTATTTATAATTTGGATGCAATTTTTGTTAATAAAACAGGATTTTTTGCCGGGTTCTAATTTTATAAATGAAATAATCTTGACATTTTATTCTTTTCATTCTAAAAGTACGGTTACTGATTTGTTCGTTTTTTTTTTTACTAAATTGTATACGTAGGTATAAATAAATTCTTAGTATACATTTTTTTTAATAAAATCATTGTAGCTGTTTTCATAAGAAAATAGTTTTTCTTAAACGATTGTATAGCAGGTAAGTTCTTATTACAGATAATGTAGAAATCTAAAACTTGCCCTTAAGTATATGTAAGTAATACTACGTTTCCACCGACCACTAAACAGAGATTTAAGTAGATTTAGCTAAATGTCAAAATTAATCTTCTTTTGGAGCGGTGGAAACACTTTTTGATATTATTAAATCTACAAGAGATTAAAGTTCGGCGGAAACGTAGTATAACAAACATTTGTATATAAGTTGTCTTTTAAGAAAAATAGTTGCACACAAAATACATAACTGTAAAATTATTCAGTTAGGGCTGCCCAAACTAGGTTTGGGTGGTTCGTGAACGAACTAGTTCAGTTAAGTGAACTAGTGAACTCAAGTCAAGGTTTCTAGTTCATTAGTTCACTTTATTTTCGTTAGATGAAAAAAGGTCTAGTGTGTACATTCAAATTCCTTTTTCTACGTTTGACAATTTTGTAGAATTGTCAGGGAATTTGAGACAATTGACAAGATTTCGGATCATAAAAAAATTGTCATGACAATGAATTGTCATGGTTTTTTTTTTTTTAAATTGTCAGAAATTCCCCGACGAATTTGTCGTGACAATTTTTTTATGAAACAGAAAAAAATACAAATAACAATATTGTCAGTATGTAAGTGACAATTGTGACAGGCAATTGAATCTCGGTCGTGAAATCACAATTTCGGTAAGAAATTTCTAATATTGATGAATGTGATGAAAAAGTAGGACATCCTTGAATTTTTAAAGAAAGAACAAAAATGATTTTGTTGAATGAAGTGATTCTCAACTTAAGGGAAAATTCGCGTCAGCAAAAGAACAGCGGAAGAAATTTTGTTAAAAATTGGTGGACAGCTCCAGCATCCCAAAAAGCAAATCATTCTCTTGATGCTTAGACCCAACTTTTATGGCGTTAAGCTGGCTTGGAAGTAAAGCTCAGTATCATGTACTTGATGATGGACAGGGTGCTTCTAAAGATGATATACCGCAAATTACATCCACGCTCATCCACGCATATGCGGCATCTGATCAGAAAATTGTTCATTGCGACCTGAATGGTTCAAATTGGGATCGCCTCAATTATTGTCTTAATGGACTGCTTCAATTCAGTCAAATTCCTGGGTTTCGTTTTGTACACTTCCTGCATGACATAACCCCATAAAAAAAAGTCTGGTGCAGTCAGGTCAGGTGACCATGGGGGCCAGCGGAAAGTGCAGTTTCTGGATATCAATTTGTTTGGGAATTTTCGTTGGATCTCCGCCAAACCTTGTCTGGCTACGTGTGTACTTGCTCCGTCTTGTTGAAACCAAATCGTGCTGAAAGGGATACGTCTTCGGCGAAGTTTTGGTAAAAAAAACTCCTTCAACATCCTTAAATATCGGTCCCCATTGAAAGTTTGTGTTACACCATTTTCTTCAAAGAAGTATGGTCCGATAATACACCTTGATGAAACTGCGCATCACACAGTGACTCGTTCTGGGTGCAGTTCCGTCTCATGGAGCATTTCTGGATTAGATTCACTCCATATATGGCAATTTTTTTTTTTTTTTTTTTTTTTTTTTTTTTTTATATAATCTACACGCGCTCAAGGGATTATGAATACCCTTTAAATGTTTCAACACAGCGCGGGCGTGAGGGTGAGGTTAAGGAAGAGAAAGAATGATAGGAAAGATGTGTGGCGCGATATTAGGAGACTGTAGGGATGGCGGCTGAACTAATGCGGAGACATTTCCGTGTCTTATTTATCGATGTCCCTTATAATTCACATTAATTTTTTTATTCTTTGTCATATTTTATCGGTGTACTAGTTTTATTCAATCACATGTTTTTAGTTCTATGCCTAAACAGCATGTAATGAGTAAACCAGCAACTCATTGTATGACATTTATTTTAAGAATTGGTTTTTAATGAAAAATAAGAAGACGTAGACTACGGCAGGGATCGAACCTGTGACCATGAGGTTGAAAGGCGAACACACAACTATCGCGCCACGGCCACCCCATAAACATTGCCGTTTAAGTCAAAATGGGCCTCATCAGACATGGAAAAACAATTTATCAATGTGTTGTCTTCTTCGGCCATTGCAATAATTTTTCGCCAAAATTCCAGGTGAACATGCAAATCCTGAGGGCTTAAAGTTCTTGTTATTTGGACTTTGTACGGAAACAAGTTTAAGTCATCATAAAGTATCCGTTGTAATGACTGTCTGCTAAATCCAATTTGGCCCGATAAGTTTCGAGTCGAAACACTTGGATTTGCCTGTATTGCCGATGCAACAGCCACGATTGTATCCTGAACCCGAACATTGGGATCTCGATGATACGGTCTTCGTTCGATGCTTCCAGATTCGGCAAACATGTTCACCAGTCTTATAATGGTCCATCTACTCGGGGGAGTACCGCCAAACTCCAGCCTAAATTCCCTTTGGACGGAAATGACGGACTGCAAAGAATGGTATCGCTGCACTATCCAAATCCTTTTTTCACTACCCCAATCATTCATTTTGAAAATCTAAATAGCCTATTAAATAAAAAAGAAAATAAGCCGATTACTCACCCTGAAAAAAAGTTATTAGGTTTTATTTTTGTAGCGCAATTAGTGGGCCACCCTATATGATGCAAGGAATGGTTACATTGGTACCTACCTACAAAAATGTATATTCGAATGAATTCGAATTATGAAAATTAGGAGGGTTTTATGTACCTACCTATATATAGAGAACCTAGGTATGTAGATATGTACATATATATGTATAAACGAAAGTTAATGCTGCATAGGTGGGTAAAATTTGTTTTTTCAACTTATAAAAACTGCCAAAACCATCACTTTAACCAGTTTCTCGAAAAAACCAAGTATACCATTAGATGTCACGGTTCAATGAAAATTTTATAAAAAAGTATCTCGAAAATTGTGGGACGGACTTAGATGAAATCCGGTTTTTTATTTTTATTTTCTTTGAAATTTTGGTATGCAGTTTTTTAGAGTTTATTAATATACATGTGACTATAAAATTTAAAATTAGTTTTTTTGATTAGTTTTAAGAATATTGATTTTTCAAAAAAAATTTCAAACATTAATTTTAATTATAAAAAAAAGTTATTTAAAATTTTAATATGCAGAATTAGTTTGGCTACTTACATCGAATGCAATCTACCGTTATCGAGAAAGCAAACAAATAAAAAACCGTTAAATGAAAGGTACCGTTAATGGACCTTACCCGTACACTCGATTCATATCAAATGATAGCTATACCAATAAAAAAATTCTCAAAATGTTTTATCAAAATAGTTGGAGCCGTTTTCGAGATAAATAAGATTTTCCTTCAAGGTCATATGGCAGGTACCGTTATTTTTAGGCCTAAAAATAAAATTTCAATTTCCCCTCTTAGAAATGCCAAAATAATCACACATACCAAATTTGATGGTAATCGCTTACACCGTTTAGGCTGCAGCTCGTTATACATACAGACGGACAGACTGACAGACAGACATTTTTTGTCGATCACTTTTTTAGGCTTCTCTATGAGAGATCATGTTTGATCGTTAGAATTTTTTTTTACGAATGCATAACTTGTTTATTGTACCTATAATCGCAAGTAAAAACAGTTATTTTACTTACATATATACATAATAATATACATACATTTGTGTACATATGTAGATAGTAGATACATATGTACATCCATACATGCATACATAAATAATATCTTAGATCAATTCAGCCTCTTGATTACGTTACACAAATTTGTCATATATACGAATGACAAAATTGTCACCACAAATTTGTCATAGACTGACAGTGACAAAATTGTCACGAAAAAATTGTCATTGTCGTTAACTGATAATTATGTCACCTGTCAATACGTTATGAATTAAAAACTTGTCAGACAAGTGAGACAAATTTGTAGAATTGTCACTTCTCAATGTTTATGAAATAGCCCCAGTTCGCGAAACTACTTAACAACCACAGAAATAAAATCCATGACTGGATCGCACGTACCTACTTGCTGTTATTTTCGATCACATCATAAGCAAAAGATTTCTATTAAGAATCTAAATATGTATAAAGTCGTTTTTACTTAATTTTTTATACATGTACAATTTTAAATACATATTTAGGTAATAAAAAAAACGAATTTAAAAAAAAATAAGATTTTTTTTTTCAAAAATCCAAAAAAAAATCGTTGCAGCCGTTTTCAAGATAATTATGGTAGAACAAATTTTATGGCCTGAAAAAGTTATTCAAAAATCAATTTGAGAGAACCAACTAAAAGGCTTAAGTACCAAGTTTGAAGTAAATCGATTCAACCATTTAGGATGTAGCTCATTGTACAGACAGACAGACGGACGGGATTGCAGGACCCACTTCTTTTGTGTTCTCCATCTTCGCAATGACAAGTTTAATCATAATCGGAATTCCGATTTTTTTCCAAATGCAAAATTTGCCCTATAGTACCTATATCGCAAGTAAAAATATATGAATGTACAATTTTTATGAACTGAACTAAATTGAACTAATATGAACGAAATAGTTCAGTAGCCCGATTTGAACAAAATTGAAAGATCACTCAAATAAACTAAATTGCCCAAAACTCTGGAGCAAACTGAGCTGAATTTTCAATACATAACATCGCCCAATTACATTTTTTTCTGTATCTACTTTGTTAATGATTGAATTTGTTATAATTTGTTGCTAGGTACAAAAAACTGACTTAAAAAGATGAAATTAAAAAAAAAATAAAAAACATCGCCTCTACAGTTTGGAAAATGTGATTTCTGCATGTACTTATTATAGGCTTTTCACACCAAACCCAAATCCGGGTTTTCAGCTAAAAGTTTACGAAAACTCGAAAACCGTTCACACTGAACATTTACGAGTTTACGTTTGACATTTCAATTATTTTGGCAGTACAGACAACAACAAATACGTCGTGAATTGAAATTGAAATTACCCCAGAGAGCTGTTTTTTTTTTCATTTTTCCTGGCAGCAACCCGCCAGCTTTTTATGTGACGATTAATTGAGCAGTGAATGTTTCACTAGGTGTATTTGTTTAGTTCATCTTGCAAATCCAACATGTTTTCGACAGGTTTTATTTAAAACTGTTTCTGAGTGGTTTATCAAAAATGTATGGGATAACTTGTGTTTTCGCTTTAGGTTTTCAGCCAAAACCGATAATTTCGTGTGAAAAGAATATTTTTTTTTTTCGATTATATGTACTATAAGGCAAGTTATGTATTCATAAAAATTTTTTTTTCTAACAATCAAACATGACATTACTATCATAGAGAACACTAATAAAGTGCGTCCCGCAATTACGTCTGTCTGTCTGTCTGTCTGTGTGTAGAACGATCTACAGCCTAAACGGCTGAACCGATTTGGTTCAAACTTGGTACTTAGGCGATTAAGGTGATTGTCCAAAATAGATTTTTGAATCGTTGTTTTAGGCCCAAAAATAACGGTACTTGCCATACAAATTTTTCTACCATCTTAATTATATCAAACAACGGCTATAACGATTTTGATAGAAATTGGTGCGTGTACTACTTTGAGTATGGTCTACATTTCGGCCAAAAAAGTTTTTAAAATGCCATACAAACCATTTTATGGATTTTCGACTTTCTCATAAACGGCTCAACGGATTTCGATAAGAAAATTTTGAACCGGAGCTCCCTCAAATTCTAAATGGTATTGCATTTCAAAATTTTCGAAAAATAGTTTTTTTGGATTTTGAAAAATCCAATGCAAAAATATTTCTAAAACGGGAGGACAATCTTTTCTGAAATTTTGTTTTTGAATTTATATTATTAAATATTTAAAATGTTCATACCAATTTTTTTTTAGAAAAGTTTAAGAATTTTTATATATATACAAAATTAAGTGAAAAACTTTAAAAATATATTTAGCCATTTTATTAAGAATCTTTCGCATATAATGTGATCGAACATAGGAGCAAGTACGTGCGTATCCAGTCGTGCATTTTATTTTTTACTTACCATTAGTTAGTCCGAAGTTATAAGCGTATAAACTTTTTTGTATTTCTTTTTAAATTTGATGGTTAAAAACGCTTAATAAAATAAATACAAAAAAAATAAGGAACATCGGCACTAGAGTTTGGTATGCTCTACCTAGGGTAATTGTTATTTTTATTATAAGACAGTTAGTTTGGTACATCTTCTCATGTAAAAGAAAAACATTTGAATTTCAAAAACTCACCAAAAAAATATAACGAGGCACGATTTGTAAAAAAGTAGCGGACATCGCCCCTAGACAAATTTGTCCCCAACATTTTGAGGTTTCAATTTTTTCGATATCTTTAATACTTATCGATATCTCCTACTCTAAAGAAAAAAAAATTAAATGCAGCGATCTTCAGCTTCATAAAATACTTTTCTTATTTTTTAAGGCGATTTATTTTATAATGCCAAAGATACAAAATAAAACAAATATAGGAACTTCATTTTTATATCGTCAAAAAAAGTGTAGATAATACAGTTTGCCGAGCACACTATACAGATTTGTTTGTTTTATGTGTATTTTAGTTAAATAAATATAAAATAATAAGATATAATAAATAAATAAAGTGCACTACTATCTGTATATTGTACAGCAACCCATCGATTTCGGAACAATACTTAATCGTAAGCTCTACCCCGCTAAATATAATGTCGTTAGATTAAATAGAATCTGATGCCAGTTTAACGGTGATTAAAAGAAGTGAAAGAAGAACTGAAGCATTGTATATAAAACCTAGAAATATATATGCAACGACTGAAGGCTCTGCTTAAGGGCAGTCCAATGGAGGATCTTATTCAAAAAAAGCTAATACTTGTTGATAAATCACAGGTACTCAAGAATCCCCAGCATCGAAAAAAGAATATCAATCAAATTTGGGCTTTGAAAATAAAAATTGTCTTCAAATAATATAACATGATTCTTTTTTGCATTTCTGTTAAAGCGAAGTTACCAGTTGTGTATAAAAGAAATCACTTAAGGCTCCAAACACAATAACCCAGTAGGAAATTCACTCCTCAATGAAAAATGCCTCGCTGAAATCCTATATGACAGCGGTCATATAGGAGAGATTAGCATTGATTTCACTCATGCAACTTGATGCAGTCGGTCGGCAGTTTGCCATTTAAGTAGCATGTTGTGCTTAGCTCAAGTAAAAAGGTAAAACAAAGACAAGAACAAAAATAATCTTCTTGTAAGTAAATGCATTCAATTGCTCTAGTGCTTAGTGGTGTTAGTAAAAAGAGAGGTTGATCCACACAAAAATACGGATCTGCAAAATTAATTCGGAATAAGAAACAAATTTTTGTTGGCCCAATGGCAGGATTTAACTTCGCAAAATTGATATATTTTGCCAATGGGAAACCACATAAGAATTGCACTAGAGTAGAAGCAGACTTAATAAATTATAAGTAGTTATTTGGTTATTTGGCAACACCGTGGTTGACAATTCAAAATTGAAGTACCAACTTGTACAAGTTAAAAGCTAACCCTGGTGGTGAGGTGTGTAATTAAATTCTGGGCCAAGAAAAATAAACTGGATAAATATCAAGATCTTGTAGTGTTGTTGTAATGCATGCAAAGCTCTGATCTATATAGGTCTTCGTGCATAATAAAACGCGGCTAAAGAAATATAAATAGGTAGTAATAATTCGATGATAATAAAATATGTTTAGATTCCACAGAATTATAGTTTGAGGGAAAAAAGATGACATTTGAATTCTTAGACAAGTATGAATATGTACATACCTATATCAAAAACAAGATTTTAAAAATATTAATTTTTCGTACTTATAAAATTTTGGAAAACGTTTTAGGAATACAATTTGGATTGCCAATTAAAAGTTATTTTGAATATACGAACAACATTTTAATATGAACCAAATTCAATAGCTGGTTTGGGTAAAAATTGATTTTTTCAATAAAAAAATTATTAAGTTTTTTAAAATCGAAAAAAAAAAACATTTTTTATTTGAAATTTAAATAAGCAATATATTTACCGACGCAAATAATTTTCAATTTTCATTTTCAGAAAGTCAAAAATATTAAAAGTGGTTCTCTATGAGGTAGGCAAAACGCAAAATAAAATATTTTTTACTTAAAGGTGGACCGCACAAATTTAAGAATATACAATTTTTTTTTATCAGTAAATCCGTTTTTGAGAAATATTATTTCTTCTTAATGGTTTTTTAACATTTGTATGGTAGGTAGCTACCCTTTTTTTTGTTTTATGAAAATAGTTTTTCAGGTATTCAATAAAATGTTAAAAACTACTAAATATAGTATAGAAGAAATCGATTGATGGTCTCGGTGCCAGTGATTCATTGTCTGTACTGCGTATATATATCTACTTAAGCTGCAAGATAAACCGCATTTGAACAGCATTTCCTTAAGGAAATGCGAACTTTCTCCCCCTCTCTAACTGAACCAATTGCACTTCCCTTCTTTGCAACGCTGATAAATAAATTGCTTATGAAATGTCTTGAAAAACGAAAGCTCCCTTATGACCGGCAGTACGTCTTCCATAGCAATAGGTCCAGTGGTGACCTGGAGGTACGTGCCACCAAACAATGGCACTAACCAAATGTTTTAGAGAAAGTATACCTTAGTGCCATTGTTATAAGATTATTTGTGCTTGATATTTTTAGGGCACATGACAGAGATTCGCATTTGGGGTTTTTTGTTGGATTAAAAATAACAATTAAAATAGTTCAATAAAAGTCGTAGATAGATCCAAGCCTGATATTCACAAAACAAATACTGGTAGGTAACAGTATGCATGTTATATACATGTACATCACATAGCACCTTTTGTCACATGCCCACTATTCGATGTCGCCAAAAACGCAGCAGTCTAGTGTCTGGGTTTTCTTAGAAGATGCAAGAACTATTTCTTCCCTTCTGATAGGGCTGTAATCTATACAGCCTACATTGTACCAAAGCTTGAGTATTAAATGTCATATCGGGACAGGTGCTCATATAGCACACTTGAGTCATTTGCACATCAGAATCGAAAAACGGTCTATAGGAACAATAATGAAAGCAACTACGCCTCATGAACATCGATGCAAGGTTTCATGGTTCACATTGTTTTATTGCTATTTTTAGACAGTGTTCTAGTGGAATATATAGTTGGTTACTTCGCCTTAAAGATTTCAATCTCAATACTCGCGCTGTTGGGAATATCTATATTTTTACCATGTAGCCCAAATTCGGAAATATACTCTCAATTATAGAGATACTTTCTTCAGCCACAGTTCACGAATATTGAACGATCAACTTGGCCCTATTTTTCAATCCCATTATGATATTCAAACATTCAAAACTATGGTACATCGGTATCATGTCTATTAAATCCTATCCTATTTACTAAATGGCACTGTGTTAAACAATTACGGGTAAAATAAAGAAAAAATATAAAAAACGGTTTTAATATTTTGTATCTACAAATTATTATGTGCTTACATTGTGATCGAACAAAAAAGCAGAAGTGGATCAGACACAGTCCTAATCCTCGTCATTATATCCTACTAGCAGATACCCGTGCGATGCTATGGACCCACGGGAATCTAATGAAAGCATCTATCCACCTATAAAATTTCATTCATGAATGTAAGCACAAACGACGATCATGCTCGCCTAGCATGCTCGCGCTCGCTGTGCTCTTCTTGTATGTGGGCTGGTTCGCGAGCCGTTTGCTGTTGGTCAAAAATTAAGATTTTGTCGTGTTCGTTAGCTTCGATGTTCGTCGTGTATGGTCATGTTCGCGAACAAAGCGAAGATTTAATACTGGATTCAAAAAGTAAGAACTACAAAAATAAAGTTGGGAAAAACAAATCATGGCTAATCTTCCAGCTGCTTCCCAAACTTCATTAAAATCCATTCGACGGTTGAGGCATGAATGCGGGACAAACAACCAAGTATATATTTTGTTCATATATACGCCTCTCACATATAGGCATAAGAGCTGTTCGGTTCCATTTTTTGGGATGAAATGACCTATGTGATAATCAAGTATGTGTGTGTCCATGTTCCGAATTCAACCCAGATCCGTTCAGCCGTTCTGGCGTTATTGGCAAAAAACATCCATCCATCCCACCCATCCATCCAAACTTTTACATTTAAAATATCAGTAGGATAACCCTAAATTTTTCAAGCTTCACAACGAATTTTCCACCTTTACATTGTCTAAAATCATCAAATCATGATTTAAATTTATCTATATATCATCGAGCAAAAAATGTTCCCGGTTTTCTAGAATTTTTCGAGTTTTCCACTAAGAATTATCTATTTTTTCATTCGAAAAGCCATTCCGGAACACTTGCTTGCACAATTAAATACAAAAAATCAATTTTTGATTTTAAAAATTTTCCGGTTTAACCAAAATTTTCTTTCGCAAAAACCTTCTCCGGGATTTTATGAACAACTGAAAAAGAGTTCGAGCCAAATCGGCCCATTCGTTCTCAATTCATGAATTACAATACATTTTTTCGTACCATTTTTAATAGCAGATGCCCGTGCCATGGTATAAGGACTTTCTATCCCACGGGAATCTAATGACATCTATACACCTAAAATTAGAAACCTTTCAGTCGTTGAGGCGTGAAAGCGGAACAAACACCCAAGTACATGTATATATTTTTTCATATTTAAACAAGCCTCTCCCATAGGAATCGTTACTTTTTTTTCGGGATTGACCTATGTGAGAATCCAGTACCCCATCCATCTACCAATTAAATTTCATGCAAATCCGTGTGCTTCTATGCGCCTTGTGAATAAAAGCTATGTTGGCTATTTGTAGAAATGAAAAATTAAAACACACCCATCCCACAGGAACCATACATTTTTTTCCGAGATAAAAAGTAGCATGTGGCCTATTCCCTACAATAATCTATCTCTGAACCAAATTTCATCCAGATCCATTCAGCCGTTCGGGAGTTATTGCGCAACAAACATCCATCCATCCATCCAAGCTTTCACATTTATAATATTAGTAAGATTGAAACTATACATCAAATTCCTGCAGGCTGAAGTAAGCTTAACTTCCTCATACAATATTTTCAATGACCATAAATGATTAAAGTAGCTACATTTCATACCAAACGCACATTTCCGCACCTCAAAAGCATCTACCACGTGAAATAATAGATGCCAAATTGCCAAGGCTTAATAAGAGAGCAAGCATAAACAAGAAAATATTGTTTCTCATACGCCCGAGAGGCCTGAGGTTTTATTTTAAATGAAATTTAAGTACCCGGTTTTGATGGTTATTATAAAACGTTCATTAGGTTCAACTTCGATCTAGTATACTTCGTTGTTAGGTATTAAAAATTGTGCGGTCGTAAGCATGTTTAATAACTTTCTTTGTTTCGCTTTATCCTTTTCCAATTGAGGTGGGAAAAATATATTTCCGATGGGGTGTCATTTGCATACAATATTTGAAAACCCTTATATGAATAGGAATCTTTTTTTTGTCCTAATATTCAACTGACAACATTTTTCAATTTAAATCGAAATGTAGACACTTTCAGTATCTTTAGGTTAAATAAACAGCTTGCTTTGACAAAGATATTGACTGTCTGCCAATTAAATATTCTCAATATGGACCGCTTTAGGAGGACAATAAAGGAATTGAAAATGGAAGTTTTGAAACAATTCCAATGGATTAACGAACACTATTGGCAAGCACTTCTGTCATTTTGGCCAGAGAAGGGTAAGAGATGTTATATATTCTACCTGAAGTTTGTGACTGCTGTTCCCTATTCTAAGGTTAAAATTAGTATATCTTATACAAAGTCAAGTCAATGCAAAATATATTTTTAGTAGATAAATACAAATAATTTTATTTAAAAACAAAAACTATATTATATTTGTGCACATTGTACACATAGGTTTGAAGGAGTAAATAATATATAATAATTTTTAGAACAAATTTTATAGGTAGCCAGGATAAATGCAGAAAACATTTTTAAATCGACTTAATAAAAATTGGTCAATAAATTACTTTTCGAAAGATATTTTCATCAACATTAATTCATCCACATTCAAAAAATTTTGTCAAAAGATATTAGAGTCCATTTGATACATTAAAGCTTTTGCTATCATAGATGTATATGTAGTTAAGTTTAGGGTGTCATATGAAATCCCCAAAAAACAAAATCCCCATCGCACAAAATCCATTAAAAATAAATTCCAACTAGCCAATATCCCCATAGACATAATACACATGTTCAAAATCCCCAAGAAAACAATCGTTCTTGCCAAAATACCCACGGAATCCCCAAATCCCTAGTGTCCGGTCCGTGCATAGCACATCTTCATTATGTGCACGTAATGCAATTCTCTTATTGTGATACTAATAAGTGATGACAACAATTAACAGTTTCTAAACAATCAATTACTATTAATGCATGCACTCTTCAATCTTTCGTTTTCATGTGCGTAATGAAACTTATTTGTGAAATTTTGCTTTCCGTTTTATTTAAGACTTTAAAAGCCGGTTTTTCAATCTCCAGATAAATATCCAGTTAGCTGACAGAGGAATTAACTTGCTTGACTGTTAAACAACCGGATAACAACATCGAATTTTTGAAGAAAAAACTATCTATAGAATAATTTAATTTGAAAGTCACTTTTATTTCGAGTATCGAACTTTCCATGGAAATTAATTGGGTTGGTGACATTTTTCCAAAGACATAATCCCCAAAGTGAAATCCCCAAATTAAAATCCCCAGCATCAAGATCCCCAAAGAAATAATCCCCATGGCAAAAATCCCCATGGCGACTTCATCGCATGATTCGCTACTTGAACATATTTGTTTTGGGGATATTTGGTTTAATTTACATTTCACTTAAGTCGTTTTGTGCAAACACGATACAAGTAAACTACACAGTTCTCAGTTTTAAAAAGTTTTCATTCAGCCATGTAGTCAAAATTTGCTCTCTATCAGGGCTACCTTTGGGACTTCTTTTCGTCAGTTTGGCTCCTTTCTTAAGTCTGGACTCCAGGGCACGACTTTTGTAAAATGGTCGAAAATTGACTCCTTTTAAAAGTTGAAGATTCTTTTTAACAATTTAAATAATTTTGTTAATACTAAATCTTCGTTGAAAACTTCGAAATTTGCTCGGATTCTTTTCTGAATTCAGTCCTTTGTGAACTCATTCAAATCTTTGTCTACATTTTCTCATGTTTGATTGACATTCAACTTCATGTGTTTTGTCTGTGTACGAGTGCATTTATTCCTTTCTTATAATAGATTGCAGTATAAACAATACCTACAATCTACATTTGTTCACTCTTGCCAATCCATGTTTTCTACCCTAAACGTTTTAGAAGATGAGCAGCTAGATGATTGGTATCCTGGCCTAATTTTTGTTCAGAACTATAGGCAAAATATTCCCAATAATTAATAATTTTAGATTTTTATTTATTAACTGACTTGTTAATTTGTTTAACATATTATTATAAAGAAAACTGAATTGTTTATTTATTTAAGCAAATAAATAAATAAATTGTTTTAAGTTGTAACGTTTATTTATTTTGATAAAAATATTGTTTTGTTATGTTTATAAAATATATAGGAATATATTTGTTGAAAGAATTTATCTTTATTATAGTTTTAAAGGGATTACTTCTTTTTAGCCAGGACTCTCTTTTTGGACACCTTCGAAAATATATCAGAGGTAACCCTACTCTCTAGAGCCCCGGCTCTTCTTTGTAAAGTTTGAGGAACTCGCTCCAGAACTTTTGTTCATCAGCCATTATAAAAAAGAAAACAATGTGAACTGCGTAAATAAGATTTTTCAACTGAGCGGTTGCACAGTTTTTGACATTTACGACACAAATAACTGCACAAATTTAAGACTTGAGTAAAAATATTGATTTTTAGTTTTCAGTTAACTGCACAAATCGCACAAACAATCCCATTAACAACACAACTAAACTACGCAAATCCCAGTTTGCGCAGTTATTTTGTATCGTGAATTTCCGGCCTAAATACAATATATTTTTTATTTTAAGAAAACAAATGCATAGTCATGTAAGTTTTCAATAGGTTTAAATAATACTAACAAAATAAGTTTCTCTTAAGGTTATAAATAAAACGGAAAGCAAAAAAGTTTCACTAAGTACCATTAAAACGAAAGTCAGACTGAAAAGTGCATGATGCATTAATAGTAATTAGCTGTGTTTTATTGGGAATCTATCCATTGTACCGTAAGTAATTCCCAAAAAAACGCATCGACCGTAGCATGGACCGTAGCTTTTTTATTTTTGTAAAAATGGTACACCTGCACAGCAGTCACAAGTAATCAAAGAGTCTTTTGCAAAGTAAAATTATTAAAAAATCAAAATTAGGAACAATAATTAGCTTTTATTCATATAAAATAGAAAGTAGAAAACCGTACCAATATTTAATTTATGTTTCAATTTTATTTCTTGTGTTCACTTTTTCTGCATTTGCAATTTTAAATTCGAACATTCATTTTGCACCAATAGAAAGGAAATGATAAGTGAACGGGTTTGTTCATAGACTATGGTCAAGTCCCTTTTTACACAGGGCAATTTTTGTATTGCTTTAAAAACCGACAATGTCTTTCACACGAGTAAACACAATTGCCGGAGATTTGCTTGTTTCTTTTTAATGTTTCTTGGTTTTGAACGCACACTATTCTTCACTCCGATTATATTTCAACTTTATATTTCATGCTTTTATTTATTTTCTGAGTAGACCGATAGCTAGTCTTATTTTTCAAGTCAATTAACAAATTTATTTTCTGAGTATGTTTAGCTTTCAATTCAATATTCACTCAACAGAGATCATACTGCACTTTACATACACGGATTAAGGAACAAATAGTTAACATTTTGTTTGCAATTTCCATGCACATGTCCAGAAAAAAAAAAAACAATGGGATCACAAAATTGTACGCCCAGTCAATGTCCATGTAGTGAAGCGAATACCGTTCATGGCCAACGTCCATTAAACAGTGAGGAAAAAGCACATTTTGTGAAGTTCAGTTTCCGCTTAGTGCGCTTAGGCCAGGCGCGCACATGCATTTTTTTCCGAAACGAAATAGTTTAATCACTAATTGAACGATGATCGCTCACATAAGCAACTTCAAAATCAATCCAAGAGATAAACCAACACACAGACAACATATTGATTTAATGTGCGCGCAATGACATTATAGTTCGGTGTGATTCAAACTGAAGAACTTATTTGGGGCGATCGTTCGATTTGTGCCAAAACAAAAACTTATAAGTTGCTCGAATCGCGGACTGAATAGTTTTTGCATGTGCGCACACTCTCATATAAGTCCATGGTATTCAATTTAGCAACCAAACTGTTGCAAAACTGTATGTTGCATATGTGCGCGCCTGGCATTATAGCTCATAGAATTTCATATGAATACATATTTTGCGGCGCAGTGTCGAGCAGTTCCTCTATGGTGCAGTTCCACTCAATGCGGTTTGTCTTCTCAAATTGCTTTTTTGTAGATCTAAATAAAAAGCTGATTTTTTTCACCAACCTCCGTTTACTTATAACTATCAATAAAAATTGAACACAAAACGAATATTGCTCTTAGTTAGTCAAAACTAAAAGTAAAACCGAATTCATTCCATAGATATTGATATTTTTTTTCAAAATCGAAATCGAAATTTGTTAAAATTGATTAACTGACATTAGGGGTATGCAAAATTGCAGATATAGGTGGAATTTTAGACGTACTCCAGAAAATAATTGAGCAAAGAATATAGTTCTTAATAATAAAAGTCAGAAACATTTCAGAAGAACAGCTTATAATTTATTAAAAAATGGTATTATCTAAGATCTTAGAAATATAAACTGGTCAACTGTAAAAAAAAAAAGAAAAAAAAAGACTCAAAAAGATCGATTTGTCTTACGAATGAAATTAAAAATTATACCACTCCATGAACACATCCATCATAATTCAACCCAATTTACCAACAAAACTAACAAAATCAAATTCGACACTCGAATAAACGTCATCTAGCCATCCACCGTAGCTTCTACTTTAGCTTTTTATCGACCGTAGCGAATTGTATGTAAAGAGCTACGACGGATAAACTTACGGCGGATAAAATTCCCAATAAAACACAGCTATTGATTGCTTAGAAGCTGTTAGTTGTTATCAGTTATTAGTATCACAATAAGAGAATTGCATCACGTGCACATAATGAAGATGTGCTATGCACAGACCGGACACTGGGGATTTGGGGATTCCGTGGGGATTTTGCCAAGAAAGATTGTTTCGTTGGGGATTTTGTCCATGTGTAATATGTCTGTGGGGATATTGGCTAGTTGGATTTTATTTTTTAGTGATTTTGTCTGATAGGGATTTTTATTTTTGGGGATTTCGTACGACACCAAAATTAATTTTTCGTTTAACGTGTATTTCCAAGCAATAAATTTTCAAAGCGGTTTTGACATCTAAAATAGCTATTTATTTTATTCCTCAGTTAACTTCTTATTTCGTTCTAAAATGAGCAGATAACTTTATTCCTAGATTAAGTTGTATCTGACTGTTGAAAAACTGATTTTTGCTCTATCTGTAGAATATGTACTAATTGACTGCTTAACTGACTATTGAAAAATTAGCCCTAAGGGAAACTTATTTTGTATACATAATCTTAACATATTAATTACTAACATGACTATGTATTTGTTTTCTTCGCATGATTCACTACTTGAGCATATTTGTTTTGGGGATATTGGCATGGGGATTTTTATCGTGTGGATTCTTTCTTTGAGGATTTTGATGCTGGGGATTCTTTCTTTGGGGATTTTCAATTTGGGGATTTAACTTTGGGGATTTTCTCTTGGGGAAAATGTCACCAACCCTTAAGTTTAAATGTTTAAAAAGGGAGCAGCGTATATTAACAAAAAAATAATACCTTTTTGATAAAATAAATTAAAATTTCGAAACCCTATTACTAAAAATTCACTATCTACTACTTCACGAGTTGCTTAAAAGTAAATATAAGAATATTATTAACGAAAAATAAACTAAATGTAATACGAGTAGATACGCGTAGTGACATATCTAAATATTCTGCCAACGGAGATTACAGTTTGTATGTAAGTAGAATTTCAATTCTTGTAAGCCTACGCCAATCCACGTTTCTTAATATTTTAAATCACTCGATAATCTACGATTTATCTTATCTTTTGCCTTATTTTGTTTATATTGATCTACATATATGTACATATAATCAACTTGATTTTATGTTAAGGATCTTATATAAAACAAGCCTATTTTATAATTCTTTCTTATTTTTGTCAATATGATCTAAATTCACAATAAGGGGTAGTGGTTTTTTTTTAATTATGAGCGTGGGTTATAACTACCCTTAAAATGCTTTCACACAGTGCAAGCGATTAGGAAAATGGGATTAAGTTTAGACGGGAAATACCGATGCACATTGTTCTTAAATGTTTGGATATCGCAATGAGAGGGAAAAATTCAGTCAGGTTAAGCATTCCACATTTGTGTGGCGCGGCTAAAGAAGGAATCTCTATATTTAACAGAACGTCAGAGGCTGGGCTCAAGGGCAAAACTAAAATTAAAACCGAATTCATTCCATAGATATTGATATTTTTTTTCAAAATCGAAATCGAAATTTGTTAAAATTGATTAACTGACATTAGGGGTATGCAAAATTGCAGATATAGGTGGAATTTTAGACGTACTCCAGAAAATAATTGAGCAAAGAATATAGTTCTTAATAATAAAAGTCAGAAACATTTCAGAAGAACAGCTTATAATTTATTAAAAAATGGTATTATCTAAGATCTTAGAAATATAAACTGGTCAACTGTAAAAAAAAAAGAAAAAAAAAGACTCAAAAAGATCGATTTGTCTTACGAATGAAATTAAAAATTATACCACTCCATGAACACATCCATCATAATTCAACCCAATTTACCAACAAAACTAACAAAATCAAATTCGACACTCGAATAAACGTCATCTAGCCATCCACCGTAGCTTCTACTTTAGCTTTTTATCGACCGTAGCGAATTGTATGTAAAGAGCTACGACGGATAAACTTACGGCGGATAAAATTCCCAATAAAACACAGCTATTGATTGCTTAGAAGCTGTTAGTTGTTATCAGTTATTAGTATCACAATAAGAGAATTGCATCACGTGCACATAATGAAGATGTGCTATGCACAGACCGGACACTGGGGATTTGGGGATTCCGTGGGGATTTTGCCAAGAAAGATTGTTTCGTTGGGGATTTTGTCCATGTGTAATATGTCTGTGGGGATATTGGCTAGTTGGATTTTATTTTTTAGTGATTTTGTCTGATAGGGATTTTTATTTTTGGGGATTTCGTACGACACCAAAATAAATTTTTCGTTTAACGTGTATTTCCAAGCAATAAATTTTCATAGCGGTTTTGACATCTAAAATAGCTATTTATTTTATTCCTCAGTTAACTTCTTATTTCGTTCTAAAATGAGCAGATAACTTTATTCCTAGATTAAGTTGTATCTGACTGTTGAAAAACTGATTTTTGCTCTATCTGTAGAATATGTACTAATTGACTGCTTAACTGACTATTGAAAAATTAGCCCTAAGGGAAACTTATTTTGTATACATAATCTTAACATATTAATTACTAACATGACTATGTATTTGTTTTCTTCGCATGATTCACTACTTGAGCATATTTGTTTTGGGGATATTGGCATGGGGATTTTTATCGTGTGGATTCTTTCTTTGGGGATTTTGATGCTGGGGATTCTTTCTTTGGGGATTTTCAATTTGGGGATTTAACTTTGGGGATTTTCTCTTGGGGAAAATGTCACCAACCCTTAAGTTTAAATGTTTAAAAAGGGAGCAGCGTATATTAACAAAAAAATAATACCTTTTTGATAAAATAAATTAAAATTTCGAAACCCTATTACTAAAAATTCACTATCTACTACTTCACGAGTTGCTTAAAAGTAAATATAAGAATATTATTAACGAAAAATAAACTAAATGTAATACGAGTAGATACGCGTAGTGACATATCTAAATATTCTGCCAACGGAGATTACAGTTTGTATGTAAGTAGAATTTCAATTCTTGTAAGCCTACGCCAATCCACGTTTCTTAATATTTTAAATCACTCGATAATCTACGATTTATCTTATCTTTTGCCTTATTTTGTTTATATTGATCTACATATATGTACATATAATCAACTTGATTTTATGTTAAGGATCTTATATAAAACAAGCCTATTTTATAATTCTTTCTTATTTTTGTCAATATGATCTAAATTCACAATAAGGGGTAGTGGTTTTTTTTTTAATTATGAGCGTGGGTTATAACTACCCTTAAAATGCTTTCACACAGTGCAAGCGATTAGGAAAATGGGATTAAGTTTAGACGGGAAATACCGATGCACATTGTTTGGATATCGCAATGAGAGGGAAAAATTCAGTCAGGTTAAGCATTCCACATTTGTGTGGCGCGGCTAAAGAAGGAATCTCTATATTTAACAGAACGTCAGAGGCTGGGCTCAAGGGCAAGATGATGAGCATTCCTAAAAGCACGGGTATTATGATTAAATACTTTTAGGGAAGGAATGCTTGCATATGTGTCTTGAACAAATATGGCAGTTGAACTTAATATTTAAGCTTCGGACGATTGTAGGATTTATATTCCACAACCAGATCAGAACAGGAAAAATATTTCTTGAATTGTCTAAGAAAACCCCTACACTTTGCTGGTAATTCCATAAAAGGTGCTTGTGTACGTTGATCGGTTTATCGATGGAATCGCTGCTCATTAGCAAAAGCATTTTGGGAGGATCCCGGTTCAACGACAGAAGAGTTTTTAAAGCATTAAATTCTACGCGGTTTTTTATTTCCCATTTGACAATGCTGTCCAGATCAGAATTTCATAAACTTAACATACACTAAACCAAATTTGGTGGTGATATTGATAAGAATGTAGGTAGAATTGAAGAAAAGGTTAATTAATTAATAATAATTGTTAATTTGACGACTAAATCGTTAATTTTCTAAAATGTTTAGTTAAGTTGTTAAATCCACATAAATTTGTCAAATTGAATCATACGTAATCTTAAAATTTAATGGTAAACGATTCTTCAAATGAAATAAACGTATTTTTCATTTTAAGAATAAATTCTTCAATTTGACTATATTTGGTCTTCATTTTCAAATTAAATTTTCTTCGAATTGAAAAAAAAAATCTTCACATTTTCACACCTATGTTTTTAAATTGATAAAATATTCTTCATTGTGACTACTTTTAGGCTTCAAATTGATGAATTTTCTGAATTTCCACATCAAAGTTTCTTCAAATTGAAATAAATTCTTCATGTTTACGCACATAAATTTTTGAATTGAAAAAGTTTTCTTTAATTTGATGAATTGTGGCCATTGAGTTTTGTTCACTTCCACTATTGTATATGAAACCTACAATACTACTATGAGATTTTTTAGCTAGTAGTTCCGTTGATAAGGGCGCTAGTTCCTCTTTTCTTGATAGTGAATTGTTGATATGGAAGAAGTAAAGGAAGAAAGACGATCGACAGTTATTAGTTCTGACAACAGTATAAAGGGTAAGGGAGAAAACCGAATAAGCTGTTTTTGCCATGGCAACCTTCAAAATATGGGGGGTATAAATAAATTATATCAAGGCTATTGCCGTATACATGAATTTGAAGTAAGAATGTATATGGATATACATGCATGTATAGGTTATTATAGAATTTATTTTAAATTTTTCTTTCAAATTTTAGATGTATGGTGGATTTTAGGATTTTGAATTGTAGCAACGTTGCTAATTTTCAGTTTTTCTATGCGAAAATAGCAAAGCAATGTTGAGATATTTCAATATGTTTTGTTTGGGTAGGTAGATGTGTACCCAGATACCCACCTACATACAATATGTATGTACATAGGTACTTTTTGTTCTTTGTCAAATATAATATCTATTGAGAATAATTTAATTTTTTCTCCAGATAGTTTTATTAGGAAATAAAGTAGGCATACCCAGGTAGTATTTTTTTAATTTTTTTTTTGACTAGCGATATTATAAATTTAGGTACTATATTACAAGTTGTGGATTCGAAACAAATCGAACTAGAGATTTTGATCAAACTTGACATTACGATGATAGCGAAGACGAAAAAATGGGTCCACAATTCCGTCTCTGTGTCTGTATGTCCTCGAGTTTACAGCCTAAACGTTTTTTTTCAGAAACATGTCCCCAGTTTTTCTCTCAGCTTTTTTAAGACGAAAAATGACAGTACCTACCTACCTGCCATACTTTCATTTTGACCAAAAAGGTAAATATTATTTTTCTCAAACCAATTTATTTCTAACAATCAAACATGACATTACGATCATAGAGAACATCAAAAAAGTGGATTCCGTCTGTCTGTCATTCTGCCAGTCTGCCTGTCCTCGAGTCTACAGTCTAAATGCTTTTATAGATTTGCTACAAACTTGGTACATATTGTTTTTTCGGTAATATGCCCACACGTTTTTAAATTTTTTTTTTAAGACGACAAATAACAGTAGCTCCCATACATTTTTTTTTGGCCAAAAACAAAAATATTATTTTTCTCAAAAACGGCTCCAACGATTTTTATAAAGAAAATGAGTTCATTATTGAAGGGAAAGGGTACCTTTTAATAATTTTTTTTTTGAAAAAAAATTGTTTTTTGGTACCTCAAGTAAAACCATTTTTTTGGTTCTCGATTTTTTCGGAAACGATTAATCTGATTTTTTTAAATTTTTTACGCAGAAGCTCCTAGAAAGCTTAAACACTATTGTATACAAAGATTTAAAAAAAAATTTCGAAAACGACTTAATAGATTTTTTCGAAACTTCGTATTTAGTACTTTTTTGACATTATCTTGAATAGTTAAAAAAACTATTTTTCTAAAATAAAAAACAACGGTACCTCCCATACAGAGGTATGGGAGGTACCGTTGGAGTACGGCTCCAAGAATTTTCCAAAAAAAATGTGTTATTAAATTTTATTTTATTTTTTGGATTTAAAAAAAAAAAACAATTTTGCAAAATTAAATATTTTGACGATTTTTTTTATATTGTTGAATACCCATTAAAAAAAAAATAAGTAAAAAACGACTTTAAAAAAATTGTTAATACATATTAACAAACAATTCTTATTTGAAAATTCGTCAACTCGATTTTATACGAAATTACTTATCACATCTGAATTTTCAAAAAAATTAAGTTTTTTTTCAAAATCCAACAAATTATTAATATATAAAAAAAAAAAATTGTCACAAGAGCAATTTTTTTTGCACAACGATTAACAGAAATCGCAAATTTTAACTGTTAAATTATTTTCATGTTTGTGCATGGTAAAAAAAACTTTATTTTATTGAGTAGGGACCGTTGCACACAAGTGTATACCTGAATCTTTGAATATTCTATCTGCCCGTAGAATAAAAAACACACACACACAACCAGCTCCTACTCAACAAAAAAATCCTCATAAAAAAATCAAAAAAACCTATGAAATACATTGTTTTCCTTTCCTCCTCTAACTTATAATAAATTTTGTATATATTTTTCTCAGCAATCTATTATCACGCTACTCTTCTTCATATTTGCTTTTCTTTGCACACCAACACTACCTAACCTCCGATTTGGTAGTGGAACTCATGATGAGTAGTGGACCTTATTGCAGACTGGATGAATTTCGTCGTCATGATAGTCCTATTAATATCTATATACAATGCTTCCATGGAATATTCCAGATAAACTATTTTGTTTTTTCTTTATTCATTCCGGAACGTTTGGAATGCATTCTTTTTATTCCATGTTAAACACGGAATGAAAAATATTGTCGAAATAACCCTCTCATATGAAAGCAAAAAATGACATCAGATAAAGACGAAAACCGAGTAAGATGCCAGATATAACGATCAGGAAAACGCATCAGGAAAAGTTGACACAGTGAGTGTGTTTCTTTATTTATTCCGGATAAGGAATAGAATGGATGGAGAAGACGAAATGTTTATCTAGAATATCCAGAATGGAATGAATAAAGAAACAAAAATTCTCTCCGGAATAGAAAAGAAAAAAGATGACATCAATCAGCTCTTTTAAAGTGTTGTGATGATGACAAGAAAATAGATATCTCTATGGAAAATAGTAAAAATAAATTATTATTAATTTATTAATTCATGAAAAGTCACATTTATTTGTTATTTATATATTTATTTCAATAATAAAAATATAAACAATGTTTAGTCATCCATTTTGTTTACACACTTGTTTTTCGTCTTTGGCTGCTGTCACAATCAGTATGAAAGTGAATATTTTTTCCTGATGGTCGTTTATAGCAAACAGTTGGCAAGCCTAACTTCTAGTCTGCCATCAAGTTTTACTGATTGAAACACACACGAAAAAGTTTTTCGTCCACGTTTCTGTCAGTGGAATGAGAGAAATTGGAACCCAAATCATTGGAATGATTTGTTTCAATATATGTCAAATAGCAATCAGCTGGCACGAAAAATGAATTTTCATCAGGAAAATAATTAAATACATTTTGAACGAAAAATAATTATTTAATTTCAAATATTTTTCCCAAAAAAAAAATTATCTGAGTTATTTGTCATCGATTAGTGTAGCGTGAAAACATTATAAATTATCCATTAGAACTTTGTTCCTGTTTCGTTTTCCTGATCGCTATAACTGGCCCCTAAGTAAACAAAACGGATGAGCAAACATTTTTCATATTTTTATTTTTGAAATAAATATTTAAATAATAATTAAATGCTAGTTTTCATAAATAATACTCGTAAAACAATAATATTTCATTTTTACTATTATTCATATAAAAGATACCACAACACTTTCAAACGGCTGATGTCATCTTTTTCTTTTCTATTCTGGATAGTATTTTTATTTCTTTATTCATTCCATTCTAGATACTCTGGATAAACATTTCATCTTTTACACCCATTCTATTCCATATTCGAAATAAATAAAGGAGCACACTCTGTATGTCTATATTGGTTCACATTCGTCAAACATACTGTCAAACACAAACAAGTCACACCAAAATTGGAAACTTTTGTACGTTTCACCCCCACATTTGGCACTCTATCCAGAAATAGATGTGAAATCGAAAACAAAACACACACAAATTACTAATACTACGTTTCCACCGACCATTAAACCGAGATTTAAGTAGATCTAGCTAAATTTCCTACAAATCTTGATGATTTACCATACAAATTTTAATCTTCTCAGATGAAGATTTAAAATGAATCTCATTTAAATCTTCAATCGAACTACCCTATTTCCATATCGAAATGAACATATTCTCTTCGGTTGACACAGCTGAAGCTGCCTGTCTCACTTCTACATCATAAGAGAAAATGAAAAGATATATGCACTTTGAATAGTGCTGTCAAAATTAATCTACTTTTGGAGTGGTGGAAACATTTTTTGAGATTAGTAAATCTACAATAAATTAAAGTTCGGTGGAAACGATCTTGTGTGCGTTTATATCAATGTGTCTATTGGAAGATGAACGGAAAAGTTACGTGTGTAGGCAAATGTGAATGACAGCACGGTCATCGAATCTATTTATTTATTTATTTATCAAACTGTCAAACATTACTTTTAATAGTTCAGCAATTTGGATCAAATATTTGAACCACGTTTCAAAGTGGGCCTGCCACAAAAATTTTGTAGTTATAACGGGTTATCCATTTTGCGGTTTCAAAAGTAAACGTAAATAAAACACATATAAAATATATTTTTTCATGATATTTCTTTTTTATTATAAAGTTTGAACGTTGACATTATGTGTGAAATACTACATCATTTAAATGACCACATATTCGCTCGAGTTGTGTGGTATGTGGCAATGTCTTGTTGAAACCACATATTCTCCAAGTCGTATTCTTCAATAGCAGGCAAAAAAAAGACGGTTATCATATGACCATAACGCTTCGAATTGACGGTGACAGTCGTTCCATCGTCGTTTTCGAAGAAGTAAGGTCCAATCACACCTCCGGACCAAAGAGCTCACCATACAGTGACTTTTGGTGGATGTAATGGCCTCTCTTCAATTACTTGAAGATTCTCAGAACCCCAAATACGACAATTTTGTTTATTAACATACCCACCGAGTGAGAAATGTGCTTCGTCGCTGAAGAAAATTATGTTCGAAAAATCACCGTCCACCGCCTGTTGTTCAAGCACCCATTCGACGTATCTACGACGTTGTGAATGGTCAGCTGGCTTCAGTTATTGAGTGAGCTGGACTTTATATATGGATGCAGGTGTAGATCCAAATGCAAAATCCGCCATTATGTGCAGTAAGACAGTCCTAATTCCTGAGAACGACGAGGAATCGAAATATTCGGGTCTTCGGCAACACTTTCACTTACAGCAGCGATATTTTCAGTGGTACGAGCGAAGCGATGATGCACAGACCGTACAATATCTGTAACCATTCCAGTCTCTTCAAATTTCTTCACAATTTTGCCAATTGCTTGCGTAGTTAGACGATTATGTAATCCATAATCTCCTCTTAAAGCACGATATATGGCTGTGGCATCATCACCATTTTTGTAGTAGGTTTTAAAATTTTTATGCGTTGTGCGATAGTTAAGCGAAAAAAAAATTGGTTTAACAACTTAGTTTGACAGATGTCGAATTCCAGCCCTATACTTTTGAAACCGCAAAATGGATAACCCTTTATTTATGTTGTTATAATAATTGTTAAACAAGTGACAATGGACCGAAAATTTCATCGAAGATTTGGCAAAAGAAATGATTCACAATGCTCAAGAAAATAAGACAAGTTTCACTTTAACTATTTCACAATTCAATGGGATGAATCTTTTCACGAAGAGATTTAATAAAATAGTATTGATGTTAACTGATTTTTAATAACTTTATCTATTAATTAAACATGACGTGACGACATGAATTGTGTATCCTTCTCATAGTTTGACACTAATTTAAATTCTTAAAAAATAAGAACTCTTCAACTCACGTATCGTTTTCGTATCACATCCATTGTGTTTAGAGAATAAACAATTCTTACAAATGCATGGTTTCGGATTTGACAGCGGACTTAGGATTCTTTGTATTACTGGTCTACGGTTGTCAACATGACATATTTTTGGTAGATTTAATTTGTTTTTTCAATAAAATATTAGTTAATAAAGAAAAAGTTTAATTTAAAAAGTTCCAAGTGATATTTGGAACAGTGTTTGTTGTTTTATTAAAAAAATATAAAGAAGTAGATTGTTTGTCTGTTTTAAAATATAATGACGTTTGTGTTGCCGTTGCATGGAACATTTTACCTCCGGCATTGTATATAGATATTAATAGTACTATCATGACGACGAAATTCATCCAGCCTGGAATAAGTTCTACTACTCATCATGAGTTCCACTACCAAATCTGAGGTTAGGTAGTGTTGGTGTGTTATGAAAATGCGTATGAAGGCAAATAGTGTGATAATAAATTGATGAGAGAAATATATAAAAAATTTATTATAAGTTAGAGGAGGAACGGAAAACAATTTATTTCATAGGTTTTTTTATTTTTTTTATGAGGATTTTTTTGTTGAGTAGGAACTGGTTGTGTGTGTGTTTTTTTTATTCTACGGGCAGATAGAATGAAAATTGTTTGATGACTGTAGGGAATATTTAAATATTCAGGTATACACTTGTGTGCAACGGTCACTACTCAGTAAAATAAACTTTTTTACCAAATGAACAAACATGATAATAATTTAAGAGTTAAAATTTGAGATTTCTGTTAATCGTTGTGCAAAAAAAAATTTTCTTGTGACAACTTTTTTTTTATTTTATTTCATTTTGTTTCTGAGAAAAATAAGATTTTTCTTTTTGGCCAAACAAAATGTATGGGAGCTACTGTTATTTGTCGTCTTAGAAAAAAATTAAAAAACCGAAAAAAAAACAATATGTACCAAGTTTGAAGACAATTTATCAAAGCGTTTAGGCTGTAGACTCGAGGACAGACAGACAGACGGAATTAGGGGACCCATTTTTTCGTTTTCGCTATCATCGTAATGTCAAGTTTGATCAAAATCTCGAGTTCGATTTTTTTCGAATCCATAACTTGTAATATAGAACCTACATACATATATAATATCGCTAGTAAAAAAAAAAATAAAAAAATACTGCCTAGGTATACCTACTTTATTTCCTAATAAAACTGTCTAGAGAAAAAATTAAATTATTCTCAATAGATATTATATTTGAAAAAGAACAAAAAGTACCTATGTATGTACATACATATTGTATGTAGATGGGTATCTGGGTACACATGTACCTACCTAAACAAGACATATTGAAATATCTCAACATTGCTTTGTTATTTTCGCATAGAAAAAGTGAAAAGTAGCAACGTTGCTACAATTCAAAATCCTAAAATCCACCAAATATCTAAAATTTGAAAGAAAAATTTAAAATAAATTCTATAATAACCTATACATGCATGTATATCCATATACATTCTTACTTCAAATTCATGTATACGCCAATAGCCTTGATATAATTTATTTATGCCCACCATATTTTGAAGGTTGCCATGACAAAAACAGCTTATTCGGTTTTCTCCCTTACCCTCTATATTGTTGTCAGAACTAATAAGTTTTGACCATCTCCCTTGCTTTTTTTCGTATTTGCCTCTACATTTACTTCGTCCACATAAACAATTCAATATCAAGTAAAGAGAAACTAGCGCCCTCATCGACGGAACTACTAGCTAAAAAATTCAGTCTCGTAGTAGTACTATAGGTTTCATATACAAAGCCTCCGGTAAAGAAAAGGTAATCACAGCTGCCAAGCGTACAAAGTAAAAAATGTTCATAACCCAGTTCGTTTCATTTTCACGGGATGAAATATGAGTCATTTAGCATAATAAAACGCGGCTAATAAGCCCTGCACGCGAGGGGCCCAGGTTCGAATCCTGCTGGTGTACATTTTTTTTTTTTTTTTTTGTAAATAATGAAGTTAAATGATAAAAAATAAATTGCTAAGCTTATTTGATAGCTATGAATTTTAGTTCGAAAACATTAATTTATGTTATTATATAATGTATCTACTGTTACTAAGTTTAATTATATTCAATCATCGATTACTGTGCCGATGAGAAAATTACGTGAAATTTTTGGGAGAAACAACGATGTGTACGTAATAGACCCAAGCATGACCACAACGTACTGCAAGATCGGCTGAAAACATTACTGCTGCTCAAGGAAGTGTTCAAAACAATTCATCAACCTCAATTCAACGCCGTGCTCAGGACCTTGGTCTTCAAAGAACAACTTTGGCCACAATTTTGTACAAGGATTTGCATTTGATTCCATTTAAGATTCAGTTGTCACAAGAGCTTCTTCCACAAAACCATCTACGCCGCCGAACACATGCCAATAGGATGTTACAGCTAGTCCATGACAACCCCAATTTTCATAAAAAAATCATTATGAGTGACGAGGCACATTTTCATTCGAATGGATATGTGAATAAACAGAATGGTCGGTTCTGGGCAATGGAAAACCCTCAAATTATTCATCAGTCACCTTTGCATCCATTAAAAGTTACAGTCTGGTGTGCAATTTGGTCAGGAGAAATCATTGGCCCTTACTTCTTTGAAAATGAAAATGGCGGAACGGTAACTTTGAAGGGGGAGCGATATCGTGATATGATTGAAAACTTTTTAACGCCACAACTGCATGCTTTGGGCTTGATTAACGTGTGGTATCATCAACAAGACTGAGCCACATCGCATACAGCGAGGATTACAATGGCATAACTCCGAGACCTCTGTCCACAACAAGTTATTTCAAAAAATGGTGATGTTGATTGGCCTCCACGGTAACCTGATATGACTGATTCGGACATTTTTTGTGGGGATTTCTGAAAAGCAAGGCTTATGCACACAAACCAAAAACGCTTGAGCAACTCAAACAAAATATTCGTGATGAAATTAATGAAATGTAAAATGTGTGATAATGTAGTGAAAAATGTGCTTAAAAGGGCTCGCCTTTGTGAGATTAACAGAGGCAGACATTTACCTGATATTGTATTTGATACATAATTGCCGACATTAAATAAAACATTTATCAATATAAGATCCATTGTCTTTCATTTAGTCAAAAATTATAAACAGGCAAAGTAGTATATCTTCCCGGCGGACACCCTGTAATTAATTTACAAAACATAAACACAATAGGTGTATTCAAGATCCTGTGTATCTGGTCTTGTATCATAGTAAAACTGTAGCATTTTTTTTGCACTACAACAACAAAATATACTGAATGTCAAAATCTTACACTTTTACACTTTTACAATACCCGAACCCTATTGTAACAGAAAAATACAAGGTTGTAAGATTTTTTTAACACAAACTTAAGCCTTCTTCAGAACAAATGTGAAACAGATTTTGACATTTGCTTCAGTGTTGCTACAGATTAGTAAAGGTGTTCACAGTCTGTTGTAAAAAAAATAAAATTTTATAATTTTAAAAGACTTGCTACACCAGATCGTGAATACCAGTAATAATTGTTTTCATCAAAATTCAAACCCTACAAATGCTTTTTTGTCTCGTTAATTAGCATTTTACTAGTTAACTTAAGGTTTAATATTTATGAAAAGGTAGTAGACTACTATTTTTGTTTATAGTAAATTGTTAACTAGTATCGTGTTAAGGCTTTAGTAATAGGTTGTTTAAAATATTGCGCCAAGAATTTTAATAATATGGAAAAATAAACTATACGATGTAAGGAAGTGATCTAGAGTGGATATGGGATATGATGTAGTCGGCCAAGGAAGTGCAGTAAAGTTTAGAGAGTCATTTTTTGTTTGCTTTTAGGGGCAATGCCTAACTTTGGCAACAGCAATGAAGGTGACGTAATACGTCACTAATGGATAAGGGAAAGCCGAGTAGCCACCACTACGAAATCACAACATCCGACGTGAAAGAATGTGATTAGTGATGCAGCTAAAGCTGAGTGTTTTTTTGTTTGATTCATTGTTTATTGTGTATTTGTTTCTGACACGAATTTATTTTTAAGAGCAGACTGTGGAAGCAGATATTCCCACTCCAGAAAGATGAGCTAACAGGTTAAAAATGTGTCAGACTCTGACTTCCCAAGGAATGCCTTAATCATATTCCACCGCTATTTACATATGCTTGTGAAATATTAAGCGCAATAATCTAACTTTCTCCAAAATTATGTAAATATTTGTGTCATTGTACTGTGGGATATATACCATCAAATCACCAGACCTATTTCTACGAAAATCATACTGCCAGCGTTTGTTTAGCTGATAATTAATCAGGGTTTCCATGGCCTTGGAAAGAAGGGACGCAAGTCGGACGCAAGAAGATTCTCCTTTTTAAGGGACAGGCTGGACAAATGCTGTTTTCCATCCACTCGAAAAAGACCAGTAGAAGTGGCCTGATAAAAAAGCTTACGATTTTCTTACTGTTTTTTATTTGAATGCTTCATTTAGCATAAAACAAAACTTTTTACCCTTTTAATCAATTTGTAATTATTTTTAAAGTTGTTTTTTTTTTGCTTCAGTGAATAAGTGGAATAAAAAACAGCCAACAAAATGAATTTTCTTTCTTTGTTAGTAACTTTCTGACCATTATTGCAAGCAAGTTGATGGATAACATGCAGTTTAATATATTTTTTCTTGCAATTATAGTACTAAGGCAAGTTATGTATTCGTAAAAAAATTTGTTTTTCTAACAATCAAACATAACATTACGATCTTAGAGAACACCAAACAAGTGGGTGTCGCAATTCCGTCTGTCTGTCTGTCAGTCTGTAGAACGATCTACATCCTAAACGGCTGAACCGATTTGGTCCAAACTTGGTTCTTAAGCGATTGTCCAAAATAGATTTTTGAATCGTTGTTTTAGCCCCGAAAATAACGGTACCTCGAAAACGGCTCTAACGATTTTTATAAAAATTGGCGTGTACTTATACTACTTTGGTTATGGTCTATATTTTGGGCTAAAAAAAATTTTAAAATATTTTGTTATTAACGGTACCTGCCATACAACCATTTTATTGATTCCCGACTTTCTCATAAACGGCTCAACGGTTTTCTATAAAATTTTGTATACAGGAGCTCCTTCAAATTCTAAATAGTATTGTATTTCAAAATTTTTAAAAATAGTTTTTTTGTATTTTCGAAAATTCAATACGGGTGGACAATTTTTTCTGACATTTAGTCTTTGAATTTATAGTATTAAACCTTAAAATGTTCATACCAATTTTTTTTAGAAAAAATTTAAGTATTTTTATACATAAAAAATTAAGCGAAAAACGACTTTAAAAATACATTAAGCCGTTTCTATTAAGAATATTTTGCATATAATGTGATCGAACATAGGAGCAAGTACGTGCGATCCAGTCGTGCATTTTATTTTATTTTGCAAATCGAGATTCAAGTTGTTTTTGATGCTGAGATATATGAAGTGAGATAGTGAATTAAAATTCGTTGCACTACAAATGTATTGGTCTTAATTATATCTGAAGAGAAATCAAATTATATGCTTGAATGACTTTTAATTGGCTTAAACTATTCGAGTGTGTTATTAATTTTTTTCGGCCTCCTTTTATTACTTTTACATTTTGTATATAAATGAATGAAGGCTATATATTATTCAAAAAAAGGCATTAATTAGGTGCTTATGGTTTATTCATATCATTGGATATAAAGACTTCAGATTTTAATAAATCGAAGCGTTGAGGATAGCCTTGCATTTATTTTAATTTTAAAAAGAATTTTTTATTTTACGGCCTGAATTGAATAAGAAGTACACTTTCAATAATTGAAAAGCTAAAAGAAAACAGAAAAATACATTAATTAATCTTATTCATTGTTTGGTCCTCTTTTCTGCAGCATACATTGATCTGGTCAACGTTAGCATGATACAAACTTACAATTTTCTAATATTAACCTGTCTTACTAAAATATTTCTAATATCAAACACAGTTAACATACTTTAACTAGTTTCCTGATAAACATTAGTTGAACCCGCAAAAAGTGTTCAAAAACTAAGCAAACACAATTTTTGGCATTAAAAACTTAAAGCCTTATAAATGAAAAATTAAAATGGACTTCGGCTGGTCATATCATATGTATAATCTCTAATAACGGGCGGAATTTAGTGTATGTAGTCTTATAGTCAAAAATTGCGTAAAAATTATATTGCGCAAAATTTTAAACAACCTATTATTAATTCCTTAACACGATACTAGTTAGCAATTTATTATATACTCGTACATAGTATAGTCTACTTACTTTTCATAAATTTTAAATCTTTTGTTAACTAGTAAAATGCTAATTAAGCAGATAGCAAAATTGTGTTTATGGGTTGAAATTGATTATATGTTGATCAAAACCCAACATGTGCTCTAAATAAGTATTCGATGTTTATATTTTCATTTTTTTTTTTTAAATTTTGCACCCGCTCAAGGAATTATGAATACCCTTTATATGTTTGTAACACAGCGCGGGTATACGGTGAAAGCAGAGAAAAAAGAATAGGAAAGATGTGTGGCGCAACGTTTTGAGACTAGAGCTGGTTGTTGTTATCATCATTTTAACTTCATTATTTACAAAAATAAAAAAAAAATGACACCATTAGTACTCGAACCTGGGGATCCTGCGTGCAAAGCTGATATACTATCAGATTGACATGTGGATTTCGTACGATAAATAAAAAAAAAATTTAAGGTAGCCATTCGGTGATTTTAACCTTAGTAATATGTTAAGAAGATAATACGATACTAAATTCGTTTAAAATTAGCAAAATCCTCTTTTTAACCTAGTATCATACTAAAAATGATTTAACATATTACTAAATCGTTTAAAATTTGGCGCCATTAATGTTTTAAATGTAAATTTGTATGTATACAATTTTGGAGTCATTTAAAAAAATGATTTGCCTATTTACAGTAATTTATTAATATGTGACTTCAAAAAAATCACCAACCTGTTTTTCAAAAACCAATTTTTTTATATCGATATGTAATATTTTGTGTGCTAAAATGTGGTCCTATGGGAAGCACTGTTATAAAACGCAAAACTAAATATTTTATTTTCTGTAAGTGAACTTCGCTAATATAAGATCATACACGTTTTTTATCAGATTCTTGAACCCGCTGTTAGGAAAACAAATTCTTAACGGGTTTTCAACATTTGTAACGTAGGTATTTGTTGTCTTTTGCGTAGGGAAAATTTTGGTTGAGTATTCAAGAAAAGGTAAAACAACTAAAAAATTCAAACTTAAAAAAAAAATGCTTTATTCGTTGTCAAAATATCGAGTTTTAAAAAAAAATTGTTTCTATCCAAAAAAAGCCTATAAAAAATGTAGTCTTAAAATACCTACTGTTAAGACTTCTTAGTAGCTTCTACATACATAGAAAACATTCAAAAAAAAATTAACTGAACCGTTTTCCAGCACCACTAAAATAACCATTTTTCCCACAAAAAAAAAGGACAATTTTATTCTTTAATTAACTGATCTTTCTTACCTTTTTGGCTAAAGAAATGTGTGACAACAACTATTATTGTTGGACTTAAAAAGATATAAACAAATTTGTTGGCATATAGGCGAGAAAACATTATATACTAAGTTTAAAGAAAATCGATCTTACCATGTAGGCAGACAGAATTGTGTGATCCATTTCTTTGTCTTCGTTTCATCGCAACGTCAAGTTTGATTAAAATTTCGAAATCGATTATTTTACGAATGCATAAGTTGCCTTTTATAAGAGTCGGTAATCATCGACTGAAAATCATTGCGTCTTAGAAGGGTACGATAGCATCTAACTGATACTGATAAGCCCAACTATCATGCCTATGCGAAAAGCATTTTGGACTACAGGTCATAAAAATCTTCAATTTGGCTTAATCCATACAGTACACAAAAAACAAAAACAAAAATAATATTAAATTATTATTTGCGTTTTCTTCAAAATTAAAACTTGCCTTATAGTACCTATAATCGCAAGTAAAAATACGACACGATCGATTTCTGTCAAATTTGTATTTAGATTTCTGAGAAACTTTGTATTTCACAAAAAAAATGGATTTTATCAAAAAAGCCTCGAAGAATTTTGATAAAAATTGTGTCTGTTTTTAGATACGTGAAGTCCACTTTTAAGTATAAAATATTGTATTCTTATTAACGGCGCTTCCTATAGAACACATTTTCATTTTTCGACTTTCTCACTATTGGCTGAACCGATTAAAATTATTTTTTTTATGCAAATGCTCTATAAAATTATAAATAATATTGCACACCAAAATGTCATTAAGATATTTTTTGCGGTTTTTAAAAACTAAATAAAAAAATAAAGTATTTTATTGATTCTTTATTGTTTATGTATTTTGGTACATAGATTGCACTTGCACTCTTTAATAAAGTATCTTGTGATACACGACAATTTTTGTTTTATTATCAGGTGCTAGAACAAACAATGCAGATGGTCTTCTGATACGTGAACATACCAAATATAATTGACCATGGGAAAAACATGGATATTCCAGATTCAAACCACAAACTATCAAGGATTAGCCTTGTGAATTGTGATTTCTTAATGGTCATAGTGAATGCAAGACGAATGGAAATTGAATTCTTTTAAACTCAAACGGCATATCAGTTGGGATCATCGGGATCATCGGATTGAGAACTTCGTCACCTTCGAATTCCTTTGAGTATCGTCGCGTTAATCACATTGTTCATCAATTTACTTAGCACCGAACGCGTAACGTTGCACAGTTCTGGTTGGTTTATGTTTCGAAGCATGATTACTATGGAGCCAGGGTAAGCCAGGCACACTCAAGGAGCTTAAAAACTCAATTCTATAGTAGGAGGCTCCATCTTCATTTGTTACAAAGTTCCAATGATCTCATTCTGAATTATGTAGTTTAGGTCATATCTTTATTCTTAGCCGCTAAAATTGCTCGCTTAATTAACCATTCACTATTTTTGTAGTTAGAAATGATGTTTGAGAATACTTTATTCATAAGACGAACTTATCAAATTTGCAACCATACTTAACCATAGACAAAATTACGTTTAGCTGTCACTTGCGTTTTGTTATTCCATGTCATATGCGTTTTGATTATATAACGTATTCTAGTGACTTGTATTCTCTATGACGTTTTATGTCACGTCACAGGGGAACGCGGTCGAACGGGATGAAAAGTATCCTATGTCCGTCTCCGGGCTCTAAGCTACCTCACCAATTGTCAGCCAAATGGGTTCAGTCGTTCTTGAGTTATTTTTAGTGTAACTAACACGACTTTCTTTTATATATATAAAATAAAATATATATAGATATAATGACCGTTTTCCACCTAAATGATTTTATATTATTTTTTCTTACATATGTACATATGCATGTATATACATACATCAAAACTTTCATGATTTAACTGTTTATTTAACAATTACTTTAAAATTAAATTTAAAATTAATGAATTTGTCTTATTTAAAAGTCATTCAATCAATGTTATGGTACTTCTCACTTTGTAAACATTGCTTTCATATCCTGACTGTTTTATACAAACATTCAAAACGCAATAACGAGCAAAATGGCACAAAAGGATACCAGAGTTGCACTCCAATGTGCATTCCCAACCAAGTCTCAAAAGAATACATAATATGTTTGTACATACATATAATTGTATACATAATATCAAAAATACCCTGGCACATTTTTTTTCTGCATATGGTACAAGTACAAGGATAGGGGAGGTTAGGTAACTATTAAAAAAATAGCAAAATGCTTCCATTTCTAGAGCACAGTGAACTATAAAAATATGGCAAGAAACAACTTTATATTCTTTTATGCGTTTAAAAAGATCTCTTCTACACAGGGCTGCACTATATACTTTGCTCTTATCCTCTTCATGTTTTCATTCAAAAAGTTATCTTACTCTTGGCATGGTCTGATAACCTCTGCTGTATTATATCCCTACTCTTGATTCTTGTGCGGTTTTCTACAAAGACAAAGTTCAAGGACTACCAGCTTTTAATTTCGTATAACTTTTGTAAAGAGTATTCAAGCTGATTTTAAATACTAAAAACATCAAATTTATTTAAATTAGGAACAAAATATTATTGTTGCTGCTTTCATCATGGCTACTAATTGGTTATACATATTTTTTTTTTAATTAATTTAGGAAATTTCACTAGAAAGTTATTTTAAACTCAGCATTAATTGACAGATATGTTTGTTTATAATCTTATTTTGAAAAGTTATAACCTGCATCTTCTTGTTGGCAGGAATGACGCTTTAAAGCATTTTGGCGTCACATGTTTAGAAGTTCAGACTCAAAATTAGTATTTTTATAAATACCTACTAAATTTCTGTTTGAATATTCCACTTATTATTCACTACCACATTCCCTAGCGTTGCTACAGCTTTTCAACCTAACGGTAACAGTTTTTTTTATCAATTGTTTAACACATCCAGTGACAGCCCGAGGAAATTGCCTTTTTTCTTAACGATTCTTATGTCGCCCAGCGAGACAAGATAATTCACCAAACGTCAAAGACATAAAATGTCAAATATTTTTACTTACAATACACCTGCCCACCGCACAACATCCTCTTCTAGGTTAAAATAAAGGTGTGTAATAATTGTAATATTAAATTAAAGTGTTGTGTTTTACTTTGATTTTTAAAAGAAGTTGGAAAGTAATTTAAAGGCTTCTACGCCCAACATTTCAAAAGACTTCTAAGCCCAACATTTGGACCTTCTTGCTCAGGAAGAATTACAAAATTTTAACCAGGGATTAAAGTAAAATAATTGGATTTTGTAAAATGAGTGATAGTGTGTCAGCAACGAGGATTTTCAACACCGCCATTTTGCGGAGCAACTTCAAAGTGAGTAATTTTTGCTTATTTTCCTTTTTTTACTTTGTCAAATTATTACAATGGCAACTAAAAAACTTTTGATGAAATTAAAACAATAAAAAATGATATTGAAAAATTTGAGAATAAAAGTGTGTGTGTCAATGCAATTCAGGTTAAAAGTGGAATGAAGCTGTTCGAGAGAGTGTGGGTGTCAGCCTCTGCTATGTTCGATGACTATAAAGCAGGCATTCAGGAAGATGAAGATCCAAAACCTGGAGTGGATTTCACATACGAAACAATTAGGGACGAGTGCATCGCATATAGGGCAACCCTGGTAGAAGCGCTGGATAAATGCAAACAAATTGAGGTTAAGCCCATTTGCACAAAGGCCAATGAAATTCCGTTACCGGTTATCAAAATACCGGTGTTCGGTGGAACGATGGCATGGCCGAATTTTCATGATTTTTTCGTATCCCTCGTCGACAGTAAGGAAATTCTATCGGAAATTCTGAAGATGCATTATATGAAGACAAGCTAGACAGGTGATGCTGAGAAGCTGCTTTTAACGCTCTTTGGCCCACAATTACGACAAAGATAGGTACGATCATCCACGTGTCCTCGTTAATATTCAGCTGAACAATCTCTTAAATTTGTATTCGTTTACACAACAACGTGCGGAGTCGATTGGATATCTTCTGTACACATCAACATAAGTGATGTCAAGTTTAAAAATACAAGAAAAACATTTAGATCCTATACTGATATTTACTGCATTGCGGAAGTTACCTGCTAAACCTCAACAAATGTTGGAGGAAAAGCTGAATGAAAGGGAAAGACCCAAGGAATTGACTTCTTTCAAGAAATTCACTTCCTTCTTAGAGACCAGGTTCAGGACTTTGGAAGCAGTCCAACACGTCGAGGAGTTCCTCTCACAAGCAATTCTTTTTCACACAAGCTGATAAAGAAAAGCTGACCTGCAAAATATGCCAAAAAACAAACATGTATTTAGAAGATGTTCTAAGTTCCTGAAAATGAATATTGCCGATCGTTCAAACAAAATATTAGCCATTCACAGAATTTAGGCCAGGAACAGAGTGTAAGCCAAAATGCTCAAGCTGCAACTATGAACGCTGATGCACCTCCATTCCAGTGTTATAGTCCAAAACAATCTTCTTCCAATAGAGTTGGGTAGTTCCGGACATGTATAGTTCCTGGAACTATGTCTTCTGTCGGATACATTTCATTTCATTCCGAATAACAAAATCAAACATGTCCGCAGTTCCAACCTCAACAGACAAAATTGAGACAAGGAAAGCGAACATGTTTCAAGACACAAAGTGCGAACGAGCAATACAAAACAGTTCCAAATCCACAGACACCAAACAGAAGTAAAAGAACGAATTTTTTGTGGTTTGTGGGATAGATACAAAATAATGTCCGATCATACATTCATTATGTGTTTGAAATGAAAGAAGTATACTGCAACCGGACTAATAGTTACTTTGATTGCTTGTTAGTTCCATGTCTTTTAACTAGTTCTATATCCATAAAAGAAAAGAACTATGAATGTGGATACGGACATTCACAGTTCTTTTCATTTGTAGTTCCATTTCTATTATGGACATGGTGAGAGAATGAGAAATATTATGCACGTTTGTCTGGAATAAGAAAAAGGAATGTTTCTTGTTCAATTCAATTGTTTTCTTCGGTTTCGTTTGGTTTAGTTTTCTTCTGGTTGGTGACTGTTTACTGTTTTGTTTAATTAGGTAGATTATTAATTTATTTGTTGAAAGTTTATTTTATAAAGTTCATAGTTCAGTAAGGAACTATTAAGTTAAGTAAAGAAAAGTGTTTACGTTGGATTATTGGTAATTTTAAAGTATATCCATTTTGCATGAGATTTTTGTTGTCATTCCATTTTTGCAGTGTTTATTTATCTTGATTGTAAATGAATAGTTTCCAATTGGGTTTGATTTAAGTAGGATGTTTTATGATTGATTTTGATCGTCATGGAAGTTTGATTTGTTTTTATCTAACCCGTATATACGTATTTTATTTAGCTAAAATTAAAGTTAATGGGATCAATTCAATTTGCGTAGAGCTTCCTAAAGTTAATTAATTGTTTTTTAGAACCTATTTGAAAATATTTACTATTGAGTGAACCTACCTAGGTAGGTGAGTTCTTTTTTCAAATACCTAAATGAAAATCAGTGAGTGTTTGAGGCAAGGTTATTATTTTTTTCCTACATAGGTATGTACATAGGTATTTACTTTCAATTTTAAAATTTTAATTTCAAACTGAGAAGCATAACTTGAATAATACCTAGATAATATTAACCTTTTTTGGGGTTGTCGTTCAAATGAAATAGACTACATGTTCTTTTTGATCTTCACCCTTCTTCCATTTTCGCAAAAATAGTTTTACTGAAAAGTCAACTTTCGCCTCCCTTCCAGCGCCTTGCCGTTTTTCAGTCGTTTCGATTAACCGACAACTGTAATTAGGGCTTAAAATCATTCTACAGGAACAGTTTCTTAAATCATTTTTTACTTGCATAGTTATTGTTCAAGTTATACTTATGTACCTTTTAGATTTATTTGGAAATCATATTTTTTGGTTTTGCTTTTTTAAATAAATTAAAATTTTCATAGTGAGTTTCAAAGGTATCTTTTAAATTTTTGTTGTTTATATCTTTTCAAAACTAAGTTTGAATTTGACAAAATTACTTTTTATATTTGCTGATGTTATTTATTAAGGAAATCTGTATATTTCAAAATATCATTAAGTGGTTAATTAAAAAAATGGACCTAACTTTAAGATAAGAAAAAACCTATACATTTTAAAAATTAAGATAAGAATTATTTTAATATTCTTTGTGAACATTATTTAAAATACACATGGGTAAAAGTACATATTATTTGATTAAGGATAAAAATAAACAAATATTGTTAACAAATACACATTATTTTAGCTTTCAAAATACCATTTTAAAAATGTTTAAGAGATAGGTAGGTACCTAGTTAAAAAGAATTTTTAAATTAGTATATTAAGTTTTATGAAAATTGATTTTTAAGAAATCGTTTTAGTCAATTTTGCTGTTTACTCCTTATAAATGTTTTGTGTTTACAATCATTCTTTATATAAGGTTAATACTAATTTTCTATAGAATAATTGTGTAGGTAATTATGATTCCTTTAATTTTAATTCAAGAAATATAGTAGCCCAACTTCAAAGTCGACCAGATTAGGTATTAAAAGTATGCTGCTCAAAAAATATTTGTATGTACTAGGGTGCTTTTTTTTTGCGACTATTTTTGTTTTTGGATCCCATACTGGAAATGTCATAAAAAAACCATTCCCTGAAAATTTGAGCCCTTAATATTAATAATTAATACTCGCCCACGGTATCTTAAGATATATATATATAGCGGTCGAGCTAGGCCAAGCAAAAGTTCAAAAAGTAAAGTGCATAGTAGAATTTTTCAAAAGAAGTTCGCAAGGCTTACATAAGCTTACTGAAATGCAGAGCCAAATGAATTTGCCCGTCTTAAAGCTGAAGCAAGACGTCCCAACAAGGTGGAATTCCACATATGATATGCTGGATCGCATTTAAAAAATAAAAAATGCAGTTATTGCTACACTAGCAATAGCAAAGAATGATCTATCTCTAAAGCCTGAAGATTGGGATGTTATAGAGTTAGTGGTTCCCATCTTAAAAGTTTTTTGTGATATTACGGTTGAAATATCAACGGAAAAATATGTAAGCCTTTCAAAAGTAATTGTGTATTGCAAACTTCTAAGACGCCATCTGACAAAAACTCAAGCTCTCGCTCAAGAGCAGCAAACATCAAGTTGTGTTCGGAAGCTTTTGGAAACACTTAATGAACAGACACAAAAACGTTTTAACAATCTGGAAAAAAATCCTTTATATGCTGAAGCAACAATTTTGGATCCCAGATTTAAAAGCAAAGGTTTCCGAGAGGCAACTAATTTTAAAACAGCCTTTGATAGCTTAAGGTTTAAAGTTGGAAACCAGCCTCAAAATAGGGGAAATGTGTCGGTGTTTGTTCAGGAAGAAGCGGTTCCATCAACTTCAAGAGCAGCACTTTCCAATGCTAAACCACCATCTATTTGGGATGACTTTGACGTCGAAGTGGCAAATTTAGTTCCACAAAATACAGTAGCTGCCGGTATAGTTGAGCTCGATAGCTATATCAAAGAGCCCCTTATTAGCAGAGATATTCAAAACCCCTTAACTTATTGGAATGAGAGAAAATTCGTCTATCCGATTTTGTACAAATATATGTTAAAAAGGCTCAATTTGGTTGCGACATCTGTTCCTTGTGAACGTATATTTTCAAAAGCCGGATTAATCCAAACGGATAGGCGAAATAGGTTATCTTCCAAAAAAGTATCGCAGTTGCTTTTCATAAGCAGCAACATGTAAATTATATTATTTGTGTTATGTTTAATACTTGTGATTTGTTTAAACGTATGTTACTTATGATTTTTGTTATGTTTTACAGCTTTTTTAAAAAATCTGAAAATATTATGCAACATTTAGTAATCCCTATGTATACCCATTATTCAAAATGAATTTTTATGTAAAACTTAGTTTTTATTTTTAAGTGTCGTGTGTTTATAAAAATTTAGTTCCTGAAATTAGTTAGTACTTATAGTACTGCAACATTTTTTTTATTAAAGTTTTTGCCAACTTTGTAGTTCATAAGTTCTTACTTTTATTTTTTTTTATCAAACAAATAATAATATCAAAAAACATTTTTTGAATAGATGTTTATTTTTGTTGGTAATCTTATTTACTTAATTTTAGTGTGTTAATTTAAAAAAGCAATATTTATTGCAAAAATTTATTAAATGTGCAAGTTTAAAAAAATAACTTAATTTACATACTGTGTTATTGATTATTTATATATGAATTATTTATATTTTTGTTATGTTTTAAACCTATTCATGCATTCAACTGATTGAATTTGTCTATAAATCTTGAATCTTTTTTGTTTGTCTTTCTTTGCTGTACAAAAATCTATTTCAAACACTTAACGTCCTCCTACATTCTTAAAACAAGCTTTGAAGTTAATAGCTTTTGGCTTTTCTAATGAAATAAATTTGTCAATTACTCAAATTGAAAAGAAAAATGTTCTGTGTATTTTTCCATAACCCTTGATAATGCATGAATATCAAAAAAAAAAAAAAGGAATTTAAATCATATACCTACTGAAATGTTTTCGGAATGTTCTAATCCTCACAAGCATTGGGAGTAAGTATATGTTTTATTAGAATTAACCTTTTCAGCTTTGATTATAATTTCTTGGATCATTCTCATTATAATGAAACTACCTACGAATGCAAAGAACTTTATATAATTTATATGGAACTCAAACCAGCGAATGAAACATGGAACTAAGCACTAGCTAAAAAAATAGGTACCTATACGCATTCACATAATTTGAAAAACCTTAACAGTTCCGCGGACATGGTTCCAGGAACTAGTTCCGACGAGAAAAAGAATCGTTCCATGTCCGTTCCGGTACTGGAACTGTTTTGCGCAACTCTATCTTCCAATATTTTAACTGCTCATCACTCACATTACTCTTTCCCAAATAAAAACTCACAAGTATTACTGCCAACCGCCCTTTTGAAAGTGAAGACTTCATTGGGGTAGTGGTTGACGCTGCGACCATTGTTGGATTCTGGATCTGAAGCGTCTTTCACCACGGAGTCTGCTGCACAATTACTTCGACTCAAATCTATGCCAACTCATACAGAGATATCCGGGCTGGGTTTGGTCAGCAGTGGCACTTGTCTAAGAGTATTGGATATATCCTTTGCTTTAGAGCATTCTTCTTTTGCGACAACAACGCAAGCCTATATATTTCAGTCACTGTCTGGGCATCTTCCGGCCCGTACCCTCAATGTTGAGAATTGGATCTCCTAGCCGATCCTGAATTTTTCAAGTCATCAAAAATCGATCTCTTGCTGGGTAGTGATGTCTTAGCTGAAGTTTTATTGCCAGATTTGATTCAGCCGAAAGGCAAGTCAATGCCGGTAATGCAAAAAACCACATTAGGATGGATCTTGTTTGAAAAGGCTCCAATTGCATCTCAATCGCCATCAATAAGAAGTTTCATGCAGACTATAAATGTTGTTGCAGGCAATTAGGAGAGGAAAGGATAATCGGTTTGGGACTGTCGGCAAGTCGGTAGACCCAAATTACCAGGACGGAAACTGGTGTGGAAAGGAAAAGAGAGTAAAGAAGGGGGAAGGAAAGGAATGTCTTATCCCGGAAGGGTGGCCTGCTGGTAGCGCAGCTGAACTCGCCGGATGAGGGGTCTAGTACCCGGAATAAGACCTCACCTACAGCAAAAACATATATCAGGCCGGTTTGAAAACAAAAAAAAATTCTGACGGCGGACGGATTTCCCAGTTCGAGGGCACTGCGGATGTACGACAGCGTGGCCTCCTATACCCCCCCTACCTTGAGAATCTGTTGGCATTATTTGGATTCTCCCGGATTAACCTCAGTACTTTACAGCTTATGTCACTACATCACCAGTTGCTCTGCTTCACGTCGGCACCCCTGAAAAATATTTCTTCAAACGATCATCTTCCGTTTAGTTAAAATATCAAAACTCCAAAATTTTACCAAAAGTACCAAAAAAAAAAACATTTAGTTTAAGAAATATTTTTGTGATATATAAAGCCAAAACTATTAAAATTTATATAAATTAATTGGTATTAATATGTAGCAATTCTTAGTGGCAGTCGTTTGTAAACGTGGTAATTCTTAAAACTTTCATACCTAACAACAGGTGATCTGGGAGCGTTTCCTAATTAACAACTAAACACATACTATACTTGCACCCTTTCTGGTACTTACTGAGGTTCCGATACGCCTTTAAATTTACAAATAGTCCCTACCTCAAATGAGCTCATCTGAGGAGGACTTTTAGCCTTTTTCTTTTTTTTGAGACAAATAAAATTTAGGAAACTCTATCCGTCACTTACAAATATGAATTTACAACGAATCTGTAGTTTCGAAATTCCAAGCGGCTCGGAATGTCGTCATTAAGATTGAATTGAATATATCTATGATCTGAGAACAAGTGTTCTCTCGATACTTTCCAATTCAAAATCATGTGATGAATATTATCTGAGACAAGGGTTATATCTAGAACTTCCTGTCGGTTTCGGGTAACAAATGTGGGTTCATTTCCTACGTTACTTACTATAATGTCAGTACTTAAGATAAAATCGAAAAGGGACTCACCTCTGTCATTTATAGCAGTACTTCCCCATACTGTGTGGTGAGCGTTGGCATCACTACCAATAATGAGCCTTATTTTCTGCATTCTGCGTTCGCGATGAGCCTCTCCAGTGTATTATCGGGTAGGGGCCAAGGTGGTCGTGGCCCAGATATGTCGAATCGAGCCAGTAGGTTCCTTTTGCAGTATCCAATCTGGCTGCGTTGATATCTGTATCGCTGAAATCAGGGAGTAAATATACATTAATGCTACTTTTAACTAATATGCTAGATCTAGGGTCACCTTTGTCGGAAGCCTACAGTACGTAGTATCCAGGAGTCCTGAGTCCTTTAACTATGGATTTTATTGTCCAAGGTTCATGGATCAGGACGACATCTTCCCCTTGCCTGGATAGACGAAGAAGAAGGCGGCCGAAGCCTTGATGAAGTGTTGGAGGTTAATCTGAATTAACTGCAGCATTTTGGCTACAATTAGGTAGACCAGCCTCCACCACGGTTCTTGCTAGCTCTTCCAAGTCAGAGGATAAGCTGGATTATCCCCCTCACTCAAAAGAACATGGTCTAAGGAGTCTTCAGTCTCCATTGCATTCAAACTGTCGACTTTTGTAGAAGCCTGCTCTGTAATCGAGGATGACCTGAATTCCTCATTCACCACATATGGGAGAATTTTGGTTGGTTCAGGTTCGGTCATCGGTGTTGCTTCGATTTTTTGTGGAGAGACGCTATCAGCGTCTACCTCATCTTTTTTGCAAACCTTTAGGGTGACCGAGTCAAACCCATATCTAATCAGACCCTTAGCCTGTGCCAGAGAGGTGAGAGAATACTTATTGATTATGACAATCAAACTTCTATAAAAACCCCTCAAATCTTATAGTTTGGCAATTTTCCAATCATGGGTAGGCAATTGCGGGTTGCTTACCTTAATTATTTGCATTATATCATCTAAGCTGGAGGGTTGGACTGATATCCATATGCGTGCTCTTGGTCTGCACGGAATGTCTTCCCTAGCTACGTCTTCAAGCCTCGCACCTGGCCAGATTTCATCCAACCTGCTGACAGCAAGTTTATATAGATCGTTCGATGAGTTTGACATGCCCTTGATGCCAACTCCCCTTCGCTGGTGGGCTGTGGTTTTCCCGCATTATACTAAAGAAGCTAGCCGATAGCTTCAATTTTACCACCTGCCATTGATCGTCCGAGATCGAGCCATCGATATTGCTCCTGTAGATGATTGCAACTACAATTTTCCCTTTCAGTACGTCGCTAAACGATTTAGAAGGGCCGCCAAAGGGAGTGCTGGTGTTAAGCACTTTGGGCCGTTTGGGTACCGGGATGGTTCCCTCCAGAGACCTTTGTCGCTTTGACGTGGAGTCGCCGCTGGTCTCAGCATTCGCTAAAATGCCCTTGGCCCATTATATCTTGGCATTCAACTCCGGTATTGCCTCTACCTCCGGATTGTCACCAAAGGTCTTGAGAATCCTTAGAGCGGAACGGCTATCCATATATCTTGCCTTTGACGAGCTTACGCGGATATTTTGCGACGCACTCTTGAGAGATTCCGCTCCAGTGACGGAAGGATCATTATTAACAACCCTAGCATCCCTGAAGAGGGCTCCCCCTCGGCCCGGCGCGTACCTTGTAGAGGTTAACTCTGATTAGTAGTGGAAGGGTCATTATTCACAACCCCGCCACTACTGACCTTAGGTATTGCTACCTTTCTACTACTCCTTTCGTTGTGATTATAATCAGCAGATGAGCCATGACATGCCACAGCCTCCTCGCTGACACGAATCACAGGAGAAACGGCAAACAGCTTTGACGCCGTGCTGCCCCTCGGTTTTGAAGAGGCACCGATCTCATCTATCTTCTTTTTTTGTTTTTTATTATTCATCAATAAATCCCACGAGTAGCGAACAAAGGGTGATCCGTCTGTACACAGATTCGCATATACAGATAAGGCTAGCTAATCCGGAGGTCGCCGGGTATCCCGATACTCCGTTTAAGGGTAAGGTTAAGGTTAGGATTGACAGACAGCTTTTTCGACATACTGCTAAGGAGGGAGTGAAGGTTGTGGAGAACAACGCCGGACAGCTATTCGCCTAACCGTCGTCGAGGAGAGTAAATCATTTAACGGTTATACACCGTACCATCGGGGGGAGAGCATAGGAGGGCGACATGGTACGGAGAGGTTCAGGGAGGATTTGAGCGCTCTTTTTTGTTTTTTTTTTTTAAATTTATTTTTAACATACATACATTCCTATTTTTAGTTTGTTCGCCAGTACAATTTAAGTAAAAATTAAAAAAAAAAATTGGAAGGAAATCTGGGTTTCTATCTTGGTCATGTGGTCAAAAATTGTAGTAAGTATATTAACACTTTGTGACAATATTTTAAATTGTAAGAGTGCCATTTACTGGCATTTGAACTCCATTTACTTGCACCCGATGTTTTCTTCCTTTTAAATAGCGTTCAACCCAACTTTGTGCCATACCTTACATCCCAATAGATATAATTTACCGAGAAGTATTGAATGGTTTACTAAGTCGAAGGCTTTAGTAAAGTCAAGGAAAACTCCAGCCGTTTTCTGGCTAAGGAACTGTACAAATTGCCGAGAAAACTTGCCATTGCATATTCCGTAGATTTTCCCACTCTGAATCCAAATTGTGACGAGTCCAAGAACTTTAATTTATCTATTAACTTCAAAATTCTTGATTTAATAGCCTTTTCCAGAATTTTAGTGAAGACTGACAAGGGCGGTAATTGTTGGGATCTTTTGCGTCGCCTTTTTGAAAAGCTGGTATTATGGTAGCTATTTTAAGAGAGGACGGAAATTCACCTGGCTCAAAACAATTATTTATGAGGAAGGATAGTGGAGCTGATATATATGTATGTATTTGCCATTTTTTTTAGTATAATGCAACTTATGCCATCACTTCACCAGGAGTTAGTTTGTTTAATTCCATGTAATTATAATGATAAACACTTCTGTTTCGTTAGCTGGTGTAAGAAAAAAGGAAGAAGTATTATTTTTTTCACTTATTATAGGGGTAACAAAGCCGCGTTGAATGGTGTTATTCGGTTTGTATGCAAGAGGAGATTGAATAAAAAATGTATGCAACTCATTTGCAATGTTAGCTTTATTTATAGCAAGAATATTTTCATTGGTTCTAATAACTTTAATTACTTCTTTTTTAATATCCCGACCTAAAATGTTATTTACCAATCGCCATTGCTTGCGGGCACTTTTTTTAATTTTTTTTTTATTTTTAATTTAACTATATGCCTGTTAGACCTAAGGTTTTTTAAATGCAACCTGAATTGCAAGGCACTAGTTTGGCACAGTGGATTTGAGAACCAGGTATTGACTGTCTCATTTTAACCTATATGGGCGCCATCCAATTAAAATTGGAGGTATAGAAAAGAATACACCTAGCATGGGGATCGAACCCCATCATTTTTAGAATAGAACAAGTTTTTTTCCCTTATCTTAGAGCAAATTTCATCAGTCATCCATGGTTTGATTTTCTTGTATTTATATTTAACCCTAATTTTTTTATAATTAGTAATATGTTCGAAAAGTATGCTCAGAGAAGTAGAAAATGCAGGAGATTACATGTTCTATTGCCTGTATTCGGTTCCAATTTGCCTGCTCTAGTGCGTAACAAAGCTCTTCATAGTTTATTTTAGAATGGGTTTCATCATTATTATGTAAGGAGCCACTCATATTAGAACTTCCTATTGCATCTAAAAGACATAAACCAGTAGTATAGTGATCTGTAATATCAATCTCTAAAACAAATGAGAATAGATTTAAAGAACACATGATCAATGCATGTTTTTGAGTGCTCTGTAACTCTAGTAGGAACATTTATTATCGATTGAAAGCGCATTGAGGAAAGTAGTACAATGTAATCATCACATTCTGGTGGGAAATCAAGAATATTAATGTTTATGTCCCCAATCAAGCAGACATTATTAGAAGCAGGTGTCATAAGCACATTATTTAGTTCATCGAGAAAGTTCCTAACTTCAACAAATTGCAATCTATAAATAGGTAAAAAGCAGATAGATAATTTTCCTATGTTAACAATTAGTTTCTGCTCAGTTAGCACTCTCAAGATTTATTATAGACGTATCAACTTCAAGTTCTTTTTTGTAAAATACTGCAACACCACCCGCTTGGTATTTTTCATTACAATTTGAAAATAAAATATAGCCCGAGATATTAAAATTATGTGTCTCATGTTTAAAAACCTAAATTTCCACCAGAACTATGATTTCTGTCAAGCAAGTTGTACATGTTGATGCCAACTCCCCTTCGCTGGTGGGCTGTGGTTTTCCCGCATTATACTAAAGAAGCTAGCCGATAGCTTCAATTTTACCACCTGCCATTGATCGTCCGAGATCGAGCCATCGATATTGCTCCTGTAGATGACTGCAACTACAATTTTCCCTTTCAGTACGTCGCTAAACGATTTAGAAGGGCCGCCAAAGGGAGTGCTGGTGTTAAGCACTTTGGGCCGTTTGGGTACCGGGATGGTTCCCTCCAGAGACCTTTGTCGCTTTGACGTGGAGTCGCCGCTGGTCTCAGCATTCGCTAAAATGCCCTTGGCCCATTATATCTTGGCATTCAACTCCGGTATTGCCTCTACCTCCGGATTGTCACCAAAGGTCTTGAGAATCCTTAGAGCGGAACGGCTATCCATATATCTTGCCTTTGACGAGCTTACGCGGATATTTTGCGACGCACTCTTGAGAGATTCCGCTCCAGTGACGGAAGGATCATTATTAACAACCCTAGCATCCCTGAAGAGGGCTCCCCCTCGGCCCGGCGCGTACCTTGTAGAGGTTAACTCTGATTAGTAGTGGAAGGGTCATTATTCACAACCCCGCCACTACTGACCTTAGGTATTGCTACCTTTCTACTACTCCTTTCGTTGTGATTATAATCAGCAGATGAGCCATGACATGCCACAGCCTCCTCGCTGACACGAATCACAGGAGAAACGGCAAACAGCTTTGACGCCGTGCTGCCCCTCGGTTTTGAAGAGGCACCGATCTCATCTATCTTCTTTTTTTGTTTTTTATTATTCATCAATAAATCCCACGAGTAGCGAACAAAGGGTGATCCGTCTGTACACAGATTCGCATATACAGATAAGGCTAGCTAATCCGGAGGTCGCCGGGTATCCCGATACTCCGTTTAAGGGTAAGGTTAAGGTTAGGATTGACAGACAGCTTTTTCGACATACTGCTAAGGAGGGAGTGAAGGTTGTGGAGAACAACGCCGGACAGCTATTCGCCTAACCGTCGTCGAGGAGAGTAAATCATTTAACGGTTATACACCGTACCATCGGGGGGAGAGCATAGGAGGGCGACATGGTACGGAGAGGTTCAGGGAGGATTTGAGCGCTCTTTTTTGTTTTTTTTTTTTAAATTTATTTTTAACATACATACATTCCTATTTTTAGTTTGTTCGCCAGTACAATTTAAGTAAAAATTAAAAAAAAAAATTGGAAGGAAATCTGGGTTTCTATCTTGGTCATGTGGTCAAAAATTGTAGTAAGTATATTAACACTTTGTGACAATATTTTAAATTGTAAGAGTGCCATTTACTGGCATTTGAACTCCATTTACTTGCACCCGATGTTTTCTTCCTTTTAAATAGCGTTCAACCCAACTTTGTGCCATACCTTACATCCCAATAGATATAATTTACCGAGAAGTATTGAATGGTTTACTAAGTCGAAGGCTTTAGTAAAGTCAAGGAAAACTCCAGCCGTTTTCTGGCTAAGGAACTGTACAAATTGCCGAGAAAACTTGCCATTGCATATTCCGTAGATTTTCCCACTCTGAATCCAAATTGTGACGAGTCCAAGAACTTTAATTTATCTATTAACTTCAAAATTCTTGATTTAATAGCCTTTTCCAGAATTTTAGTGAAGACTGACAAGGGCGGTAATTGTTGGGATCTTTTGCGTCGCCTTTTTGAAAAGCTGGTATTATGGTAGCTATTTTAAGAGAGGACGGAAATTCACCTGGCTCAAAACAATTATTTATGAGGAAGGATAGTGGAGCTGATATATATGTATGTATTTGCCATTTTTTTTAGTATAATGCAACTTATGCCATCACTTCACCAGGAGTTAGTTTGTTTAATTCCATGTAATTATAATGATAAACACTTCTGTTTCGTTAGCTGGTGTAAGAAAAAAGGAAGAAGTATTATTTTTTTCACTTATTATAGGGGTAACAAAGCCGCGTTGAATGGTGTTATTCGGTTTGTATGCAAGAGGAGATTGAATAAAAAATGTATGCAACTCATTTGCAATGTTAGCTTTATTTATAGCAAGAATATTTTCATTGGTTCTAATAACTTTAATTACTTCTTTTTTAATATCCCGACCTAAAATGTTATTTACCAATCGCCATTGCTTGCGGGCACTTTTTTTAATTTTTTTTTTATTTTTAATTTAACTATATGCCTGTTAGACCTAAGGTTTTTTAAATGCAACCTGAATTGCAAGGCACTAGTTTGGCACAGTGGATTTGAGAACCAGGTATTGACTGTCTCATTTTAACCTATATGGGCGCCATCCAATTAAAATTGGAGGTATAGAAAAGAATACACCTAGCATGGGGATCGAACCCCATCATTTTTAGAATAGAACAAGTTTTTTTCCCTTATCTTAGAGCAAATTTCATCAGTCATCCATGGTTTGATTTTCTTGTATTTATATTTAACCCTAATTTTTTTATAATTAGTAATATGTTCGAAAAGTATGCTCAGAGAAGTAGAAAATGCAGGAGATTACATGTTCTATTGCCTGTATTCGGTTCCAATTTGCCTGCTCTAGTGCGTAACAAAGCTCTTCATAGTTTATTTTAGAATGGGTTTCATCATTATTATGTAAGGAGCCACTCATATTAGAACTTCCTATTGCATCTAAAAGACATAAACCAGTAGTATAGTGATCTGTAATATCAATCTCTAAAACAAATGAGAATAGATTTAAAGAACACATGATCAATGCATGTTTTTGAGTGCTCTGTAACTCTAGTAGGAACATTTATTATCGATTGAAAGCGCATTGAGGAAAGTAGTACAATGTAATCATCACATTCTGGTGGGAAATCAAGAATATTAATGTTTATGTCCCCAATCAAGCAGACATTATTAGAAGCAGGTGTCATAAGCACATTATTTAGTTCATCGAGAAAGTTCCTAACTTCAACAAATTGCAATCTATAAATAGGTAAAAAGCAGATAGATAATTTTCCTATGTTAACAATTAGTTTCTGCTCAGTTAGCACTCTCAAGATTTATTATAGACGTATCAACTTCAAGTTCTTTTTTGTAAAATACTGCAACACCACCCGCTTGGTATTTTTCATTACAATTTGAAAATAAAATATAGCCCGAGATATTAAAATTATGTGTCTCATGTTTAAAAACCTAAATTTCCACCAGAACTATGATTTCTGTCAAGCAAGTTGTACATGTATATAAATAAGAACAAAATGTGTCAAAATTCTTTCTTAAGCTTCGTATATTTTGATGAAGAACAGTGAAGTCTTTATAAGAAGTATGTAAATTATTGCCAATAAATATATTTACAAAGGTATCAATATCAATTGTCTCAATCATTGCGTATGGAAATTAACATACAAACAAAAAAAAAACAATAAAAAAAATAAAATTACCGTTAAAAGTTAGTTTGCGACGTATATAGAACAACAAAAAAAAAGAAGACAGACTGGAAACAACCTTTTATATAATAAATCAAATATACATACATTTCTAGAAAACGAACAAAAATAAAAAGTACATACATATATAACTATTTAATCATTATTATATACTTAGAGTTTTATTTCACTAAGTTTGAGTTAAGTGGATGGGAATGCATATGTCAACAATAGTTCATTGCTATCAACTAATACAACTTGTGCTTGTGTATCAGTTGTTTGTTTCACATAAATTAAACCAGATTTTGTGTATGTGGAAAATAATAATTGTTTGGTATTTTTGAGCTGAATTGCTTTATGTATTATTTTTCGATTTTTTGTGTGTCATGCTCTCATTTAGATAAACAATATTATGATCATTTGAGTGAGTTATAATCATGCTTAGATCAAATTGCTTCCTGTTGTTTTTTTCGGAAAGAAGAAGCTGAGCGTAATACTGCAATTTTATGAATATTGTTGAATTTTAGTATGATGGGTACATTCTCTGTGTTTGTGTGTTTTGTGCGAAATATATACCCCGGTTATATGAGTGAATTGGGAATCGAATCCGAATTGAGATTTCGATTCAGGTATATGGCCTCACGGGATCGGAAGATTGAATTAAAATGGAATCGAAGTGACAATCTGAGTTTACAGAATAAAAAACAAAGCCATGCAACTGAAAATATACAGAGAAACCGGAAACCCACTGAACACAAAAAAAAACACTATTTGTGCACACACACACCAAGAACCAGATGCGAATTCGATTCTGCAATTCCTCGATTCAGGTAGGTATATATATAAATATATTTTCAATTCGATCCAGCTCTTTTAGTGAGATTGGATCGAGTAATTCGATTTTAATCCGATTCAAGTATACATCGACCTAAATCCTGATTCAATACCGATTCAATTCTCCATATAAACATAGTAATAGACTTGAGAGAAGGTTGCTCAAAGATTTTCGAAATAAACCTTTAAGCTCTCGTTTGGTATGAATGGAACACAAAATAAAACTGCATTCGCTGCTTTCTCTTTACGTTCGATTACGTCAAGTTTTCTTTGAATATAATGTTGATCTTCCGGTAGGAGCCCGGGCGGAGACGTATGTTGTACGGATTTCGTTTCAAGTTGTTCGACTCTCTTTGTGATAACGTTTAGTGTTGATTGGAGTTGATTAAATTGTTCTGTATAATTATTTTCCAATTGTTCTATTTTAGTTAAGAGCTCGGTGCGCAAGCTTGAGATTTCCGAGGGAAGATATTGTTGCACTGAGTTTATTAAGGCGCTCATCTAGACATTTACTAGTAAAGGGGTTTTTGCCATTTGGGACGTAAAATGTATAGGAGAGGACTATAAATTCGTTAAGCTTCTCAGGCCACCGTTCATATGGGACTTATGGAATGTAACACTAAGAGAATAGAACAAAATGTTCTTTTGGCGCAATGTTATAATAATTAGATGTGGAAATTACACTTTTTCACGATATAAACCTAAATGATTATGTTTTGACACAAATATGGTGCAATAATTTCGCTATCCAAAAAATCCTTTTGGGAGAGTACGATAGCTCAGGCGCAAAAAAATAAAAATGGATTCTTGTAGAACAGTTAGTTACAAGTATTTTTTAATATGATGGCGGGGGTCTATCTCCCCCCGTTTGGCCGGGAGGGGCAATTTCCTTAAAAATGTACTAAAAATGGAAAACAAAATATTAAAAAATAACGGTAATACATACAAACAAGTGTTATAACTTTTTTTACAGCCAATACATTGATATATTAGCTAATTTTTAAATCAAGTGGAATCTATGCATAGTTTTTGAAAAAAATCGTGTTTTAAATTCAAACTGTGGGAAAAAAAATAAATAAAATGTTTAAATTGTAATTTTTCAAAACTGTTAAATAATATAATCGTCTTGCTCTCTTTTTTTAGAAAATTGCCCCTCCCGCCTAAAAGGAGGGATGTAGACCCCTCTTCCGTATGATAAATTGATTGTATTAAGCCCCTGTAGAAAAATCCGTTATTATTTTGGCACCGTAGTTATGGTACTCTCCCCTCAAAGTGAGATCACCGTAAATACAAAAAAAAAATCTCATGAAAAAAGTAGTTTTAGTAATTTTCAATTTTCTCAAAAAGTAGAACACATAGAATCAAATAGTTTTCAGTTTTTGATTAAGAATTAATCAGAGCAACAAGTTTGAAAAAAAAAATATTATATCAACATTACAGTTTGGAAAAATTACACTTTAAACTTTTTTTTAATCTTTTTCTTCCCAAAGTTTGAGTTTAAAACACGTTTTTTCAAAAACTTTGCATAGATTCCACTTGATTTAAAAATTAGCTAATATACCAAGGTATTGGTATATTGGTTACTGGTTTAGTCCAGTTATTTTTCCAGCTTGGTATAGATCGTTTTGAGACAAGGAGAAAAAGGAATCTGTTGTTTTGAATACACGCTGGCCATATATATATTTTATAAACAAGTTTTGTTTATTTAAATTAAAAAACAGGACCTAGTTATTAACAAACAATTTTTTTTAAATATGCGCGCACTCAAGAGGTTCTGACTATCCTTTATAATGTTTAAACATAGTGCGAGCGATTAGGAAAATCGGATAGGATTAGACAGGAGGTACCGATTGGTTTTAAATGAATATCGCATTTAAATATAATTTATTTTTAAACAAAACGAATTTGTACCCAACCAACGCTACTTTGAGTTAAGTTTCTTTTATTCACAGATACATTTCGTGTTACAAAAAAACAATGTATGTAAGTAAATGGAAATTGCGGGGTTTTCAATTTTATTTACAACTTAGCATTTACATGTGTCATGAATGCGGAAGTGGTGGAGGATGGATGGTGAACGTGTCCAAAAATGAAACAATTCAGCACCCAATTTTTTCCAGTACCCGATTTTTTCGATGTTTAGTTTTTCACTTAACCGAGTTGTTTTCTAAATATATAGAAAAATAGAAAACTTGAAGGAATTGTTTTTCAGTTATGCGTGTTTTTCACTAAAGCGAGCTTTGAGTTAAGCGAGGTAGTTTCTATGTAAATATATACGGTGATTTGTGAATGTTTTCAGGTAAGCAAGTTTTTCAATTAAGTGAGTTTTACTTAAGCGGGTTTCACTGTATACAAAATCCCGAAAGGCAAAGAATAATATTCCGTTTTCATAATATAGAAGCAACAAAAAAAACAATGATTGTATTTAGCAAACATAAGCTGATAGTCTAATTTCATTTAAAAACCTCAAAAATATATTCTACAGTAATGCATGGATATTATACCAGTAAAACTGAAGGTCAACACCTTAGAAATAAGTCAACACCTTACTACAATTATTGATTTTTTGGTTGAAAACGACATAAAATATGAGAAACGTATTTAATTTGCTGCAATTATATTCAACTTGCATTTCATAACATTTTATAAATTAATTAAACGCGGATGGGCCAGTAGCAAGCACACTTGTAGAGGTTTTCCCTACTTTAAAATTGAACACATTATCGTGACTATTTCCTCCTCTTTGTTACCTATTCAAAAAGTTCTGTACTAGATGCCTGTAATTCACCTCACGTTTCCTTAATTGCGTGCTAATTCTCACTGCACCATGTGATGTTGAAACAAACAAGAACTTTTCAAGACTAATATCGTTTCCCTTTGTTATTCACTTGGACTTTAATTTTATTTCTTAGTTTATCGTGCAACTGCAGTATTGCAGCAAAGCAACAGGAACAGGCAACTAGCTCTTGAACTTTTCTTTTACGTGCATAGAATATCCACCTTTGGCTGCTCATTATGATCTGTGTTTTTTTATGTGAATGGGAAAAAGCAATAGAAATAGCAATGCTGCTTAATGAGTTTAAAAAGGTGAAAACAAATCACTTTTTAATACCTACAAATTGTTCTTTCTTCATATAGTTTTTAGTTAAGTTTTTTGGAAAACTTATATTGCTGGATATGTATCTTAATGCATTTCATGAGAAGTTTATATCAAAATATTGAACGTTTCAGACAAATCAGGCTGTAATAACAGTTTCAATCATCGAGATTAATCGAGTAGTTTGGAAATGGTAGCCTGTGAAAATAGAAATTCCAAGAAATTTCAAATAATTTAAATGAAGTTCTTGAAATGGCAAGCGAACCTATGTTGGCAATGGCGCAGTGGATAAAGTGCTTGATTGCTAACAAGGACGTGTGGGTTCGATCCCCACGCTAGTCGCATTCTTTTCTATACCTCCAATTTAAATTGGATGCCGCCCATGTGTTAAAATGAGACAGTCAATACCTGGTTCTCAAATCCACTGTGCCAAACTAGTGCCATGCAATTCAGGTTCATTTAAAAGACCTTGGGTCTTACAGGCATATAGATAAATTAAAAAAAAAAAAAAAAAAAAAACTGGCTTTCCTAAGTACTTGCTTCTGCAACTGTTCTGAGTTTAACTTTACGTCAGCTTGTAAATCTTAAAAACTATTTTCAACAAGTACTTTAAGAAGGCTTGCAGAACTACTTGGAGGCCCCAAATTAAAATTTAGAATGGATTTCAGAACATAACTATAAGGGGGTCTATTTTAAGACTCGCATGCATTCCAACTATCGAAAGAGAAGGTATTTTTGAAATGACAGTGTTGGCTTCTGTAACACACCATTTTCAATGGATATATCGCAGTTGTAAATTTAAAGGCTTTAAAAAAGGCTTTTGAGAAAAAAAATAACATAATTATTAATGTATTATTTGCTTTTGTGCTTTACTCCACTGGTATTCGACATCACCATCAACATACTTACAGATATTTTCGAGTACCTCCCATTTATAGTTATATCGGCTGTAGTCCTATTGGTTTTCGGATGTCTAGCTAGCTTTCTCTTTCTTCGTTTTGACAAACTATTTTTCATGTGAGATTGTTGTTGACTTTCACTAAAACATTGTAGCTATTCAATAATTTTTCAATTGACCTATGAAAATCTCGAAAACGTGCCCCCAAAAGACCATTTCTACTGTCAAGTGAGACCGGCTCAAATTATAATTAAAAGTTCTTTAGCAGTTAGTTGTAAGGTGTGAATTCTGGTTGTTTGAAAATACATACTCCACACTCAATGAAACTTAAAGCGAAGCTTTCTGGGTGAGTACGGTATTGAACTCACTAAATATTTATCATTTATAACGCAGCTTACTATAAGATTAAATTAAAAACTCTACTCAAAACCAGTGCTTCATGCTCCTAATTTTTTTTGTTTAATTTAATGCTTTATTTAATTTCTTATTTTGTATTGACGTAATATTATATGTTTACTTTTTCATATTGTACGTACTTAAAAGTGTTAATTGTAATGGAATTTTCTACTAACAACTAACACTGTAATAAGTGATGAGCCGGTTGTATAACACAGTTTTCTGTGTAAGCAAACTATTAGTCGCAAGACGGAGCTTGCTATAAGCTCTCTTCGACCATTTCGGGTAGTGTGAAAAAAAATTTACTTACCGAAAAAGGAGACCTTTAAAAATTGGTAGGTTAGCGTGTTATAAAATGGATTTTTAAATATCGCATAGATTTTGAACAATATTAAGGCAAATCGTTAACCTGTGACAAACCAAATTTGAAACGACCATATCAGGTAAGCATGTCCAGAAGTATTTCTTAAAAAAAAACTTTTAGTATATTAGTAGGCTAATCTTAAGCGAGTTAAGTAATCGAACTATTTTTTAATATTTTACTAAATTTAAAATCACCAAAAGGCTGTTTTATCTTTTTAGCATCATACTAAATCCATATGACACTTAGGCATTATGTTATGCTCGCTTAGTTTTTTTGTACTGTTTTGGGCGCGTTTATCTAGTTCTCGTCAAGTATATGGGCCCGAGTACGATAACTCAGGCTCCTTAAAATAATAACTCTTTTTTTAGTGGGGCTTAATACAAGCATTTTTACTATGGGAGGGGTCTACCTTTGCCCGTTTGGCCGGTAGGGGCAATTTTATAAAAAAGTAATTAAAATGTTAAGAAAATGTTTAAAAATATATTAGGTACTTTTTTTAAAGCTCCATTTTTTTTAAACATATTAGTTTCTTTTTTTTTTCTCCCGTGGGTAGGTGTAAAACCTTCAAAAGGCTCTATGAGGACCGAAGAACGCATGCTCATAGGAGTGTGAGATTCTTACTGCACTAAAAACACCTCCTCCTCCCGATTGCAACTAAGTTGAAACTAATCTAGCAATTTATTTTTAACGACTTTTATTAAAGTGTTGCAGGTAACTATCCGGTGATAGTTCCTGCTTAAACCGTGATTTTAAAGGGGATTCTCGTTTAGTGCACCAGATCGGAAGGCTTTGTCCTTTGCAGGTGGCGTACTAAATTCGTCTCATCGATAATTTCGATTATAGTACTATTGCAGTATTGTAATAGCCGTTTTCTATGATTTCGAGCAAAATTTTTTATTTCATTGCGAACCGTTGGAATCCTGAGATCTCTGTCGAGATCTTCCTTTCTAATGTACCAAGGTGCGCTTAAAAATGATCTTAGGAGTTTATTTTCAAATATTTGTAATTCATTTAAATTAGAATCTCGCGTACAACCCCATAGTTGTATACCGTAAGTCCAGACAGGCTTAAGCACCTGCGTGTACAAAATTAGCTTATTTTCGATACTGAACTTAAAGTGTTTCCCGAGCAACCAGTACATATCTCTAAGTTTATTGTTTAACTCTTCGCATTTCTTTTAATATGCGGTTTCCATTTTAGTTTAGCGTCTAGAGTCATTCCGAGATATTTTGCTTCCTTAGCAAACGGAACTTGAACCGTATTAACAAATACCTATTAATTTTCTTATACGTAAAATCTACATGGACTGATTTTACTTCGTTGAGCAATATCCGCCATGTTTTTGTCCAAACATTATTCAGAGCTTTTTGTAATTTTGTCGTAGAATCATTTATCGTTTGGCCCACTGCTAGTATTGCAGTGTCGTCAGCAAACGTGGCTGCGATAGTGTCTTCTGTTTGAGGTATATCACGTGTAAATAATAGGTACAATATTGGACGTAAAATACTTCCCTGTGGTACACCACCCACTATTTCTTTGAGATCCGAGTAATCGTTTCCATGTCTCACTCTAAAAAGTCTATTTTCTAGATATGCTTTTAGAAGCGTATAAAGTGCTTCAGGCAGAATTTGTCTTAATTTAAAATTTAGGCCTTCGTGCCACACCTTATCAAAAGCTTGCGACACGTATAGGAAGATCGCCGAACAAATTTTCTTTTCTTCAAGAGTTTTCTCATTGACGTCAGTGATCCTATGCACTTGGGCAATTGTCGAATGCTTGCTTCTAAATCCGAACTGATGTTCAAGTATTAGGCACTTTTCTTCTATTATTGGCTGCAGGCGCAGAAGTAATATTCTTTCAAAGACCTTAGATATTACGGGCAGAAGCGAAATAGGACTATAAGATTTCTTATCATGTGATGGTTTTCCTGGTTTGAGAATCATTATAACTTCCACAACCTTCCATTGGCTCGGAACGTACCTTAGCCTTAGAGTGGCATTTATTATATAAAGAAGATTAATTAACCCTTTGCGAGGAAGCATTTTGAGAACTTCTGCCGTAATTAGGTCATATCCCGGAGCTTTCTTATACTTAAGCTTTCTTATTTCTCTGCTTAATTCGGCAAGGGTAACATTTCTTGTAATGTAATTTTCGCTTGAGTTAGACCTTACATTTAAATTTTCGTTGAGTACTTGCCCATCAAAAGGTTTAAATGTGTTCTCCAGGTAATCCGCGAAAACGTTTGCTTTCTCTTTGTCGCTTTTTGCCCATTCGTTTTGGTCATTCTTAATCGGAGGCGCTGGGAGTTTTGGTTTCTTTGTTATCTTAACAGCTTTACAGAGTGAGTAGTTGGATTCTTTTCCTGCTGTCAAGCTTTCAAGATAATTTCCAAATTCAGAATTTTTGAATTCTGCTATCGTCTTTTTTAGTAAATTACACAAGCGATTTAAATTTACATTGTGTTGAGGAGCTCGAGTTTGCTGCCATTTCTTACGTGCTTTCCGTTTCTCTTTTACTAAATCTTTTATTTCCTGTGGCTATTTTAGGTTTTTAAGGCGCGGCATTTCTCTTTGATACGGGGTGTTTTTCCATGTGGCTTGTTGTACGATATTGCCGAAGTTATCTACTGCGTCTTCAAGTTCGAGAGGCGTTTATAGTGAAACCCTTAATTCGACGTTATCCTCTATATCTTTCTTAAAACCGCCCCAGTTGGTTTTCCCATTGGTTAGCGTAGGTGGTTTTTCATTTTTAACAAGATTTTCGTTCATAGTGAGAATAACAGCAGAATGATCTGAGAAAACATCAAAGCTTTCTGTTATGCTAATTTTAATTGAGGGTATTCCCTTGACCACAAAAAAATCAGTAATGTCAGGTATTTTCGAAGGATCAGTCGGCCAGTAAGTCGGGTTGGCCAGTCGAATGAAAATCGCAATTATTTTCCATTACCGCTTCGTAGAGTATTCAACCCTTTTGAGAAATACCTCTAGATCCCCAAAAGCTGTGCTTCACATTAAAGTCACCACCAAAAATAAAATTTTGTTTAAGTAACTTTAGCAAGTTCATAAATTTATTCTTTTCAATTTTACATCGTGGAGGACAGTATATGGACGATACATTCAGTACAACATTCTGAGTTCTAACCTGTACACCGATTAATTGCATTGAATCAGCCTCTACTTTTGGGCCTTCGTGTGTTCGATGCATTCTTTTATAAATAAAGATGCCCCACCTCTTGCTTTGTTCGACGGATGAGTTGCGTTGTATTCTAAATATCCATTGATCTTACTATTTGATTGTATCTTGACATGCGTTTCCGATATCAAACAAATATCAATATCTTTCTAATGCATAAACATTTCTAGTTCTCCAAGTTTTTGCCATAATCCGTTGGCATTCCAAGTAATTATTTTGAGCTTTTCCCTTATGTTTTTCTTTTTGTAGGACATATTAGTAATTTTTAAATCAAGTAAAATCTTTGCATTTACATCTATGCTATTAATATAATGTGGAGCAGGTTCTTTTGTAATTAAAAAGTGGACTCCTCTTTCAAATTCAGAGTTCTAGACGCAACGTTAAATACCTGCCTTTTCTACGCAAATCAAGTATATGGTTTCAGGTTTGTTGAAGAATTTGAAGGAGTACAGCGCTTCTTTTTGAAACGTATTTTTAGGCTGCCATCGACAACACCTACTTATGCTTTGTATGTAGAATCAGGTATACCACAAATCTATACAAGAAACTTGAAAGCGAATGCTGACTACATAGTCAAAGTAATGCTGCGACCAAACACGAATTTGCAAAAGAAAATAATGATGCATGCCTTGAGATTTAGCCTAACTCCTTTTCGGAAATGGTTCTATATTGCGGGTAAATATGGAGTGGATCTCAGTATATCTAATCAGCCGATTGAATGCTGACGTGATGCATTTTACAACTGCATTGCAAAAGTAGATGAGCATTTTTATCTACAATGCATTCATAGCGCACAATCCTCTTCAAGTCGGCTGATTTACAGAGAACTGAACCACTCCTTAGGTAATAGAAATTACTTTAATAATTATCTGTCCACCTACCAAATTAGTACCATATTCAAAGCAAGAGTTGAAATCGTAGGACTTAACTTCGAACCGCACAGGCCAGAAATTTCACCAATTTGTAATCTATGTAATAGAAATGAAAATGAAGACATTTATCACTTCGGAGCTATCTGTCCGATTCTGCAAGAATTGAGAAGGCTTAACTTTCAAAAGAGCTTTTTATCTTTTTCTGAAATCAAAGATATTTTAAATGGTAAAAATGGTTGGAGAGTAATTTTTTAGTTTTTGCGGTCATAGATATCGAAATAGTTTTGACCTGTAATCTCTCTTTTAAATTTTTTGTTAGCCATCCTTAATTAAACTTTAATACCTATAATTTATATTAAATTTGAATTTATTTATACAAATAAAAATTTAGTACAAAAATTTAAATTATTAAAAAAATGTATCAATAGTTGTTTTTCAGTTTTTTTTTTCATTTACAAATTAATGAATACATGTGAAATTATTTTCGACAGACGACACTTGTTGCCATGTTCTATTTTCTTTTGAATATTTCTTTGTCATTCATATATGTATTCTTAAATCTGAATAAAGAATTTGTAATAATAATAAAATAATAAAATCCATGCACAGTTAAAAAAAAAAAAACGGGTTAAAAATAAAGGTTTAAAGTGTAATTTTTCAAAACTGCAAAATCTTATAATATTTTTTTTTCAGAAACTCGTTGCTCTTAATAATTTTCAATCAAAAACTGAAAATTATACAATTTTATGTCTTCTAGCTTTTGAGATAATTGAAAATTACTAAAACTACTTTTTTCATTTGATTTTTTTGTATGCATGATCTGGTGATCTGCCTTGAGGGGAAGGTACGAAAACTACGGTGCCGCAAAACAATAACAGATTTTTGTAGAGGGGTTGAATACAATTTTTTTTCCTATTGAAGAGGGGTTTATCTCCCCCCTTATTGGCGAGAGGGGTAATTTACTAAAAAAAAATAACTTATATAAATTATTAAAAAATTAAGAATGGAAATACTTAATAAAAAATAAAGGTTTTCTGAAAGCCATTAGCTTGTTCTCTTATTATTTGTTTCCTAATAATATGCGTTATTAGTTTAAGAAAAAATACATTCAAACTCTAAAAAGATTATGGTGATAGTTAAAACGTTTTTAAAATTAGGAACATTTCAGTAAAATGCTTTAATATTAGCAAACTGTTTTCATGCTAAAACCTTAACATCAGGCTATTTAAAATTCTGAGCCATGGATTCTGTACTGACTTTTGTATTACACATTTTAAGGTTCTTTTTCGGTTCCCATGTATTCCTTTGAAACAATTGATTTTCTCCCATTTCAGAGAATTCCGAATCGTGGGACCAGAAAACTCTTTAATATATCTTAAATTCTATAAAACCATAAAAAAAGATAAGAACTGATAAAAGCAAACGAATACGAAAACCTCCTCCTTAGCCACTCTAGGGAGCTTCAATTATTAAGTTTACTTCAGTATCTAATGCATTACAAAACTTTCCGAAAATATTAAAGTAAATCTAATGGAAGCAATTTAAGTTTGTGCAATTCTCGAAAATACACATGTATAAAACTAGAAAACTAAAATATCACCTGCAGCTACCACCTATGGAGTTTGGTTTTCCTACGAGCAAAGTATTTTCATTTCGTTTTTTTATATTCATTTTACACTTAGTTTCCGTATCCGAATAGAATCTATCTACTGTGCTTGCATGTTATGATATACACAAGTTACATCTAAAACTGTTTTGAAAGTTTTAGAAAAATGAAAAATAGATACTGAGGATTTACTCTTGGGAAAAATGTTTTTGGTGTGAGTACTTCTGACTGAAGGCAATATTTTACTGTTGGGACTTGCAATGATAAAAATAAGTCTGAAGCTTTGTGTTGAAAAACTTATGATTATTCTAAAGAAGTTGTTACATCGAATAAAAACCACATAATTGTCTGTTATCATAAATGTATACATAAGTACTTGAGTTTAGAAATATATAATTTTAAATATTTATTTGGATTTTAAGAGATTCTATTTATTTTTTTTCAGTATGACGTGTCACCACAGAATTTTTTTTTTATAATATACAATTCATCGCGTATTGTATTCGGTTTGAAAAGATATTTGGATAAAAATTCCCTAGGTAACTCTACATTACTTTGGTAAGCATTGAAAATTCCGTCCGCCAGGAGTCCTGTTAAGTTATATCTACCGCAATACGACCCAAAATATATCTTTCTGGATGGTTCCGTTATAACTGAAATTTAAATTCCCTTGTAATTAGTATTATATGAAAATTTTACAATTTTAAACCATTTGGGAAAATATATTTTATTTCATTGTTTGCTTTTTCTTTGGAAGTACTGGCATGAATCCTATCTCCTGATTCTAGGTTGAAAAAATAATGGGAAAAACTAGTGAAGTTCTTTTTTTAAAAAACATTATACAAACTAGAAAGAAAGCTTAAACTCACGCTTGGGATATTATTAGAGTTAGAAGATCATTCACTGCATTAGATTTGTTCAAAATGATTGCTTCAGAATGCCCTCTTGATAAAGCCATTACTTTAATGGCGAAAAGTGTATCCGTTTTTTCAAATTCCTTATAAAACTCAGCAGCTTGTTCCAGAGAACAGGATATAATTTTTCGATGGGTTATACGGAAGCCATTTAGATGCAGCAACTGTAGTATATTGTTTTTGTTGTGCAAGAAATTAGGTTTTATAATTAGTAAAGTATTTTCAACCGCAAGCATTTTATTCAAAAAAGGAATTTGTTGTATGTACATATATACATACATATATTTTAAAAACAACTAAAGCTCAGCGTTAGTTTTTTTTTATTTGTAGGTAGTGGATTTAGGAATGTAATTGTTTGAGGGCACCGATTTAGTGTATAGCTCCATGTTATATGGATTTATACATAACTTTTAATATTAATCTACTAGATAGATAGATAGATAGATAATTTCTTTATTTAAAAAAAAATTATTTGCAATATTTGTTTCTTTAAGATTAAGGACATGGCAATTGCCGTCTGCCTGAACGACATTTCATAACACAATACAGATAGATAAAGAAGCTTAATTTAAATTTTAAGAATTACATATATAAGTTAAACAATTATTAAGCATTTAATTTAATAAGGCAACAAGTGTGTTTTCAAAAATTTTGAGATGATTTGAAACACAATTATAATAGGTATCAATTTTGAAATGATTTGACACACAAAAAAGATTATAACAATTTTATATTGATTTGAAAAAATAAGATTTATCAATTTTGGAATGATTTGAAACACAAAATAATGATTTATCAATTTTATAATGATTTGAAACATAAAAAGTTGTAGGTACCTAGAGACATTGCTTGAAACTTAAACTGCAATAACTGGTTGAATTTATGTAGGGCTACAAAAAACTATTGCGGTAATTTAGAGCATGTTTACAGTATCTATACACTGTTAACTATCCGAGAGCTCCATTAAGTATATCATAAAGCCGAGTCGGGGGCAGATTACAAGTACTTTTATCTCTTGAAAATAATTTTTCTAATTCACCAGACAATATTCCACCAGCTCTTTTAAAAACTTGTGCTAATATACTTGCTACTCCACTTTGTATAATATTCAACCTTTCTTTAAGTAATGGTGAGTTCTTAGATGAATGGAAATACTCTATAATAACTCCCCTTCATAAATCAGGTACAAAAAGTTCGGTTGAAAATTACAGACCAATTGCAAAACTGCAGTTAATCCCTAAGGTTTTCGAAGCTGTTGTAAAAAACAAATTGTATTTATAATCTTATTCATAACAATATTTCAGTTTACCAACATGGTTTCTTAAAAGGTAGATCCACCACTACACATTTATTAATATTTTCAAATTTTTGTCTATCTCAGATGGAAATGCGTTCTCAAGTCGACACTATTTACACCGATTTTTCAAAGGCTTTCGACCGCGTTCAACATAGTGTTCTCTTAATAAAACTAGAGATGTATGGATTCCACTCTCAGCTAATAATGTGGATAAAGAGTTATTTAGTAGGTAGAAAACAAGTGGTGAAAATTGATAATGCCTTGTCTAAGGAAATTATAAATTTTTCGGGTGTTCCTCAAGGTAGTCACCTTGGACCACTTCTTTTTATCATTTTTATTAACGACTTACCATTACATCTTACGTTTTCTAAATATCTTCTATTTGCTGATGATTTGAAAATATTCAGCTCCATAAATTCATTGAAATTGGGGGTGGCCGTGGCGCGATAGTTGTGTGCTCGCCTGTCAACCTCGTGGTTGCAGGTTCGATTCCTGCCGTTGTCTATGTCTTCTTATATTCCATTAAAAACCAATTCTCAAAATTGTCATAAAATAAGTTGCTGCTTTGCTCATTACATGTTGTTTAGGCATAACACTAACAACGTGTGATTGAGTAAACTAGCATACCCATTAAGTATGACATCGATATAAATAAAATAATGCGAATTATAAGGGACATACATAAATAAGACACGGTAATTCCCTCCGCATTAGTTCAGCCGCCATCCCTGGAGGTAAATCTGAGACAACAACCAGCTCTAGTCTCAGAACATCGCGTCACAAATCTTTTCTATCCTTCTTTCTATTCTTCACCAGATGCCACGCTGTGTTAAGAAAAACATATAAAGGGTATTCATAATCCCTTGAGCGCGTGCAAAGTTATAAAAAAAAAAAAAAAAGAAAGATGCAAAGAACGTTCAAATTGATTTAAATAATAATATCAATGGGCTATATTTTAACAAAAAAAAATGTAGCGTTGTGACATTTTCTAGAAATCATAGTCCATTATATTATAATTATAAGCTCGAAAACGAAATCTTACAAAGATTTGATTGCCATAAGGTTCTAGGCGTAATCTTCGATTCTAAGATGAATTTTTCAAATCACATAGACCATGCGATCTCAAAAGCAAACTCTATGCTAGGGTTTGTTATTCGAAATTCAAAAGATTTCGAAGACCCATATACATTGAAAGCTCTTTATTCTAGTCTTGTCCGACCACATTTAGAATATTGTACTGTTATATGGAGCCCCTTTACCGCGTCTAGCATTTGTCGTATAGAAAAAGTTCAAAAAAGGTTCACAAAGTTTGCCTTACGAAAAATTTTTGGTTACTCTAATGTTCCATCTTATGAGACGAGGTGTATTTTAATTAATCTAAAACCTCTTGCTCAGAGAAGAAAATTAAACTCAATACTTTTTGCTTTTGATGTTTTGAATTGTAATATTGACTGTCCGGTTTTGTTATCTATGTTTTTTATTTATGCGCCTTCTCGAAACTTGCGGCCGCGTAACTGTGATTTTGTAAATGTTCCTTACGACAGTACTAATTATGCCAAGCATAATCCTATCACAAGAGCTTGTATGGATTTTAATGAATATGATTTTGCAATTGATTTTAATATTATTAGAAATGTTTTGAAACATACATTATTAAATTTGTTATAATGCTACGAGTATATGTTAAATTATGTTTTTTATTTTTTTTTTTTTTTTAACTATGTTTAATCATGTATTTATCATAATTCAAATAGTCTAAATAGAGTGTGTAGCTTTAAGACGAATAAATAAATAAATAGATAGCTTTCTTCAAAATGCAGCCGACGAATCTCTTGTAGTAGAGGACACGTTGCAAAGAAGTGGGTGATGTCTTCAGGTTTTCTTGTTTTACATAGACTGCAGATTTGTGTGAGATCAGTTCGATGCGGCATAGAGTTAAGGTTCAGGATTTCGACTCGGGCTCTAAATATATATCTAATTGCTTCAGAAGAAAACTCGTTGCTGAAATAATTAGCCTGCGATGGTATTTGGTGGTTGAGGTTTTTATACACATTTCTTGATACTGTTGTTGAGGTCCTTGACAAATGATTAGTGAAAATTGATTCAAAATAGCTTTTAACGGCCTTTAGTCCAACAAAAATTGGCGTTTCGTCCCGGTGATCTCACATGGACTCATCAGTTGACTAGTGAGGACCTTTGTCAATACGCAATTTTTGCCAAGTTCAGTTCATCTAACATAGATTTCGTGAAGAACATCTAGTGTGAACTATATCCAACAAGACTAGAATTCCTAATCATTAAATTGGAAATTTTTGTTTTTGCCCATGGCCTGGCATTATTTATATAAGAAGTTTTTTTTTTTTTTTTAATAATACAAATTCTATATACTACTGAAATGCAGTGAAAATATTTTCATCAATCCTGGCGATAATCTCACAAAACATAGAGTGCCATTCACTCAAATTGGACTCCATAAGAGATACATTACTGCCATTAGAAAAAGCTAGCTGGTTCCATTCCTTAAACGGGGAGGCATTTACTTGAATGAGCCTTGTCATAATGGACTTGTGAAGGCTTCTATCATCCCTCTTCATAACTTTCAATATGTAGTCTGAATTAGTTTTAATGTTTTTTATGTAAAGAGGTGTTAAACCAGACTCCACATATATAGCATAATTGGGAGTCGAGGAAGGCAATCTAAACAAACGTTTGAAGAAATATCTTTGTGCAGCTTCAAAATCCTCGAGTTGCAAATATCCAAAAATTTGGGTACCGTAGTACACACAGCAATTGACTGTGGCTTAAAAGACACGATATGTAGATGCATGATCAATTTTTTGGTTAGAGAAAAAGATTGGCCAGTTTCATTTAAAGCTAATTTGGCTTCCTTGCTTTTCTCTTTCACGTGCTTCGAAATATTCAGATTGTAAGTCAGCAAAACTCCGATATTTTTGAAATCATGAACGAGCTCGATAGGCTCGTTGTTTAGGGACCAGTTTTCCTCTGGGAGCCTTCTTCCCTGACGTGGTTCAAATATCATTACTTTTGTCTTGTTAGTATTGAAGCACAGAATCCAGGACTCGCAAAATATACTAAGTTTGTTGATTTGCAGCTGAAGGGTAGATTTGCAGCCAGTAAAACTAAATCATCGGCGTAGAGCAAAACCTTGAGTTGTATACTGGCAAAGAGTATTCCTCCCGGAAGTACATCACACATGTCATCAATGAATAAGGCGAATAATATCGGACTTAATATACATCCTTGGGGGACGGCTGTTGTCGTCTTAAACCATTCAGAGAATTCAGCTCCATCCCACACTGATGCAGTAGATGCGGCAAGAAAGTTGAAATAAAATATTAAGAATTTACGAGAAATTCCTAACGATGACAATTTGTACATCGAGGCATTTCTATTTACCTTGTCAAAGGCTGCTTTGAAATCCACAAAACAAGCATATAATTTCTTTTTCTGCTCAATTGATCTCCTGGCAATACTCGTGAGAGCGAATATATGGTCTTGCGTTGAGAATCCTGATCGGAACCCTGCTTGGAACATGCTGAGTCGGTTGTTGTTCTCGATCCATTCCGTCAATCTTTCATAAAGAATTGAAGTAAGGATCTTTCTTAACGAGTTGAGAATCGAGATTAATTTATAGTTCTCGGGCAAGTTAGAATCTCCTTTTGTAAAAATTGGGAAAATAACCGCTTTGTTGAAGTTGCTTGGAACAAATGAGTTTTAATAAAGTTTGTTGAAATATGCCAGTAGATGATTTTTAAACGGTTCCGTACTATTCTTGTAGAACTCGACCAGGATAACATCTATGTCGGGTGCCTTGTTATTTTTCATCTTACACAGAGTAGTTTCGAGCTCAGGTAGAGTAATTGGATTATTCAGTTCGCAGATAGTGATATTGGGTTGTGCTTAATAGAAAACCTGGTGATTCTCATCAGCCGACAGAACAGTTTTAAAATGAGCTGCAAGTGTCTCAACTTCGAGCGTAGACACCAGGCTTCTACCACGCCCACCCAGCTCACGAACACTGCTCCAAAAAGTTTTTGAGTTTTTACAGTTTGCCAGCTCTTTTGCAATATTGTTGAGGTAGTCAACTTTTTTTTATGGCACAAAGTCTTTTGAACTCCTTATTAATATGAAGGTAGATGTTTTTAAAAATTAAAGCATTTGTTGATCTGAACAGCTTAAGATAAACATATGAAAGCTTACGGAGTTTCGCACAATCATTATTAAACCATTTGTTTTTTGGTGTACAAGCGTGGTTACGGCTGATATTACTATGAGCAAATGGGGCTGAGGCTTTTATAACTCTTGCAATATGTTCATCAAAGCTTTCTAGACAGTTGAATAGAAACGAAGGAAAAGAGCTGATATTACGGCTTAGTAATGATCTGTATAGAGCGGTACAATTCTCTTTCCACCTCAGCTTTGAAAAGTTAGTTGACTGTCTTTGAACATTTTCATCGGGAAACTGAACCTTTACCACAATCGGCAAGTGCGATGAGAAATTCATCACGCCTTATTCAAAATCTGTAGATAGCTTAAGCCATTCCAGAGATATCGCTGCAATATCAATAACAGATTGTCCTTGGCCACTTATGAATGTGAACTATCCAGAAGGGTCTTCATTTCGGTTAAAGGTGTCATCTTTAGTTTCTGGTTGCATTTAGAGTGTTTTGCGAGAATGTATTGAGCGCCGAAGAATTTTGATAAGTCCCGATCCGAGCATTTAAGTCTCCAATTACCAAAATATTCTCCAAATTGGAGTTGTTAACGAAGTCAACTAAATTAGCAAAATCAAACTGACAGTTATTGCAATTTAAGTATGTAGGGATAATTGTATAAGTAAAATTATTAGTAGCAATATTGATTATAATTCTGTTTTCAAAAATATTGATTTTAACAAAATGGGAATTTAAAGTCTTTTTTACACCGCATAAAATTCCCCCACTGGCCCTACCATGAACATTTGATCTTATAGCTGGAGACCATAAAATATTGAAGTTCTTAAAATATTTCACATAATTGTTTTCATTTTGTCTACAAAAGTTTCCAATAAAATAATTATGTCATAATTTTGAATAAAATTATAAAAATCAGGTAATAACATTTTGTTTTTTAAACCTGTAATATTATAAGATAGGATAGTTAAATTTTTCAAGTTATATATATTGCGGCAGACGACAGATTCATCCTATTGTGATTCCACTATACTATTACTAAATATCTACTATATTTTAATTAATAAAAATCCAATTGTTCGGTAGCCGGATAACTGGAGAAAGCATGTTATTTCACAACCACTGAATAGAACGATAAATGACAAAAGGCTACCAAATGACAAATGAATAATAGCAAACGACGAATGAAAAATTACAATTAGCAAATGACAAGAAACAAATGAGCTTTGACGTATTACATTTATATGGACTGGTAATTGTGTTATTTCCTTAAGAAAATAATGGTCAGTGACTATTTCGGTCCGAGCGGCAAAAGAAAAAAAAATATTTGCCCTCAAATATCTAGTATATATAATATAACCTCTTCCTCTACTTACTTAAATGTTTATTTATTCATTACATATATGTTAATGAATGATATATTACTCCTTATACTTACAACCAAAATAATAATCATGGATTAGGGAATGTTTATAGGAGTTATTCCGTGGACTAGAAACTAGATGCGAAATGCTATTAATAAAACAGCATTTCTTCTATTTGACATTTACAAACTTACTCCTTCGCTAGACCGTCGAAGACGGTGGATTAGTGAAGGAATACGAATTGACATTAACAACAAAATTTATAAGGACATATAGAATAAAAATAGAGAGTTGATACTAATTTTTAGTAGATTTTCTTCGTGGTTTTTCGAGTTTTTATTAATTGAAAATTTTAGTCCGCTTACTGATTTTCATTCTATGATTTAGTAAAGTCATGGACTAGGACCGGATTTTAAGTGGACATAAAGTTTATAATTATATAAATTCATAGTGACTCTAAATTTAATAAAATGGAGAAATAGTTATTTATTTTAAGAAAGTTATTTTTTTTAAACCCATTAAAATATAACTAACATAAGACTATTTAATACAAACATTTTTGGCAATTCGAGTATTTCTCAATACTAGCTTTTCACTTATTAAACATTTGTCTATATATTTAATTTAAACATCTATGTTTAAATTTTTAAATTATGTTCCATGTTATTGATGATATTTAATTTAAACATCTAACTTTTATTGTAGGTACAACATTACCGATTTCATGTAGCACACTCATTGAGAAATGCCAAGGTAGGTTTTAAATAGTTTTAAGGATTTTTGTTTTGAGGATTTGACAGATTTTTTTTGCAGTGATATTCAGCAGATGGAAGTCAACATGGTGATGGATAGACCATATCATACAGAAAAACATCTTTATTCACAATGAATACAAAATTTTGATTAAAAATTGAGCTTTCTGAATACTTTCTGGAACTTGGTTAGAAAAAGACAAGCTTTAGTCCACATGAAACAGGGGGATTATACATACTAAAATTATTAATTTTCGGCAAAAATAATAGGGCTTATAATGCTGTTGAGTACCCTTTGTAGGTTAAATATGAAATTTGGTAGCAATTTCCTCAGATACTGTACATTTATGTCGTGTGACAAAAGCTTAGAGAAGGCAAATCAAACACGTAGATGCTAAATATAAAGGGTTATCCATTTTGCGGTTTCAAAAGTATAGAGCTGGAATTCGACATCTGTCAAACTAAGTTGTTAAACCAATTTATTTTTTCTGTTGAAAGTCTGGCATTTACGAAAATGGATCATTTAACTATCGCACAACGCATAAAAATTGCTAAAACCTACTACAAAAATGGTGATTCTACCACAGCCACATATCGTGCCTTACTAGGAGATTATGGTTTACATAATCGTCCAAATAAATACGTAAGCACTTGGCAAAATTGTGAAGACTGGATTGGCAACGGATATTGTAGGGCCTGTGCATCATCGTTTCGCTCGTACCACTGAAAATATCGATGCTGTAAGTGAAAGTGTTGCCGAAGACCCGAATGTGTCGATTTCTCATCGTTCTCAGGAATTAGGACTGTCTTACGGCACATTATGGCGTATTTTGCATTTCGATCTACACCAACATCCATATACAGCTCACACAACAACTGAAGCCAGCTGACCATTCACAACGTCGTAGATACGTCGAATGGGTGCTTGAACAACAGGCGGTGGACGGCGATTTTTCGAACAAAATTTTCTTCAGCGACGAAGCACATATTAAATAAAATTGTCGTATTTGCGGTTCTGAGAATCCTCAAGTAATAGAAGAGAGGAAATTACATCCACAAAAAGTCACTGTTTGGGGCGCTATTTGGTCGGGAGGTGTGATTGGACCTTACTTCTTCGAAAACTACGATGGAACGACTGTCACCGTCAATTCGGAGCATTACGGTCATATGATAATCGACTTTTTTTTGCCTGCTATTGAAGAATACGACTTGGAGAATATGTGGTTTCAACAAGACGGTGCCACATGCCACACAACTCGAGCGAATATGGCTTTATTGCAAAAGACATTTCCTGGCCGCGTAATTTCTCGTCGTGGCGATATCAACTGGTCACCAAGATCATGCGATTTGATACCCCTGGACTTTTTTTTTTTGTGGGGCTACGCGAAAGAACGTGCTTATGCAGATAAACCCTTAACTCCTGAGCACTTGAAAACCAACATTCGTCAAGTTATGGCCAATATGCCTCAAAAAGTGGTCGAAAATGACCTCAAAAGAATCGATACGTGCAACAATTCGCGCGGAGGTCATTTAAATGATGTAGTGTTTCACAAATAATGTCAACGTTCAAACTTTACAATAAAAAAGAAATATTATGAAAAAAAATATTTTATGTTTTATTGACGTTTACTTTTGAAATCGCAAAATGGATAACCCGTTATTATGTATGAAGATGAAGAGAAAGGATCGATCATTGAACAACACCGGTTTTTATCGAATGGAGATTTGCTTAAAATGCAAATAGCTTGGAATAAATTTAACTAGATAAATGCTAACACCATTTACTAGATGTTGGTGGACAAGGCCGTCTTGCCAGACCAAATTTAAAGTATTTTCAATGTCAAATAACACCATTCCAATATATGTTTTATTTATGAGTGTTTTTCGTATGGTTTTTGGCATAACCTGATTTGCCGAATATTAATCTTTCCGAAATCTAAATTGCTCCGATGGCAGAATATTTTCAGTTGAAAGGATTTCTGTCATATCTAGACAGATATTTTTTTGAAAGCTTCTAAGGATCTTCTATAATGCGGTGGTGAGAAGATATTTGAGTGGATTGCCTAGGTTTTGGATTCGCCAAAATCCTGTCACTTTCCACGTTTCGGGAAAATAACCTTTTAACAAGCAGTTTTTAAATATAAAACTTACAAAGAAAAAACAATTTTGAGAAAGGTTTTTATTACAATGTTATCATAACCAGGATGAAGAGGATTCTGTTTTGATAATATTAGCACGCAAGTTAGCTGATATAAGCCAAGGCGTTTTGGAGATTTACCTGTATAAAAGTTAACAATTTTTATTATTTGTTTATTTACCGTTTCAGTAGTGTAGTTGTGTTTGAAACTGTTGTTTCCAAATAGTTATAGCAATCGGGAAAACGAATCGGGAAAAAAGTTCGAATAGATAACTTTAATTTATGATGTTTTCACGCGTTTTAAAATACATAACTAATCGATGACAAATAACTCAGAGAATTTTTTTGTTAAAAATGTGCCAGAATATTGCCTTTTGACACAAAGTGGAACATAAAAATATTTTTCGTCCACAATTCTGACAGTGAAACGAGAGAAATTCGACTCCAAATCATTGGAATGATTTGTTCCACTTTGTATCAAATGGCAATCAGCTGGCACGAAAGATTAATTTTCATCAGGAAATTATTAACAAAAAATAATTATAAATTACAAAATAATTACAAATATTTTTGCAAGCAAAATTCTCTGAATTATTCGTCATCGATTAGTGTAGCATTTGTATTTTAAAACCCGTAAAAACATCATAAATTATCCATTAAGACTTTTTTACTGATTCATTTTCCTGATCGCTATAACTGACTACTCAGCTGTTGTCAGTTTTGTTTGGCTGAGATAAAGCCTTGTTCCAATGCTTACCTAAGACGGAAAACGAAATAAGCGATTTTAAATTTGCTTTCCATCAAAAAAAAAAAACAAAACAAAAAAATATTCGTAAGGAAATTTACCTTTAATTTTTTGTTTTTAATTTAACTTTATAATTTATTCGAAAGGAAATATACCTTCTTGCAGGAGAAACCACGTCAACAGAAAAAAACGCACCTTAAGCTATAGCTTCTTCTAACGTTAGATATGCACAACGAAGTTGTAATTTCCAAACGATTCCGCGGGTTCGAATCGAAAAAAAGCTTAATTTTCACTTGATTAATTAGTTTCGATGGCGCAAAATTTTAAACAACCTATTATTAAGGCCTTAACACGATTCTAGTTAGCAATTTACTATATACATAATAGTCTACTAACTTTTCATAAATTGTAAGCCTTTTGTTAACTAGTAAAATGCTAATTAAGCAGATATCAAAGCATTTGTAGGGTTTGAATTTTGATGAACACAATTATTGTGTTTATGCGTTGTAAATTGATTATATGTTGATAGAAACCCAACATGTGTTCTAAATAAGCATTTGAGTTTTATATTTTCATCATTTTTACTTCATTATTTACAAAAATAAAAAAAATTGACACCAGCAGGACTCGAACCTGGGCCTCCCGCGTGCAAAGCCGATATACTATCAGAATGACATATGGATTTAGTACGGTACTAAAAATTTAAAGTAGCCATTCGGTGATCTTAACTTTAGTAAAATGTTAAGAAGATAATGCGATGCTAAGCTCGCTTAAAATTAGCAATTTCCTTTTTTTAACCTAGTAGCATACTAAAAATGATTTAACATATTACTAAAGCGTTTAAAATTTTTCGCCATTCTTGTGGCTGTAAAGTGAGTTTTGTTGCGAAACTCATAAAAATAAAATGACACCAATTAAAAAAAAAAAAAGAAATCCACACTTTTGAAAATAAAATCGGTAATCATGGAAAAAATTAAGAAAAGGTGCCTCTAACCAAGCATTGACTCTGAAACATGAGGTTACGCCATCTTTAATTTCCTATTTAAAACCACAGTATACAGGAACCGTTAATTATGGACAAAAAATATATTTAGTTAAATATATCCATTCCCATGTCCCCTTTCTTATTTCAGACATAGCTCTATTTCTTGGAGACGACTCATATGATTTGGAAAGACAATATTTCAGACTTTATTTTTTAAGTCAGATTCAACTACTGCCACGCGCACTTTTCTTATTTCGTAGTTTGTCGAAAATGATTAAAACTGTACGTATTTCAATATGAAATGTTCCGCGTTTTATAAAATCTAAATTGATAGCTGAACTAAATATAACTGAAAATCAAATGATCGCCTAAAATTTGAGCAAGGCGTTCTAAAATTAAAAAAAGATACCGGTAATTTTTATAATACCAACATATAATATATAAAATACTATTTTATTCCCGGTTAATTTGTGTGTATTATTACTATTAGTATATTTATCTATTCTCTCCCAGTTTATATTTTTAACGAGTATAAGTTTGTTTGTAACATAAAACAATCAGAAATGTTTCAGAACACTACAGCATTTATTTGTTTCTTGTTCGCACGTACTTTATCGTGAACGTGAGTGATCTTAAAACTCACTTAGCTACCCTCCATGCTAAAGTTTCATCCCCAAGAATTCCTATCTCTTATAAATTACAACTGTTGCCTCTATTATACGAATAAAGAATTCTATACATTAAACATAAACACATTTATCCACTTAAAAGGGTTGCTTCACGTAGCACCTCCATTTTTGTTCGTATACACGCATTTTCTCATAAATTAACTACCTACACTATTCTTAAAAGCCTCTAATTATAATCCTTTCTCAAGGTACATAAGGTACACTTATAAGAAAACTACACAGCTTCCAAAGATTTATATTTTTGTAAGATACAACTCCATGAAACTACCCATAGGTCGTTGCTACCTGGATACTTTCATTGTTTTTCCTACAGTCTTTTATTTGAAAATAAGTGTCATCATCACCACCTTCCTCATAGTGTCCTCTTAGGAATGGGCTCTTGCTACAAACTACAATAGATGGCATCTTCGCTAAGATAACTTGCACTTAATTTAGTTATACAAAAATTCACTTCAATTTACTCGCAATATTTATAAAAGAAAGTCCCAACTTTTAAGTAGGAACCGTACGAACTACGAAGTTAGTGTATATTTTTTAAAAGCGTGCGATGTGTGGGTACGTGCAGATGAAAGACGCAAGAATTTATTGTTCCGTGTGCTATATTATAGCAGATGTAACTTTTATTATACGACGAGCAATGGATAAAACTTTCAGCAAGAAAGTTAGCAAGAGAATTGTTTATAATTGAATGGAAATCCTTGCGATAGATAAATTGAAGCCATGCCGTAAAAGTTAGAAAGGTGGATGACCCTGAAAAAAGGTCAACTTTGAAAACGAGCATAATAATTAAAACAACATTTTCCATGACTGAAATAAACAACGTTGGCCTCGTGCGGCTTTCAAACATTAAATATTTACTAACGACGATGAGATTGACATTTTATATTTAAACTTCTTTGGTTTTTAGCTCACAAGAGTTATATTACACTTCCTTTTCCTCAGACATGTAAGCAAATATTGTTATCCTGCAAAGATGCTAGAAACGAATCCACATCTCTTCGGCGCCATCACTTCTGTTTGTGAATAAAACAATAGTTTTTCAATGTCTACAAAATAATGCATATGTTTTGTATCAGCTCAGCAGAGATGTTCCAGTGTGCAGGATGAAAAATACCAATTGACCAAGTCTTTTTCTCTATATGAAGCGAGGTAGCTCAAGCTGTACTGGTGCCGGTCCTATTTGGAAAGAGAAAATAGCAAACTGTATATATTATAATACGTATCTAAATGTAGAGTATACATACATATATACGTACCCAAATGTATGTATATTGGATTACAAAAGGTTATCATTTGCTTGTTCAAACAATAGGAAAACTGTATGCCCGTGCACTGATGGGGTTCATTCAAATAGTACAACGTATCCGTAGCTGCTCAACTCAAATGGGGTTGGTGTGGAGATTTGTGATTGAATTTAAAAATGTAATACATATATTTCAAACTTTAAGCTGAACACTTTAGACCTTGATCTACACATCCATACATATGAACATATCTTGATCCTAAATTGTCGATTTTATTTTCTTTAGAGATATGATAGCCATATTAAATATATGTGACGACTTTATGGGGGCCGTCGATTTTAGGGTTTTAAAGAAGTAATGGAAATATTTATCCCCTCATTATGAACGGCCGCCGAATCGAACTTAAAACTTTGCGAATTCAATAAATATGTAGAGTAAGTGCTGGAAATATGGCCCATTCATTCATTTCATGCATTTTTGAACCGGTAATCATTCATTCAAATCGTATTCAGTCTGGCTCAGCAGTTGTGTGCAATAGAGCTCGTGGCAAATTGTTAAACATTCCATCATAATTTACGGGTGAGTTTTGCTAAGTGTTTTTGTATAAAATTTTGTTAAATTTATTTAATATTCTTACACAAATATGTAGTGCCCAAACATTATGTGAAATCAAAATTAATTAAAAGTTTCTGAAGTGGGTGCAAATTTAAAAAATAATGCAAATTCCCGATGTTGGTAATGGTAATAAATGTTGGTAACGGGTGATTTTTTTGCTACTTGGTTTTTGACGTTTATATTTTTGACAGATCACACATGACAAATTCCACGAACATTTGACATTTCGATTCAGTATTGTTTGCCATTTCATCATGAATAGACTTACGCCTGAACAACGTTTGTAAATTATTGAAATTTATTATCAAAATTCGTGCGCTGTGGAAAATGTGTTTCGCAGCTACGTCCGTTTCAGCGACTAGGCTCATTTTTGGCTAAATGGATACGTGAATAAGCAGAATTGCCGTATTTGGAGTGAAGAGCAGCCAGAGGGAATTCAGCAGCTACCAATGTATCCCGAAAAATGCACTGTTTGGTGCGTTTATGGGCAGGCGGCATCATTGGGCCGTACTTCTTCAAGGACGATGAAGGCCGCAGGGTTACGGTCAATGGAGAAAGGTACCGTTCGATGATAAAAGATTTTTTTTTTTTGCCGAAAATGCAAGAATTGAACTCGGTCGACATGTGGTTCCAACAGGACGGTGCCACATGCCACACTGCACGCGAAACCATGCATCAATTGAGAGGCGAATTTGGTGAGCAGTTGATCTCACGTTTTGGCGCAGTCAATTGGCCACCAAGATCATGTGATTTGACCCCGTTAGACTATTTTTTGTGGGGCTATGTTAAGTCTATTGTCTATGGGGACAAGCCACACAAGATTGCTGCCTTGGAAGCCAACATTGAACGCGTCATTGGTGAGATTCCGGCCGAAATGTGTGAAAAAGTTTGCCAAAATTGGACCTTCAGAATGGACCACCTGAAGCGTAGCCGCGGGCAACATTTAAGTGAAATTATTTTTAAAAAGTAAATGGCAGAAATTGATTTATCGATCCAAATAAAAATTTCATTCACTTTTTACAAGTTTCAGTGTTTTTTTGAATTTTCAAAAACCAAGCTCTTAAAAAATCACCGTTTATATCCCACCATAGGTGTTCCTATTATGGCCCAGTGGGCCATATTTAAAACACTATAATTATGTATGAACTTTAGCGTGGTTATTTTTTTTTAAGGAACCAATGGCTTCAAGAGCAATACAACCACAAAAAAAAAACGACAGACTTGGGCAAAAAAGTCATGAAAGCTGCACTTTTTACCATTAAAGAGAAGAGTATGGGGTTCTTGAAGGCATCGAAACAATTTAATGTGCCTAAAACCACTTTGAGGCGTTTGGCTGCACAGAAACAAAAGCCATTGGAAGATGTTTTAGCTATTAAATTGGGTGGAAAACCCATCTTCCCCCTAGAGCTCGAAGACTCTCTAGTTGAATATACCCTATTGATGGAATCAAAGCTGTTCGGTCGAACAAGGTGGGACATACAATCATAAGCATTTCAATTAGCTATTGAAAACAATATACCGAACCATTTTTCATTTCAAGGAGAAGCTGCAGGTAGGGTTTGGCTTGGCCTCTTCCTAAAACGGCATCCATCATTGTCATTCCGTCAACCGACTGGAACTTCTATAGCTCGGGCAAAAGGATTTTCCAAGGAAAATGTCGCTGTTTTCTTCGATCTTCTGGAAACAGAAATGAAGACTTACAACTTTTCTCCAAACAACATATATAATGTGGATGAAACCGGAATTTCGGTTGTCCCATCAAAAATGCCTAAAATCTAAGCAATGAAAGGTCGGAAGCAAATATGGGCGCTTACATCTGCTGAAAGGGGATCTCTTATAACATCTACTTTATGCATGAGCGCAGGGGGATCGTTTGTGCCACCGATGTTTATCTTCCTATGGAAGAGGGGCAATCCTCTTCTGATGAAAGGTGCACCGCCTGGATCAATTCATGCCAATCATCCCTCTGGATGGATTCAAACAAATATTTTTACTAAATGGCTTAAGCACATTCTGGCAACTGTAAAACCTACTGCGTTGTCTCCAGTATTGCTCATAATGGACGGACATGCTAGTCATACAAGGAATATCGAGGTCATAGATTTAGCTAGAAAAAATCATGTTCGTTTTCTGTCCATCCAATAGTCATAAAACCCAACTTCTTGATAAACGTTCATTGGACCTTTAAAAAAATATTTGACAGAAGACATAAGGCGGTGGGTCATAAACAACACTAGAGCTTTGACACATCTGGACATAATAGAGTTGTATGGACGATCGTATTTAAAAACGCAGACTGGAGAAATTGCGGTTAAAGGGTTTGCATCCACTGGAATTTGTCCTTTCGATAGGTATATTTTCAAGGATCACGATTTCCTTGCAGCAGAGGAAGTTGATAAAAATCTAATAACAGTAGACAATCATTGCCAACTTGATCCAATTACTGCTCCAACCGCAGAACATATGATCGTGCAACCCAATCCAGTTGAACCTGAATTGCGCCCCTTAGAATCTTCTACTTCTACTGGCATAACATCTTCATATACATTTTTCCTCATGAACTTTCTCCGGTTCCTATTCGATTCAAAAAGATTTCGAATTGAGGACGGAAAGCTGGAAAACCATAGCTTATTTCCTCATCGCCATATAAAGAGTCTCTCGAAGAATCATTACTGAAAAAAAACGAATGAGAATCAAGGAAGAAAACAACTGCAATGGACTTGAAAAAGGAGAAGGAAAGGTAGATAATATATTTTGGATAGGTTTTAAATTTGAATATTCATTTCATAACTGTTAATTATAGCATAAGTTACTCAAGAACTTAAGCTTTGAGAATATGAGAAGCAATATTCCCAACAAAAAGAAAAACCAAAATGTAGAGGAATCTACATCATCAGAAAGCGATAACGATTTTGTTCCCACAGTCGATCTCGTACTGTGGAGGTGTTAAAACGTTTTTGGCTTCCCAGTTTTTTCCAAGTAGTGTATCGTGTGTGTGACTAAGTTCCAATTTAATTCACTATTCTTCAAGTAGTGCAGTAGCACAAAGGTAGAGTGGCCGAACGAGAATCCGGGTCGCCAGTTCGATTCCCAGCCGGGCATCAGAACTTTAGCTACTTTTTTTCACAACCGTGAAGTGGAAAACTTTATTGGTTGGGAAAACTCTCAAAGGAGGAGGAGTTTAAGCACCGGGGCATCGAAAGGTGTCCTAGGGCCAATGAGGCCAGCGATGGCATCAGCTGAGGGAACATCGAAAGATGTTCCAACTACAAGCAGTGATTCTGCAGCAACAACATCAACAGCAATAACAACAACGGCAACATCATCCGATGCTAATCAAACGCGCAGAAAGAGGATCAAGTGCGCACCAAATTTGGTAAAAAGGAGATCCACGTCCACCTCAGCAAAGCTGCCAGCTGGGGTGCATACGTCCGATATAGACGAGACGTCAGAGGCAGCAAGACAAACCGAGCTAGACACTTCACCCGAAGAGGGAATAGCATATATGTCTGAAGAAGGAGAAGGGCACTTCACGACGGGCGATAGTACTGCCTTCGTGAACCCCTCCACATCAGAGGCGTCAGCTGAGGAGGACGAGGAACAGAGAATGGTCGCCCAAATTGAAGCTTTGGAGGCAGAAATCGAAAAGATAAAAAGCAAAGTTAAGGCCAGCCAAGAAGCGCGCAGAGCGAGGCAACTAAAAGAACTCGACGAAAAAGAACAACAACAAAAAGAACAATTACAAAAACAACAGCCACAGCAGCAGCCAAAACAACAACGGCAAAAACAACAACAACAGCAACAGCAGCAGACACAAGTCCAGAAACAACCGCAAAAAAAACAGCAGCAGCAGATTCAAAAGCAGCAGAATCAACAGCCACAGAAAAGTCAGTCTCAGCAGCAGCAGCCACAGCCGCCGATTATGAAAAAAGAAAAGGTGCCACCCATTAATACTTATAAAATGGAGTTACAGGATACCATAAATCTATGTAAGTTGACCATAGGTCAAAATTTTACTATTAAAAGATTAAATAACGATAGGCATGCTATCCAGTGCTTCACACTGGAACAGCACAAAAAAATTAAAGAGTTGCTAAAAGAAACTACTACCGAATTCTTTAGTTTCACCCCTAAAACCGAAAAATTTCAAACGGTCCTTTGGAAGGGCATAGATTCCTACACGGAACCACAGGTGCTCTTAAATGAACTCCGCCAAAAAGCGAATGACGATCTCGACTTTATCGGGGTGAAGCCGTTCGCTACAGTTATGCTCTGCCAAAGGTTCGGCCACGCCGCAGCAAACTGCGTTAAGTGTGGAGAGCAACACGCTGCGTTAAGTGTGGAGAGAACCACAATGCAGATGAATGCAAGTTAGGGAAGGAACGGGTCGAAGATAGGACCCAGCTTAAATGTGTACTCTGCCGAGGCGCCGGACACCCCGCTAATTATCGGGGATGCCCGACGTTTCAGCTTATAAAAAACAATAAAGCAGCAAAGCAAACAGTGGTAGAAAAGCGTCCAACAGTGCGCCCTCCTACAACAACGCCCGTCAACCCCCAAATTTCTTACGCCCAAATGGCGTCAGGAAGGGGAAGCACGGTACAGCCTACACCAAAGGTCGCCCAACAGGCTCCGTGCCTAAGGCGCCGGCGGCACAAGCGGATATTATGGGCGTTCTACAGGCCACCCAGGGCCAGTTGAACGGCCTTCAAAACCAGATCAGGGAGCAGGCGACTAGGGTGGATTATCTCTACTCTGTTTTGCCGCGCTTAACGCAACTTAGAGGTTAAGGGCGCGCTGCAGGAGATGCCCCTTATGATCCTAGCTGTGAATGTAAATTCACTGATTAGGACCGAACGTAGAGCGAATTTATTCCAATTGCTTAAAGACATAAGTCGAGATGTGTTTATGGCTAGCGAAACTAAGCTTAACCAGAAACATAAATTGACTAACAACAATTACAATATCGTAAGGAGAGATCGACCCAACTCCACTCAAGGAGGGGGCGTCGCAATCTTTATACGTAAAGGTATTAGTCATAAGGTAATATATAATAGTGATGTGCGTAAATTTCGGACGTTAGAGGCATGCATCATATGCATTCATCTCCAACAGGGAAGCAAATGTATGTGATCGCTGCCTATGCACCGGAAACACCTCAGCCCACACAGTTTATAACAGAGCTTGAAAAGCTTTTTGAATGCTTAAGATTGAGCTCGGAAGAAAACTACTACATATTGGCTGGTGATTTGAATGCCAAACATATAGATTGGGGAAATCAAATACAAAATCCTCGTGGTAACCATCTGTATAATTGGATGGGTCGATACAACCTGGAGTATCGCATTGAACTTCTCGCTACAGACAGGCCATCGTTTCAAAGAAGCGGTGCCTATTTGGATCTATCGTTGAAAGACGCAAGACTAACAATTGCTGACACTGTGGGCCAACGGCCTAAAAATTGTTTAAGAACGATCGAGTACGACAGTGACCACTGCGGACTCGCCGCCGTAATACAACTTCCGAACGAGCTTATGGAACTGGAGGAGTATGTACCTGTGCATACTTACAATTACAGTAAGGTGCGCTGGCCACGCTTCTCGAACTTTTTATTGAGCGAATTACGTTCAAATGATATATCCCCACCAAATGACAGGAACCTGACAAATACTGTAAGAAACAATTCAACGAACAATGAACAGGACAATACCGAAATACAAAGAACGTAACGCAACTGACATGTACCGTAACGCGACAATTGATGCATTACACAGACAAAAAAGTGGCTTACTGACAAGACTAAAACGCTTGTACAGACGGTTTACTGACACACGAGATCTGGAGATAAGGACACTGAAGTCGTCCATCAAAAACATCAACCAATTGATCAAAGAAAATTATAGGTTGTCCATTAATTTGTTTTGGGACAACAAAATTCGGGCCGTGAACGCTACCGACCCGAGTATGTTCCCACAAATTAATAAGATATTCAGAAGAAAAGATCAAAACGACCTTCCGTGTCTTAAGCTCCAGAGGACGACACAAAACAGAGACGTACTTCTGACAGCAGGCATAGACCCAGATGACGCCATCTTGGACGATGACCTCTTCATAATCGAAGATCCGCAGGAGAAGGTGGAGGCTGTGGGGGCTGCTTTTCAGCAAGTGTACAAGGTGAATGCTAGCATTCGACCGAACCATGACCTGGAGAGCAGAGCTCTGGTTCACCACTTTTACCTCCGGAACGATATAACGCAGTGTTGATCTGAGAACCTTGGTTTTACCGGGTTTAATGATGAACATTTGGCAAACGCCATAATCGCCGAGCGAAATGGGACCAGTTCCCTGTTAATTTCGAAGATTGAGCTCCAGCTCATCTTTGATTCACTAAAGAAAAAGAAATCAGCAGGAGTCGATGGTATATCCAAAGTTGTACTACGACATTTGCCTCAAGAAGCAGTTGACATATATGCCACACTGTTTAACAACGCGCTGAATAATGCATATTATCCAGTGCGGTGGAAGACAGCAGTGGTGCATCCTCTCCCTAAAAAGGGAAACGACAATTCCAATCCGGCGAATCTCACGTCGATAAGTCTTCTTCCGAGTATCAGCAAAGTATTTGAAAAGGTTATTAATAGAGCCCTGTTCAAGTGGGCGGAGGACAAAAATATCATCCCGGATAATCAGTTCGGTTTTAAGGCGGGACATGACACAATTCATGCCGTGTCTAAACTAGTTTCTGATATCCAATGGAACAAAACTAAAAAGCAGTGTACGGGTGCCTGTCTGGTTGATTTGGAGAAGGCCTTCGACACCGTATGGTTAGAAGGTCTCTATCTAAAGCTAACCAGACTAGGTATAAGTAAACCTCTATTGTATATGCTTTATGACATGCTAAATGGTAGAAAGTTTGTTGTCAAGAGTGGCAATGTAACTTCTACCGCAATTTTTAATATTAATAATGGTCTTCAGCAGGGAGCGGTTAACTCGCCGATTCTATTCAGCATTTACACCAGCGATCTGATAGGTAGTCTAACTCAGCCAATTGCGTACGCCGACGATCTAATTGCGTACAGAACATCTAATACAGTTGAGGTCATCAAAAGTCTCTTGCAGAGTGACTTCGACAAGATTCAGCGATATTGTGATGACTGGAAGTTGAAAATCAACTTCCAGAAATCAGAAACTATTTTGTTTAGGACTCCGTTGTCTAGCGTCTCAAGGGATACGAGAAAGAACTGGCGCAAGCTGGTGATCGTAGGGCCACATGGACATCCACTGGCGAGTAAAATTGTAGTAAAGTACCTTGGTATCTGGTTGGATCAGTACCTGTCATTCGACAGACATATAGGTGCTGCTTTGGCCAGGGCTAGGGGAGCCTTTGCCTTGACAAAACGACTGTTTTATAGCAGCCGTCTTGACAGCAGGGTGAAGGTGATTTGCTACATGGCCCTCATCAGGCCGATGATTGCCTACGGATGCCCGGTGTGGTTCAACGTTGCCCCATCTCAAATGGAAAAGATTCGGGTGTTTGAGAGGCAGTGTCTTCGACGTTGCCTTGGATTACACAGAACACCAGAGTCGGAGTACAAACGATATTATTCCAACCAGGTTCTATACAACGGAGCCAACATAAACAGAATAGATAATTTTTTGTTTAAGCTGATTCGGGGGCACGTTGCAAGAGCGATGTCCCCAACTAACAACTTAATTTTTGGGGCGTATTACCCAAATAACCAATATTTTGAGAGTGCGCGGTTAAGTGGCTACATCCCTCCCGAGGCATTCCTCTATTTAGACAGTCGTGGGCTGATACAAGATGGAGGGGCGGTTCCGCTCATCTACCACGTCAGCCGGAAAACTGTGGATAGGCGACTCCTGTATGGTCGAGACGTCATCGCTCAAGGTGGAGAAGAGCGCCTTCGGTTCAGTAGGACTGTGTCCGATCGGGACCGGATGGATAGGGCGAAACAGTAGAACCAGTTCTGGTGGCTCTCTGAACAGCATGGTAATATTGAAAGTCGATGAAGATATTATATCTTGGCCGACTTACATGGATTTAGGGTAATTAGGTATAGGGAACAGTCAGGGTGGCACCAACAAAAAAATTAAAAATATGTATGTATGCGGGGGCATACGTGCATGTATCTGCGTGTCTGTACATGTATGTGCGTACGTATATGTATGTGCGTATGTACATGTATGGGTGGGTTGCATGTTGGTGTGTGTCTGCATGCATATAAAAAATAAACAAAAAAAAATTAAAAAACGAAAAAAATGCTGCTGTGGCTGTTCTAGTTTATAAGTGTAGTTTTAAGTATTATTAGGTATTTTAAGTTGTTTAAGTTATTTTTAGTTAGTATAAGTTAGTTTTATTTAGTTTTAATTATTTTTAATATATATTTAGGTTTAGTTTATAAGTAAAAAAAGGAAAAAATAAAAAAAAAAAATTAAAAAAATTAAAAAGAAAAAAAAAAAGAAAAAAAAATGATAAGATATCAAGTTTTTTGTAAAAAAGTTTCTTGAAATATAAAATAAATAAAAAAAATTAGATTTAATTAAAATAGTTTTCAGGTCGAAAGACATTAGTCGTAAGAGTTATTGTTTAATTTAGAGTGCCCGTAAAGGGCCAGTAAATTAGTTGTAACTTATTGATAATTAGGCTAGTTTTAAACATTTTTGTCTAGCTTTAAGATAGTTATAAGTTAATATGAAATAAAAATGAATTAAAAAAAAAAAAAAAAAAAAAACGATTTTGTTCCGGCCGATTTATCTGATGAAAGCCCTGATCTAATCAAGAAGATACTAAATGTATTTATTGATTTTCTTTATTTTCTGAAGGTAAAGGAGGAGAAAAATGGCTTCAATGTGTTGCATGTACCATGTGGGCCCATGAAGATACTTCAGGCAACGAGGAAGCATATTTTATTTGTGAATTTTGCTGTGTATAAATAGCTGCAATAAGTTGTATTCAATATGGACCACCCTGGTGGTCCATATTTGGGACACTTACTGTTCATATTAAAACCAGCGATTCAATTAAATTAAGCTTTCCTTAAATATTAAAACCTTATCGAATTTAATTATCGATAGATTACAAATAGCGAATGTTTGCCAATCTAATGTTCTAAAAGCTCTAGCAACTAGCAACGTAATGGAACACTCATTTTCTGATGTCTATTTTTTTGATATATTTAGGACCTCATCCCCCGGATTTGCATGCTGGCAGACTGAATGGTGGAAATTGGTTCGTTTACCTGTGAGCGTGCATATATAACGTCAAAGAAGTAATTTTTGAATTCATTTTCTAACGGCTTTTTTTTCCATTATGTTCTAAATATAACCTTCTACAAGAATCAAATTAATTTTGCCAGACGGTTCTGAGGGCGCAATAGCACAGCCAGACCACTTCTTAAAAAAAAAGCAAAATAAATGTCATTGATTTTCACTTAAGACACAAATAATATCTTCAGTTATTTTAAGAAGATCGTTGTTTAATGGTGAGACAATCACAGGTAAAGGCAGTTAAACCTAACCGCCTTCAACTTTTCCTCTCCCCAAATTGTTCCCAACCAAACCATATACCTTTGAAAAATCTTTCAGGTTCTTAAACACACTTAGGCCCGTTTGCTGATACACAACTTAGGCATTTAAGTTCTACTTCAGCACTTATGTGATGCAGAGGAAAAAGTAGCCCCTAAGCGTTTTAAGTTGAACATAAATATTTATGATTCGTATATCAGCAAACGGGCTTTAGACCTATCGACTCTATTTTTTCCATCAATAAATTAACAGCAATAATATCATTAAAGTCATTTTAAGATTATGTTCATTTATATGAATACTAGAAAATAATCCATACATAATAAAATGGTATGGAAAATGTATAGTAATTCATCAATAGAGAACCGCTGGGACGATTTAGCTCAAGTTTTTTTCTCTGTGGCTCGTAATTGCCATTAGAAGAATGTTACGAAAAAAAACTTTTGGGAACCCCTGTTCCTCCGGAAAAGTCCAGTGATTGAAAAACCGAAAATTGATTCTTTGTATGGAATTTTGAGTGAAATTGTTCCGGAATGGCTTTTCGGATGGAAAAATAGAAATTTTTCAGTGGAAAACTCGCAAAGTTTGGGAAAAATTAGAAAAATTTGATTTTCTTACAGAAATGTTGCATTTTATAGCATGATTTGATGATTTTGGACAATTTAAAGGTGCCAAATTCGTTTTGAAGCTGGGAACATTTTGAATAATAATGTAAAATTCATTGTGATAGAAGACGTTTTACGTGTATTTTGGATGGGGAAGATAACGCGATAAATAATAGTAGCAATGTGTTGCTATCAATGCCGCAACCCGAAAGATTTCGTTATATGTACGTTGACTTAGGCTGTGCGCAATTTGGTAGGTGTCCTTTCCGCATTAAAAATTTCACAAAGATAAATATAAGGCATTTTTGGCTTAGATCGCTGTGTTTGTAATTTCTACTTCCTGTACGTGAATAGGTGTGAACTAATTTTTTGAAAGAGAACACATAATTAATCATTAAAATTATTAAAAATTATTCATTGAACAGTTTACTTACTTTGTAAGTGTTTCAGGTCCGTACGAGTTCTTTGATATAAAACGGCGCTTTCCAGCGCTACTTGACGGACCGATTTTTAGTTAAAACAAACATTTCAAGAAGTTTAGAATAATCAAATCAGCATATTATTTTTAATAATTAAGGTCTATTTATTTAATAATAATTAAAGAAAAATAATTAATTAATAATTGACTTTTGTTCAGGCGATGATTAGCGCTCTGTAAATCATAAAGACGCATCCAATATGCGATATATAGATAGCTTGATGCTTCTTCAACTTGTAAATAGCTTTTTTGGAAATGGGCACGGATTGTGTCCATCAGCATCGTCAGACGCCAATAAAATGTAATGGTCTTCTCTCTCATATAGATAACAGTGTGTGAAATTTTCGGAAACCTCGTTACAGAGGTTCTTCTCTGATTTTAGGTATACCTTCTGCCAATGATCAGACCGTTACGTTTTCTGGTGAAATAGTAAAGAATAGTAATACTACGTTTCCACCGAACTTTAGTCTCTTGTAGATTCACTAATCTCAAAAAGTGGTTCCACTGCTCCAAAAGTAGATTAATTTTGACAGCACTATTCAAAATGCATATATCTTTTCATTTTCTCTTATGATGTAGAAGTGAGACAGGCAGCTTCATCTGTGTCAACCGAAGAGAAAAGTTCACTTTCCCGATGAATGAGTTCATTTCGATATGGAAATGGGGTAGTTCGATTGAAGATTTAAATGAGATTTATTTTAAATCTTCATCTGAGGAGATTAAAATTTGTTTGGTAAATCCTCAAGATTTGTAAGAGATTTAGCTAAATTTACTTAAACCTCGGTTTAGTGGTCGGTGGGAACGTAGTATAAGGACTGCTTTTCCATTGATGATCGTGCTTTTTTAATCTTTTCATTTTCGTCGGTAACTACTATTAAGGTTTTTTGCATTGAATATTATCCGGGCCTCAATAAAAAGTGATACCACAGTCCGTTGCCAAAAAGTTGATTTTTCTCTTATTTCAATTTGAAGGTAAACTCCGTTCCTCCATAAGACTTTGCACATCGAAAGTTTTCTCTCTCCATATATCCAATCCACATTACACGCCGTTGACATAGAATGTTTTTGTTTAATTTTATTACATTATAAAAAAACCATTGAATGCATATGTTTATAGAGTAATTAAAAGTACTAAGCATGATATTTCTTAATAAGGCGTTTTTCTTTTTTCGTTTAGATCAGAGAACTATACAGAGTTCGAATACATAGATTATTCTCTGAACTTGTTCTAAACAGAGCTAGCTCTGAACACTGATATGTTTTTTTAACACACTTGAACCACACAAATCAGAATACATTTTCATTTTATCTATAAAATGGAAAATAACACAAAACTACATTTTTTTGTACACAGATACACACCAGCTACAAGAAATCAATAAGCGATCAACTTTTTTCGCAACCTAATTGTATCTGATTATTTTTTTCTTCACACTTTCATTCTTGACACACATGACACGTGCGTTCAGCAATTTACTCACATATGCTCAGTCGATTATTTTCGAGCACATTGAGTACGATCTCCACATGTTCAGAACAAAAAAAGAAACACACTTTGGAGCTCTGATTGCTCTGAGTTAAAAAGAAAAACAAAACATTTTTTTGATAACTCAAACTCTGCTCTGAACTAAAAAAGAAAAACGTCTATGGTCGAAAGCGAATGCCAAATGAATTTAGTTTTATTTTTTAAAGCGAATTAATGATAAATTTTAAATATTTGAAATTGATTATTATCTAAAAAAACTAATCACAACTAATCTTTTTTAAAAAATGTTTTAAATGTTTTTGGACAAAACCAAAAAATCTGACAGCAAATAATACAAAATGTGGTTACTGATTTGGATGTTAAATGCTCTAATAATATTTAATTCGGTATATTTTTAACTAATATTATTTTCGTCAGTTATAGTTACAGTATATGTATTTACAATAATAAGCTCTTAGGTATTTAAAATATGCGAAAAAATTGTTATGAATGCGCATAAATAAATACATATATCATCATGCTGAATTTGCGCAATAGCCTGTGTTGTAAAGACCCTGAGGATACAGGACGTTTGCAATATCAGTCTGTGTGAATGCATTGTCATTTTTTGAATATCGTCTGAATTTGAAAACCCAAATCCGGCAGTTTTTCTTGTTGATCAAAACAATAATCTTATGTAATGATGAAGACAGCGGTCATGACCCCCCCCCCCCCCTGAGAAATTTTATTTTCGTAAATAAAAAAATATAAGAAATTGTTTACCTTTGTTTTCAAAATTGAGTTTATTTGCAATTCGATTGAAAAAAATCGAATTTCCCTTACAAATTTTTAAGTCAAATGAGATAATTTCAATCAAATTTGCAGGGGGTGGCCGTGGCGCGATAGTTGTGTGCTCGCCTGTCAACCTCGTAGTTGCAGGTTCGATTCCTGCCGTTGTCTATAAACAACATGTGATTGAGTAAACTAGCATACCCATAAAATATGACAACGAAATAAATAAAATAATGCGAATTATAAGGGACATAAATAAATAAGACACGGTAATTCTTTCCGCATTAGTTCAGCCGCCATCCCTGGAGATAAATCTGAGACATCAACCAGCTCTTGTCTCAGAACATCACGCCACACATCTTTACTATCCTTCTTTCTCTTCTTCCACCGGATGCCGCGCTGTGTTAAGCAAAAACATATAAAGGGTATTCATAATCCCTTGAGCGCGTGCAAAGTTATAAAAAAAAAAAAAAATTAAATAAAAATAAAACAACCCTTACCCCATAATGGTGTTAACATTACTTGCTCCACCTTCTACGTTCCAGTATTCACATCTCACTCCAATACTCTGAATATAAGACGTATTTTCCTACTTGGTATATGTACATGTACATACATTACATGCATATATACTATTAAAAAAGTTGAAAATGTTATTCAAATCAGTGATGCACGATAGTAGAGTTAACTTTATTTAGTGAATTTCACGTCTAACATAAGCTTAAAAGGGAAAAATAAAATAACAAAAAGTATATTAAAAAGACCAAAACAACCACAGTCAAAATCGGTTAAAACGAAATATCAGTTATTGCGAATTAATCTTTCAGTCCCGACCAAGATTCACGCTAATTGTACTAACCAAATATTGGTTTTAACGATATCGGCTATAACGAAGTATCCTTTATAACGAACAGTTTTAAATTGAAAATTAAGAAAATTTCCCGTTTATAGCGAATATTGGAAAACAATAAATAGGCATTGGAAACTTCGTGCATTTCAAATAATAAATTATGGGGATTTACCTTCTTCTGTTTTTTTATACGTGAATTTCGTATTCTGTGAACTGGGTCGTATTAATTTTTTTTTTTATTTATTTAAACAATTTACAAATCAATTTATAAGCTTTTTAACAAAGAAGACTTTAGGGCAGCAAGACCATTTGAAGTCCTTTTTTAGAGTAAGAAAAGAAAACCTTAACATATTTCATATAAAGAAAGGTTAAGTGTTTTAGTTTTATTTTTTTTAAAATGAGTTCAATACGTTATTTTTGCGATTGAAGAAAACTCCAATAATTTCAAGACTCGAAGCTGGTGTTTCTTATAAAAGTTTGGCAGCAAAGTTTTCTGTATCGGCTTCAACAATTTCTACCATTTTCAAATACCGAGATAAAATTAAAAAGAATATTCAATAATCCAACTTAAAAATAAAAACAAATTATGTAGTCACCATCCCGACATAATAAAGGAAGAAGATAGCAAAATCACAGATTAATTTGTAAATAAATAAAAGTTTCGCTAAAATAAAAGTTTGTCTACTTTTTAATAAAGAACAAAACATTGAAAATCGATTTAAAGAAACACCGGATAACAAACAAATTCTCCAGTCCTGTCGAATTTATAACCGATTTTGACTGGTCAAAATCGGTTATAAACTGGTTATTGCGAACTTATGTCGAATTCCCGGCCAATGTTCATACAAATTGTACTAACCAAATATCGGTTTTAACGATATCGCCTATAACAAATTATCGCTTATAGCGAACAGTTTTAAATGAAAAATTTTAAAATCTATCGCATTTAATATGAAAAATTATGGGGATTCCCCTCTTTCTGTTTTTTTTTATACTCCAATTTCAGTTTCTGAGACGAACTGGAATAGTTTAAATAAAGAAAGGTTTAAAATGTGTTAGTTCAAAACGTAGAGTTTTTACGTTTAAAAAACTCTGCAATAATCTTAAGCTCGAAGCTGGTAATTCCAATACAAATTTGGCAGCAGAGTTTTCTCTTTCGGTAGACATCGAGATAAAATTAAGAAGAATTTTGAAGAATCCAACTTAAAAACAAAAAAACATTTGATACAGTCAATATCCCGAAGTAGATGATGGCTTGCTCAGGTGGTTTAACGCACAAAACAGCTTTAATACTCCACTAAGCGCACCAATTCTACAAACTAAGGCAGAAGAATTTGCACACACATTTTGCCACATTCTTACTTACAGAAACTGAAATACAAATTCATGTGAAAATTGCAGATGTACTTCAGGATGTTGAGATCGTTTGCTTTGTTGCCAGATACTTTTGACCGATTATATGAAAAATTTTTACCAAAATGGGTGATGAAAATAGGGGAAGAATTCATAAAAAAATGTCGATACGAAAAAATCACAACTTACTTTGTAAACAAATAAAAGTTTTGTGTTTCTTCTGTTGTGTGATCTTCCTTTCTATGTCTCTCTCTGTTGTATTAATGTATGTAATGTTTAAAGCCAATGGTCTAGCTGACATTGCTACAGTGTCTCTAGTTCGTAGATTTATTTACGGAGTAGTATAAAATGTAATATGTAAAAAAAGTTTTGCTAAAATAAAATAGTTTGTCCACTTTTTAGGAAAAAACAAAGAAATGGAAAATTAGTTATATTGAAAGACCGAATATAACGAACAAATTCTCCAGTCCCTCCTGATTCTTTCAACTTCTGAATTCTGAATCGTTATGAATCTTTGGCTCCAGTAATTTTTGTGTAAACATTTCTGTCAAACAACACGCTAACAAATACATAAAAAATCGATTTTTTTCACAGAAATCATTAAAACAATCGACGTTAAATGGTTGAAAGGAATTCGACATTAAATGAAAATAAATATTTGGCGGACAAAAAATTCTACCTCGACTACTTACCTACAGTGATGTGTTTCTTTCGAGCACTTATTTTCATATTTTGCTGCCAACACCTTCTACGGATTTAGAAAATGGGTGAACAAATTTTAAGTTACCAAACAGGCATCATATAAATGGTTTTTGTACATGTAGCTTCTTGAATTAAATTGTTGATATTTTTTCTGTAAGATTATTTTTCACATTTACAAAGTCGGAAAGCCTTAATATATGTACATTGCTACTTAAGCAGCTAAGTAAAATTACCTTTAAGTCAAGCATATTAGACTGTTTTTTTTTTTAAATAAAATTTTATGTTTACGGATGTATATACATAAAAGCACTTTATTTTTGTTAAATAATATAATTGCTTGATTTATTCATATGTTAAAGAAAACTAAATATTTATGTTAATTACCACAATTTTTTTTTGTTTTTATTTTATAGTGTCAGCTGTTTCGGCACACTATATTTTAATAAATTTTCCTTGAAAATGAAAATTCTCTGAGGAATGTTGACTCAAGCAGTTTAATTCTTTGTCAAGAAAAGTACTTAAGTATTTACTCTGAACCATTTATGCTACAAGTGGTCTTATTGGTATTTTCATAATCAATATGCTTCGGTAAGCTTGTTTATGTTTAGGTAACCAGAACAACTTTACAACGTTTCTTTGATTTTAAATATTAAAATCTAGTTCTTGTGGACTCTGTGCTGAAAAATAAACCCAATTGAAACTTTTGTATGACTTTATACCCATGGTTTTTTTCTTACTGATTTGTTTGAGTGACTTCCCCCGAGAAATGAAGTTGTATACGCCCCTGGATGAAAATGATTTTTTCAGAAATCGGGGCGCTCAAACAAAAACCACAAATTCAATTTTGTCTTACGTATAATTTATTAAAATCTATGTTACATAGAGGTATCCAGAGGGACAATTTTGAGTATAGGACTATAAATCTTAAAACTTCTAACCACTCTTCAACTCACCATTATTACGTGCTAAAGTGTGAAAATCAATACTTCATTTTACCATAATGAACAATATACATACTTGTTTAACACTTCTGCTGAATAGAAAAAAAACATCAATTAAATGAAGCGGGTTCCGTGTTATACTTTATACAGTTTTCCACTGGCCTCCACATTTTTGACTATTTAGTATGAAGTCATAACCATTTTTCCCTAAGGACCAAATGTTATCAGAAGTTTTTAAGTGAATAAATTATGGTTGCATAAAATGCAAATGAATATCTTTGATCACGAATCATGCGTAATAAACTGGACTCGATTAGAATTTTAAAAGGCTTCTCTCCCACATTTTTGCAAAAGCTACCAGTTGTTTTGTAGAAAATCCCTGCAGATAATCCATGAAAACTAAAGTTTAGTAGCTAGGTCAGGTACATTTATTTGACATCTGAAAGATAATTTTTGTGAACATTCTCAGGTTATAAAAATAAGGAATATAAAATTGAATAAAATCATGGCTAAAACACACAAAAGTTATCAATGTAGAAAGATGTTGCTTAAAATGCAAATTATAATATGTACAAGCGGGCATTTTTTTCCATTTCGTTGTTAATAAAGTTGAAAGCGCAGACATAAAAGACATGTTTATCTATATATGGATTCAAGAATCGCTTTCTCCGTATATAGTTATAAGCATTTTAAAATGACTTCATACAACATATATTGTTAAACATAAATGTTTAACATAATTTCATGAGACAATTCTTTTTCACATGAATATTATGTATATTGCAATATTGCACTTAAGTATAATTGCATATTTATATAGTTACCTACCCACCTACATCACTCACTTTCATTATATTTCCATACCTAGGTTCCATTTAATGTACATTATTAAAATCCATTTAAATATACATTTGTAGGTAGGTATACCTATGTCACTATTCCTTGAATCATGTATTCGACACTTACTAAGATATTTATTTTTGCTGTAGTTTGATTTCACATTTTTTCTTCGTTAAAACTATATTGCACAATTTACAGACAAATGGTATTTTTTAATTTAATTGTCACAAAATATATAATAAAAAGTCGAAGGAAAAGCTACAAGCAAAAACCTTTAAATTGTCAAATCAATTGGAGGCTAGATAGCATCAACAAATGTTTATCCAAAATACTTGGTTTTTATTACCATATAACTTTTTAAAAAACAAAAATACAAAATTATACAGATGTATGTTTATTACAGAAGGTTAACATATAAATAGTTTAAACATCATATGAATAAATAAATCTTATATATAAAGAACAATCCAAATTATGTTTGTGGCGCTATCTTCTTTTTTTGGCTCGATCGATTTGAATGAAATTTTAAGGAGATCTTGGGTCATATTTGGAGAGTGCATATAAGAAATCTGTTTGCCGTGCGATGCCTAGAACCAGAGTTATCACCAAAAATGCACTCACATGTTTGTTATTGCTTTATTCGTATAAATAATATGTTTTGTTTTGTATACACACAATTTTATTTTGACTTCTCTTTTTTGCCGTGTGTATGAACACAACTTAAGGATTTGATTCCCATTAAATGGATTTTGATATTTTATTTTGTCGGTTGTCTAGAATGTTCCATGGATTTTTTGGTCGACTTAAAGGTAAAAAATTCGTTTTGAAGCTTGGAAAATGTCGGTTAATTGTGAAGTTCATTGTGATAGAAGACGGCTTATGTGCATTTTGGGTGGAGAAGTTTATGAGATATATAGTAGATGACGCTGAGATCAATGCCACAACGTGATAGATTTCGTTGTACATTGACTTAGGCTGTGCACCCTTTTCACTTAAAATTTTCTATTCAGAAAGTGTGCTATTTTTCTTGCTGAAATTGATTCGAGTTTTACGTATTATTACACTGATTCCGATCTAACCTTTGTCGACGTACACGTCTTGCAATAATTAATCAGAATGTCCGTAATAATCAAGCACAAATGTGGATACGTGCAGAAGAAATAAATAGAGCCGTGTCCATATTGCGAATCGAAATATTTTGTGACCTATAGTCCAAAATGCGTTTCGCCCGGGCACGATAGTTTGGCTCATCAGTTAGATGCTATCGTACCTTTCTAAGACGCAATATATCTTTCTAGGTGCATGAATTTAACCAAATTTCCCTAGAAAAATATAATTTGCAGTATATATGTATATGCTGCAAATTCTATTAGAGTCGGTAGACATCGACCAAAAATATTGCGTCTTAGAAAGGTACGATAGCATCTAACTGATGAGCCCAACTATCGTGCCCGGGCGAAACGCATTTTGGACTATAGGTCACAAAATACTTAAATTGGCTTGAATCCACACAGTCCACAAAAACAAAAACAAAAATAATATGTAAATATTGTTTGCGTTTTCTTCGAACATATTGCGAATCTTCAAACTGCACAATTCGACAAAAATAATTCAATCGCGCTGCTTTGGAATACGATTTACTTTCTCGATGCCCCTGTGGGACATGCAAGCCATTCGTCATTTAATTGATTCTGGCAACAATTCGCTCAAGATCTCTTTTGTTGCCTGTTGCATCATATGGCATCTATGGCATTGCTGCCACACTGTTTGAAGGCGGTTGAACTGTACATCCCTCTTTGAAGCTGGCGATGAAGTTTCTCACGACAATCTAATAACGTTTCTCATGACAATCTAATAACGTGCACAATGACCAAGAATTCGGCGACAGCGAAGTTGATGCGAGAATGCAAAATCATAATTTCGGATGAATGCATGATGGCGCATAAACGAGCTTTGGAGGCAGTTGTACTAACAATAAAATATTAACAAGGTGATTCGGGATGATATGGTGGGGATATGATATTGCTAAGTGGAGATTTTCATCAAACGATTCCTCTCATCCCGAATCTACTGCTGCCGATGACCTTAATGCATGCTTGAAATCATCGTCTTTGTGCCTTCATGTCGGGAAGTTGAAATTGACCACAAATATGAGAGTGGCATTGCATTCTGAAGACGACTGTTGGCGCTTGGCAATGGCCAAATTTCTGTTAATGTCTCGACTGGATTGATATAATTTCCGGCAAATTTTTGCGTGTTTACAACGTCGAAGGAGAAACTCATCACCAAAGTAAAGTGTTCCCCGGCATTGCAAAAAAATATAGGTTAAAATCTCTATTGGATTTGCGAACGGCCAATACTAGCAGCGAAGAAAAAGGATGTCGTCGATAGCTTGCAAACAGCCTCTATTGTTGTTTTTGCGCCGGAAAACAAATCGAAAAACATTGTGTATCATACCACTCTCTTCTGATTTTAATATATATGTTTTATTATAGCTCTGCAGTTCATTTGAGGGTGTTAAAATGGGGCGAGACGAAGTTTGCCTGGTCCGCTAGTATATAATAAATTCACAAATAAATAAATAACAAATACATAAATAAGACAACAATTTTGTACATTAATATGAGGAAACAAAAAAGTATATTGTTAATAAATTAAAAATTATGAACAATTACAGCAGAAAATAAAGAAGTAAATACATAGATGAACATACAGGAAAAAACGCGAACATTTTTTTTCTCGATGATATAGACATATTTCTAGCATGATTTGATGATTTTGAACAATGTAAAGGTAGACAATTCGTTGTGAAGCTTGGAAAATTTCGGATAATTGTGATATACATTCTGACATTTTGCGTGCATGTGTGTGGAGAAGTTAGCTAGATATATAATAGATGACGCTGTGCTGCGATCAATGCCACCACCTTATAGATGACACTATACGTTGACTTAGGCTGTGGACGATTTGACAGGTGGGCACGAGTACGATAACTCAGCCGCCGCAAAATTATAACGGTTTTTTTAGAGGGACTTAATACAAGTATTTTTTTAATATGGCAGGGAGGGCCAATGTCAAAATGTACTAAAAATTGAAAACAAAATATTTAAAAATAACGGCAATACTTACAAATAAATGTTATAACCTTTTTTTTAAAGCAAATACGTTTAAGCTAATTTTTAAATCAAGTAGAATTTATGCATAGTTTTCGAAAAACCGGGTTTTAAACTCAAACTTTGGGAAGAAAAAGATAAAAAAAATTGTTTAAGTTGTAATTTTTCAAAACTTTAAGATTATATACGGTCCGCCAAATAACTTTTTTTTTTTGAAAATGGGCGCAAAACATCGAGTGTAGCTTCGGTTGTGTGGCACGTAGCGCCGTCCTGTTAAAACCAAATATTGCCAATATCGTCCTCTTCAATTTTTGTGAACAAAAATTCGTTCAACATGGCCCGATAACGATCGCCATTGACTGTAACGGCCTCTCCTTGCTCATTTTCGAATTATGCTTCTTGACCAAAATCCGCACCAAACAGTGAATCGTTTTAGGTGTATCGGCTTTTCAATGTATGCGAGCGGATTTTCTGTGACCCAAATGCGACAATTTTGCTTGTTTACATACCCGCCAAGATCAAAAGATGATTTTTTTTGCAAAATCGGCATCTTCTCTAAGTCGATCGCAGGCCCTCTTAGCGAAGCGAAAACGCATGGGATGGTCAGTTGGCTTCAACTCCTGAACCAATTAGACTTTGTATGGCATCACACCAAGGTCTTTATGCAAAATTCGTATCAATGATGTCTCCGAAATGTTCAATTGTTGAGAACGACGGTAAATTGATGGCGCGTCACGCACAGTTTCTGCCACAGTAGCAATATTCTCGGGTGAACGAAATGTTTTTGGCTTTTCGCGCTTTGGTTTATCGATGATGATGCCAGTTTCTTTCACTTTTTCCACAAGATAACGAACATACGGAGCTGACGGTGCTTCTCTTCTTCCAAAATCCGTACGCAATTTTCGCACACATTCTGCAACATTACCATGATTTTCAAAGTAATGTCGCAATACTTCCCAGCGTTGATCAAGCGTATACACAACCATATTCGTTCAGCTTAAGGATAAAACTAAATATCTGTCAAATCAGACATGAGCTATGTATTACCATTCACGAAATAAGCGCTAGTTGAAAAAAAAAGTTAGATGGCGAACCCGTTATTAAAAGGAACAAGTATTTTCTCGTCAGGATCATAAATCCACTTAAAATTCGGCAAATGAAAATCACCTAAAATAATAACTTTTTGATTGTCTTTTCGGCTTTTTAAAATTAAACTACAATTATCAATCAAATGAACTACTTGGTGGAATGTATGAGACAATGATCAAAATTTCATTAATAGAATCAAATTTGATTTGTAGTACTAATTTGTCGACATGCATAGTAACAACTGGTGATTGCAAATCAATTTTGGTACAGTGGAATTTGGTGTGCACAGCAGCAAGTACCCCACCTCCTCTGTCACAATTAAGTAAATCATAATTTCGGTCCATACGAAAAACAGCATACAGATTTTCATTAAACATCTCGGCATTGAAGTGATTATCATTAAGCCAAGTATCTGTAAGAGCAATAATATCGTACTGCGAAGATGAAGAAAAGAGAAGTACTTGTTTCAATTTAGTCCGAAGCCCACCACTATTTTGATATTACAGAAGAAAGTCATTCGAAGAAGAGCAACAATTAGCTTTTAATTGACAATGGTCTTTATCTTTAAGCTTTGAGTTCAGCAGGACTTCCAGATGGAATATAAACATTAAAAACAAATATGACTAAAGATTCCTTAGTTATTTTGACGCGCAACAATTCAATTGTCACATTGAATGGGCAGACTATTTGTGTAGAGCAGAAATTACTTCTTACAGCACTCCGCCACCAACTGAATTCTTAATATCAACATGACGATCCTTTCTGTAAACTAAGAACTCGCTATCAGTCTCAGTCAGGGCAAAAACATCGTATGGCAAAGATAGGGAATTATTATATGTCTTGGAAGTTTTTCTTCGAAGACCTCCAACATTTTGGTAGTAGAGGCAGAACCTGGGTAGTTTTTTAAATTTTAATTTAAACTAGAAGCCGAATTTATATTAGATTTCTTTCTCAAGGGGGCTTCAAATTCTTTCACCAACGTATTAGGAGACCAAGAACTACTACATATTGGTTCGAGGAGAGAATTTGTAGTAATTATTTTGAAAGAGGCTACGAAACTATTAGGTTTACTTATTTTGGAACATTTGATGCATGATGAATTTGCAATAGCTTTGGTAGCAACCAAATGATCCAATAAGTCTTCCGGCTTAGTTTCGGTTAAGAGACGAGAAACAAATATGGCCCTAGGCTTTGGAACAGAAGAAAGAGTTTTTTTAACTGTGATGACGGACTCCTGCGATGGAGCCAAGTCAAGCTGTTCGGTCACAGATACAGGTGGAATAGGTACAGTGGGTTCTGAGGGGGTTTCAGTATCATTTTTGATTGGTTCATTAATTTGGGGTAATTCAATGACTGGTTCGGACAAACTTATTGCAGTTCATGATACTATCGGATAAACCCGGGACAAAAAATAAAATACTGGACAGTTGTATGGCCCGGGTTTTCTTAAAATTTAACCCGGAGAGTCGAGCATAATACGGGACTCTCCCGGGAAATACGGAACGGATGGTCACCATATATATAATAGATGACGCTGTGCTGCTATCGATGCCACAACCCGATACATTGCGTTATACATTGACATAGGCTATGAGCGATTTGACAGGTGGAGGGCAAGTTTTAACGAATTTTTAGAAAGGTTTATATCAAAAATGGCAGAGTTATTAACTTTTCGAAGCATTCTTGAGACAGGTTCATTTTTGCATTGTCAGTGCGTTGGAAAGGGATAGAGAAGAGTGGTATTGACCCCATACGACGGTGGTTAGTGTTTGGCATGATTTTATCAAGTAGGCTTACGTTGTCAATGCCCCCAGCCTATAGCTGGTGTACAAGAAGTATATCAGTATTATCACGACGTTTACTTAAGGTATGTTAATTTATTAATTTAATGCGATTTACGTAAGAAGGTAGGATACGTGGGTCGTCCCAACAAAGACCTCGCAGGGCAAATCGAATGAATCTTCATTGAACGGCTTCTATTCGCTCAATATGGATATGATGGTACGGTGACCAGACTTGGGAAGCATATTCAAGAATAGGTCTAACAAAGGTAATGTACAGAGATTTAGTCACATAGGGATCTGAGAATTCCTTGGTCCACCGTTTGACAAACCCTAGAGCAGAATTAGCTCTGTTGATAATATTTTCATAATGAGCCCGAAAATTTAGTTGGTTATCACATATAACGCCTAACTCACGAATGTAAGTGACTATCGGAATAGGTTCATTATTAATGAAATATTGACGCTGTGACAAGGTAGGTCGCTTACGAGAATAAGTAATTGCTTGACATTTGTTCACATTTAGTTCAAGATAGTTGTGTTGGCACCAGGTGGAGAAATTATTTAGGTCAGTTTGAAGTAATTGAGTATCGGCCGTGCATTCCATAAGTTTAGAAATGCGCATGTCATCAGCATATATCTGAAGGTCAGATTCTACAAGTATAAGATCGACATCGTTAGTCTTAAGCAGGAAAATAATGGGTCCTAAATGATTACCTTGTGGAACACCAGATGTTGAACAGATAGGGTTGGAAGTGCAAGATCTAAGGAGGACTGTCTACTGACGATTGTTTAAATAAGATTGTAGCCAAGATATTATTAATGGCGGAAATCCATAAGCCTTAAGTTAAAAAAAAATTACGTTATGGGAGACTTTATCAAATGCTTTACTATAATCAGTAGCTATGGCATCAACTTCATTACCAGCTTCTAGGACGCATAAAGTATTGGAAACGAACTCGGTAAGATTAGTGAATGTAGATCTACCCTTTAGAAATCCATGTTGTTTAATAGAGAATAGAGACTTACAATGAAGGAGATGAAGGAGCGAAGTGTCATATATAATACTTTCAAACATTTTAGGTATACATGAAAGTTTAGAGATAGACCTATAGTTTGAGATATTACCTTTACATCCTTTCTTATGAACCGGGATGATGAAAGAGTCTTTCCATGCTTTTGGAAATAAACGTTCAGAAATTGAAAGCTGGAAGAGAGCAGTTAGTGGTTGTGCTAAGGTAGGGGCACATTAATTAGGTTTGGGTGCAGCCGTTCAAATACCCGAAGTAATTTAGACCCACTCCAGAGTTGATTGGAGAAAACACTTGCCCAAAAAAATCAGCAAATATGTTTGTGATAATTTAAGGGTCAGTTGATGAGGTATTATTGTATTTTAATGTTGATGGATAGCCATCAGATTTTCTTTTAGAATTAATAAAATTAAAGAAGTGCTTAAGATTTGAAATTAAATCAGATTGAGTTTGGATGAGGTAAGTGGAATACAGAGATTCACTTAAATTCGAAAAATTATTATGAATTGCTACATAATTTAAGAAGGCCTCATTTAACTTGGACCTTAAACATTTTTTCCACAAGATGTTCCTCTTATTTCTGAGCGAACGCAAATCTTTATTATACCAGGGAGGGGAAGAAGGAAAATACTTTTGAGGAGACAGTGGAATGGATTGAAGAAAGCAATTATGGATCAGAGAGTAGAAGGTGGCAATCTTATCGTCAATATTGGCATCGTTTGAAATAAAGCCTAAGCATGATATTTATGGAAATTAATTTGCAGGACTAGTATTCAACCTTATCTCTACATACTTAAACTGCATTAACTGGCAAAATGACTTTTATAAACTTGAATATAATTTATTTGCTAGTGATTTAAGAAATATAATGCTTATTGGAGACTTCAATGCACGTACTGGAACCCTAGTGAGCGAAAATACACAAATGAATGGATATAGTAAATCAAGAGATAGCGTAATCAATATAAGAGGTAAACTAGTTATAGATCTATGCAAATTCTTTGGACTAAGCGTTTGCAATGGGTCTACCGACGGAGATAAATTGGGCGATTTCACTTTCATAGGACCACAAGGGAACTCAGTTGTCGATTATGCTATGGTATCGGGAGACTGGGCTGCGGTGATGGACGATTTTGAAATAATTACGCAATTACATTCTGATCACCTACCAATCCAAATGACAATAAACCCCAATAGCAACCTAAGAGAAGAAATAGATCCAGCTGCAATAACCATAAGACCCAAATACCTACAGCCGCATTAGCTTATTGGATGAAAAAACAAGGGAGGGCTACATCATTTCGCAGGAAGATTTATGCAACACTAAATCATAATCTTACAACAAAAAACTACTTCTGGACGGAGTATCCAACTAACCTTATGCCACTGATTTAAAAACCACGGGGTGAGATAAAAATGAAGGATTTACAAGGTGGTTCGAGATGATTTGGCGGGGATATGATTTTGCTCAGTAGAGATTTTTGTCAAAGGCTTTCCGTCATCCCGAAATCTACTGCTGCCAATGAATTTAATGCATGCTTGAAATCGTCGTATTTGTGCCGGCATGTTAAGAAGTTGAAATTGACCACAAATATTAGAGTCACAGTGGTGCTAAGCAATGGCCAAATTTCTGTAGATGTCTCGACTGGATTGATATTATTCCCGGCAAATTTTTCCGGGTTAACATAAGGTCGAAGGAGAAACTGATCACCAAAGTAAAGTCATCATATCACTCTCTACTGATTTTTATTCCATTAAAATAAATCACATTGGTAAATTTGAACTGTTTGTGTTTTATGATAGCTCTGCCATTCATTTAAAGGCGTTAAATTATGATGAGATGAAGTTCGCCTGGTCCGCTAGTATACGCGATAGTTGCATTCTCTTCTGTCAACCTCGTGGTCGCAGGTTCGATTCCTGCCGTTGTCTATGTGGTCTTATTTTCCATTAAAAACCAATTCCAAAAATTGTAATAAAATGAGTTACTGGTTTACTCATTACTTGCTGTTCATGAATTACACTTATATCATGTGATTGAATAAACTAGTATCGACATAAATATGACAAAGAAATATATAAAATAATTCGAATTATAAGAGACATAAACAAATCAGACACGGTAATTTTCTCCGCATTAGCTCAGCCGCCATCCCTGGAGATAAATCTGAGACAACAACCACCTTGCGCCACACATCTTTCCTATCCCTCTTTCTCTTCTTTTACATGACGCTCGGGCTGTGTTAAGAACATTTAAAGGGTAATCATAATCCCTTGAGCGCGTGTAAGATTATAAAACACTAGGTTAAAATAAATAATAAGAAGACAAGTTTCTGGCTTCAAAAAATTTATAATTTTATTATTGTAATTATTTCCGTTGTTCTTAAATCTATTATTCTTAATTTTAAGTCATATTTTTAGAAAACTGCCCCTCCCGCCTAAAACGAGGGAGATAGACCCCCTCTTCCATAGGATAAATTAATTCCCTCTACAAAAATCCGTTATTATTTTGCGCACCGTAGTAATGGTACTCTCGCCTCAAAGTGAGATCACTGTTAATAAAAAAAAATCTCATGAAAAAAGTAATTTTAGTAATTTTCAATTTTCTCAAAAACTAGAACACATAAAAGCATATAGTTTTCAGTTTTGATTAAGAATTATAGCCTTTTCACACCAAAACCCAAAATACGGTTTTCGCGAAATTATCGGTCTTGGCTGAAAACCTAAAGCGAAAACACAAGTTTTCCCATACATTTTTGATAAACCACTCGTTCAAATAAAACCTGTCGAAAATATGTTGGATTTGCAAGATGAACTAAGCAAACACACCTTGTGAAACATTCAGTGCTCAATTAATCGTCACATAAATAGCTGGCGGGTTGCCGCCAGGAAAAACGAAAAAAAACAACTGTCTGGGGTAATTTCAATTTCAATTCACAACGTATTTGTTGTTGTCTGTGGTGCAAAATAATTGAAATGTCAAACGTTAACTCGTTAATGCTCAGTGTGAACGGTTTTCGAGTTTTCGTAAACTTTTGGCTGAAAACCCGGTTTTGGGTTTGGTGTGAAAATACTATTAATCAATATTTAAAAAAAATATTATAATTATATTCTTACAGTTTTGAAAAATTACACTTTAAACATTTGTTTTTTATCTTTTTCTTCCCAAAGTTTGGGTTTAAGTCCCGTTTTTTTTTCAAAGAACTATGCATAGATTCCACTTGATTAAAAATAAGCTAATAGTTATTTTTAAATATTTCGTTTTCCATTTTAAGTACTTTTCTTATGAAATTGCATCTCCTGGCCAAACGGGGGGAGAGAGAACCCCATCCCATATTAAAAAATCTTGTAACTAACTGTTCCACACGAATCCATTTTTATTTTCTTGGCGCCTGAGTTATCTTACTCTCCCCGACAGGTGTCCTTTTGTGGAATTTTTCTTGCTGCTATTGAATCGAGTTTTGCGTACTATTACACTGATTCCAGATATGCGTATATCGCGCATTATATCCACAAATGGTAAACGTATTACGTATTACGATTGAAATTCGGTGCAATATTTATTAAACCGATCACTTTTTTAGAAAATATGTGGAAAAAGTGAGATTGCCGGCATTTATTGTTATTCTGAAGCATTAAATCCGTTTCTTTTTTGTTATAAAATTTGAATAGTATTAGTCAAAAATGACTTTGTTGCATTAAGAAAGCGTTATTTGCTTGACTAACCTCCTTATAGACGATCAATACCTTAGACGAGGCACACGACTTGCCATAATAAGTCAGAATGTACGTGATAATCAAACGCGGAAGAAATGAATGGAGACGTGTCCATATAACTCTGCACAATCACTAACTCAAATTCGATAAAATGTTTATAGTTAGAAGGACACCAATCGTAAATGTAGACTTAAATCGCGCTGCTTTCAAATACGCATGCTCCCGGTGGGACAGACATTCGTCATTTCATTGATTCTGGCAACAATAAGGACAAGATTCCAAATTCCGTTGGCTGTTACATTCTATGGCATCTATGGCATTGCTGCCAAATTGCTTAAAGGCGGTCGAACTTCACATGAACCTTCTCACGGTTGAGAAGCCAAAGTGCACAATGACCAAGAATTCTGCTACAGCGAAATTGATGCGAGAATGCAAAATCATCATTTGGGATAAATGCACAATGACGGATAAATATGATGATTTACGAGGTGATTTAGTGGGGTTTTGATATTGCTCTCCGGAGATTTTCGTCAAAATCTTCCTGTTACCCCAAAATCGACTGCTGCCGTCCAACTGAATGCATACTTGAAATCTTACTCTTTGTGACGGCACGTCAAGAAATAAATTGACCATGAACATGAGATTCGCACTGCAGGACGACCCATCGGCTGCTGAAATATCGATACTTGGCAATAACTAAATCACCAAATTATTGCCGGATTTACACCAATGCCAAATCGGCAGTATTACTGTCAAAATCTTTGCATTATTTTGTTTGTCGTGTAAATGGTGGAAAATGTGGCAGTATATCTGTCATTAAAAACTGCCAGCCAGAACTTTCGTTAAGTTTTTGGCATTATACTGACATCGTGTAAATTCAGTACTGACAACAATTTTTAAATAATGACAATTTGCATTAAAGAATGCAATTGCTCATTCTTTACTGCCAGTTGGCAGTATTTTTTATCTGTCATTATTTTAGCTTCGTGTAAGCGAATGTCGTTAATTAAATTAATGACGGCAGTATTTTGGCAGTAAATACTGCGAACTTGGAAGTCGTGTATATCCGGCATAAATTATAGAAATCTCTATTGAATTATTAAATGTACAATACTATAGCAACAAAGAAAAGGAACGTCGTTAACTTGAATTTCATTATTCAACGTCGAATGGCTGGAGAACTGCATTCGCACAAGTGTCTTGACAACTATCTGACGGAATATTTGAACTCGCTTTATGTGCCAGGAAATCCGCCGTATAATTTACAGTTGAAGGTAAGATCGATCATAATCATGTTGCGGTGATTCAAACGACGATCATCAAGGGCAAATTAAAAAAAAAAGTCATTATCCCAGGAATTCCGATTATTCTAATGATCAACCATTCCAATTTAAGTGGATTTCGTTCTTCGTTCGATTGACTTTTGCAACAATCAATAAATCGCAAGGTTAATCGTTGTAAGTCTGTGGGATAAATCTCGAATTTCCGTTTTTCGCACTGTCTGGTGGTGCACGTTGCCTGCCCGCCTCTTGGCCGTCTTTGTTGATTGTTTTCGCTCTCTACTGATTTCGATTCCTTTCAAATAAATCACATTGAAATTTGAACTATCCGTGTTTTGTTATTATTATAGCTCTGGAGTTTATATGAAGGCGCAAAATTGGGGCAAAACGAAGTTCGCCGGGTCCGCTAGTATATAAATAAATGCAAAAAATAAAAAAGCAATCAAATAAAAAATCAATATCTAGATAAATAATTAAAGAAAATAAATAAATATACCTATATAAGGGAATAAATAAATAAGTACATATGTAAATAAAAATTAACTAAAATAACTAAATATTAATATCAAGCATTTTAACGTTTTTCTTTTATTTAATTTTTTTTTTTAAGAGCCAGATCTGAGATTAAGTTATTTTCAGATGAACTACATAATAAATTATAACGATCAAACAAATCCTTACTTTAAAGTAAGGAACGATTTAGTTGCACTTTACTGAAGCCTTTTATTTTTGAAGGCGAAGTTTATATGTCCAAATCGATTCAACATTTTGCTGTTGGGCCGTTTCTCGTCTGGTGTAAGACGACATAATCTTTGAATTCTACCTAAATTGTCATGAAATGTATTTCTTCTATAGGTTGACCTGATTTGGACAAGATCCGTTAAATTTTTTTCAAATGGATTTCCTAGTCATCCCTGAAGACATTGCTATTTACATAGCAGATTTTCCATATATATCTTGATGCCTGGATTAGGCGTGAGAGGATTTTCTTTCAAATGATCACATCCCAGGATTTAAGGCCGTGGAGAACCAACATTCTTAGGATGGCTTTCCCCAAGAATTTCCCCGTGATTTTATTTTTCATTTCAATATTACCAGTTGCAGAGGTCACTGTAAAATATTCAGCTACAAATATGTAAACGGTATTTTATGATATATGTATGTATACTGATAGTTATTGTTTGCCCAGGTATCATTAAGTTTACTCATCCTATAGTGGATTTGCATCATGCATGGAACGCTGCTCTGGTTTGCCCGCCATCATAAAATTTACCTCACTGGCGCAATTCTTTTCAGCCAAGGGCATTTCGTAGTGCATTTCCTCTTCAGATTGGATGTCATATAACTTCTTTTATTTCTGATACCTTGAAAGGTTTCCAGAGCGTGTTCTTCTTCTGAAGTTTTAAAGGGGTTATACTGAGGACAATTCATGTAATTAGCCTGTTTGGACACATCAAACTCCATCTTTGGATTGGGCTTGTCCTTGATGGTCGCCGCTTGAATCACGTTGTTCATATGTTTCTTCACCGCGTACCATTATAAAATTTCGAATGATTTAGATTCCGCAACATGATTTATGATCGATTCCACTTTCAGCTGTAAATTATGCGGCGGAGGAGCTTGGTCATTGCCAAATGCCAGCCGTTGTCTCGAGAATTCAGTAGCGGATGGGTTGCTTAGCAATGCGAATCTCATGTTCGTGCTCAATTTCAACTTTTTGACATGCCATCACAAGGACAGCGATATCAAGCGTGCATTAAATTCATCGGCAGCGTTAGACTTTGTGAAGCGTAAGTCTCAGGAGAGCAATATCATAGCATCACCAAATCGTCTCGGTTCACCTCTTAAGTCATTCATCTTTCCTTTAACTGCCTCACACTTGCTCTGCAATTGTCCATTATCCCTAAACGCTTGAGAAAAATATCGCGTGATTCCACATCCTCGCCAACAATCTTGGCGAGAATGTGGAGCATTGAAATGTTTTGGCTTCCAACGGATCTTTTGTCGGCTCTAATAATGATTTTCTAGCCTTCAGAATACTTTGTAGGTATATAATTTAGTTGATCATGCAGAACATATTGCAATTGTTCGATTATTTCACGTTTATGTATTCTTAGTAAAAATTGCACAAGGCTTATCTAGTTGAATTGCCGAATCACCAACTACATAGATCTTAGTTTGGTGGTGATAAAAAAGCGCCGCGCCGGCCGGCTCTATTGTGAATTTGCCCCTCAATCTGAATGTTTGGAAGTAATTTCGAAAAAAAATTATAAGAATTTTTCATTTTGATAACAAAAAAAACGCTATTTCCTTATAAATCGTATTTTAGCCGAGTTGATCAACAACTTTGGCTCCAAATGACGTCATTCGAAAGCATCCGTTATATTTTTTTATGGAATATTATTCGAAAGCAGCTCGATTCAAGTCTACATTTTCTTCTTCTAATAACATTTTGTCAAATTAGACATGGAACCAGTGCAATATGGACATGTCTGCCTATGCATTCATTTTCTTCTGCACGCTCCCTTTTGCGTTTAATTATCATGGTCATTCTGACTCTTTATTGCACGACGTGTACGTTGTTCCTCTCTCGATCACCTAATAAGAGGCATTAGTCAGGCAAAAAACTCTCTCTAAAAAAAACAACAAAGTCGATTTTGACAAATCCTATTCAAAAGAAAATTAAAAAAAAAAAAATACCAACTGGAATATTACAAATTTCTATTCCTATAACCGATGTCAGACAGATTCTTGAAATTTTTATTCGCTTCTCCTTCAGTAATCCTTTCAAAAACAAACCCTTTGAGGCTTTCCTAGCACTTGGGTGTCAGATATAGGTAAATCAGAAAAGTTTTTTTTTTTTAAAGCTAGAAGCTGAAAAGTTGAAATATTCAAATATTTGTGCGGAAATTGTTCATGCAAAATGTTTTCCGCATACTTATGTATGTATTTGATATATAATTTTCTTTTGCCAGTAGTTTTACTGCCTGGGTCCTTTCAGTGATTTATCGTCATCAATTGAATTTTGAAGTCTTTTGTAAGAAATTTATGAAAATTGCTGCGAACAAACTAACTAGCTAGCATCAAATTGATGCAATGAAATAAGATTTATTACGTATTTAGTAAGAGGGAAACGACAATCCTGATTTGCCAGAATTAAAGAGGATTTTCACTTTTTGTTAAATCTGAGTGCAATGAATGATTTGGGTATAAATTGAAAACAATTGATTTATGTAGCTTACATTCTTCGCCTTTTTAAATTTGTTGGTGTTTTTTAGTAATTTGGTTAGTATTTTATTATTTTAAATAATTTTTTAATATCCTGATATTTATGTTTTTATCTATTAAATATAATTCTTGTGTTTGTATTAAGTTGTTGTGCACGATGATCTCCGAAACTAATGTTTATTTTTCTGGCGTGTACAATATAGTGTAGTTTTAAATACTTAATACTTAAAAACAACGGTACTAGCCATACAATCTTTTCTACCATCTTAATTATTTCAAAAATGGCTTTAACGAGCATTTAATAATTTAATAAAAGAAGGTGTGATAAAAAAAGTGTGTGCACTATTTTAGGTATAGTTTGAATATTGGTCAAACATTTTGTACATATGTTGTTATTAACCCAGTACCTACCATACAACTATTTTGGTACTTTCGACTTTCTTATAAGTGGCTTGACGCATTTCGATCAAAATTTTTATATAGGAGGTTCTTTCTCCATTATAAAATCATACTGCATACCAACATATTCGAAAAATATTTCGAATACAAGTAAGTGATTTTTTTTTTAATTTTGTTTTTAATATAATATAAACTATTAAATGTTTAAAATTGTCACACCGATTTTTCTTTGTTTGGAAAAAAAGTAATGGAATTTTGTGGGGTAATTGTGAACTAGGGTAATTGTAAACATTTATTCTTAGAAAAACAGTTTATATTTCCAAGCATGAAATCACTTTATTTGAAAACATATTATATTTCCAATGTACCGAAACGTTGAAGGTGATATCTATCGTAAGAGTTTCTTCAGGTTTGTTCGTTTGTATGGTTGATTAATTTTTCCTTGTTTTACAGTTTTTCGCTGTTTACTTAAGTTTTATTTTTAAGGCATTCAAATACAACTATTAATGCATTTTTAAATGTATTGTCGTTGAACTAAAAATATTTTATATCGAAAAGATGCCCCGTACATATCAACGAAAGACCACGGCTCCGTCATACACACCAGATGATATTTTGCATGTAGTAGAAGACGTGTGCAACAAAAGCAAAACATGTCAACAAGCCGCAGAAGTAGGGCTGGCAACGAGACCGAGACTAGTCTCGGTCTCGTCTCGGTCTCGTCAACGAGACGAGACTCTTTTCCAAGTACCGAAGACGAGACCGAGACGAGATCGAGACGAGATCGCATTTTTGGTACCGAAATTCGACGAGAGTCTCGCTGGTCTCGGTGGTTACAAAATTCAAATTTTATCTTGGAAATACGGCTCTTCAAAGTTGTCTGATAACGTTACTTCACAGCCTATTTTTTACGTTATCACACACCTTTGAAAACTAAATTCGCACAAAATGTAAGCCATTCAGAGCGCTTTTATACGCAACTAATAAAATTCAACTTAAAATCATAGTTTTCGATTTACACAAGTAAAATTTACTCGTTTTAAGTGAAGTAAATGTTCTTAGCTTCATGGACCTACGTACTGCAGAACAAAATTTCTAGTTTATGATTTGTTTAGCATAAGCAACGTACAAGGATATATCATTATTAAATTCATTCATAATTGACAAGCACAAAAAAAGTGGAAAAGACGTGCAGATGCCAAGTTTGACCGAACTCTTGAGATTCATATTGTACGTTGATTTTCATCAAGTTTTCCAAACTAGGGTTTTTTTCTATGGGTTTTGACAGCTAAATGTGAAAATTTGTACCAATGTGTACGATTTTTCACGCTACCAAACACTAAAATCGGAGCAACCCTTTAATGGATTTTGACATCTCATGGCTTGACAGGTACTATATTTTGACGTTTTGATAATATTTTTCTCCAATGGCATACAAGAGGCTTAAAATCAACTTTTGCCGGAGGAAAAAATTTCGAATTTTTTGAGGTAACATTTGAATTTTGTAGAGGTTTTTTTAATTCATTTAAATCGGAGACATCCTTAAATGGTTTTTGACATGTCGTGGCTTGACAAAACCGGTTATTTAATTTTTTTAAAAATCGAGCGTTGTACGTAGGTACTCTTTTTTTTTAAATATTTTATTTGTTTTTGCTATGAAATATATTTTCTTACACAATTCATCCAAAATGTTATTTATATTTAACTCAAAAGACAATACAGATTCAAGAATTTGTTTCATACATTTTCCCGCATTTTTCTTACCGACGAACTGCTGAGATACCACAACCATACTCTATATTTGCAATCCGAACAATGCGTCATCTCTTTATCTTACATCTTTTTAGTACCAAAAAAACACGAAAGAAACCAAGACTAAGGATGATACCAAGAACGAGACGAGACCGCACATTAAAATTTTCTCGAGAAAAAGGCGAGACCAAGGCCGAGACGAGACTTGGTTAGGCGAGACCTGGACCGAAACCGAGACGAGACTGAAATTTTTCGATTTTGACGAGACCGAGACGAGATTAACAAAAGTCTCGCCTGGTCGCGTCTCGTTGCCAGCCCTACGCAGAAGAGTATACTGCGTTCTGATATCGGTTATATTTATTAGCGAATCGGTGGCAGGAAAAATCTTACTGCCAATCTATCTCGAGGCAGAAAGCTTGCACTGTCATGAAACGTGGAACTGGAAGACACTATACCAAGATAAGATGTCTTATTTCAAGAGCTCGTGCTAGTTACCCGTCCGATCAGAAGGACCTCGTTCATTTGGTTGGTTTCTACATAACGAAAATTAACCTGGTTACTTCTTTCCAGAATGGAATGCCAGGAGACGACTAGTAACGGAGTTTAATGTCACGGCATCAAACGCCTTCATTCAAAAGAGCATAGCACTTACCAAAAGTTTTTATTCTGCCTGCTTAAGATACTGTTTTGTTACCCCGTTTTTCTCGTTTTTCGAAAAAAAGAAGGGGATGAATGTATTTATCAAATTTTATGTAAACTAATAATTCAACCGTTTAAAATTATTATTTTTAATATGCGAATGCACACGTAAGATATATCAACAAAAATATTAAATATTGCATAGTTTAGCTGTTCTGAACACCATAAGCTGAAAAAAAAAGAAATTGCAAAATCGTTTACAATTACCCCACTTGACCCTATAAAAAATTAAGTAAAATCGACTTTAAAATATATTTAGATTCTTGATAGAAATATTTTGCGTACGATGTGATCGAAAATAAGCGCAATTACGTGCGCTCCAGTCGTGCATTTTATTTTATATTCCATTTACAAACAAAGGGAAAATTCAATACAAAAGATATATACAATTCTCTGCGTCGTCGTTGTGAGCCAATCAGGCTATTAGTTTATGGCCTCAGAATAAGAATAACCATAAATGTATGGCTGAGTTCATAATTGTTAAGATACAGCAACACTACCAGTATCGCGTTCATTAATGTATAAAACTAATAACATTTCTGTAGAAATTTGGTATCACTTGTGTTCATTAATGTAGTTATGCTGTACTACTACAGTAAAAGTATCGCAAACTTGTATCTTTCAATTTTCTGTTACAAAAAAAGTATACAAGCAAGCATGTGAGTAACGCTTATGTTTTTTCTTACATCTTTTACAATATTTTATTGTAAAAGAACAACTTTTTATTAAATAATCATAAATAAATAGAAATAAAATATTTCAGCACATACCCTCATCAAAAAAATTGGATCAATTTGAAGATTTCTTCGAAGTCATAGAAAAATGACTTCTAAAAACGTCATGATATTCGTGCATTATTCTTAGAAAGTCTGTATACTTTGGAATCTGCCTTAACATGGGGTATCCACGAGGTTTTCTAGTAAGCTAGATATCATTTTATGAAAATTGCTCGAGGAGACCACGAATAGCATACTATAAACAATTTCATACAAGACATTGCACAGCTCATAGTATTCTATCGACAGTATCCTATTTGGCTGTCATTTTCACTTTGACATTTCGCGTTTGTGGCTGGTCAACGTTTGTGGTGTGTGTTAGTTTTATAATTCCTTGCCTTTTTGTATAATTCCGTTGTTGAACATTTTTTTAATTCTTGTAATGCACTAGAACTTAGTGATACGTCTTCCTTCGTGACATTTTTGCAATTGAAATAGTATGCTATGAAATGCCCAAAGCCAAATTTCCTAGAATTTTATTCTTCTGTCTTTCTATTAAAATGACAGATAGAAGTATCGGTGTGTTCTTGCTTTATTAGCATTACAAGAATTAAAAAAACGTTCTACAAAAGGAATGAAGCAATAAAAGCAAGGAATTATAACAATAACACACACCACAAATGTTCAACATTTTTTTTTTTTTTTCAATTCATTTTTATTTCATATTAACTTATATCTCAAAGCTAGACAAAAATGTTTAAAACTAGCCTAATTATCAATTACTTACAAGTAACTTACTGGCCCTTTACGGGCGCTCTAAATTAAACAATAACTCTTAGAACTAATGTCTTTCGACCTAAAAACTATTTTAATTAAATCTAATTTTTTTTTTCTTAATTTTATATTTCAAGGAAACTTACAAAAAAAAACTTAGTATCTTATCATTTTTTTTTTTATTTTTTTTTACTTATAAACTAAACCTAAATATATATTAAAAATAATTAAAATTAATTAAAAACTAACTTATACTAACTAAAAATAACTTAAACTACTTAAAATACCTAATAATACTTAAAACTACTTAAAAACTAGAACAGCCACAGCAGCATTTTTTTTTTCGTTTTTTAATTTTTTTTTTGTTTATTTTTTATATGCATGCAGACACACAACAGCATGCAACCCACCCATACATGTACATACGCACATACATATACGTTCGCACACACATATACAGACACGCAGTTACATGCACGTATGCCCCCGCATACATACATATTTTTAATTTTTTTTTTGGTGCCACCCCGACTGTTCCCTATAATTAATGCCCTAAATCTATGTAAGTCGGCCAAGATATACCATCTTCATCGACTTTAAATATCACGATGCTGTTCAGAGAGCCACCAGAACTGGTTCTCCTGTTTCGCCCTATCCCTCCGATCCCGATCGGACACAGTCCTACTGAACCGAAGGCGCTCTTCTTCACCTTGAGCGATGACGTCTCGACCATACAGGAGTCGCCTATCCACAGTTTTCGGGCTGACGTGGTAGATGAGCGGAACCGCCCCTCCATCCTGTATCAGCCCTCGACTGTCTAAATTGAGGAATGCCTCGGGAGGGATGTAACCACTTAACCGCGCACTCTCAAAATATTCGTTATTGGGGTAATAAGCCCCAAAATTAAGCTGTTAGTTGAGGACATCGCTCTTGCAACGTGACCCCGAATCAGCTTGAACAAAAAATTATCTATTCTGTTTATGTTGGCTCCGTTGTATAGAACCTGGTTGGAATAATATCTTGTGTACTCCGACTCTGGTGTTCTGCGTAATCCAAGGCAACGTCTAAGACATTGCCTCTCAAACACCCGAATATTTTCCATTTGAGATGGGGCAACGTTGAACCACACCGGGCATCCGTAGGCAATCATCGGCCTGATGAGGGCCATGTAGCAAATCACCTTCACCCTGCTGTCAAGACGGCTGCTATAAAACAGTCGTTTTGTCAAGGCAAAGGCTCCCCTAGCCCTGGCCAAAGCAGCACCTATATGTCTGTCGAATGACAGGTACTGATCCAACCAGATACCAAGGTACTTTACTACAATTTTACTCGCCAGTGGATGTCCATGTGGCCCTACGATCACCAGCTTGCGCCAGTTCTTTCTCGTATCCCTTGAGACGCTAGACAACGGAGTCCTAAACAAAATAGTTTCTGATTTCTGGAAGTTGATTTTCAACTTCCAGTCATCACAATATCGCTGAATCTTGTCGAAGTCACTCTGCAAGAGACTTTTGATGACCTCAACTGTATTAGATGTTCTGTACGCAATTAGATCGTCGGCGTACGCAATTGGCTGAGTTAGACTACCTATCAGATCGCTGGTGTAAATGCTGAATAGAATCGGCGAGTTAACCGCTCCCTGCTGAAGACCATTTTTAATATTAAAAATTGCGCTAGAAGTTACATTGCCACTCTTGACAACAAACTTTCTACCATTTAGCATGTCATAAAGCATATACAATAGAGGTTTACTTATACCTAGTCTGGTTAGCTTTAGATAGAGACCTTCTAACCATACGGTGTCGAAGGCCTTCTAAAAATCAACCAGACAGGCACCCGTACACTACTTTTTTGTTCCGTTGGATATTAGACGCGGCATAAATTGTATCATGTCCCGCCTTAAAACCGAACTGATTATCCGGGATTATATTTTTGTCCTCCGCCCACTTGAACAGGGCTCTATTAATAACCTTTTCAAATACTTTGCTGATACTCGGAAGAAGACTTATCGACCGGAGATTCGCCGGATTGGAGTTGTCCTTTCCCTTTTTTGGGAGAGGGTGTACCACAGCTGTCTTCCACCGCACTGAATAATATGCATTATTCAGCGCGTTGTTAAACAGTGTGGTATAAATGTCAACTGCTTCTTGAGGCAAATGTCGTAGTACAACGTTGGATATACCATCGACTCCTGCAGACTTCTTTTTCTTTAATGAATCGAAGATGAGCTGGAGCTCATTCTTCGAAATTAACAGGGGACTGGGCCCATTTTGATCGGCGATTATGGCGTTTGCCAAATCTTCATCATTAAGCCCGGTAAAACCAAGGTTCTCAGATCCCCATTCGCTTATATCGTTTCGGAGCCATAAATGATGAAGCAGAGCTCTGTTCTCCAGGTCATGATTCGGGCGAATGCTAGCATTCACCTTGTACACTTGCTGGAAAGCAGCCCCCACAGCATCCACCTTCTCCTGCGGATCTTCGATTATGAAGAGGCCATCGTCCAAGATGGCGTCATCTGGGTCTTTTCCTGCTGTCAGAAGTACGTCTCTGTTTTGTGTCGTCCTCTGGAGCTTAAGACACGGAAGGTCGTTTTGATCTTTTCTTCTGAATATCTTATTAATTTGTGGGAACATTCTCGGTTCGGTAGCGTTCACGGCCCGAATTTTGTTGTCCCAAAACAAATTAATGGACAACCTATAATTTTCTTTGATCAATTGGTTGATGTTTTTGATGGACGACTTCAGTGTCCTTATCTCCAGATCTCGTGTGTCAGTAAACCGTCTGTACAAGAGTTTTAGTCTTGTCAGTAAGCCACTTTTTTGTCTGTGTAGTGCATTAACTGTCGCGTTACGCTACATGTCAGTTGCGTTACGTTCTTTGTATTTCGGTATTGTCCTGTTCATTGTTCGTTGAATTGTTTCGTCGATTTGTTCTAAGTATCTGTCAATTTCAGTATTTGTCATGTTCCTGTTATTTGGTGGGGATATACCATTTGATCGTAATTCGCTCAATAAGACGTTCGAGAAGCGTGGCCAGCGCACCTTACTGTAATTGTAAGTATGCACCGGTACATACTCCTCCAACTCCATAAGCGCGTTCGGAAGCTGTATTACGGTGATGAGTCCTCAGTGGTCACTGTCGTACTCGATCGTTCTTAAACAATTTTTAGGCCTATGTCCCACAATATCAGTAATTGTTAGTCTTGCGTCTTTCAACAATAGATCCAGATAGGCACCGCTTCTTGGAAACGATGGCCTGTCTGTAGCGAGAAAGTCAATGCGATACTCCAGGTTGTATCGACCCATCCAATTATACAGATGGTTACCACGAGGATTTTGTATTTGATTTCCCCAATCTATACGTTTGGCATTCAAATAACCAGCCAATATGTAGTAGTTTCCTTCCGAGTTCAATTTTAAGCATTCAAAAAGCTTTTCAAGCTCTGTTATAAACTGTGTGGGCTGAGGTGTTTCCGGTGCATAGGCAGCGATCACATACATTCGCTTCCCCTGTTGGAGATGAATGCATATGATGCATGCCTCTAAAGTCCGAAATTTACGCACATCACTATTATATATTACCTTATGACTAATGCCTTTTCGTATAAAGATTGCGACGCCCCTCCTTGAGTGGAGTTGGGTCGGTCTCTCCTTACGATATTGTAATTGTTGTTAATCAATTTATGTTTCTGGTTAAGCTTAGTTTCGCTAGCCATAAACACATCTGGACTTATGTCTTTGAGCAATTGGAATAAATTCGCTCTACGTTCGGTCCTAATCAGTGAATTTACATTCACAGCTAGGATCTTAAAAGGCCTCTCCGGCAGCGCGCCCTTAACCTCTAATTCGCGTTAAGCTCGTCAAAACAGAGTAGAGATAATCCACCCTAGTCGCCTGCTCCCTGATCTGGTTTTGGAGGCCGTTCAACTGGCCCTGGATGGCCAGCAGAACGTCCATAATATCCGCCTGTGCCGCCGGCGCCTTAGGCACGGGGGCCTGTTGGGCGACCTTTGGTGTAGGCTGTACCGTGCTTCCCCTTCCTGACGCCATTTGGGCGTAAGAAATTTGGGGGTCGACGGGCGTTGTTGTAGGAGGGCGCACTGTTGGACGCTCTTCTACCACTGTTTGCTTTGCTGCTTTATTGTTTTTTATAAGCTGAAACGTCGGGCATCCCCGATAATTAGCGGGGTGTCCGGCGCCTCGGCAGAGTACACACTTAAGCTGGGTCCTATCTTCGACCCGTTCCTTTCCTAACTTGCATTCATCTGCATTGTGGTTCTCTCTACACTTAACGCAGCGTGACTGCATTTCGCAGTTTGCTGCGGCGTGGCCGAACCTTTGGCAGCGCATGCATTGAAGCATGTCGCCACGCCTTTTTAATTTGTCCCAAGTTACAACCTGGTAGTTGAGGACGGATATATTCCTCAAACTATCCAGTTTGCTGCTGGGTGAGAGTTGAACAAGGAAGAAGGGAAGACTCCGCTTCTCCCGCCTAGCTCTAACTGTAGCGAACGGCTTGACCCCGATAAAGTCGAGATCGTCATTCGCTTTTTGGCGGAGTTCATTTAATAGCACCTGTGGTTCCTTGTAGGAATCTATGCCCTTCAAAAGGACCGTTTGAAATTTTTCGGTTTTAGGATTGAAACTAAAGAATTCAGTAGTAGTTTCTTTTAGCAACTCTTTAATTTTTTTGTGCTGTTCCAGTGTGAAGCACTGGATAGCATGCCTATCGTTATTTAATCTTTTAATAGTAAAATTTTGACATATGGTCAACTTACATAGATTTATGGTATCCTGTAACTCCATTTTATAAGTATTTATGGGTGGCACCTTTTCTTTTTTCGTAATCGGCGGCCGTGGCTGCTGCTGCTGAGACTGACTTTTCTGCTGCGGTTGATTCTGCTGCTTTTGAATCTGCTGGTTTTGAATCTGCTGTTGCTGTTTTACTTGCGGTTGTTTCTGGGCTTGTGTCTGCTGCTGTTGCTGTTTTTGTTGTTTTTGCCGTTGTTGTTTTGGCTGCTGCTGTGGCTGTTGTTTTTGTAATTGTTCTTTTTTCTGTTGTTGTTCTTTTTCGTCGAGTTCTTTTAGTTGCTTCGCTCGGCGCGCTTCATGGCTGGCCTTAACTTTTCTTTTTATCTTTTTCTGGTTTTAAAGCTACAATTTCGGCGACCATTCTTTGTTCCTCGTCCTCCTCAGATGATGCCTCTGATGTGGAGAGGTTCACGAAGGCAGTACTATCGCCCGTCGTGAAGTGCCCTTCTCCTTCCTCAGACATATATGCTATACCCTCTTCGGGTGAAATGTCTAGCTGGGTTTGTCTTGCTGCCTCTGACGTCTCGTCTATATCGGACGTATGCACGCCAGCTGGCAGCTTTGCTGATGTGCCCGTGGATCTCCTTTTTACCAAATTTGGTGCGCACTTGATCCTCTTTCTGCTCTTTTGATTAGCATCGGATGATGTTGCCGTTGTTGTTATTGCTGTTGATGTTGTTGCTGCAGAATCACTGCTTGTAGTTGGATCATCTTTCGATGTTCCCTCAGCTGATGCCATCGCTGGCCTCATTGGCCCTATGACACCTTTCGATGCCCCGGTGCTTAAGCTCCTTTGCTCGTTTTCCCAACCAATAAAGTTTTCCACTTCACGGTTGTGAAAAAAGCCGCTAAAGTTCTGATGACCGGCTGGGAATCGAAGTGGCGACCCTCGGATTCTCGGTCGGCCACTCTATCACTGTGCTACTGCACCACTTATGAAATCTTAATTTAATGTAGAACTTAAGCTCACACACGAAATTTAATTTGGAAAAACTGGGAATCCGAAAACGTGTTAACACTTCCACAGTACGAGATCGACTGTGAAATGTTCAACATCCACAAACACGAAATGTCGAAAGTGAAAATGGCAACCAAGTAGTGTACTATCGATATAATACTATGAGCTGAGCAATGTCTAGTATGAATTTTTTTATAGAATGCTTCTTGTGGTCTTCACGATCAAGTTTCATAGAAAGCTGTCTAGCCAACTATAAAACATTGCTCGTGGAGACCCCATGTAAGTAATGTTGGTTTGTAATATATTTTAGAAATCAAAAGCACTCTTCTTCCGCGATGAACAGTTTGTTTTGTTTTTAACTTTGAAAAAAAACGGTGCAAATTTGCTAAATTGGATCCGATTAAAACATAAAAAAAAACACAAAATAAAATTAGAATTATTGTTTTTCCCCTCCATTTCAAATGAAACTCACGACGACGTTAGACCTATCCGAAAAAAAATCTCAATGAATTTCAATGGGCATAATAATTACTGTATACTTTGATGAACGGAGTTTATACCAGGTTTGTATACTATAATGATGCTGTATATTTTGTGTTCATAAAAGTTTTAGAGTAACGTTACGGTAGAGTTACCGAAAATATTTTACAATTTGAACTCAGCCTATTTTAGAAGAGAAATTCAATTTTCATAGAACCACAGTTATTGGTACATTTATGAAAAATTTGTCTCCAGATTTCGCATCGTAAAATTCAGTGAAGATAATTTAATGATTGGCAACACTGATCAGCAGCGAGGTTGATTATGTTATTTTCAGTAAATCCAAGATGACTGCGCCAATGAAATAACCACTCAAAATTGAATGTGTACGTACTCTTATTTGCTACAAAATAGTTATATTTTTCGTGATTGTGGACCGAATTTCATAAAATTTTGAAAATTGCGATTTAAGACAACTTACTAATTACTAAAAATAAAACATATTCTCATACAAATACATACAAACTTTAACTTTAATTTTATTTCATTCAATAATTATTCTACGGATATACTCCGCCATTGAAGTTGTTAATGACGTTGCTGCTGTTTAAAATCAGGTAGCTTCAAGTTCCTCCAATTCTTCGCTGGATGTTCAAAATGCTTTTCTCGCTTCGTCCTCAGTACTGAGAAGAAGAATATACTCACATTAATATACACAACATTGGTTCTGTGTCCTTACCAGCATCGTCCTCATACAGCGTCAAAACGTAAATTTGAGACATTAAATTTATTCTTTTAAAATTTTTATTGCCAGGTGATTTGATGACTTTTAAATCAATTGACAATATTATTGATGAAAATGAGATCGTCAATTTTCGGACTGAGTTTTTAAATTGTCTAAATATGCCAGAAATTCAAATTTGTTCACCGCTCATTCTTTTGCGTAACTCAAATCCACCACAATTATGCAACGGCGTATGATTAGTAATCAGAAGATACCTGAAACGTACTTGAAGCAACGACATTGACTGGAAAGTTTATAGAAAAAGTCTTCCTATTATCTTGAATACATATGATTCCATCAGAATCAACAATACCTTTCAAAACGCTACAATTCCCGATACGTTTGGCTTTCGCGATGACAATAAATAAGTTTGCAGCTTGGCCTTAGAGAATCCGTGTTTCTCCCAGTTGTATGTTCAATGCTCACGCTTTTGAAAACCTTCAAATTTATTTGTTTTAACGAAAGATAGATTAACGAGTAATATTGTTTAGTTCTTAATTTTCAGTTTTCAGTTTAGTTCTTAATTAATGGAAAGCAAAGATTGCTACTAATTAGATTCTTCTTAACAATACCAATTTTAATATTTACCAATTGAGAGCAATACAATAAAGTCGCAGCAACGCGCGGTTGGGACGGCTAGTATTTATATAAATATACATGTACACACATAAAAAGACGGCTAATTTTGTATAAAGGAATGTATAAGACGACTTGAAAGAAATTTTCGAAAATAACTATAACAAGGAAGAACTGTGCTTGAAGTAAAATCCTACTTTTGGTCACGCCCACTTTATTTTGGTATTTGGGAAATAGATTTCACCATATGGAAGAAATTTAGACAGTTTGATCCCATGGGACGGCGAGCAGAAATTTAGAAATTAATGTTAGTAAAATTTTGTATGCTACCTCGCACTTTTTTTTTTAATTTTTGCATTTTTAACAGGGCTCTAACAAGACCAGTGGAATGCATGAAAACGAATGACTTCCTGTACAATATTTACTTATGTATGCAAATAAGTATTTGTAATTTTTATAATAACTATAAAAATTAATTTATAAAATTATTTATACATCAGGTCATCAAGACCATAGGTGTCATATAGATATCATAAAGTGATTTAAGATTTTATAACTTTTTTTTTAAATAAAAGTTAAAATTTTTGATCTGAGCTAGTTCATATTTTTTTTAATTTATTATGTAGTGCTGTGGCTTCTTTAATGGGCTTGAATGATCGAACATTAGATAGATTGAGTGCTTCAGCTTTTTATTTCTGCGAATCTTTTATTGAATCAGGGGGTTGTTAGTGAAATAATGTCGACTAGAAAAAAAGTGTTTGCTACTACAGGTTCGAAAAATTTGTGTGCATTCTTCTTCGGTTTGGATTTTTTTTGTAGGAGATTTTGAGATTTGTGTTGGGAAAGGCTGCCAAAAATCATGATTTAGCATGATTTTCATGTTTCTTGAGCGTAAAACATCTTTTAATGTTTTCGAGTCCAAAATCATTTTTTTTATTCAAGAAAAAATAATTTGCACGACTGGATCGCACAAACTTGCTCTTATGTTCTATCACATCGTATGCAAAAGATTTCTATTAAAAATTTAAATATATTTTTAAAATCGTTTTTAACTTATTTTTTTTTACATATACAAAATTTATTTAATTTTTATTCTAAAAAAAATTGGTATGAGAATCTTAAATATATAATATAATATATATATATAAACTTAAAAATAAAAGATTAATCGGATAAATTCTTTTAAAAAGAACAAAATGTTCAAAATGCTGAAATAAATACTTAAATTAATTTGAGTTCAAAAAATAGTACGTCATTTTATTTATTGGATAAATTAGAATTTATGAGACAAAAATTTTAAAAATCGTTAGAGCCATTTCCGAGAGAAATAGGCTTTATCGTAAGGGTTATATGACAGATACCGTTATTTTTTGAGCTAAAACAAATCAATTTCCCCCCTATACAATACCTAAAAAAACTCTATATACAAAGTTTAAAGCAATTTGGCCCAACCTTTTGGGAAGTAGAGGTCTATACATACATACAGATAGACTGACAGACTGAGAGACAGACAGACATGCAGACGGACAGAATTCTTATACCATCCTTTTTCGTCTTCGCTATTATCGTAGTGTCATGTTTGATTGGTATCTCAAAACTTTTTTTCGACGAATGCATAACTTGCCTGATAGTACCTATAATCGCAAGTAAAAACGGAATACTCTTTTTATAAAAAACATTATCAACAAGCCAAACAAATTAAGCGCCTAACCTGTGTAAACACGACTTTACTATTTTAAAACAAACAATACTAATAAGCTTTTCCATTGGTAAATTCCTTATTTTGAGTTCTGTTTTCAAATTAAATCTACTTCTTGGATTGAAGAAACCGATCAGCTTTTAGTCTTTGACATGTGTATCACAGACCGCCTCCTGTAGAATAAAGAAAAATTCGATATCATCAAAAATGCTGCAAGGTGTTTGAGATTTCTTCGAGGATGCAAGAAATTCTTCTCCCCGTCTGATCTGGTTGTAATCTATTAGGCCTTCATTCGTGCAAAGCTGGAGTACAGCTCGCACATTTGTACAGCCACTTAAAAATTAAGTCTTAAATACTAAAATAACATTATATATTACAAAAATTATATACAATATAGTGAATTAAATTCTAAACAATCAGTATAATGCAAACAAAAAACGAACAGTCTTGAATCAATATTAAATGATAGTTTTTCAGGAATTTAGGAGTGCGTGCCTTAAGCCGGGTTTACTAAAGTAAAGGTCAAATACGTTGGAATTATTAACTGTGCTCAACATTTTAGTTAAGTGCTCATTTTGGCCGTATTCAGTGCGGTGGTATTGGAGTCGAAACAAAGTAACGGATCTAAAACGGCTGGGATTCGTATGAATATAATTATTTTGGAGGAGAATAGGACAATCAATACAACCATTTAATAACTGATGAATGAACAGGATGTCACCATTCTTACGGCGGGTATACAAAGTTTGAAAACCTAAAAGTTTAAGACGTTCTGAATATGGTGCAAGGTTGAAGGGATCATCCCAACCCAGACCACGTAATGCGAAACGAATGAATCTTCGCTGGAGGCCTTCAATTAGACTTGATAATATTCGAGAAGGAGTCTAACGAAAGTCATATGAAGGGATTTAGTGACAGCGTTTAATAAATCCAAGAAAAGAGTTAGCTTTGTTTATGGCACTATCAATGTGGTCACGAAAATTAAGTCGGGAGTCAAAAAAAGACCTAGATCACGGATTGAAGTGACTATAGGAATTGGGTCATTATTTCGAATATATTTTCTTTGTAAGGAGGGAGTGCGCTTACGGGATTAGGTTATAACTTGGCATTTCTTGATGTTGAGTTCCAGCAGGGTTTTTTGACACCAAATATAGAATTTGTCCAATTCGAATTGCAGTGATTGGGCATCTGCAGAATTGGAAATATGTTTATATATTCTCATATCATCTGCATAGGTCAAAACATCTGAAACAGAAAAGATTTTGTCTACATCATTTGTGGTTAACACAAAAATAAGAGGTACTAGGTGGCTTTCTTGTGGAACAGCAGACGTTCCACAGATTAAGTTTGATACACAAGACCTAAATATAACCCTATATTGACGGTAAGCCAAATAGGAAGTAATTCATTATATAATGAAAGGGGGAAACCGAGCTTTTTAAGTTCGGGTAGAATAATATTATGTGATATTTTGTCGAACGCTTTGCTAAAATCGGTAGCGATTGCATCGACTTTTTTACCTTTTTCTAAGGCACAAAGTGTACTGGACATAAATTTAGTGAGGTTGGTGGTCGTTGACCTTCTCTTCAAAAATTCATGTTTCTTAAGTGAGAAAATTGGTTCACAATAGAAGAAAAGGGAATCGTAGATAATACTTTCAAAAAGTTTTGAAAAACAGAGAAATTTTCATAAGTTAAGGTGTAGTTAGAAAAGTCAGATGTAGATTTTGATTAAGAAATTTTTTCCAAAGTTTGTTTCGTTTATTGCGGAGGGATCGAAGTTCTTTGATATACAAGGGAGGGGAAGATGTAATGTTTTTTTTTGAAAGAAATGGTATTGATTTAGAAAAGCAATCAAAAATAAGTGCATAGAATTAAGTAATAGTTATGTTGATCATAGTTATGCACTTTGATCATAGATGAAATCAAAATTTATCCGACCAATAAGATTATTTAGCTTATCAAAGTTACCCTTACGGAAGTTGAATTTATGTTGGGTAAGGATTTCAGGGTTAGAATTGTTACACATATAAGAAAAAATTATAGATATTATAGGGTGGTAAGAGTCGAGTTTGGTGAGAAGATGGTTGCTTTTCATGACAACGGTGTTATCGGCATCTGATGTATAAATTAAATCAAGCTGCCTACCTAAGTGCTTTTTGACATCACTCATTTGAACGAGACCTGAAGCTTGAAGGCGGTCTAAGAAAAGGATTTATTTTTCTGAGGTTGCGTTGTTTGAAATGAAATGGATCTCATCATCGGAATTGGTCCAAGCTAAACGAGGTAGATTGAAGTCGCCAACAATAATAACATCGTCCTCAGGGTTAGCAGATTCAACTATAAAGTCAGGAGCATTAGTGAAAACCTGGTATTCTCTAGTTGTTTGAGACGGGGGAATATAGCAACACAGAATATAAAGAGAACGTTTGGTCAAGTTTATCTTAATACATACAAGTTCCAAATTTATAATATCAGGTATAGAAATTACAGATACGTAAAAGACGAAATGAAGTTCCAATAAAACACCACGACATCTAGGATTACTTGCATTAGAGCTAGAATTATCGGGAACTAAAATACCTTTACGATAAACTGTGAATTCAGAGGTGAAAAGCTCATTACTTGCAATGTTATCAGAAAGGTCAGTTTCGGTTAGGGCATATAAATTATAAGGCAATTTTTGGGAGTTAAGATCAACGTCATTGGTTTTAGTACGAACTCCACGAACGTTTTGATAATAAATAGACAGATATTCACGGTTGTTTGGTTTGTGGGACGGCGTCGCTGAGGTTTGAGAGGGGATAGTATTAGTGACGAAAACAATTTTTGGAGCATGTGATCTCAGCCTGGACCTCAAGAAAGTGCCATAAGCGGAGAGTTCGTTAGTTGCATTAAGAGGCGAAATACCAAGAAATAGATTTTTTTAACCCTACGAAAGTGATAGGAAGGCCTTCCTTTAATATGGAAAGTTCAAAGGTTGTTTGGTTTTCACATCAATACAAATATAATCAGGTTTGTCGTGAAAATACCCGAAGTAATTTCTGACATTGGTAAGTATTTTCGGTTCTCGCAAACGAGATTGATTGATTGTACAGATGGATTTAAGACGTGTGATCGAGACATTTCACATGGAATGGTATTCCCGAGCACTACTCACTAATAATTGGCATTCCTAAACTCGAACATCAAATGTCAAATGCCACTCGAGACAAAAATACTAATTCCTGAATGAGCATTTTTATGTGTAAAATCATTCAGGTTTACAAAGCAATCGAATGCGGACATGGATCCCAGAGGGTTGGCCGTGACGCGATAGTTGTGTGTTTGCCTGTCAACCTCATGGTCACAGGTCCGATCCCTGCCGTAATCTATGTCCTCTTATTTTTCCATTAAAAACCAATTCTAAATTAAATGTCAGACAATGAGTTGCTGGCTTACTTATAACATGCTGTTTAGGCATATCACTAACAACATATGATTGAGTAAATCTAGTATACGGATAAAATATGACAACGAATAAAAATATAATTGGAATTATAAGGGACATAGATAAAAAAGACACGGAAATTTCTCCGCATTAGTGCAGCCGCCATCCCTGGAGATAAAATCTGAGACAACAACTACCTACAGTCTCAGAACATCGCGCCACCCATCTTTCATATCCTTCTTTCTCTTCCTTAACCTCACGCCCGCGCTGTGTTGAAACATTTAAAGGGTAGTTAATACCTTGAGCGCGTGTAGATTATCAAAAAAATATATATGTGCAAATAAACAAAAAATAAAAAAAAATAGTAACAAATATTTAAAATGAATTATGAAATTTTAAATATTATAGATTAAAAGTTACGACTGCTAGGCAGTATGAGATTTTAGTGGACAAGACATTCACACCTTGCAAAGGGAAGAATGAAATCAAATGAAACGTATAAATACAAAAAAAGATTCAGTCTACCCGGAACAGTCGTACAAATCCAAAAAACAATTAATTTATGTTTTGCTTATTGCTTTTATTTGTTCTTACACATTGCTAGGAAGCTCTCAGGAATTTGTTCTATTTCTTATTCTCTTCAAAATGCTCTTCTGTCTTCGTCAACACCATTATCATCGTCACTAGCAGTGTTATAATAATGGCACTTATTATTTTTAATGTTTGTAATTTGGGTTTTTAAATTTTTTAATAGCTTTAAACTGAAATAAATTTACTGCAAATAAAATGTAAATATTTTTCTGTGAAATGTCAAGTCAACATATAGCGAAGTTTTCTACAATTAAAAGGATGCGTTCAGGTATTTTAAGTCATGTCATGATTTTTACTCTCATCTCACTAGAGTTGTGGAATACATAATGCCGTTCGACTAGACTGTGAGCTCTCGAGTGACACCTTACTTGACTCGTGTTCAGGAATAGGACCCCAGGTATTGGCTCAGAATATTGACGGCATACGCAATATCCGGACGATTGGCAAAGGCGAGGTACATATATCAGACTTCCAATGGCTTCTCGAAATGGAAATATTGATGTGCTGTCTTCTTTTGTAGCTTCAAACTTGATGTTCGGATCAGCAGGCGTACTTATAGGTGATTAAGAATTCATGTTGAAACTTCTCGAGACTTAAGACTCGTTCGCAGTATTGCTTCCTGTTTATAATTACTAGAGATGATATGAAGTCCGAGAAAATATGAAGCTTCAAACTAAGACTTTGTAATAAATTTTTAAATGTTGCATCAGACTATCCAAAAGGTTTTTTATTCGATGGATTATACAGGCCCGTCATCAATGGACAGTGCAAGTATCAAAATGTCTGTATTATTCATGAATTAAATACATTGGTCGCTTGGCAATGTTGAAGATTAAACTTGTTTAGAGTTTCTTTGTAGTTTTCGTTTCAAACTCTCGAAAACTGTTTTAGGCCATATACACTCTTTTTCAACTTCCAGATTTTATTGTGTTGCTCTATGTCTGGAGTTGTCATGTAAATTTGGTCTTTTAATTTACCATATAATAAAGCAGTTTATATGTCAAATTGGCGCATATGAAGTTTCTTGTGAGCCACAATTGAAAATAAAATTCTTAAAGAATCAAATCTTACCACTGAAGCAAATGTTTCCTTGTAGTGTATTCCCGGCTTATGCGAGCCAACCATCGGCATCTTTCTTCCGTTTGAGAATCCACGGCTTCAACCAAGTCTCTCGTTGAAGTATTTTAACTCTATTCATCAACGTTCATCTTTATAATGCATTCATTTTCTTGGGTTGTGGTGGCATCATTTGTAAGAGTAACATCTTGAGGTTCGTCTTCATCATCCATAGAAAAAACTTCATACCAAAATTTCGAAATACAATTGTTTTCAAAAAACTAAAAATAAAAAACAGGGTTTCATCAAAATCCGTCATACAATTTTCGAGATAATTTTATAGAAAATTTTCATTGATCCGTGGCATCTAATGGCGTTCTTTGTTTTTTCGGGAAACTAATTAAAGTTATGGTTTTTTTCAGTTTTTATAAGTTGAAAAAAGAATTTTCACACACCTATACACCATTCAATTTCATTATATACATATTTACATACCTAGGTTCACTATATGTAGATAGGTACATATTACACTCCTAATTTACATAATTCAGATGCATTTAAATATATATTTGTAGGTAGGTGTCTATGTAACCATTCCTTGAATCATGTATTCCGCATTTCAATATCTTTAGGATCAAAGTATTCTTACCTACATCGGCTTTAAGCCTGCATAGGGTAACTAGACTACCTATATCTACTAATAGTGTCAGTGGTTAGTTACACAAAAGTTATTAGCTACAAGAGCAAGTTCGTACGATCCCGTCGTGCATTTCATTTTAATTACAAGAAATATCAAATCAGGTATTCAGTTAGAAATATTGTTAAGTTTTAATAAGAAAAAATAAAAAAATCATCTATCTATCATTACGGAAATATAATTCAAATGTACAATGTGTGTATATATATTTGTATAATGTATAAGTATAAATAATTATTTTGATATGAATTTATTTTGTATAAATATGTAAAGAAGAAGTGGGTACATTATATTTAAGCTTTTTATAAAAAGACTTCATCCAAATTGAATTGAAGTTCCCAATTTATATTTTTTTTATTTTTAGACTCGAGTGGACTGCACGTGCATTCCTATTTTATTTCACAGATTATCTATGCATTATTGTATTGTTTATAAATATGCATATAAAGTGTTTCAAATAGACACATTTTACCTGTGCTACACTATAACAATACGTGGGCTCTGGGTATGCAAAAAACTACAATTTAAAATCCAAATTAATTGAATTGGATGTTTTCGATGTGCAATTTGATTTTAATTGACTTACGAATTCGAACTACCTCTTTTGGCATATAGCTTAGCTAGCATATCAATTTTTTTAACGAACTCTGTTTGCGAATGGACGTTTGATGGAATTTAGCAAATATTATTTAAGTGCAGAGCACGAATTGATATAAACAATCGTTTTTTTTTTATTAAATGACATTGAAGTATTTATTTCATGGAACCGCTGATTTTCAACGTCGTCGTCAATACATTAACGACTGAACCTGTTCCCACGGTGCAACACTATCATATTTATACAAAAACTCAGTGCTGCATTCTTTCCTTAATGCAAAAGCAAAACCTTGCTATGTGCGTTACAGACCCCCTCTAACTTTTGAACACATATTGAATGACCACATATTCAATGTCGCTAAGATCGCTGCAGTGATTTGGTTTTCTTCGAAGATGTAAGAAATTCTTCTCCCGTTCTGATCTGGCTGTAATCTATAAAGCCATCATTCGTCAAATGCTGAATATACCTAGGTATATCTCTCATATTTGGAAAGTATTTCCCAAACCCATTTGAATCTTTTAGAAAGAATTCAAAATAGGAATCTAAGAACTTAACTGTAGAACGGTGTCGAAACTTTATATGTCTTTCATTGTCTTGTCGCTATTTAATAAAAAATAATGAATCCCAGTTGCATTCCTCCCCTTAAACAATTAAACCGTTAAGCCCACTTATCTAGGAATACTCATCAGTTTACCTTAAGCCCAACTTCGGACGAACGGTCTTCTTTAGCTCTACTCAGAAATTCAAGTCCATGTGCATCGCGGTATCTCTTCTTTAATCCTTTCCTGCGCTTTCAGAGTCCAGTTTGTAATGAACCACGGAATCAGATATGGACATTCCTTGGGTATGCAGCATCTGGCACTTTCCTCCCTGCTAGCTCAAGTGTTTGGAGTGGGTATTGCTGCTACCAATGCCTAGCTCATTCAAATAAAAAAAATCGTGCCAGATAACATAAAGAAAAGAAAAAAAACAAGAAGAGACCAAAAACTAACATCTGCCATAGTCAGCACTACGCACCGTTCGTCCGATGATCATGACGATAGCTCTTTGAAAAGCTACTCAGCATGCCCTTATCCTATAGTGACACGAGCCACCTCCTTGCAATGCTTGTGCTAAATTTTAAGCAATGCCCCTTATTGCGCTGACAATTCAAGCTCTCACTTATTGCATCTCTCACTACACCACTTCCACCTAAGTTACTCTCTCTCCTCTTAAATACCTACTCAACTCTCATCATTGAAAGAAATGTAATTTTGTAACAAACCATTTATACGAGTATTTATACTCTTTAATTCAAGATTTTTTTTACTTAAAATGCAATTGATAGATTGGAATGGGATTTACTCTATCCAGGACAATGGGGGTTTAGTATGCACCTGGTTGCACGCTTGTTGTTGAAGTTAAGTGTTAACTCAATTTTATAGATATTTACATTAAATAATCATTACAACATTAAAGAAGAATGAAATGGTAATTAATTTATTGTGGACTAGGAAACAACAGGTCAATAAATAAAAAGAAAAAAGAAATATTAAAACAAATGGAAAAATAAGTAATTAAATAATAAATACTTTGAGTGCACTGCTAAAATAGTTTTTCTCGCTAAGGTTGTGGTTAAACGTTCCATACATGATTCTAGCTGAAAAGTTCTGTGCTATTTCTATGAAATCTTGCTTTTTCATCATCTATTTTCTGCATCAGTTGGTAAAGTTGGGACTTCCAAGAATTTATGTTTTCAAGGTCCAGAGATAACTAGAATCCACACGGTCTGGCTAAATAATGCCATTCTGCAAACCAATTTGCGTTGTTCCTGATAACTTGAATAGCAATTCTTTTTGGGAACCTCTTATCTTCCTATAAATGACGACAAACTGATGACATCTAAAATGTGTAAGGAAACATAACTTTCCTAAATCCTGACCACGATCGCCAACTATCAGCGAAATAAACGAAGAAGGAAAAAGAAAGAAACCGAACGATGAAAAAGAAAAAAGAGGAAAAGGTAGAGACGCAAAGGCATCACAAAGGCAACACCAATTTTAAAACGCGAATAAATGCTTGTAAAAGTAAAACAATAAAATAAAATATAAAACAATAATTTTTATCTTTTTCTTTACGATACAACATAGTTTTTAAAATTGTCGCCTCAATTTGCCTCACAAAATTCGCTTCTCGAACTAATTTGATTGTGCCGTCGAAAGAGACGCCACTGACGCCATTTTGTTGAATTTTTATTAATACGAGTATCTACGAATTACTCAAATAGAATATGGAAACTAAATTATCTGAAAACTCAGAAGATGACCTAGAAAGTACTGTGGTCGAAAGCGAAACAAATCAGGTACAATTATGCATTCCCAGCGAACAGTTTAATTCACTTATTGCAGGGATAAATACATTGCGTAGTTCTGTCGAAGAATTGCGTAATGAAACATCTAGAAGCCAAAGCCAACTGCAAGAACTTCAAATAAAAATTAATGCCAACCAAAACATCGAATCTCAAAATCCTATGCCGCAGCAGCCGTCGTCTATCTCTGCTAATCGTTTGCCAATCGAAAAATCACAGTCGCCATTTTCGTCTTCGCCATGTATGCATCTGCCAGTACCTCAACAGCAGCCAGCTGTGTCTTCTCCTGTCGGACAATTGCTTAAAGACGCCAACACGTCCCATGGGTTATCTTCTGAAACAAAAAATCAAATGCCGTCAAAAACCTTTGTGTCTAATCAAACGACATCATCGTATACACTTCAACAAACATTCGGTATGCCCGAACAAACAGCTTCCACAGCCAGACGCGTTGGAACATTTGTCGACGATGCCGCCACCAATCTATATCCATTGCCTTCGTTTAGTGGTGATCCTGAAGAATGGCCATTGTTCTTTGCCAATTATCAGGAAACTACGTTTGAATTCGGATATAGTAATCGTCAAAATGTCATGCGTTTGCAAAAGGCATTGAAGGGCAACGCCAAAGAGTCAGTTTCCTCCATGCTCCTTTACGCCGAGAACGTTCCCCTTATTATTGAGGAACTTCATTTTAATTTTGGACGTCCACCTACTTGTCGATGCGCAGTTGATGAAGGTGCAGCAATTTCCAGCCATCAACGAATTGCAATTAGAAAATATCCTGCCTCTATCAAACCGAGTGCGGAATATGGTTGCTTTCTTTAAATCCGCAAACTGTGCACATCAACTAGCAAATCCAACCCTACTGCGTGAACTGATTAATAAATTGCCACCATCTAAACAGTATGAATGGGCCAAACATGCTGTCACTATTGTACCATTTCCAACTTTAGAAACATTTGCAGAGTGGATTAAAAAACTTGCTCGAGTTATATGCCTAATGCCAATTAAAACCACTAATAATCTAACAGTCAGGCCACTGCCGCCGGCACATCTTCGCCAAAACAACAATACTAGCCACAATCGTACAACTACATCATTCGAATTCGCAAGAAGAGTTTTGCATAGCACCGAACCTGAGCAGATGCAAAACATGTGTGTCCACTGCAGTCAACAACATAAATTAAGCGAATGCCAACATTTTATAGCTCTCGATGTCAACGATAAATGGAATCGAGTCAAAGAACATCGTCTTTGTTTCTCATGCTTGGAGAAGGGACATAATTTGACCAGCTGTCGACGCAGGAAACCTTGTGGGCTGAATGGATGTACTCGGCTACACCACCAGACGTTGCATCAAGATTCAAGACCTGCAACAAGTGAACCTCAACAAACACAACAAGTGTTAAACTGCCGCCAGGATTCACAGTGTAGTCAGTTATTCAAGATTATCCCTGTAGTATTATCGGGGCCACTCGGTAGTGTTACTGCACATGCCATGTTTGATGAAGGATCGTCTGTTACGTTATTGGAAGAAAGCATCGCTACTGCATTGGGACTTAAAGGGCAAAGCCTCCCACTTACTCTCCAATGGTATGGTGACAAGACAACAACGGAGGTATCCAAAAAGGTAACGTTTCACATTAAGGGGCAGAATAACGACGCCGAAAGCTTTATCTTAAGTAACGTACATACAGTATCAAATCTAAACTTACCAATTCAAACATTTAACAAAGAGAATTATGACCACCTGAAGAAAGTCCCTATAATCAATTTCAAGAATGCAAAGCCAGTGCTACTTATTGGTTTAGATAATTGCTACTTAGGCATTCATAAAGATATCGTCGAGGATGGACCAGAAACTCCCATCGCAGTTGGAACAAAATTAGGTTGGGTAGCATATGGACCTGTGAACAATGTTGTTAATGCCCAGCCAAGGGTTCTTCATGTTCGTCGTTCTGATACACTCCAGAGAATTGAGAAAGTAGTCGAAGAATATTTTCTCATAGAAAATTTTGGTGTAAAAAGCTCTGACGTTATTTTGGAATCCGATGAGGATATGCGATCAAGAAAGATTCTTTCCGAAACCACAAAAAGAACTGGACATCATTATGAAACTGGTCTTTTATGGCGCAAAGACGACTCAATACTACCAACTTCATCAAGTTTTGCTATGGCAAAGCAACGCTTGCTAAATATTGAATCTAAAATGTCTAAAAACCAAGCGTATTCTGATTCTTATAAAGCGGAAATGACCAAATACATCAGCAAGGGGTACGCAAAACTCCTTTCGCAAGGAGAAGCTGAAGCCGAGACCCCGACTACCTGGTATCTTCCACACTTTGGGGTAGTCAATCCAAATAAACCCAACAAAATACGCATAGTATTCGATGCCGCTGCTACGACGTCCGGCGTATCTTTGAATTCGAAAATGTTGAAAGGACCAGAACACGCACAACCACTTTTAGTCATCATTCATAAATTTCGTCAAGGAATTGTCGCTGTGGCAGGTGATATTCAGGAGATGTTCTCTCAGGTAAAGATTACAGCTGCCGACCAGAACTCACAACGCTTCTTGTGGCGGAATGGGGACCCCAAAGGTACAATTCAAATATATTCAATGACTTCGATGATTTTCGGGGCCATATGCTCGCCTTGTTGTGCAGAATATGTTAAAAATTTAAACGCTACTGAACACTCTGAAGTCATGCCACGAGGGGTAAAGGTCGTCATCGAGAGAACTTACGTCGACGACCTAGTATCAAGCTTCGACTCTGAACCAGAAGCAGAAGAAGTTACCTTAGAAGCAGTCAAAATTAATGATGCCGCCGGATTCCGATTGCGGAGATTTGTTTCGAATAGTAAACAACTTCAAAGACGATTGAACACAGACAATATGGATGTTGTTGAAAATGTTAATATGGAACGTCAGAGCAGCACAGATAAAATCTTGGGAATGTTTTGGAATACAAACAATGATACATTTGAGTTCCAATTTAAATTTCACAAAATTCCTAAAGATGTTCTCGAAATGAATCGACCGCCAACAAAAAGAGAAATGATGGGAATAATTATGGCAATATTCGACCCATTTGGATTTCTCGCAAATTTTATGATATTTGCCAAATTGTTAATGCAAACTACTTGGAAAGAACAACTTGGTTGGGATGATCGCTTGCCACAGCAATTATATATCCAATGGAATGTTTGGTGGAAGGGGTTCCAGGAGATAAACAAATTTGCTGTCAAACGATGCTATTCAACTTTATTGCCCACTGCCGATGAGATTCAGTTACACATATTTGTTGATTCAAGTGCATCCGCCTACGCAGCCGTCGGGTATCTTCGAATCAAAAAGGGCAATGAAATGCATATAGCATTTGTAGCTGCCAAAACGAGATGTGCTCCACGAAAGGGTATGACAATTCCTCGCCTAGAGCTGCAAGCAGCAGTTTTGGGATCCCGCCTTGCAACATCGATAGGGAATTGCCATGATTTCCACATCCATCGTGTCATATTTTGGAGTGATTCGAAGACAGCCGTGCTCTGGATTCGCTCAACAACCAGAAGATACAAGCAATTTGTAGCTTGTAGAGTAGCGGAAATACTTAGCAGTACTACACCATCGCAATTGAGATGGTTACCGACAGAATTAAATGCAGCGGATGATGCTACTCGTGCTCGTATGCCTTCATTTGATCCTGTTTCGAGGTGGATCATAGGGCCGGATTTCCTACTTCTTGACGAATAAACTTGGCCAGTGGAAGCACATAATTTGGGCTCCGAATATTGTATAACAGAAGAATTGCCAGCTCGAGTCATATTGTTGACGAACAAAGATAAGTATGAGTGTTTAGTCAATTATGCCAAATTTTCATCCTTTTTAAGATTGCGCCGAGTCGTTGCCTGGATTCATCGATTTGTTAGTAACGCTCGAATAAAAGAAGAATATGTGTCCGATCGCCAGAAAGGAGAACTTACAGCCTCCGAATGTACCGCCGCAGAAAAGTTCATCTGTAGAGCTGTCCAGCAAGAAGTTTTTGTAGATGAGATTGCAAGTTTGCGTACCATTAAGTCAGTTAAAAAATCAAGTAAAAGAAGCGTTGGGTAGCTCTGTTCACGTGCTTGACAACGCGTGCGGTACATTTAGAAGTTTCGGAGAACTTGTCTACAGATTCCTTTTTAATGTGTCTAAGGAATTTTGTTAATCGTCGTGGAACCCCTGTTAAAATTCGCAGTGATAATGGCACCAATTTTATTGGTGCCCAAAAAGAGTTACAAAAAGAGGATCGACTATTTGATTTAGACCGTATTCAGAAAGACGTTGCGGCAGCAAACATCGACTGGGTCTTCAACTGCCCTGCGAACCCGAGCGCTGGTGGTTGCTGGGAACGTCTTATTCAATGTGTCAAGCGCTTGTTGTATAAGGTCCTGAAAGAAGAAGCGCCAAGGTTGGAGACACTGCGGAGTGTCCTTATAGAAGCTGAAAACATCATCAACAGCCGGCCTTTAACGGAACTACCGCTTAATTCGGATGAAGATGAACCATTGACGCCAAATCACTTCCTTCTGGGCTGTCTTAACTCAACGCAAACGCCAGGTACAGGAGAAGACCGAGTTTGTCTCCGAAAGCAGTGGAGAGTTGCACAAAATCTAAAGGATAGATTATGTAAAAGATGGACGTTAGAATATTTACCTCATCTGCTACTGCGTTCAAAATGGAATGACGAGGTTGCGCCATTACAACAGGGTCAACTAGTCATCATCTGTGACGATACTCAGTCACGAAGTCAATGGCAGAAAGGAGTCATTACGAAGGTTTTTCAAGCTCCTGATGGTCAAGTTCGCAGTGCGGAAGTGCGCACTACCAGAGGAATTCTCCGTCGACCTGCCATTAAACTAGCCGCTTTGAAGTTTAGTGAATCCCTTTAGGAGTTCACGAGGGGTGGAATATAAATGACGACAAACTGATGACATCTAAAATGTGTAAGGAAACATAACTTTCCTAAATCCTGACCACGATCGCCAACTATCAGCGAAATAAACGAAGAAGGAAAAAGAAAGAAACCGAACGATGAAAAAGAAAAAAGAGAAAAAGGTAGAGACGCAAAGGCATCATAAAGGCGACACCAATTTTAAAACGCGAATAAATGCTTGTAAAAGTAAAACAATAAAATAAAATATAAAACAATAATTTTTATCTTTTTCTTTACGATACAACACTTCCATTTGTATAACTCGTATCAGATAATCCACTTGTAGCTTGAGTGATGTCGTGAAAAGCTCTGACAGGCCAGTCTCTAAATTTATCATGTAATTTGGTACTGTGCTAGGTAATTTAAACATTTTCTTAACGAAATACCTCAGTATGAATTCTACTTCCTCATATTTCGTATAGCCCCAACTCTGTGCACCATTTAATAGCTCTAGCTGTTCCCTTGAAAACTTTGTATTTTGCTTGATGAGCTATACAATTGTTCCTAAGAACTCGGTTTCAGTTAACTGCTATCGCTACTTTGGGTTCTTCTAACTTACAGATTAAGTGTTTTTTCATGTTAGGATTATGCGCAAGTGTGATGCCGAGGTAAGTATAATCTTTTACAATTTCCAATGGTTGTGATTTAAACTTCCATTTCTCATTTCGTGCTGGTTGACCTGAACCGTTTTTAAAGATTAATACTTTTGATTTTTGAGCGGTTAATTCTAGCAACCAGTGTGAACAATATTTTTCTAATTTATTAATCATCAGCTGCAAAGATTTCGGAAATTCTGCCAAAAATACAGCGTCATCAGCGAACAACAATCCCTTAGCGTAAGCCAAGTTCTACTTTGTAGCTTTCGGATCGATTTTTCCCATCATATATTTATGGTGGCCATGGCGTGATACTTGTGTGCTCGCCTGTCAACCTCGTGGTTGCAGGTTCGATTCCTGCCGTTGTCTATTTCTTCTTATATTCCATCAAAAACCAATTATCAAAATTGTCATAAAATTAGTGGCTGCATTGCTCATTATATGCTGTTTAGGCATAACACTAACAACATGTGATTGAGTAAACTAGTATACCCATAAAATATGACAAAGAACTAAATAAAATAATGCGAATTATAAGGGACATAAATAAATTAGACACGGTAATTCCCTCCGCATTAGTTCAGCCGCCATCCCTTGAGATAAATCTGAGACAACAACCAGCTCTAGTCTCAGAACATCGCGCCACACATCTTTCCTATCCTTCTTTCTCTTCTTCTTAAACCGGGTGCCCGCGCTGTGATCAGAAAAACATATAAAGGGTATTCATAATCCCTCGAGCGCGTGCAAAGTTATATACAAAAAAAAAAAAAGACACGTATCGTCGTAGAGAAATCCTAGAAACTGCACAAATTTATGTGAAACTCCAAGATTATAGAGTTCGTGGAAGAGTAATTTTCTGTTGCTTGAGTCAAATGCTGCTTTGAAATCTACAAAAAAGGCATAAGTAGTTTTCTCTTTACTCAAACGCAACTGAACCAGATTAGATAAGGTAAATATATTATCTACCGTCGAGTATGCTGTTCTAAAACCAGATTGATATTCACTTATTTTATTATTTTATTCCCACAAATTACTCAATCTTTTCGAAAGTATCATGGGGTAGATTTTCTTTGCCGTATCCAAAAGCGTGATGGCCCTATAGTTTGCAACATCGTTTGGGTCCCCATTTTAAAGTAATCGGGTACAGTGCCGAATTTATATATCACGTTAAGTGCATCTTTTAGAGCTTTTTTGAAATTTTCCGGTGCATTTTTATAAAATTCAGTAGGGATTCGGTTGCTTCCAGGTGCTTTATTGTGTAAAAGTACCATATTGATTTCATCAGTAGAGAATTCTTGGTCCAACTCTGGAACAAAGTTCAACGGTGCCGCGTACCAGATTTGGCTTTCGTTATCTCTCTCTACTGATATATTCTCAACATAGAGTTTCAGAGAATTTAGAAGTATATTAGTTTTAACTGTGCTTTCATTTCCATTATTTTTTTTTTTTTGTTAATTTTCAGAACTCAGCAGAGTCCTTGCACTGTCCCAATCTTGTGGCTAATCCCTCAAAAAATGTTTTCTTTTTATTTTTACAGAGCACTTTGTACTCCTTATTTTTTAGGAGGTATTCTCTTTTAAAAGAGTCGCAGCTAGGTTTTCTGAATAGATTGAGCCTTGCCATAGTTCTTTTCCGTAAACTCTCACATTCAAAATCAAACCATTCTTCTTTTCTGGTGAACGGTCTTTGATGTTGGTTTCTAGTAGAATCATCAGTTTTTAATATAAGTTTTTCCAAGTCCCCCAATGGTATGAAACTAACCATCGTGCTTCTTTATTTTTGTTGTAACATGGTGCTTAAGGTACGTTGGTAGATTTCAAAAGATATGTTTTTGAATTTCTAACGATTTGGAACTTCGGCTGATTTGACTGTTATTCTCGCACTGCAGTTCCATTCAATCCGGATTGTACTGGAAGTTCAGGGAAATTAAATGGAATTTGTTAAGAGAAGGTAACATTGGAGTGGAAAGGTACGGACTTTTGCCTTGAGTGGTATTGTACCAATCTAGTGTACACAAGGGGATTGCCAAATTTTTATGCATTTAAGATTACATATCATCCACTATCATTTCATAAAAGTAATTGATTCCCAAAAGTATCCAAGGCAACCCTATCCTTGATAAAAAGTATAAATTAAATAATTTAAATATGCATTATTTTGATGGCGCTTTGTTTTTTTTTTCAAGGTAAAATCTATAAATTAGTAGATACAATATCAACCGCATTAATTTTCAGCTCCCATATACGAACAAACAATAAAATAAAATAATGTATCGCCATTATAAAATAATGAATAATTGATTTACAAAATAAATACTATCACAAATACATATCAAGCCCATCAGTTTTTATCTATGACATATACACACAAACTTTAAAAGAGTTTGCTTCTTTCAAACAAAAATTAATGAGAAAGATATAATTTTCCTAAGGTTTATTCTCTATTCTCTTCTCATTTTCTCTATTCTATTTTAGCAACTCCCATTGCAAGAAACGCTTTCTCACAACAAGATTTAGCCGAGCTTTATTAGAGTCATATAAGAGGCCTTTTTTCAATATATACAACCCTGGTAGGTAGTATAGAGAGGCTCTCATAACTAGGCCATTTAACGCATTTAGCAGTATTATAATAATCTAGAAGAATTCTTCAAGATTATTTTGGCTCCCTTAAATTAGTCTCATTAGGTTATTGGAGAATGTTATGAGAGGAAAAATGTTACCTGGGCATCCAATCGGCACGGTCCATATTACACACTGGATTAGGGGGGACAATTCTTAGTTCGTAACTCCTCATAATTGCTACTGATTCGGTTATTCCTGAGGTCAGTAGTTTCGATGAATCTTTGAAACTTAAGCCCTCGCACCACGACAAGGTAACTGCCACGCGAAGGGTCTGGTTTTAGCATCGGTTGTCTTTTCCAACGCAGGACCAAACATGCGTACATCAAAATATGCCTTATCCTTATTATGACTGTGTAAATAGAGTGGATGGTTTTGTAGATTGGACCCTATCTTTTATCAAATAACCTAAAAAGCTTTGTAGCATTTTTCTCCCTTTCTTTAATGCTCTCTTTCCAGTTCAGTTTACGATCTATAGCCAGACTCAGTTATTTAGCATTTACCAAGAAAGTGGTAGACGTTCTATGTTTCACATTGGTTAAATAAGCGGCAAATTCCTGGAATATCATCTATATGTGCGATAAAGTTGAGCGGCAGCAACTCTGTTCTTGTTTTGCCTATTTGTTGATTGTCTCGCTTTTACGATTAACTCCTCCATTTTTTTTCGATTAGGGACTATCAGGCAAGTTATGCATTCGTGAAAAAAATTCTAACAATCAAACATGACATTATGATTGTTGAGAAGCCTAAAACAGTGATCGACAAATACTGTCTGTCTGACTATCAATCTGTCAGTCTGTCAATAAAGTCTTTTAAAAAAATAAAAATTAAGTTTCTATGTTAGACTTAAATGGTACTAAAAATTTGTCATTTTTGTCCAGAATCCAATTAGTTTCACCCTAATTAAAATCACCAGTATACAAAACATGTTGTGAGTAAGCAAGATTATAAAGAACAACTGTTATTTAAATAAACATATTATATGTATTTAATACTTAAATTAATATTTACCTTGAAAATCGATATTAACTGTTTAAGAGAATTGTTTATTTTAGACAGTCTAATCTTTTGTATTCTTATACGCTTTTTACTAAATACAACAAAACAAAGTAATATTAAATGAGAAATTTGAACATTCAAGAACATAAAACATTTTGGTTGAGTCTTTTGACAGGTTTTTGTTATTCGCCTTTGTTATACATTTTATTGTCCAGATTTCCCGTTTACCGCAAGAAATGTCTTCCCATATTCAGAAGTAAAATTCCATCAAATCCATTAATTTACTCTCAAATGACATACCGTAATTTAATTGCCCTTCAAATTCTATTATCTTCAAAGAAAAAATTTTTTTTGTAGCAAAAATTAAAAAATGCAGAGAAAAATGCTGAATTCTTGAAAATGGAAATATTATACATTTCCTTCCACACACTTAGAGAGAATGGGAATGAACTTCTATTTCTAAAGAAAACACTCATAAATGTCGAACAAAAGGTTGATTTGAGCTTGAACATAAGAAGTTATTGGTTCATTTGGCCTTATCGTTCTATTGAAACCCACCCTTGTTCATCAGCAGTATTTCCAAACATCAGGTGAAATGGGATTTAAAATGAGATGTACGCAACCCACAAGTTGCAATATTTCTTCTACTGTCCATAAGAAAAAGAACAGAACATTATGAGAAGCAAAGGGAACATAAAACTGAAGAACAAGGATTTAGTGCTTTCATTGGCATGGTGAATGTAAGGTTTACATTTTTTTTTAAACATTCCCTTCTTTCTCAACAATATTTTTTCTAGGATCGCTAATAAACATGTAAAATATGGCCATATTTCGACAGTATTTTTCCAACTGAAAATAAACGTGAGTTCGTTCAGAAAAAAAAAAGAATTATTGCTTCTTGGGAAAAAAGAAAGAGGAGAGTGCCCATAAAACATGCCCCAAATATGAACAGAAACCAAAAATATGTAAATATAAGTTTGGTAACTTAGCTGAAATGTTCAGGTACTCGATTTAATAAGGTCGGTGGAGTTTTGTTTTCAAAATGGCTAATTGCAGAAGTTCCATTGTATGAGATTGTTTGTATATACGCTTTGCTATTACAGTTTATAAGATTTTAAATATATGTTAAAATAAATAATAAGACATTTAGATGTTTCCTAGGAAAAATAATTCGGAAGTTAGATTTTCCTTAGCTTACATTTACGTAGAGAAGAAATATATATATTCCATTCATGCCCAATTGGCGAAGATGATATGCTCAGCTTAGTTTTGTATGCGATTTGTTTCCATTGTTATTGAAACAAACACTCGGATCATTTTGGAGTCGTCCGACGCCGAAGCCTCGGTATGGATGGGCATGTGGTTTAATTGTATGCAATAAATTGGAAAATGTATTTCAATAGTAGAAGCCAACTTCATTCTATAAATTATAAATAAAGATAAATACCTGACCAGATCGCACGTACTTGCTATAATGTTCGATCACATCGTATGCAAAAGTTTTTTAATAGAAACAGCTAAATATATTTTAGATACTTTTTTTACTTATATTTAGTTGGGGAGCTGGTGAACGTTTTTGAGACGTCATCAGGGCAAAGAAAATGTATAAGTTATCTTGTTAAACTTGAGTTGACAACCAATAAAATCAACATCTGGCAGTTACCAGCTGGGGCGTTTGGGCGTCGCTAAGCCACAAAGGCGTAAAAAAATGATGCAGTTACGTCATTAGCCTAAGCCTAAATTTTTGTATATTAGCATATTACGTATATGATTTACATATTGCCAAACATTTCAGTCGGACTGAAAACTGCACAACAAACATAAGGGTCGGTAACGTCATAAGAGCAATGCTAATTTTTGTGTGCCTGTTAATTGAATTCTTACTCATTAATTATTCACAAATGCCTGACAAATATGTTGTGGCTTATATTCTGCCAGACGCAAGCAAAGATTGACCATCTGTATTCAGTATAGTTTATATACCTAAACACAATGGCGCAAAATTTTAAACAACCCATTGTTAAGGGCTTAACATTTTACTAGTTAGCAATTTCCTAAGTGCTTATTGATTGAATAACTATTTCAACATTTTAAAACCTTTTCTAAGCTAGTAAATTGCTAATTAAGCAGAAAGCTTAAATGGGTGGCAATGGCGCAGTGGATAAAGTGCTTGATTGCTAACTAGGACGTGTGGGTTCGATCCCCACGCTAGGCGCATTCATTTTCATATTCATATTCATATATTTATTCGCATAGATTTATACAATAAGATACAATATCTTTTGTAGGCAGTATAAACTTAATTATTTAATTTACATGATGTGTCCTAAGTTACAACAACAACAACAAAAAAATAAAAAAATAACAATATAGCTAATAAAGTGAATTTTAATTAAAGAAAATAATATAAGAAATATTACTACTCCATTTTTAATTTTAAATGAAATTAATTAAAGAAAAATTTAATATTGAAATAGTATAAAATTGGATATTTAATAAGAGAAAGGAAAGAAAGAAGAAAAAAAAAAGAAAAATAAGTCATAGAAAGAGAAGGAATTAAAAAAAGACAGAAAATCATCATTCATCACTATATTAATGTCGCCAAATACTCCTTGAGCCTAATTCCGAATAACCTAGTACAGCACATCATCCTTATTGATCGCGGAAGAGAGTTCCACAGACGTATCGCATTTATAAAAAACTGCCGCTCAGATATTAAGAAGACGTAACGTATAGGCCGAATATTCAAAGTTCTAAGAGAACGCGAATGACATATCTTATTATAAAGGTAAATTGGTTGATGAGTTTGCAAAACATTGTTTAGTAGTGTTAACGTTCTAAGCTTAAAAAGATTTTCAAGAGTAACGCCACATATTGATTTGGAAAATTGAAAAACGTGATCATATTTTTTTAAACCGAAGATATACCTAGCTATGCTGTTATATGCAACGTTAAGTTTACGCTTGTGCTCATAATCACAATTATTAAAAATTTCACAGCCGTAGAGCATAATACGAATCAGTAGTGTTTTGGCCAGTATAATTCTTGTTTTTAAGGGTGTTATTTTATGAGTAGTCCACAGCATACGAAGCCCTCCGTAAACCCTACCAATTGTTAGTCTGATATGGTGATTCCAGGAAAGTGTTTTGGTAAACGTTTCCTAGGTTTCCTAGGTTTCTTGCTCAATCGACAAATTCAATTTGATTATTATTTAAGTATATTTTGGGGAAGTCATAAGTGTCGATTAACTTTCTTGAAATCACCAAGCATTTAGAGTGGGTTTATGCAAAGTCTATTTTCCAGGAACCAACTATGAACGTTGGTTAAATCCTCATTAACCTCAACTGCTGCATTTTCCACCAAACCTAGTGGAAAGCTTTTCCGTACCTGAACATCGTCAGCGTACATATCCCCTTGACTATTTTGTAAGCAGGCAGGCAAGTCATTTATATACAAAGAGAACAATAGTGGTCCCAGTATTGAACCCTGTGGGACTCCTCTGCCCAACATGAAAAGTTCAGACACATCGCCATTTGCTACAACTGCTTGAGATCTGCAATCTCGGTATGACTGGATTAACATTGCCGAAGGTAAAGCGAAATTAAATTGGTTTATTAGCTTACAACAAAGGATATTATGATTGACCGTGTCAAATGCCTTGGAAAAGTCTAAAAGAACGAGAAAAATAACATTGTCAGAGTCAATAGTATGCCTTATATTTTCAACGACATTTATAAGAGCTGTTGTACAGCTATGCTTAGGGCGAAAACCAGACTGATTTTCACATAACAAGTTTTTGTTGATAAGATATTTACGAATTTGGGCATTCATTATCCTTTCCATCACTTTAGACAGAAATGATAGAATGGCAATTGGTCTAAAATCGTTCTGATTTTTTTTTGAATAGGTATAACTTTAGCTTGTTTCCAAGCAGAAGGAAAAACACTCGACATAAGGATTGTGTTGAAAAGATGCGTTATATACCGAAGAATATATGGGAGTATGACTTTAACGAAGACGGGATGAATTTCATCAAGTCCAACTGAATTTGACTTTATCTGTAAGCAGCTATCTAAGACGTCGGCATCATCAACTGGTGAAAAGCTGAAACACGGGAAAGAAAACACATTGTGTTCAACAGATAGATCCGTTCTTTCATTAACGACTTCTGGGCATGGAAGAGAAATGAATTTCCTACTGAGTTCATCGCAGTCCATTTTATCACCGCTACTATTTTTTTGTTTGCCAACACCAATGTCTCGCAGGTTTTTCCAAAGTGGGCATCCCGCCTTAGACGGGTTCAGCCGGGGGGCAAAATATTTTATCTTTGCTTCCCGTATCTCACTTGTTACCTTATTTCTCAACCTTTTAAACAAATTGTACAAAACATCTAATCGAAAACGCTTTCAACATTTATATGCTTGGTGACGTTCAAATATCAATTTTTGGATTTTGCTGTTGAACAATGGAATATTTTTTTCTTGTGACAACTTTCGTAACTTATGGAACGTGTTTTTCGAATAAGTTTTGTATGTTGGTTTGCAAGAAAGATACTTGGTCATCAACATCAGGCATTGCATAAACCCGAAACCATTCAATTCTCTTTAAATCATCTTCCAACTGAATCGGATTTATATGCTTGAAATCATGAAAACTTATAGTTCTATTTAAAATCAACGGCTTACATTGAAACGCCAAATAGATAAGATCATGACGGGAGAAACCTGCAGCTGAGATTTGATTAAAATGTAAAGCTTTGTACAAATGGCTGACAAAAAATACATCAAGAAGTGTGCTGCTAGAACTAGTAAAGTGGGTGGGCGATGATGTATTGACTGGAAAAAGATTTAAAGTACTCATATTTTGGACAAGACAGGAATCATTAAGAATGTTGCTGTTGAAATCACCAACAACAATAACAAACGGTGATATAAACGATAATTCATCTATGACTCGTGTAATCATTGATGAATCGATGTTGTTGTTTGGCCTGTACACTGAGCCTAGTAAGATTTTATTTTCATTGCATATTATTTCCAGAAACACATAATCAATATCACTCCCAAGAGAAGCCTTGCGGATAAATTTTCAGTCGTATTCTTTGCGGACAAAAATCGCAGAACCACCTCCAATTCTACCAACCCTATCAGATCGAAAAGGCTTATGAAATCCATTCAACGAACACACATCATCACTTATGTCACTTGACAGCCAAGTATCTGATACACAAACCACATCAACCTTTGATCCTTCAAATAAGTATTTAAATTCATCAATTTTGGTAAAATACTCTGAGCATTAATATGACAAATATGCAATCCAATGTGCTGACTGCATAAAACATTAACCATTGTTCTCATTGAACAATTTTGGCTTATAACATCTGTGGCATCTCTGTTTTGCAATCTACTGGAATCGACCATTCTCAAAAATTAAGAAAAGGAGGTTCCAAATCAACCTCTTTTCATAAAGGATGCATATACTGAAAAAATCATTCGGAAAGAAAAACAATTCGCAAGACGACAAAGAATATGATGATGAAAGGCATTTATAATATAGAAGCATTAAAAAGTAATCGTACAAGCTTTCGAATTCAAAAAAAAAAGAAAATGAGAAAAGGAAGATATTATGAGAAAAAGAAAAATAAGAAAAAAATAGAGAGATGAAAAAATATAAAAAGATAAGAGTACCTAGTAATAAGAATAACTAACTTAAATTGTTTATGGATTATTGTTGTCATCTGTTACAGTTGTTTTGTTGTTGTTCATGACGTTGTGGCAAAAACGGAAAAATCATCAGAAGTCTCAATTAGTTTAGCATCCTCTTCTTTGGTTACTTTGACGTAAACAAGGCCACGAAAAGTAAACGCTGATACAATTTTTTTCTCTCGCTTCAATTTAAGTGCATGCTGTAGAAGAGTACGGTTTTTAACAGTTAAACATTCGTGGAGGTAAATAGGTTTGCTGTTAGTGTTATTTTCTCCAACATCATTCATGCCAAGATCTCGAAGGCAAAGCTGCGTCTTAGTTGTTTTTCGGTAGTTGCCGATCGACCTCAGAACAAGACTTTTATCATTTGGCGATACAAATTTAATCATTATCGGTGGTGAAAATGACTTATCTTTCGATTTGAGGCGGTATAAGATTTTAATTGTTGGTGGCTTAAGTTTTAACCTAGCACAGAGTTCATTAAAATGAAATTGTAAATTTTCATTCGGTAGCAGTGGTACTCCGTGTAAAAGTGCATCGCTCATTGTCTCTTTTAGTTGTTGTTTTTTGTCGTTAGTCTCTACGTGATCTTTTATTTTTTGTATCGCCTCGTCGTGTTCTTGTAGCTGTTCTTTAAGTTCTTTGTTCTCGTCTTTTAGTGCTTCAATTTCGTTTTGTTTTGATTCCAGCAAAGTCAGTCGGTTATTTACAGCTTCAAGCGAAGACCTCAAAGCTCCAACTTCTAAGTCGATTTTTTGAGTAATTCGATTTTCTGAGTCGGTAATTTGTGACATAATTTTTTCAAGTTTTTCAAAAATAGTGGATTCATCACTAGAAATCGAATTATTTTTCTTAAGCATGTTAGACATCGATTTTGTTTCGGGGTTTGATAACTTTGAATGTTTTGGTGGTGTGAATCGGGAAAGTGCTGATATTTTTTGCGGTTGGTTCGGAGGAGACGGAGACTCGGAGAACAATTCTCTGTTCCGTTTTGCAGACATTTAATGTTCAAGATTTGTTCATGTATGGGTAAGTTGGGGAAAACTTTTATTTAGCAGTTAGTATATAGAGTGAGTTCACAAAAATCAAAATCTTACTGTTTATTTTGGTATTTTTATTTTTTCAATTTACTTGTTAATTAAAACGACTTTCGTGATAATAATTAAAAAAGTTCACAAGCCTATTAGACCTCAATCGGTAGCCACTATAATTGTCCTTGGAATGGAATTTAAAACTTCTAGAAATCAAACCGAAACTGCCACTCTGTCACACACGTCCGCTTAGCAAAACATCCGAAATTGCTAACTGACGCATTCTTTTCTATACCTCCAATTTTAATTGGATGCCGCCCATGGGTTAAAATAAGACAGTCAATACCTGGTTCTCAAATCTACTGTGCCAAACTAGTGCCGTGAAGTTCAGGTTGCATTTAAAAAGACCTTAGGTCTTACAGGCATATAGTTAGATTAAAAAAAAAAAAAGCTGAGCATTTGTAGGGTTTGAATTTTGATGAACACAGTTATTGTTGTTATGCATTGTAAATTAATTATATGTTGATGAAAACCCAACATGTACTCTTAAAAGGTATTAGTTATTTCTATTTTCATCATTTTAACTTCATTATTTACAAAAAAAAAAAAAAAAAATTGTGCACTAGCAGGACTCGAACCTGGGCACCTCGCGTGCAAGGCTGATATACTATCAGATTCCATAATGGATTAAGCAAATTGCTAAAAGTTAAAGTAGCCATTTCGTGATTTTAACTTTAGTAAAATGTTAAAGTCGTTTAAAATTAGTTCAATCATCTTTTTAGCTGTAAATTGCTAAAAGTGGCTTTAACATTTTACTAAAAATTTTGCGCCAATGTTTAAAATGTATCTAATACCAATTTTCGATGAACATGCGAAGTTTGGCTTTTGAATAAAAGTCTTACAACGTATGAAGATATCATTTAAATAAAAACTTAAATAATTCTACCCGATTAAAATAGAAAAAAATAATTGGTCGGTAACGTCATAAGAGCAAGGCTTATTTGGTTTGGGTCTATTAATTGAATGCTCACTGATTAATTATTCACAAATGCCAGACAAAAATATTGTGGCTTTTATGCTTTTAGATTGGGTTATGCAATGTTGTATAGTGAACTTTTGGTAAATGGTTCAGTAGCTAGTTTTACAGCTGGTGAGCATTTTAGCAGGTTCAAGAGACTGCATCCTTTAATGAGTTTGGGATATCAGATTTACACTTTGAAACTTTTCTGAAAAATAGAATATAGGTAATCGTGATGATTATAATTAGCTACCTTAATAGATTCCATTGTACGCAGACTTCAACTCCTAGTATTGATAATCCTGGCATTCTTCATTTGCTGAAACAAAAAATATAGTGAATATCAAGAAACAACGGTTGGAAAAACCCACAATTTTATATGATTTATGCAAATCTTATAAGTTTATTTTATTTAAACTCGAAACATTCGCACTGCTGATTTTAAATTATTTATGTAATTACCTACTGCCCAAAATCTCAATTTGTTTTTTTTTGTTCAACCAACCTAACTACGCACGTTGGTTGGTGAAATACCACGATAATTTATTAAAAGTCGATGAAACTCATTCAGGTTTTTAGAGAACCGTTTGGAAGGGTGTTTAGGTCTCAAAAGAACAAAAAATCATTTTCTATACAAGCAGGGGGTGGCCGTGGAGCGATAGATGTGTGCTCGCCTGTCAACCTCGTGGTTGCAGGTTCCTGCCGTAGCCCATGTTCTCTTATTTTTCCATTAAGAACCAATTCTAAAAATTAAATGACAGACAATGAGTTGCTGGTTTACTCACTACATGCTGTTTGGGCATAGAACTAACAACATTTGATTGAGTAAAACGATAAAATATGACAAAGAATAAAAAAATTATGCGAATTATAACGACATAGGTAAATGAGACTCAGAAATTTCTCCGCATTAGTTCAGCCGCCATCCCTGGAAATAAAATCTGAGACAACAACCACCTACAGTCTGAGAACATCGCGCCACACATCTTTCCTATCATTCTTTTTCTTCCTTAACTTCACGCCCGCGATGTGTTGAAACATTTAAAACGTTAGTATAATCCCTTGAGCGCGTGAAGATTATAAAAAAAAAATCCAAAAGATTTGACATTGAAACAGACAGTAAATGCAGATGCAGCTAGAAGATTGACTGGGGTTATACATTTTACCAATTCAAAAGTTGAAAGTGCGACAGTACAGGATATTGATGTTGTAATAATCGATGGTTTTTTTTTTATGTTGCATCTACTAAAAGAAGTTCCAAGAACATTATTGGAAAAATCTCAAAAAAAATCTTGCATATGGTAACTAAACATTCTGCACCTAGAATCGATATTATTTTCGATCGTTACTTTTACCCATCAAGAAAAGATAGCAAACATCTCCTTATAGAAAATTTTGACAGTCACAACTTCATTCACAACATAATATTATAACAGATTTTGTCAAGAAGCTGAAAAATATTAAGTTTAAGAAAGCTATGGCAAGTTTCTTATCAATGAATTGGGCAAGTGATGACATGTCACCATTTATCGGAACAAAGTGTTTATATACTTAAACTATGACGTATGTTAGTGCTTTACATCTGAAAATGGAAAAGTTATTAAAGCTGTCGAAGACAATTTATTTTGCCAAAATCATGAAGAAGCGGTCAATAATATCGCTAAAGATGTCAATGTTTTAATAAAATACTCGGATACAGAAGTTATTGTTATCATTTTAGGTAATATGGAACATTTAAAGGGTTCCTTGAAAATTTGGATGGAGGTTGGTGTTGGAAATTCACAACGTTTTGTTGATATAGCAGAATTGTTTAATGCTTTTGGAACGGCCTTGTGTAATTCACTACCAGGCTTACAAGCAATAACTGGTTGCGATTATAATTCTTCCTTCTATAGAAAAGGAAAACGAAGACCTTTTCAGAAACTACGGGAGTCCCATAAATATCAGGAAGCATTTACTGATCTTGGTTCTTTAGATGTACAAGGTCTCAGGGAAAGGGTCTTAGAGATATAAGAGCAGTTTGTATGTCGCTTGTATAATATCCGCAACGATGTCAATAACTGCAAATATGAGATTTTTGCAACGACATATAATGCAAGCAACATCAATGAAAATTTTCATATCAAATCTAAAAACTTTGATGCTGGAAATTTGCTTCCATGTTAATCTGAGCTGCGGCAACATTTTCTACGAGCTCACTATATTTCTAATATTTGGAGGAATGTGCATTTAAAAAATCGAAAATATTTATCCCCAATTATATTTTTGGTATGTAATTTCAGTCTGTATGTAACCATACATCTTTACTGTATTAAAATGTATTAAAATAGATTAAAGTACACAAATAAAAACATCATTGTTTATTTGTTGAAAATAATTACATTTCTATATTAAAATTTCGTTATTCGGAGTATAATTTTCCTAGAAAAATTTAAATTCTTATTATTTATTTATTTATTTATTCAATCTACGATAATTAAATCCACAGATTCGCTTTATGCTAAAATTGTATACATTTTAAAAACTGATTGGTATATATATATGTACAATATAATTTACAAAGGATTGTTTTGTAATAATAACAACAATAGAGCTTTAAATTGACTTCTTGAAAAGTAAACATCAAGATTATTGTAATACATATTAAACAATTTACAACAATGAGAAATAGGTTCACGCTGTCCATAATTTGTTGAATGATGTGTTTCAAAAATGAAATTTCTCGTTCTCAAAGGTCGACTTGGCGCATAAATATTATTTAAAGAGAGCAAAAACTCACTGTCAATATCATTTGAAAGAATATTACGAGCAAACAAGACACTGTACATTCTACGTCTTGATTCAAGAGTTTGCATTCCTAACAAGAAGCATCTACTATTATAATTAAGGCTTACATTATCAATTGTTGCGAATTTTTTTAAAGCAAATCTTAAAAATTTTTTTTGAATATTCTCTATTCTTACTATAAGTTTTTTAGTATCAGGATTCCAAATTATACAACAATATTCCAACATTGGTCGAACAAAAAATTGTTTTCAAAGTGTACGGATCTTTAAAATCTGCGGAATTTCGTTTTAGAAAAACTAACATGGAATTAGACCTTGAAACAATATATAAAACATGTGACTCAAAATTTAGTTTGTCATCAAACACTACACCGAGGTCTTTTATATCACGTACTCTGGATAATTTGTATCCTTCCAGTAAATAATCGAAAACTATATGACTGGATAAACGACTGTAAGTCATGACAGAGCACTTTGACAGATTAAGCTGAAGGTCATTATGCCTACACCAAGACTGAAAGTTTGAAATATCATTTTGGAATGCAACACAATCATTATAATTACTTATAACTTTGAACATTTTAATGTCATCTGCGAAAATTAAGCACTCAGACCTAGATAAGACTGTTGGAAAATCATTGATAAATAAATCGAACAAAGGTGGACCTAAATGGCTTCCTTCGAGAACACCAGAATGAACCATTATCGAAAAAGATTCCAGATCACCAATTTTAACAACTTGTTTCCTTCCAATAAGATATGAACTAAACCAATTAAGTAGGCTGCCATCAAAACCATATAATTTTAATTTTTTTTAATTAAAATTAGGTGATTAACCCTACTGAAAGCTTTAACGAAATCCGTATAAACCACGTCCATTTGACATCGCTTTTCCACTGCTTTGAAACACAGATTAGAGAAACAAGCCAAATTTGTAGCGGTTGATCGACCACTTAAAAAACCGTGTTGAAATTCAGAAATATGGCTTTTTATTATACCATATAATTTATTTTTTACTATTTTATCGAATAGCTTCGGAATTGTAGCAAGTTTACTTATTGGGCGGTAATTTGTAACTTTCTATTTATCTCCAGACTTGAAAATTGGACTAATGTAGGATATTTCCATTCATCTAAAAAGTGACCACTTAAAAGGGATTGATTAAAAATAAATTGTAGTGGAAAACTTAGAGATTGAAAACAATGTTTGAATACGATTGGAAATACGCCATGAAAATCTGGTTTAGTAGAGGGCTGAAATTCCCATAAGGCATTTGAAACTTCTTCCAAATCGCAATATAAACTGCAGCCATCTGTTATAGGTTGTAAATTCTTACAATCGTAGTTATTTCCAACAACCACATCCGTAGTATTATAAATACTTTGAAAGCTTTCAGCAAACCAGTTAACAATAGTTTGAGGGTCACTGGAACTAACATTATTATAAACCATCATTGATGGAAAACCAATAGATTTCCGTTTCATATTAACAAATTTCTAAAAACTTTTTGGATTTTGCTTTAATTCGATTTCAGTTATATGTACATAGTTACTAAAACAAAATTTGGAAAGAAATGCATATTCTTTACGAATACGTGAATATAGAGCAAAATTATTAGAGCTCATATTGCTTTTTTAAGCTTTAAAGGCTCTATTCTTAGCGTTTTTCAATTTACGCAACCGTAAGTTAGACCAGGGAGGATGAGAATTTACTTTAAATATAGATCGAGGAACAGAGGTAACCAATTCATTGATAAAAATAGTTAAAAAATATTCAAAATTATATTTTAAACTATTACTAGAATTAAATTGCCAGGCGAAATTAAAAAATGACTCATTTAAGATATTTAAGTTTTCAGAATTGAAATGATATTTAAATTTATGAACAGTTTGGAACGCATTATAGTTTTTAAAGGAAATATTTGTTATGTAAATTGACATGGCAACATGATGAATTGAGTTCGAAATCAAAGGGATGCATTCAGAAACATTAACTTCAATATTATCATTTATAAAGGCTAAATCAAGCATTCTCCGCAATGAATTATGTACAAAACATACTTGAGTTAAATTTAATGCAAATAGAGAATCGACAAGCTCAAATTCTTTTTCTGTTGAAAGCACAATTGGCAGCACCTTATTTTCAAATTGCATCCATTTGACTCCATCCAAATTGAAATCAACAATTATACAAATAGAACTATTATGCTCAGAATAATAAGATAAAGTGTTTTCAATATTTTTCAAATGAGATAAATAAACAGATATATGCGAATCAGGTGGAATATAACTTAAAAAAATCAATAATTTACATTCATAGTTGCCTTCGATGCAAACACATATTTGTTCAATGTTGTCTTCCTGAGATGAAATTCCAAGGTCGATAGAATGTGCAATAAGTGACTGCCGAGCTGCTAATAGAACTCCACCGCCTCTTCTGTCTCCAACATCATGTCGATCACGACGAAATATATTAAACTCTGATGTATTTAGTATTTCTTCATTCCTTATTTCATTAAAAAGCCAGATTTCCACAAACGCATAAATATCATACTCAAACGAATCAACATTGACGGATAAGACATCTAGTTTACTTCTCATTCCGCTCATGTTTTGATAATATATTAGAGTTTCTGATTTGTTTACATTAATGCAGGTCCCTCTTCTCGCTGATTCATGACCGTTTGAAGATTGGCCACCGGTATCTGGTTTTTTGGTGAGGCGCTTTAAATAAATTCCCTTACAATAGTATTTTTGGGCCAGTTAGATGCACATAGTGCTAATTTAAAATTATTAGCCGGAATACCAACTTTGAAATTGACAAACTTCAAATCTTTAGAATCTTGTTTCACAAGCTTATAGCATCTCACAGTGGCCTCATCAACGCCGATCTTACCAGCAACATATTTAATTACTGATTTCTCAGAAGTTGATGCATCAAATTTCGATACATGGAACCATTTATGAGCAATAACAACATTTAGACCATCAGAAGCGGCAACATCTTCACCACACACACGCAAACCTTGTTTTTTCTTTGGTTTCTGCGTTCGAGCACCAGCAGTAACCCAACCGTTGTTGTTAACTTGTGTGCGATTATTCATAGGTATTAGTTCTTTCTCTATTACCGCACCTTCTGCTACTTGATTTTTCTTTGGTCTCTGCATTCGAGCACCAGCAATGACAAAATCATTGTTTACTTGCGCGAGATTATTCGTAGGTATATTTACTTCTTCCACTGTCGCATCTGCTGCTCCCCCGTTTTCATCAACCAACAACTTCTCCGAAATGCAACCAGAGCAATTTGATAAACGATTGTTTGTCGTAGCCTCTGTCCTTTCACCACCATCAGTACATGGTTTTTTGTTTTCTTTTGGCACACCAACAACATCAAGGAGATTCCGTACATCAGCATGAAGAAAATCGACATCACACATTTTTTTTTGTTAGTACCAACAACAGAAGCAAGTTCATTGACTTTTGTGAACATCTTGCTTAAATTATATTTTGCACAATCAGAGCAACGAAAAAAGATGTTAGAATTAACTTTGAGAATCTCTTTTTGTATGTCATCCGAAATTTTAGCACACATTTTATGGAATGAGTTACCACAAAAATAACCACAATTAATTCCTTCATCTTGAATCGAGTTTTTACAAGCAAAGCACTTTTTATTATTTTTATTCATATTAGAGAGAAAATTTAAAGCAACCGTACACAATGGAATATTGCAATGCAATGATATTTCCAAACTACAAAAGACATTCATGAGATAAACTTCGCGCATTCATCGAAAATTGATATTAGATACATTTGAAACATTGTATTTACATAAGCTATTCTCCATAACAAATTATTTTGTATAATCTTTGCTTGCGTGTGGCAGCATATAAGACACAATATTTTTGTCTGGCATTTGTGAATAATTAATAAGTAAGAATCCAATTAACAGGCACAAAAGAAGTTAGCCTTGTACCGACTTTTATTTTTGTTGTGCAGGTTTCAGCTCGTCTGGCACCCATTTGGCCCCGACTAAAATGTCTGGCAATACGTAAATCAGATACATAATTACCTCGACTTCTAGTTTACAAAAATTCAGCTTTGGACTAATGTGCCTTGGCCACGCCCAAACGCCACAGCTGGTAACTGCCAGATGTTGATTTGATTGGTTCTCAACTCAAGTTTAACAAGATAACTTATAAATTTTCTTTGCCCCGACAAGACTAAGACTATTACTTTTTACTTGCGATTATAGGTACTATAAGGCAAGTTATACATTCGTAATAAAAAATTCTAACCATCAAACATGGCATTACAGTCATAGAGAAGCCTAAAAAAGTGATCTACAAAAAATATCTGTCTGTCTGTCCGCCTGTATGTATAACGCGCTGCAGCCTAAACGGCATATGCGATTACCTGAAAATTTGGTATGTGTGATTATTTTGGCATTAATCAGAGGGGAAGTTTAAAATTTTATTTTTAGGCCTAAAAATAACGGTACATGCCATATAACCGTGAAAGGAAATCTGATTTTTTTTTTAAAACGGCTCCAACGATTTAGCTAAAAGTTTTTGGGAAATTTTTTGTTGGTACTAGCTATCATTTCATATGAACTAAGTTTACGGGAAAAGTGTTTTACCGGTACCTTTCATATAACGGTTTTTATAATTTTTGGATTTTTCGGCAACTACATTGGATTTCTGTCAAATTATGTATCTGAGAAAAAGCTAGGTAGCGAAACTAATTCTGCGTATCAAAGTTTTGAATAACTTTTTTATCTAATTAAAATTAATTTTTGAAATTTTTTAGGTATCTAATCAAAAAATATAATTTTAAATTTTATATTCGCATGTACATTAATAAACTATAAAAAACTATATACCAAAATTTCCAACAAATTTTGCAATCATCGGCCTTCACCCTTCTGTCAAGACGGCTGCTATAAAACAGTCGTTTTGTCAAGGCAAAGGCTCCCCTAGCCCTGGCCAAAGCAGGACCTATATGTCTGTCGAAATACAGGTACTGATCCAACCAGATGCCAAGGTACTTTACTACACTTTTACTCGCCAGTGGATGTCCATGTGGCCCTACGATCACCAGCCTGCGCCAGTTCTTTCTCGTATCCCTTGAGGCGCTAGACAACGGAGTCCTAAACAAAATAGTTTCTGATTTCTGGAAGTTGATTTTCAACTTCCAGTCATCACAATATCGCTGAATCTTGTCGAAGTCACTTTGCAAGAGACTTTTGATGACCTCAACTGTATTAGCTGTTCTGTACGCAATTAGATCGTCGGCGTACGCAATTGCCTGAGTTAGACTGCCTATCAGATCGCTGGTGTAAATGCTGAATAGAATCGGCGAGTTAACCGCTCCCTGCTGAAGACCATTATTAATATTAAAAATTGCGGTAAAAGTTACATTGCCGCTCTTGACTACAAACTTTCTACCATTTAGCATGTCATAAAGCATATACAATAGAGGTTTACTTATACATAGTCTGGTTAGCTTTAGATAGAGACCTTCTAACCATACGATGTCGAAGGCCTTCGCCAAATCAACCAGACAGGCACCCGTACACTGCTTTTTAGTTTTGTTCCATTGGATATCAGAAACGAGTTTAGACGCGGCATGAGTTGTGTCATGTCCCGCCTTAAAACCGAACTGATTATCCGGGATGATATTTTTCTCCTCCGCCCACTTGAACAGGGCTCTATTAATAACCTTTTCAAATACTTTGCTGATACTCGGAAGAAGACTTATCGACCGGAGATTCGCCGGATTGGAGTTGTCCTTTCCCTTTTTTGGGAGTGGGTGCACCACAGCTGTCTTCCACCGCACCAGATAATATGCATTATTCAGCGCGTTGTTAAACAGTGTGGTATAAATGTCAACTACTTCTTGAGGCAAATGTCGAAGTACAACGTTGGATATACCATCGACTCCTGCAGACTTCTTTTTCTTTAATGAATCGAAGATGAGCTGGAGCTCATTCTTCGAAATTAACAAGGGATTGGGCCCATTTCGGTCGGCGATTATGATGTTTGCCAAATCTTCATCATTAAGCCCGGTAAAACCAAGGTTCTCAGATCGCCATTCGGTTATATCGTTCCGGAGCCATAAGTGATGAAGCAGAGCTCTGTTCTCCAGGTCATGATTCGGGCGAATGCTAGCATTCACCTTGTACACTTGCTGGAAAGCAGCCCCCACAGCCTCCACCTTCTCCTTCTCTTCGATTATGAAGAGGTCATCGGCCAAGACGGCGTCATCTGGGTCTATGCCCGCTGTCAGAAGTACGTCTCTGTTTTGTGTCGTCCTCTGGAGCTTAAGACACGGAAGGTCGTTTTGATCTTTTCTTCTGAATATCTTATTAACTTGTGGGAACATACTCGGGTCGGTAGCGTTCACGGCCCGAATTTTGTTGTCCCAAAACAAATTAATGGACAACCTATAATTTTCTTCGATCAATTGGTTGATGTTTTTGATGGACGACTTCAGTGTCATTATCTCCATATCTCGTGTGTCAGTAAACCGTCTGTACAAGCGTTTTAGTCTTGTCAGTAAGCCACTTTTTTGTCTGTGTAGTGCATCAATTGTCGCGTTACGGTACATGTCAGTTGCGTTACGTTCTTTGTATTTCGGTATTGTCCTGTTCATTGTTCGTTGAATTGTGTCGTCCATTTGTTCTAAGTATCTGTCAATTTCAGTATTTGTCATGTTCCTGTCATTTGGTGGGGATATACCATTTGATCGTAATTCGCTCAATAATACGTTCGAGAAGCGTGGCCAGCGCACCTTACTGTAATTGTAAGTATGCACCAGTACATACTCCTCCAACTCCATAAGCGCGTTCGGAAGTTGTATTACGGCGGCGAGTCCGCAGTGGTCACTGTCGTACTCGATCGTTCTTAAACAATTTTTAGACCGATTGCCCACAGTATCAGTAATTGTTAGTCTTACGTCTTTCAACAATAGATCCAGATAGGCACCGCTTCTTGGAAACGATGGCCTGTCTGTAGCGAGAAGTTCAATGCGATACTCCAGGTTGTATCGACCCATCCAATTATACAGATGGTTACCACGATTATTTTGTATTTGATTTCCCCAATCTATATGTTTGGCATTCAAATCACCAGCCAATATGTAGTAGTTTTCTTCCGAGCTCAATCTTAAGCATTCAAAAAGCTTTTCAAGCTCTGTTATAAACTGTGTGGGCTGAGGTGTTTCCGGTGCCTAGGCAGCGATCACATACATTCGCTTCCCCTGTTGAAGATGAATGCATATTATATATTACTTTATGACTAATGCCTTTACGTATAAAGATTACGATGCCCCCTGCTTGAGTGGAGTTGGGTCGGTCTATCCTTACGATATTGTAATTGTTGTTAGTCAATTTATGTTTCTGGTTAAGCTTAGTTTCGCTAGCCATAAACACATCTGGACTTATGTCTTTAAGCAATTGGAATAAATTCGCTCTATGTTCGGTCCTAATCAGTGAATTTACATTCACAGCTAGGACCTTAAAGGGCCTCTCCGGCAGCGCGGCCATAAATATATATATGTATATAGGTACATATTACCCTCCTAATTTACACAATTAAAATACATTTAAATATACATGTGCCGGTACCTATGTTTATTCCACAATTCATTATATCAAGAATGAAGGTAATCTTACCTACATCGGCTTTGAGCCTGCATATGATAACTAGATTATCTATACCCACTACCAGCGTAAGTGGTTAGCTAAACTAAAGTTATTAGCTACAATAGCAAGTTTGTACGATCAGTCGTGCTTTTTATTAATATATGTATACAAAATTCCTTTAATTTAAAAGAAAAATGGTGTGTCGATCTTAAATATTTAATAATAAAAACTTAAAAACATAATTTCAAAAAAAAAATCAAAATATTTTTCGAAAATTTTGTTATGCATTATTCTTTTTATTTTAGAATTTTGATAGAGATCCGTTGAGCAGTTTGTGAGATATGCGAAAATCAAAAAAGTTGGTTGTATGGCATGTACTGGTAAAATACTGCTATAAAATAATGTTTAACCAAAATGCAGAGTCTACTAAAAGAAGTGCACTGCACCTCTACAAAAGTTTTAAAGTCATCGAAGATGACAAAGTGTATAAAGATTTCCAGGTAAAAATTTGTATCAATCATGAAAACTTGTCTGGTCCAACTATGCCGAAATGAGCTTGATAATATGGAAATAAATTAATAAATTATAGATTCACTTTGGTCTGGGTTCCAGTACAGAGTGGTATCGAGAGTAATGAATGGTAAGCAAGCTAGCCCGGCAGTGATCGGCCCTTCATAGCTCGCTGGTAGAGAATGTCTTTATCCAACTCGGTGCTAAGAAGGGCAAAATGTTTTCAGTTTTCCTCACGGACTCCAATAAAAAAGAGAACAAAATAACCGACTATGTGCGATATGAATGATATGGCCTACTTACAAACACTGAATTGATAACAGATTTATTAGACCTTTTTTTTTTGTTTGTACAAGTGGTGTTAATGTTAAAGTATTAATGTGTCATCTTCCTTTGTTAAATAATTCTGTTCATCATGAACATATTGAGTTAGAATTTGAATTCTATAAGCCTTCGCATGAATCGAACTCTACAGTTAAATTTAATTATGCAAAAACGAATTTAATCGAATTTAATAACATGTATTGGGACAATGAATTTAATAGTAAAAGCTTGCAACTTCTTTATAATCGATTCAGAAATTTGGTACAATGGAAAACTCTCGCATTTGAAAAACTTGAGGACTAAAGCCTTCAAAAAATATCAAAATTCAGGTAATCAACTTGATTTTAATAATTTCAGTAAAGTACCTACGTAAAGATTTCAATGTTTCAAATAAATTCCTACACAAGAGTTATATCATAGTTATGAAAAGAAAGCAAGCTTAAAGAAGAAAGTAGGTGCTTCTCGTCGTTTATAAAATCTAAACGTAGTACTAATGGACTACCAGATATAATGGAGTATGGTTCAACAGTGGCAAATGATATGCAATCAGCTTGCTAACATTTTGCCCAGTTTTTTGAATCTGGGTACTCTAAGTATGACGTTAATATGGACCAAAAAACTTTTTGTAATACACCCATAAGCTTGGGATCGATGGCATTAGATATTAATGATATATCATTTGCAATTAACATCTTAAGCCAAATATAGATTCTGTGCTGACGTATTCCAGAATGTCTTCTACCAAATTGCGCTGAAAGTTCTAGTTCTGCTCTACTCATGATTTTTAATAATTCAATACGTTGTAACGTACGCTCTAGGTGTTTTAGAGAAGGGATGATCTAAAAATTCTCAACCCATATAACCACCCACTCTTAACACTACCAGTAGGATCCAAAGCTTACAGGAACTCTGAAACTCCTGGCAGCAGAAGCGGATGGGTGTCCAGGTCCCAACTGCGCGGCATGCTAGCATGGCCGATGGTTAGCTCGTCGGATGGGGGGGTTCTTTAAGTTGGAACTCTGGACGGCAATTACGTATATTCATGCCGTATGAAATTCGTACAAAAAAAATTCGCGAAGCTGACTGTCCCAAAAAGAAGAATTCGTTGTCCCTGTGAAATGAGGAGAGCTTTGCTGGTATTGCTCTCTGAGGAATATCCCACCCTATTGTCACACAATCTCACTCTATGAGTAAGACCATGCGACCAACCTGGTAACCAAGACCTCAACTATTTTTGGTAACCCCCAAAAGAGTATGAAGACAAATAGTTTACCTATGCCTTCATCGTATCGCCTTCGTATTCATCGTTTCTGTCAGAGCCACATCCACCAAATAAAATAACCTAAACCATTAACATGGTTTGTAACTAAAACTTCAAAAATTAAAACTTTTTCAGATTGAACTCAAACATTCGAACTTCCGACGAAAAACCCATAAACGTATCTTCCCGAGTGGATTAAAAATGAACCCATTATTCAAAATCAATAGAAAGGATGTTCGTTGTTTTCAAAAGATATAGTTTTTTTTTATACTAAAAATTTTATTCCAAAAAAAAATTAAGCCTATAATAAACCACTAATAATTCACCTAAACAGGTAGACATATCTTTAAATCGAAATATAAAAAAAAAATACTTTAAAGTTTATAGCTATAATAATTGTTTTCTTTTAGAAACAATAAATCAAGTATTATAAAAAAAACTTACGGTTTAAAAGAGCACACAAAAATTATTTAAATCTGAATTTTTGTTTTTATGTATGTAAAAAGCAATTGAATAAAACATAAGATTTGCGTACAAAGATAATCAGGAACGAAAATGTCCTAACTCTTACTTAAGTAGGTTTATCTTTTATTCTTTTCTAGGTTTAAGCTTTTTCTTTCTTGTTTTCTTCCCAATCAAAATTCTTTCATTTAGTTTAGGTAGTAATTAAATTAAATTAAACCAAATTCAAATTCAAAGTTCAAATTAAATAATATAATGTAATATTTAAAGAAAAATTACTCACCACCTGAATTGCATTATTTGCATACTTGATTTTAAATTGGTTTATTTTAGTTGTTGATGGTGTGCACAGCATCGCAGGATTGAATTTTTTTGTTGTTTTGTTGCTTTGTAAATTTTTTTTCTAGACAAAAACTTGATACAAACAAATAGAAATTTGAACGGATTGAATTTACAAGGTCAAATTGTAATAACGTTTAATAGTTTAATAATAAAAAAAATAGTTTTGTTTTTGAAAAGAAAGAAAGATATGTACATACTTAGCTTTTTTTCATAAATTATATGATGATTGATATGATGTGTATGTATGAATGTATGTTCAGGACTTATGAATGTATGTATGCCGTAATTTTTTTTCTCTGGATTGTAGGTTTTTTTTTTTTTTATCTTAAATATTTTCCTGGATTCTTCTAGGATTTATTTTTGGTGTATGGATGATTTTGATTGTATGGATGTTTTTGGATGTTTTTTTGTTGTTTCTTTGTGTGATGTTTTTCTGTAGATCTTATTCTTTAATGTAGATCGCATGGGTTGTTAAAAAAAATAAATATGTCCAGATGAAGATTTTGACGATAGTAGGTTTGGTTAATCGATGGTGTTTTTTTTGTAGATCTTTGGATCTTTGGATTTTATAAAGATCGTGATGTAGCTGAGTCGTAGGAGCTCGATGCCGTGTAGGCCGGCAAACGAAGCACAAACACTTTTTTCCACAGTTCAGCGGCTTTTCTTTTCTTTTTTTTTTGAGACTTTAAGAAATGTGATATAATGGATTGGATTTGCTTTGAAGTCAATCGACTTTGGGCTCCTGGAGCACCTGATTAAAAAGAACACAAGGACTTAATTTCAAGCCATGTAGGAGCACGGATCATAATAAAGCTCACCTTGAAATTTTTGTTCTAATGCTCAGAAAATTCCAATTAATTGCTTCTGGGAACTAGATCACTTCTGGGATTTTTATAATTTCTTCTCCTTGAGCACCTGGTAGGTAGATAATAAGGTATAAGGACTGAGGTTCTTGCACGAATTCATTAAAAATCTCACCTTAATTATTTCAAAATGTGTATACGAGTAGGTATATTTTTATTCATTAAATAGATATTATATATATTTTTCACTTAAAAAAAACTTGTAAAAAAAAACTTGAAAATAAATTTTTAATTTTAATAGTTTTGCTCGTCACTATCACGTCTTAGTAGATCGAAAAAAAACACCAATAAGAAAGATTCTGCTTTCGTCTCAGGTATTTATACCCTTGGTCCCAAGCTCATAGATTCTCTCACCCATACATTCCTAGAACAATCATGGACGAAAATTCAACTTCCGATTTATGGTTTTTCTCTGTGGATTTTGACCACAAAAGTCTGAAAATTACCTTAAAATTCAAATTCGAATTTTTCAAAAATACATGTGACAATTTCCAAATTTTCTAGTCAAAATCCACCGAATTTGCCAATAATTCTTCTATGTGATTGTGTGTTTTTACAATTTTTTGTAAACAACTCCGAAACAGCTCTCCGACGATCAGTGTCCTTGAAAATATTAAAATTCTCGTTTTCATGTTTTCGTTCAAACATACAGATTTATTGTGATCTGGTCGGTTATCACTTATCACTTCTCGTGGTTTGATTCATTAGCATGCCCGAATCTTATCTTAATGCCTTCTGGTTCGAGTCCCGATCATTACTATTCTTTCTTTTTTCTTTTTTTTTCCATAATCTATTATTTTTTTAATTTATTTCCATAACATCATAATACGTTTTTTTTTCTTTCATCTTTTATTTTTAATATATTTCCAGTTTTTTTGATAAGCCCAACGTGTGTTTATTTTTTTGAAACGTATTGTCAAAAGCCCATTCAATATTAGCTACCTATATGAATTCCTACCACCAATCCCATATTTCAAAACGCCTACGAGTATGCACCCTATTTATTATAAAAATTGTGTAACATTACCTAACATTCTATTATATGGCTGTTAAGTTTGCTCTAACTATCAAGCTCAAAATAAGAACTCAAGTACATAAAACTAGAGTTTCTCAAACTATTTAACATTTTTATTATTTGAGTCGAGTAGTGATTACATTTGTAGCGAGAGCATCCAGCGATGTTATAAATGATAGTTTCTTTAAAGTATACTGTACTATCATCTGGTTTGATAGGCAAATGAACCAAAGAGACATATATTTAAAGAGAAAGTCTTGATATACGAAGCTAATCAATGATTTTATACATATACAGGGGAGGTAGTTCACTGCGGAAAATAACTTGTTCTTGCAGAATGAGTATGAGTTAAAATTCAGAAAACAACTGGAGTGGAAGTGGATACATGGTAAGGGTACAATAGCAACCATACTTACATACCGATCGTTGGAATTTGGAAAACCACTAAGCCCTATCAAGGTTTCTCACAACGTAAGGGTATTTTTCTTAGCGAATGGAAAATATCTCATTTGGTCCCAATACACAAAGCTGGTTCTAAGAATAATGTGGACAACTACCGAGGTTTAACTGTCAGCTATTCCAAAGTTATTCGAAAGTAAAGTAAAAAAAAAGCTTGATTTCGTAATAAAAGAACATAATTTCCACATCAAAGTATCTTTTATATTTTTCTCCTCTCGCCGCTAACATTATGGAAAAAGGGAAACAAATTAATGTCATATGCACCGACCTCTGTAAGGCATTTGATTCAGTAAATCATAATATAATTATTGAAAAGTTAAGGCGCTTCGGACCGGGTGCAATTAGTAAAACCTGGAAGTTATTTCTCTAGAGTACTTCACTGTACATATGGAGTTCCTCAAGGTAGTCATCTGGGACCGCTGCTATTTATTATTTTCATAAATGATATAACATTTCTATTTTAAATTTGCTCAGGTTCTTCTCTATGCAGATGATTTAAAAATGCGAAACTTTAATTTCGATTTATATAACAACATAATTTGTTGACGGGATTGATTCATATGTAAAATATGATCCAGTCGTAGATTTAATTTTTCTTTTTCTTGGAATTACACAAATATACAAAAGTACTTTTAGAGTATTCTTATGAAATTGGTATTAAAAGTATTAAATTGCCTTTTCATTTACACCTAAATATTTAAAAGTTTGCATTGCTATTTCTGTTTAAGTGATGCAGTACACACAAAAACTAACAATTTAATCAAAAACTGATAGTATTATCTCTTAATTTAAAACTGTAGCTCAAAACCAATATTTTAAACAGCCATTTTAAAATTGTAAAGAAAGATTTAAAACGAAATTTTTGAGGAAGTGAAAAATAACTTTTTCTCAAATCTCTCTTATTTAAAAAAAATTTAGTATCATAAGCAAGTCATCCCTAGAGAAGGTTTTGTAATTTCTTAGCAAATTGTAAAAATAATGAAAATTAGGACTTAAGTTATAAGTTTTAAGGAAAGATATTTTTGTCTTCAATACTATAAAATAACTAGTTCAAAAAAGTGCCATGAAACTAGTATTCATATAATAGAAACCAATCAGTATCATCATTTTTGAAGCCATGCAAATCGTTTAAGCGATTTTAAAGTTGTATATTTATATAAATAGGAGTTCTTAACTTTTAATTTTTATTGAGTTTTTTTGTGACCCTTAGTCCAAATTATGCGTTTCGCCCAGGTACTACAGTTGGGCTCATCAGTTAGATGCTGTAGTACCTTTCTAAGACGCAAAATATTAGACGATGGCTATCGACACAAATAAAATTTACAGCTTTCAAACACTGTGAATTATATTTTTCTAGGGGAATTCGATCGAATTCAGACACCTAGAAAATAATGCCCGTCCGTCTGGCTTGTTTAATTTTAAGAAGAGATACAAAAACAAAAAACAATACATATATAAGTATTGCTTTGGTCCTTTGTTTTGTGGACTGTGTTTTTTTAATTTTTTATTGTGTCAATACCTACGTATGCATATCAGCGTTGCCGGAAAAATAATGTTGTAAGTGCCAATGCTGACAACAGAAAGTGCAATTTTAGGCCACTGGATGCCACCAAGAAAAAATTATTTTTGCATCTCAAAACTTAAGAAATAATACAAATAAATAAACACAAAAGTAACAAATAATAAATAAATAGATAAAATAAAATAACTTAATTAAATGAAACATAACAAAAAAAAAATGCCGACATATTTATATCTTTAAACTCGATTTGCGGCTAAACAAAGCGTCATTGACGCATCAAACTCGCCATCCTTTTTCTCTTTAAATTCGATTTATGGCTAAACTACTTGTTATAATTAGATACTTATGATCTTGGGAGTACCACCTTTCAATCGGTGTAGGGGAGAGCAGGACTAAAGGTAACCCTTTACTAAAGTTGATGCAGTTCCTAAGATTTTGAAAATGAGTTTGCCAAACTTTTTTTGTTTAAAATGAAATGTTTTAGCTACAAAATTCAACAAAAGAGACAAAACAAATACTAATCAAAATTTGTAAAAATATAGCTTTTAGAAAAAAAAAAACATGTTTTTACGACTTACCCCTTACGCGGGGAAAGTTATAACAAAGACCAGTGTAATTTGTAACAAAAACTGTAATATTCTTTTAAAGAAGCTATCAATTTATAAGCAAAATTAACAATAAAAAATATTACACATACAGCACCAAAACTTATGAAATTAATATTAAAATTATATAAGTTCACAAATTTAATTATGTAATTAATTTTAAATGTTCCTAGAAACATTTACATTTACATTTACATTTTATACTACGAGCACTCCGCAGATAAATCTACGAAGTAGAGACACTGAAGCACTGGCAACTAGACCATTGGCTTAAACTTTTACATACATTAATACAACATAGAGAGACAGAGATAGGAAAGAACACACAACAAAAGAAACACATGTCAACAGCACGTGGTTGGTTTCCGACGGTCCACCATCTTAGTACGAACCACGCGCAACGATGCTGAATTTCTCTGATCTATGGGAAGCGATGCTTTCATCGGAGCCAAGGACGTTGACATGTTCCTGGAAAAAAACTGAATTTAGTCACATAAAAATTAGGAATGTAATTAAATATTGCAAAATCAGTATAAGATATACATATGTATACGAATTTAACCAATACCCAAGCCATTAAAACACATGAGCGACCTCCTTTCCTTTCAACCTGTTTTTGACAACCATATACGTCAAATGAACAATTTTCTTTTTATATAAAATAAAGAAAGAAAATGAAACAAAACGAAATAAAAACATAGAACACCATTTCCTTTTACGTTACCAAAAATGTCTTTAAAAATATGAACGAAGTCTGTTTTTATCAATTTTGGGAACTACCCTTTTAACTTTTCTTATGATGTCCTATTCACAAATAAAGTATACTTAACATTAGCTTGAAGTAGACGAACATTTTTCTCGTTCACGCGTTTCTTAATTTTCTGTCACTTCTAGCCCCGGTCTGGCCTACCGCACAACATGAAAAACCAATTTTTAAAAATCGACACATTTGTATCCTTAAACTCGATTTTCGCCTAAACTAAAACAATAAAAACAATATAAGTCTTTAGGTGGTATGAAGTGCTGGCAAGTTTGAGCCTATATTATTCCTTTAAACGAAAAAGTAATTTTATTACTCTAATACTCTATAAAAAAGTTGATTTTTAATATGAGTTTTAATGTTATTTAAGCTTGAAAAAAAAACCTTTTTGATGCACTACCATGTGGTAAAACTAAAAGTCTCATCATGAACTTGGATATATTTGAAAACATTTGCTCGTCGATTCCTAGAGTGCCATTTGAAGCTTTTGAGTGCCACAATGCCATTTAAATTTAAAAGTGCTAAACGTGCACGATAATGCCAATTCGGCAATGTTGGTGCATATGCGTTCTTAACTTTTGTTTATATCTTCTAATTCACTTCAACTGACTCGTCAGTCGTCATTGGCTTTCATACGGTTTTCGTTAAAAAAATTATTTAGCGTTAAATTTTCTTTTTAAAAGTTGGCTTACATACAATATTAATTTTCATAATTTTTCATTTATAATTACGCAATTGCTTCCTTTATAACATAAATACAGAGCAAAATTATTTCGTTCATACTTTTTGTATTTAGCTGGAAATTACATTTAAAAGATTAAGTGAATATATTGGCAGAAATATCCTAGTTTTGCACAGATTACGGAAATGTTATATTATAATGAAGTTAACGCCTGTATAAATTTAAGATAGAAAGCAGAAAGATAGGATTCGAAAATTACGAACAGTTTTTTGTTATTTGAACAATTCTTAACCAAACATAATGTTGAAATCGCTTACTTTGACGGCGTAGTGATCTAGGCATATCGTGAGTATGAAGAAATTCTTAACAAATATTTTAATTATGGCTTGCCTTATAATTAAGCTGACATCCCAAAAATGGAATTACGTACATAGAGGAAACTATTTTTAAGCTGGTTGCAACACTGTCCGGTTAATAAGCGAAACTCATATCTAAAAATCCCTTTATTGATACGAAATGTAAATATTTTTAGAGGAGACCTACATATCTGAGTCATCGCTCACATCTTAACGTAATCTAATTTAAAGTTGTTATTTACTTACGTGACCTTTAATTCAATGATTTTGTTAATAGTTTATACGAGCTATAAGTCAATGAAAGATGGTTTTGATATATATAGCAACGTAAGTTTTATAATAAAAGTCCTGATGAAGAACGTAAACACGTTCGAAACGTTGCTATACAAAAAAATCATTTTTCATTGACCTATAGCCCGCATAAACTATTAACACAAAAAAAAGTAATCTAATTTATACGATTTAACGTAAAAGGATTCAATACCATCGAATCCCTCGGCCAAGATAGATCCTGCCAAAAAAACTTCCTTCTTCCGTTGTCAAGGTAAATAAGCCACAGTAACGAAGTGGAAGTGTTTTCGTTGTATGCTATTCTTCCGCTTCCGGCAAAAGATTAATAAAGTTGTGCAAGTAAATGACAAAACAACAGCAACAGCAGGACGAAACGCGGAAGCAAGCAGTCAACAAATCCATAATAGGGAAAATCGTCACGACAGGTTAAAGAGATGAGAGATGAAGGTAAAGGTGGAGGTGAAATACGTTAGCCTTTCACATCATATTCGATTGGAATGTTTGTCTTGGGACTTAGACCATATACGAAGAATATAGCATCCTCCATAAGTAGATGTGGTTTTTCGAAAGGAGTTTGCTCTAAGGTGTTTGTTAGCTTATGGCGGCCTTGTATTTATGTGTGTGTGTGTGTGTGGCGTGGCAAAGAAATTGATATTATTTTCTCGGTAAAATAGGTTGAATTTAGGGTACATTTCAGCGTGAAGTTGCTTGCTCTGGTTATGCGGGTATCGACCTGTATTCGTAAGGTAACTCAATTTAGTTAGTTAGATCTCATCACTTTTTGGTGTTTGGCTTGTTAAGATACTTTAGAGAATTATTATCTTAAATGCACGTACACGGTTAAAAACTTTGGTTTAAAATGCAATCATATGATTTTTGAAATCGAATGCATACAAAGTTGTCTGTTGTTGTATAATGTTTGCTTGGTTCTAATCGTCTTTAATTTATTATTTGATATAATTAGCATAAAATATCTACATATTGTATTGTTAATTATTTTTTTATAGTATGAGAAATAAAATAAAGGGTTTTCAATTAAGGGCGGTTCGATTTTAAAATTGAATAAACCAAGTTGTATATGAGATATCCATAAGGTTTTATCTTTATTTGAGAGAACTATCAATGACATTGTGTGTAAATAATAACATCGTTTAAATAGCCCCCACGGCTTCGCTGATTGGTGCGAATTGAATTTGACCCATTGCATCGATTATGTTGTCTTTGAGGGCCGCTGTGGCTTGCGGCTTATTCGCACAGACCTGCGACTTTAGAAAGCCCTACAAGAAAAAGTCTGAAGGGTCAAATTACACGATCTTGGTGGCCAATTCACGTCGCCTTGGCACGAGATAACCATGCCATAAAACCGCTCGTGCAGAATATCGATTGTGTATTGAGCTGTGTGGGACTTAGCGCTATTCTTTTGAAACCATAATATGTCTTCGGTGTCCATATCATCCAATTCAGGTTACAAGAAGTTGGTGATCATCGACCTACAGTGATCGCCTTTGACGGTGATGGCCTGACCAGTATCATTTTGGAAGAAGTATACCGACCGATGACGCCTCCAGCCCAAAATCCACACCAAACAGTAACTTTATTTGGATGCATTGACACCTCATGAATCTCGCGTGGATTGATATTGTCCCAAATTTGGCAATTTTGCTTATTCACGTACCCATTCATCCAAAAATGGGCCTTATCGCTAAAGAGGCGCAACGCGCCCATCGTTGCTACTTAGGAACGCCCATTTTGACAATAAAGTTTTATCATTTGCACGTATTATTGGACGCTGTAACTTGCCATGTTAATCAGTCTTTAGTGACTGATTAAAAGTCATATTTTAACAGAAAGTAAAAGAAACAGTATGGCCGTCACGAGCTGTCAAATTCAAACCGTCGCTATTGGAAAACCCTTACAATACAGCTTTTAAGGTTTTCGCGGTTGTTGGACATAATTAATTATTTATTTTTCTCGGATTAACCGCGTAAATTAAAATTAAGAGTGTACTTTGTTGTACTCACCCCGAACGTTTCGCATCAAGTTTCATTGAGCGTGGTCACCGGGAAACTGCTAATGTAAAAATTGTTGTGAGTTAGATTGGCTACGCAGGTTGTAGTGGTGCGTTGGTTGTTCTATTTCATTGTGTTGTTTTTGTTGAGGTGCAGGTTGTTGATAGCATACAATACTCACTGCATCGCAGGGTGTCTTAAGCTTTATCTGGGGCGATCTTGAGGTGTTCATAATCGGATCCCATGACCGACTGTCGTCCCGATTGAAATTTTTATGACGCTTGATCTTAATTGCTTCGCGTACTAACCGTGGGATGTAATGGGGTTGTTGAGCTAAAACCTTTGCTTGGTAAAAATGAATCCAGTGATGTTCCTCTGGATTGTATAAGATATGCTCACAAATCGCCGACTTTTCTCGCTTTTTTTGAAGTGATAAATTTTTATGGGGGGGGGGGGGGGTAAACCGATGCGTTACGTAACGCGTTATGGTCAGCATTCCTTTCTCTGAATAAAATTATGAAATAAAAATACTTAGCGAATTTGTTGGATTTGTTGGATTTGAACTGAGTAGATTGATAGTTGTATGCTCAAGCCACTAGGCAAGTTGAATGACGTGTAGTAATAATTTGTTAACTATTGAGTTAAAGAGAAATACAATAATAAATTTGAACTGATGTACACATAAGCCCTTGAATCTGGATCAAGATTATACGTTTGTACATAATTTGAACACATAATTAAATGCCCAATGTCGATAAACAAAACAATTTGTTTCATATCGGAGAACATAAAATTAAAATTCCAGTAGGGTCATATGAAATATAAATGAAGTCGATCCCTTTAGATCTTGGCGTTTCGAGTAATGTTTTCCGAGTGAATAAATACACTTTCAAAATTTTGGAAACTAGAATCTATTTCTTTGGAAGATGGTGTACTTCATTTTTTCTGTGAAGACTCTTACCTGACGCTGCCGATCTTTAATATTAGTTGTCAATTTTTGTATTAAATTATTCCTCACAATTGTCTTAAAATTCCGAACGTCACGAAACCAAGCAAAATAATAAAAGTCTGAAACTTTTTTCTTTCACTTTTTTTTTTTATTAATAATTTGGAAACAATTTTTGTTAATAAAACAGGACTTTTTGCCGGATTTGTATTTATATCGCTTATTTTATTCGCACACTCAAAAATTGCAAGTACAACTTTTTTTCGTCAAATTTTGTTTGCTTCATTTTAAGTAGTTTTTCAGAATTTCAAATTTCAAACTAACAACAAAATAAACCAATAATAATTAAAAAACCGACCGTGGTTAATTCTGTTCTTTCAACAGAAAACTAATAAACAGTAAACAAAATAAATGCACGACTATGTTGCACTTACTTGCTCTTATACACCAAGTGGCTACTAATTTTATAAATGACACAATCTTGGCATTTTAATCTTTTCACTTCTAAGAGTACCGCTACTGATTTATTCGTTTTTTTAATAAATTGTATATATAGGTATAAATAAATTCTTAGGCATTGTTTGATAGCTCGATAAGAAAAAAAGCTATGAAATTATTGCATAAATGAAAATCATGAAAAAAATTGATATATAAATAATTAAATTTATTAAAGTCAAGAGAGTTTGGAAAAGCGATCTATTCACGAGGCGGTATGCTGCAAAAGTGAAAGAAGGTAGAAATAAGAAATTGACATTTGGCTAAGTATTGATTTCAGATAATAGGAACAAAGTGAAATTAGAGTTATAATAGGTATTGCCAGTTATGTAATATTAAAGTTGAAATATAATTTGTGTTTCGGATAAATAATGTAATAGATCTTAAACATACAGCCGGGGAAGAACTACTGTTCTTAAATAAAGATACAATTCATTATTGAAATTAAATAAATGAATCATAGATACAAAATAAAGTTTGTATATGAGCATTTCCTCTCATATAACATATACAACGAATGTTGAATGTTGGAACAGGATTTCTAGCGCCTGATACTCGCTCACGTTGTAGAAAAGATGATGAATATTGTTGAGATACTTTGATGATGTTTGAAGATGCGTTGAATTTGATGCTTGTTGTTGATGTTTATGTTGGAGTTTCGCAGTCGAATGATGATGTTGGTGTATTGACATCGGGAAGTAGACATAACTTTGTTATGGGACGTTTTAATTGTTTCCCATTTGTATACACAGTAACGACTCTGCATATGTCATCTGAACCTGGATGCAGTTCGACCACTCTAGCCAGTGGCCACTTTGCAGAAGGATATCTTTCATCCATGATGATGACAATATCGTTAATTTGAAGATTCCGTTTTGATTTTGTCCACTTTGGACGTTGCTGTAGACGTGACAGATATTCTTTCTGCCATTTGTCCCAAAAGTGTTGGAACATCTGTTGAATATGTTGCCATCTATTGAGTCGATGGGTTTTGATGTCTAATAGAAATGGTTCTGGAACGATGTTCGTAGGCTCTCCTATGAGAAAGTGCGCAGGAGTAAGCACGCTTAAGTCTGTTGGATCGTCAGTAAGTGGGCACAGAGGTCTGGAATTTAGAGAAGACTCAATTTGTACTAAAAGAGTATACATTTCTTCATACGTATGCATTTTGGTTAAAAGAATGCGTTTAAGATGGCACTTAACTGATTTGACTCCTGCCCCCCATAATCCACCAAAGTGTGGCGAAGCAGGAGGAATGAAGCTCCATGAGGTACCTTCGTTTTCCATCTGGGCACGGACATCGGGTGAAAGGAGTTCAAGAAATTGGCGATTCATCCTTATGAGTTCCTTGTTGGCTCCTACAAAATTGGACCCATTGTCACTGTACAAGTGACTGCAGGCTCCTCTTCTTGAAGTGAACCGTCGGAACGCAGCCAAAAAACCTTCGGAAGTCATATCTGAGACTAGCTCAATATGAATAGCTTTCGTCACTAAGCCAATGAAGATACAGATAAAACCCTTGTAGGTCTTCGGCGATCTTCCCTTCGACATCTTAAGGTCGAAAGGACCAGCATAGTCTACACCGCTGTGTCTAAATGCTCTGCTTTCATTTACTCTTGATTTGGGGAGTGAACCCATTAATTGCGAAGTACGCTTTTTATTAAATCGAGTACAGAGAACACACTTATGAAATTCTGCTCTTGCAATATTTCTTAAATTGGTTATCCAATATTTATTTCGGATATAGGACATTATCAATTGAGGTCCACCATGTAGAGTTTTTGAATGCGCATCGGCAACTTAAAGTTTGGACAGGTAACAAGAACCTGATAGAATAAGAGGATATTTCGACTCTTCATCTATATTTGCAAAACGAAGACGACCACCAACGCGAAGTTGGTTATTTTTATCGATGAATGGATGTAAATCGAGAATTTTACTTTTAGAAGAAATTTCTTTTTTAGAATTAAGACATTTTATTTCGTCTGGAAATGATATAGATTGTGAAAGTGTAATAAGATGCATCAGTGTTGTTTGTATTTCATTAGCTTTTAAGCAACCACTGTAAATTTTCTTTCGGTCAGGGCGAAGTCTAAAAATATGAGATGTTACTCGAATTAAACGATTAAGTGAACTGAATCTGCTTAAGAGATTTGTAGAAAATTTGATTAATAAATTAGAACATATAAATATCTTCATTCTTTGTTCTAGATCAGTATGAAATCGAGATGTATCTTGGCTGTACCACTCAGATTTAGGACGGCAAAGCCACTGAGGACCATTCCACCAAAGCGAATGGATTTCTAAGTCTTGCGGTTGAACTCCTCGTGAAGCACAGTCAGCTGGATTGTGTTCAGAGCTAACATGAAACCACTGATTTACATTCGTTGTTTCTTGTATTTCGCTTACAAGGTTGGCGACAAAAGTCTTCCAACGAATAGGTAGCGCATGAATCCAACCAAGGACGATAGTTGAATCGGTCCAATAGTATGATTTTAACTGAGAAGTACCAATTTGAGTAGCAGATAAAAACTTTTTATAGAGTTTCGCCAACAAAACTGCACCACTCAACTCAAGTCGTGGTAATGAAATTTGTTTAATTGGTGCAACTTTAGTTTTTGCAGTTATAATATTGACAAAAATCTGACCGTCAGGCCTTTCAGTCCTGCAATACAGAACTGCAGAATATGCATGATTAGAGGCATCCGAAAAGCCATGAATTTCAATGGAAGAAGAATTTGTTGTACCCAGCCATCTAGGTATTTTTATTGATTGTAAAAATGTTAGATTCTTTCTATAATGTTCCCATTCGGAACTTAATTTAGGAGGAAGTGGGTCATCCCATCCAATACCTTCCAACCAAAGTTGTTGAAAATATATTTTAGCAAGAATAATGGTTGGTGCTAATAACCAAAGTGGATGGAAAAGTTTCGATGCGTCAGAAAGTAATGTTCTTTTTGTATAAATATAACATGTGGGTAGCGATACTTTGAAGAACAAATAATCATATTTTGGATTCCAAAATAAACCTAATGCTTTAACAGCTGAATCAGAATCATCAGAATCGAATGAAAACTCACAATCCTCTGGTTGTAAATCAGAGAGGAGTTCTGGACAATTCGAAGTCCATTTTCGAAGATTAAAGCCTCCGGAATTTAAAAGATCCTTAAGCTCTTTTTGAATGATTTTAGCTGAACTAATATCGTCAGCACCAGATATAATATCATCTACATAGATATCTTTCTTAAGAACCTCAGCTCCTTGAGGAAAATTTTCTGCTTCATCATTCGCTAATTGTTGCAGAACTCGAATTGAAAGTTATGGGGCACAAGTTGTACCATAAGTAACTATTTGTAATTCATACACTTTTAACGGACTGGTCGCGTATGAACGCCATAAAATCCGCTGAAACTTTGTTTCTTCCGGATTCACAATGGTTTGTCGGAACATATTTTCAATGTCCGATGTAAAAACGAAGAGAAATGTACGCCATTTCAAAATCACTGAAGACAAATCATTTTGTAATTAAGGTCCGGGTAGAAGTTCTTGATTAAGAGAAGTTGAATTGAGTGGTTTAGAAGATCCATCGAAAACAACTCTTAGTTTGGTAGTAGAACTACCTTCTTTCCATATTCTATGATGTGGTAATATGAAACCATTTTCAGTAGAAGGAAGATCAAGTAAATTGCATTTTAAGCTCATATGATTAAGGCTTTTATATTCATTTATGAATTTGGAATACTCCTCTTTGAGATTTTGGTTATTTGGAAACACCTTTTGTTCCAAGTGAGTAAAACGTTGCTGAGCATTAAGCAAAGAATTTTGAAAAACAGGATAGTCTTCGTTTAAGACTTTGGATTTGAATGGAAGTTTTACTATGTATCTCCCTGTGAAGTCACGAGATATTGTATTTTGAAAGTACTCTCCACAAGCTGTTTCTTCCGGAGTAGTGATTCTGGAGACGGAAACTTCTTCAAGTTCCCAAAACTTCCGAAGTGAATTGTCAATTGCATTGACTTGTGCATAGAGAAACTAACATAGAGGCACGACTTCGGGGGTTTATTCTCTTTCACCCTACAAGCTAAATTGAGAGGATTTCTTCCGTTTCGACAAGCTGTGTTAGTTGCCCGTGCATTTTAAATGGAGCAGACACCAACACAGGCTTATCGAAACGGAGAAGTGCGCATTCCCAATTTTGGTAGATATGGTGACCTTATATATTTAAAATGGAAATCCGTTAAATTCAAAAATTGAAAAATGAATTGCTTTTTAGTTAAATTGTATTTTTAAAGGCCTTAATCAAACATAAAACATACTAATAAAGGCTTTTTGTTGATTCTGGCTTACAAATTAAGCAATATTTATTAATTTTATGTTCAAAATGAAGAAAATCCAATCAAAAAGTAGAAGCAAACCATATCATATTAATGCGTACGTGGCTAAATTCCACCACAAGAAAAGACCAGTTTTCTCAATTCGAGGTGAGTATTTTGACAGATGACAAAACAATAAAAAAAATATTGTTAATTTCAAAACAAATATCGCAATCGGAAGTAAGTGAGTTTTATTTTGCTTCTGTACTGTTATTATAGTATATTTTAGTTCTTGAAACTATACTACTCTGGACTAAGAAAAACGTGGAATAAGTTTCACCGGTCTGTCGTTCTGCCTAGATAAATTAGTCGCCGCAGTTGGTTCTGAATTTGATGAAAAATGTCGAGCTATTGATGTTGGTGTTTGTGTAACCGGCTCTAGGCCACCAGTAAAATATTTCACCCAAATAATGCGAATTTTATGGTGTGCAGGTATTCGCAGTGAAATCATAGAAGCACCCGGTTTTGAAGAAGCTCAAGGTCTCGCCAAAGAACTTGGTGCCATCCACGTTATTTTAGTTGCAGGAACGGTTCACTTCACTTGCATTAATGGAACGCTTCGAAGAGCGACATGTAACACACATTGAACTGGCCTATGGTCCAGCTATTATTATAATCGCACCAGAGTCCGTTCAGGTTGAGAGTATTTCTCGTCATTGTCGACGCATTTTGGCTAGCACAACACCAAAAATTAGTATTGTCCCAGCATATGGACTTCGAAACAACGAAGATGTTAAAATTGAACTGCTTAATGGGTGTGGTGTGCTTGTAATTACACCACCGTGCGGCAGCGTTTGCTCGAGTCCAACGAGAAGGAAAACTTGCTCAACATACGCCAAGTAAAACTTTAGTTATCGATGGTTTGGACAGCATAATGAGTGAGAATCCCGAGTTTGATGAAACCCTCTTCAAGATTATCTCTCCAATTCTTCAAGATGAAAAGATTCCATTTCAACTGGTGGTCACATCCAAGACATGGACTCGGCGATTTATTAATTTTGTAAGGATTGCTAATCAGCCTTTGTTGTGCATTGCAGACTATTTAGAAGCTGCAGTCTATTCCAAGGCTAAAGTTTCCATTAAATTGCAAGTATGAAATGTTTGGATAAGTGCGCATATCAGTTGGAGCGTTGTGCAGTCTTGTGCAATTCGGCAGATGAAGTACTGGACGTTGAGAGATGCTTGCACGAATGCGGATACATGTGTATGGTTTATACAGATCAAATGCCAGCTGATAGTACCGATATGATCAAGGAATGGAAGGAGAAGGTAAGTCTCATAGTATAGTATAGTATAGAATAAAAAAACAAAAACTCCTGCTTTTTCTCCGTCATTATTAAATAAAATGCAAGACTGGATCGCACGCTGTTGTAGCTAACAACCTTAATGTATCTAACCATTAAAGCTGTTTAGTAGGTATGTAGTCTAGTTATCCTATGCAGGTTTAAGGCCGATGTAGTTAAGATTACATTAATTCTTAGTATTGAATTAAAATTTCGAAATAAATTACACATTGCAAATGTTTACCTAATTTTCGTTCGTAAAAAAAAACTTTCAAAAAAAAACTTCAAAGTATTTTCAGATTATGTATTTCAAGGTGAACAGAGAATAGCTTTTAAACTATATCTTTGGAACGGGTTGTCCAATAAAGGTGAGCGATATCTTTTTAGAATCAGCACTTCATACTTTCAAAGGAAGCATCAACATTTTTTGCAAAGAAGTTGTATTAAAAAAAATTGCTCCAGGAATACGCATACATCATTCTAAATATGCGTATTTCAAGAGTGATTTTTTGCAATAAGGCTTCTAAATAAAAACTTTTGATGCTGATTTTGAGAGTATCAAGAGTAGATTACAAAAAGGTATCAACCAAGTTTTTAGGATAAACCGTTCCAAAGATACACTTCAAAGTATTTTCAGATTATGTATTTCAAGGTGAACAGTGAATAGATTTTGAACTATATCTTTGCAACGGGTTGTCCAATAAAGGTGAGCGATATCTTTTTAGAATCAGCACTTCATACTTTCAAAGGAAGCATCAACATTTTTTGCAAAGAAGTTGTATTAAAAAAAATTGCTCCAGGAATACGCATACATCATTCTAAATATGCGTATTTCAAGAGTGATTTTTTGCAATAAGGCTTCTACATAAAAACTTTTGATGCTGATTTTGAGAGTATCAAGAGTAGATTACAAAAAGGTATCAACCAAGTTTTTAGGATAACCCGTTCCAAAGATACACTTCAAAGTATTTTCAGATTATGTATTTCAAGGTGAACAGTGAATAGATTTTGAACTATATCTTTGCAACGGGTTGTCCAATAAAGGTGAGCGATATCTTTTTAGAATCAGCACAGCAAAATATTCAAATTAAGCTTAAAACTAACAAATAAAAATGAAAAATAGAAACTTGAAGTTATGAATTTGGATCGGGCCAGAGCAAATTAAATTTATAAACTTTAAACTTTAAATTTATAAATTTGACTATTCTATTAATTTCCATTTCAAAAATAATAAATTATGTACAAAACGCAAATCGAGTTAGTAGTTTCTGATATCTAGGTCACTGAATAGGTACCAACCTACATACATTATGTACTAGGTGGACTCTCTGACATTTAATAAATATATTCTTTAAAAATCAAATGAATATTATGTATATTAAAACTATCATATAAAGTTTTATATGCATATATGGATCTACCTAACCATAACCATCCAACACTTTCATTATACATTATTATGTGCCTACATATTTACATACCTAGTGTCCATATACATACATATGTATGTAATGTAGGTACATTTTACCATCCCAATTTACAGAATTAAAATCCATAACATAGATTTAAATATACATTTTTAGGTAGGTGCCTAGTAACTATTTTCTGAAACATACAATAATTCTATTCATTATACTAAGAACTTACCTACATCGGTTTTAAACTTACCTAATGATAATTGGACCTACATACTAACAGCGTCAAAGTTTAGTTACATTAAAGAAAACTCGAAATTTAAAACTAATAAATCGGCCCTATCACAGAATCCATCGCAATCGAAAATCTACTGCGAATCCTGAAAAATCTATCATAGCATCCATTAGTAGTCGAAAATTATAAAATCGGATTTCATAATCTCTAAATATTTACAGATTGTTTAATTTTTATTTTACATATAGTTTTCGTGGGAAATTTGCTGCGTGTGAATCCAATTTCTACGAAACTGCTTGCCTATGCCATGGAGCCTTGTGTTTTGATTCAGTTCAATGGAGAAATATCTGCTGCAGTCAATGAGACCGATGACGACACACACACCAACATCGACGACGCGAAGCACATGCGACAACTGTTGCAGATGATTCTGCCTCACAAACTGCAAGACACCACATCATCCACCTCATCCAATATTGAAACAAAAAAGGATCATTAACATTGATTGCGTTCCTGACAAAAATGTGATCTTATTCTATTCTTCATAATGTTCTATATATATCTGTGAGCAGCAAACTTATTTGTAATGAATAATAATAATAATTTTAATTATTTTTTGTTTTCATTAATACAATATTTATATATATATACATGTATATGATTCTTTGTTTATTTTCGGGAATGTTTGTTCAACTTCACATTTAAAAAAAACGGTCTAATTTTAAAAACACGAAAGAACTACTTTTAGATAGCAATTTTTCTAAATAATTGTTTGATTATAAAATGATTGAAAGGATTCAGAAGCTGAGGTTAATTTACACTCAGAACAGTTACAATCATCGAAATCAAGCAAGTAATTTGGAAATTAGAGCTTGGCGTAAGTACTGATTTCAAGATTTTTCTTGATATCAGTAGAAATTTCTTGGATTTGCTACTTTGGACAAGCTGTCATTTCCAAAGTACTTGCTTGATCTCGATGTTTGAAACTGTTGTGAGTTTTAATTTATGTCAGCTTGTAAATTCTTGAAACCGTTTTCAATTCGAGCAACAATTTCAAAAAATTTGCATCTGAAAGTAATTTTGTAATTTTTCATTTTTTTTGAAACACAAAGAAACTACTTTTAGATAGCAATTTTTGGAAATAATTTTTTGAATTTAAAATGATTGCAGGGATTTAGAAGCTAAGGTTAATTTACACTCAGAACAGTTACAATCATCGAAATCAAGCAAGTAGTTTGGAAATTAGAGCTTGGCGTATGTACTGATTTCAAGATTTTTCTTGATATCAGTAGAAATTTCTTGGATTTGCTACTTTGGACAAGCTGTCATTTCCAAAGTATTTGCTTGATCTCGATGATTAAAACTGTTGTGAGTTTTAATTTATGTCATCTTGTAAATTCTTGAAACCGTTTTCAATTCGAGCAAATATTTCAAAAAATTTGCATCTGAAAGTAATTTTGTAATTTTTCATTTTTTTTTAACACGAAGAAACTACTTTTAGTTAGCAATTTTTCGAAATAATTTTTTGAATTTAAAATGATTGCAGGGATTTAGAAGCTAAGGTTAATTTATACTCAGAACCGTTACAATCATCGAAATCAAGCAAGTAGTTTGGAAATTAGAGCTTGGCGTATGTACTGATTTCAAGATTTTTCTTGATATCAGTAGAAATTTCTTGGATTTGCTACATTGGACAAGCTGTCATTTCCAAAGTACTTGCTTGATCTCGATGATTGTAACTGTTCTGAGTGTTAATTTACCTCAGCATAGGGCTATAATACTTACCTATGTGTCATTGAGACACACAACATTACATTTCCCTTAAAAAGAAAAGAATTTTTTTGAACACTCATAAAGAAAATGTAATCGAAAAAAATTAATTGAATCACAATTCTTCAGCTATATACATATATATACATAAGGAGAACACTTTAAAATATTGAGCCCAATGTATTTAATTATATTATCTGGCAATAATGACTTCCTGTTGGGCTTCATTGTTTGTGTGGTCTGACCTTGTTGTTCGTCATGATTTTGAGATGAATGGCAGGCGCTGTTTATCCTACAAAATTAAAATAAAAACAAATACTTAAAAATACATGAAATTAGCTTTGTTTGTATTTAACGTACCTTATTTCTGCTTGACTGAATGCTGATCCACAGACAGACCAACAATCTGTTTAGAAGATACAGACCGAGGTGTTTCGGTCAACATGTGCATATCGATCTCGTTCATGAGATTGCCACTGACGATATATTTCTTCCAAAAAGATAATATGGATACTTTCTCAGCGATTCCTTCTTTCAGTTTATCGAGATCTCTGAAAGTTTATAAGAAAAACATCGATTAGATATGAATTTGCACTTGCAAAATAAAGGTTTACTTACTCTGTCATTTTGCTGGGGAAATTGTTTCCGATTTTCACTTCGATCTTCACTTTTTGTTGATGGATTGGTTTTTGTGTAAAGTGGAGTGCTTGGTGGTATTACTCCCAGATGAACTAAGTACGTCTTCACTCCCAATCTAAAAAAAAAAAAACAAAACAATTATAGAAAACAAGAAACAATTGGGTTTGGTTTCTGAGTTTCCAATCTAAGATATACCTTTGGAAGTACGCTTTCCATCGGATCTCCGTCATTGTGGCCAAATCTTTATCAAACAAACATAAAAAAACATTTTTTTTTTATATATATATATATTTCTTTTATTGAAATAAAGAATAATTAAATAAATATGAAAAAAAACTTACCAAATGTGAAAAAAAACTATTATTTATGTTTTTGTAATTAGAAATGTCAGACAGACTTTTGACAAACCAAAAACAAAAAAAATTATCTGTCAGTTTGAGCAATAGTGTTTTTTAATCCACCACTCACATGTATTCACGGATAGGAAAAAATGAGTAAATTAAGAGAGTTTTCTCTTAATCACCTAAAAAAAAATTTGCGGGTGTTCAAGGTACGAGTCGCGCCTCTTTTTAATTATTTTCTCTATGGACTTGTGTATGTAAAGAGCTTGTATTTTGAATAGAAATGTTGTTATTTGTATTAATAGGACCAGATAATATCCAACCCAATTCTGTTCGCTGGGCCAATGGTCCGTTTTTAGGTCTGATTATACCATCAAGAATAATTTCGTAGAAAATATCTGCACCTATGAGAATATCAATACTCCCAGGCTCAGAAAAGAATGGATCAGCAAGAGTAATATTTTCAAATTCTCTTGGTAAATTAGAGGAAATTGGATATGTATTGACATAGTCACTAATGGATGACATTACTAGTGCTTTAACTAGTGTTTCAAAATTTGTATTTGTACAAGATTTTAGAACAAACTCTATAAAACTATTGCAGACTGTTGAAATTGAAGAACCTATCCCACTGACTACGCAGTTGAAAGGATGTTTTTTTAAGTTTTAGACGTTGAACACATCCTTCGGTTATAAATGAAGTTTGAGATCCTTGATCTACAAGAGCTCGAAGAATATGATCACCAGAAGAAGTAGAAATTATGACTTTTGCTGTAGCAAGAAGAGTTTGTGGAACTGCAATGGTTTTGGAATCAGTGCACAGCAATGATTGTGTTAACAGTTTCGTTGAAGTATTAGTAGAAGTACCTTGTACATTCGAAGAGTTTTTATGTTCATTATGCTTAAGAGTATGGTGCCGTTTGTTACATATTCGGCAATTGTATTTAATTTTGCACTGAGAAACAGCATGTCCTTGAACAAGGCAGTTAAGACAAAGATTATTGTTTTTAGCAAAATCAATTTTCTTGTCAGAAGAAAAAGCTTTAAACTGTGGACAAAGATATAAATAATGTGTATCTTGACAACAAATACATGATGGATTTTTAAAATTGGTACGCTTTGCAGTGTGTAAAGATTTGTAATACACTTTAGTTTTATTTGACGTTGGAGTTTTTTCTTTGCTATGCATAGAAACCTTGGTCTCTATAGCTTCCAAAGAACGAAAAGAATCTTCAAGAAAAGAAAAAAAAATTTCGAGTTTCGGTAACTCATTTGTTTTTGTTTTGGCACTAGAGTTTTTCTGTACCAGAAAGTTTTCCCAATTTTTGTTCAAATTTTTCATATTCAGATTCTGAAAAGTAACTAAAATCAGCATTAGTTTTCTTGACACCTTTAAGAAGACCAAAAATCTTCAAATGGTTATTTTTATATGCTACCATATAAGCTTCGCACTGTTCTAGTCTACTACGTAGGTAGCCTAACTTTAATAAATTGTCCGCACTGGACTCGGAGAAGCTTGTTTGAAAAACATTGAAATCGGTATCACATAACCGTTGTTCTTCAATTACGGCTTTAATTTGTTCCATTTTAAAATTAAATGAACGAAAAAAATGATTTTGTATTAACTTAAAAAACCAAAACGTTATTAAATGAATCACTCTGAGCGAGGGTAGCAAACCAAAATAATGCGTAACAATTAAAGGTAGTTATCCAAAAGAAAAAAATGTAACTTGAATAGGTTAATGCAAAAAAAAAAAATGAAAGAAAATTAATTTAGTCAAAGCTCAAGTAAAAGAAACGAATGAAAAAAAAAATGTTGTAGCGAAGGTAGCAAACCAAAATAAAGAAACGAATTTAAAAATTGTTTCAGCGAAGGTAGCAAACCAAAAAGTATCGATTTATAACGTATTAATCGAAATTATAAAACACTCGATGGCAAATAATTATATTGAAAAGAGTAAACCAATTAATTTAATTAATTAAAAGAAATACACAATTTAATTCAATTCGTATTGAAGTTTAGAAAAAAAAATACTTAAGGTACTGAATAAGAAAAAAGATCAATTCGCACGACAGCACTGTATTTTGTGAGCATTTATCTGCCAAAAAAAAATGTAAAACAATAAGAAACGAAAGCGAAGAAAAAAAATAACTTTGATCTTATATGTATGTGATAAAGCGATGCACATTTATGCACGGAGAGAAAAAATTTATGAATATTTTAATATTCTAATTGGTGTTTCTTTTCTTCGAAAAAATAAAATTACTATGCGCGCGCTTAGAAATAAGCCGATAAAAAAGTACCGCATATAAAACTGTTAAGTAAGTTGCGACGGTTTATATGTGCCGTTAAACAGTTAAAGTTGATATTACGGTTAATCAAATTAACATCACGCAATCACACAACTGTTTATCACAATCAATTAATGGATTAAATTACTAAACATTTTTTTTGTTCACTCCGTGTAATTTCGTGCACTTTTTATGTACATATATGAATGAAGGTTCTTTTTTTTTTATTATATATGAATAATGAATGATGAGGATTTGGAAAAGGCTGTGGAAGAATAGATTAAGATTATGATTTATTTAATTTGCCTACAAAATTAAAGAAATTTAAATTTGATTAATTTTATTTAATTTTCAACAAACCAAATTATACCAATACCGCACGCGGAATTATTAACCGTGTACTTGTGTACATAGAATAGGTATGCAGAAGGCAAAAAAAATGAAAAACTGTAAGAAAAAAAAATTATATGAACGCGGATACTATAATTTGATTTAAAAAAATGAAAAACACTATAGCAAATTAATTGAAATTATTATTATTTATATCCGGCTCGAAGGACCAAAATGTTCGATAGCTCGATAAGAAAAAAAGCTATGAAATTATTGCATAAATGAAAATCATGAAAAAAATTGATATATAAATAATTAAATTTATTAAAGTCCAGAGAGTTTGGAAAAGCGATCTATTCACGAGGCGGTATGCTGCAAAAGTGAAAGAAGGTAGAAATAAGAAATTGACATTTGGCTAAGTATTGATTTCAGATAATAGGAACAAAGTGAAATTAGAGTTATAATAGGTATTGCCAGTTATGTAATATTAAAGTTGAAATATAATTTGTGTTTCGGATAAATAATATAATAGATCTTAAACAGGCATACATTTTTTTAATAAAATCATTGTAGCATTGTCATAAAAAAATAGTTTTTCCTAACTATTGTATAGCAGGTAAGTTATTATTATAGATAATGTAGAAATCCAAGACTTGTCCTTAAGTATATGTAAGTAACAAACATTTGTATATACGTTGGCGCAAAATTTTAAACAACCCATTGTTAAGGGCTTAACATTTTACTAGTTAGCAATTTCCTAAGTTATTTGATTATTGATTGAGTAACTATTTCAAAATTTGTAAAGCTTTTCTAAACTAGTAAATTGCTAATTAAGTAGAAAGTTGAGCAATTGTAGGGTTTGAATTTTGATGAACACAATTATTGTTGTTATGCGTTGTAAATTAATTATATGTTGACGAAAACCCAACATGTGTTCTAAAAAGGTATTAGTTATTTCTTTTTTTATCATTTCAACTTAATTATTTACAAAAAAAAAAACAAAAGCAAATTGTGCACCAGCAGGACTCGAACCTGGGCACCCCGCTTGCAAGGCTTATATACTATCATATTCCATAATGGATTTAGCAAATTGCTAAAAGCTAAAGTAGCCATTCCGTGATTTTAACTTTAGTAAAAAGTTGATATCGCTTAAAATTAGGTCAATCACCGTTTTAGCTAAAAGTGGCTTAAACATTTTACTAAATTGTTTAAAATTCTGAGCCGTTGTCTTTTAAGAAAAAATAGTTGCACACAAAAAACATAACTGTAAAATTCAGTTAACGGTGCACAAACTAGGCTTGGGTGGTTCATGAACGAACTAGTTCAGTTAAGTGAACTAGTGACCATATTTCGAGGTTTTTAGTTCAATAGTTCACTTTATTTTCTTTGGATGAAAAAAGTTCCAGTGTCTACATACAAATTTCTATTTTCTACATTACCCTTATATCCAGTTCGCGAAACTACCTAACAACCACAGAAATAAAATCCATGACTGGATCGCACGTACCTACTTGCTGTTATCTTCGATTACATCGTAAGCAAAAGATTTCTATTAAGAATCTAAATATATTTATAAAGTCGTTTTTACTTAATTTTTTATATACAATTTTAAATACATATTTAGGTAATAAGTAAAACGAATTTTCAAAAAAACCAATATTTTTTTTTTTTAAATCCGAAAAAATATCGTTAGAGCCGTTTTCAAGATAATTAATATAGTAGAAAAAATTGTATGGCAAGTACGGTTATTTTTGTGGCTAAAAAAATTATTCAAAAATCTATTTCAGAGAACCACCTAAAACGCTTAAGTACCAAGTTTGAAGTAAATCGCTTCAAACATTTAGGATGTTGCTCATTGTATAGACGGAGACACGGACGGGATTGCGGGATCCTCTTTTTTCGTTCTAGATCATCGCAATGTCAAGTTCAATCATAATCGATTGTTTTTTCAAATGCAAAATTCGCAAGAAAAAATATATGAATGAAGAATTTTTACATTTGTTTGGAATTTTCAATGAACTGAACTAAATTGAACTAAATTAAACGAACTAGTTCAGTAGCACGATTTGAACAAAATTGAAAGATCACTCAAATGAACTAAATTGCCCAAGACTCTACAGCAAACTGAGCTGAGTTTTCAATACATAACCATTGCCCAATTATATTTTTTTCTGTATCTACTTTGTTAATGATTGAATTTGTTATAATTTTTTGCTAGGTGCAAAAAACTGACTTAGAAGATAAAATTTAAAAAAAAAATGAAAAACTTCGCCTCTAGAGTTTGGAAAATGTGATTTTAGCCTGAACTTATTTTTTACCTAATATTAATTAGTCCGAAGTTATAAGCGTTTAATATTTTTTTGTATTTCTTTTTAAGTTTGATGGTAAGAAACGCTTAATAAAATAAACACAAAAAAAATAAGGAACATCGCCCCTAGATTTTGGTATGCTCTACCAAGAAAAATTATTATTTTTATTATAAGAGAGTTAATTTTGTACATCTCCTCATCTAAAAAAAAATATTTAAGTTCAAAAACTCACTAAAAAAATATAACGAGGCACAATTTGTAAAAAGTAGCGGACATCGCCCCTAGAAAAATTTGTCCCCAACATTTTGGTGTTTCAATTTTTTTCGATATGTTTAATACTTATCGATATCTCCTACTCTAAAGGAAACAAAAAAATCAAATGCAGCGATCTTCAGCTTCATATTTAAGGATAAAAAGTACTGTGGAAGGGGATTATAATAACAAATCCCAACCTTTCAAAATCTTTTTGAACGAATGTTTTTTTTTCGGACTAGGGTATACGAAGATTATCTTAGCAACACATACAACCATAATGTTTATGCAAAAACAGTTCCTACTCTTTTTAATAGAGATAACAATAAATTATGCAAACCAAGACTGTATTGGTATCTATAGAGTCAATCAGCTTAAAGAATTTTTTTTTAAGTTTTCCTTTGCAGATTGTTATTGTTTAACAAAGTCAGAGCAAATTGTTCGAATAGTATTTGCAACATTTTTATAAGGCATCCCAGGTATATGTGGTCCTTAGCTTAAAGCAAACTAAACATTTTTACGAGAAACCATTTTATTCCTTATTCTTAAGCGAGAATAATATTTATCTTTGAAAACACCGGTCAATAAAGTTTTGATAACAAGACCAGATTTAAGTCTCCGAATTTGGAAGTAAAGTTTCCCAACAGAACGACGGAAAATTTCCTGATCATTGGTAAATATAGTGTAATACATTTCTGTAGATACTATCATTATCACACATTTATTTATTAAATAATTAAATAAACCCAAATTTGTGGTTTACTTGATCATGATTTATTTATTTTATTTTATTTTATTTTTTTCAATGTTAAAAAAACTGCTTCAAAAATTGTCCCGTCGAAAATGCTACGGAATGTTATTTGAAAAACGATACAACATGGAAAACGGGAGGCGCTGAATAGTGTTAAAATGCTTATTTGAATGTTTGCTTTAATACAGAAAATGATTTAACTTTCTTTTCTTGAAGTAAATGTATTAATAATAACTTAAGCTTAAATTATATTATTTCTTTTAAAGTAACACCGCATGCATATTTGAGTTGCAAAGCACATAACACAGCACAGAGTAAACATATAGAAGGTGTAACAGCAATTCCTTTGGGTAAAATATATGATACTGTGTTTTGCATTAACCAGTTCGAAAGGCATTTTATTTTCATTTTTTATCACTCCCAATGGCTATCACAACCACAATCCTTGCAAATGTGTATGGGTAGAGGTTGCATTGTTCCTGGGAAAGTAAAATCTGAAGTTTTGAGTCAATAGCATTCAATGGGAAATAATGTAGTTCCCATTTTTATCTAAGCACACCAAAAACACACATTTATGAGAATACATCCCATTTCCTGTATAACACAAAAATATATATGAATTTATATATCAAAACCAGCCTCTTCCCTTCAAGAATAAGCAATCGAGTCGGTAAGAAGAACGAATATATATAGATTTGATAGCAACATGCCTCAGCAGTGCTCTTCAAATCTTCAACCATTTGTATACGTTTCGTAAGAGAATACTATTTGTTAGCAAAATTAAATAAGAATATTTTATTTTGCACAAAAGTTTTCTCCATTTTTAAAGAAAAAATGTAATTAATTTCTTAATAAAAACCCAACTGAATTTCTCAACTTGCTTTGAATAAACAAGTCAATTATAATATAAAGCTAGTTAAGAAAGTTACTATGTAAGGGATTATTGGTGTATGTAAAGTTTATTTCCCAATAAAGATTCATAAAGCTGGAGAGAAGTATTTATTTATAAAGAAACTTTTCAAATGCACCTTTAGTTTAAGGATTGCTTATATTTTTTGTACAGAATGCCAAACTTCTATAACTTTCAGTATTTTAAAAGATAAAGTTATATTTTGTTTAATGTCAACTGCTAATTGGTTTTTCTGGGCCTTTGTAGCTAAAATTGGTTCGACAAACGATGGGATTCTACAAAATGTGATAATTGATAATTTGAAACTGTGTATATCATCCCGATTTTGTTTTAATTTAATAGCTTTGCGAAAAATGGGGAAATGCGTACATAAACATTATTTGCATAAAGTGTGGCTCAAGATTAGGAGCACGGTCAAAGTGGATCCTATGCGTTTTACCGGTCAGTGACATATTCGTCGTGAAGTGTCTTTAAACTGTGCCGGCTAAGACGATGAGTTAATATGAATAGAAATAGTAGTAAAACCTGAAAAAGTACCCATCGCATTAGTGTTAATCGCACATAAGTAACTTATATGCCTTGAGAAGAACACAATCGGATAATTTTTCATATTTTTTTTTTTACAATTGAGCACTTACTAGGGGTCTTGAATTCAGTCCAAGAGATTTAACTGAGTTATTGGAACACCACCTCAGATGTTAAAATTATACTTATGCTCAGATCAGAAGAAGAGAAGAATTTCTTGCATCGTTGTTGAAGATTTATTCATCGCACTTAGCGGCGTTTTTGGCGATCTCGAATATCTCTATCTGTATATCTAATAATATATCTTTATATACATATATTTATGATTCGACTGTACGTGTGTCACTGTCACTGAACTCCTGCTAAACGGCTGGGACGACTTGAAGGATTTCTTTTGTATGCTTTTGGATGGCGCCCCAGATGGTTTAGATTCACAAATCTTAACGGAAGATGGCGCTGCAGTCGGTATCTAGGTTACTTAAAATGAAAAGGCTGATTTTCATGTTATTTTGAAATGTTTATTTTGCTGGCTAAGATAGGATAGTTTGTAATATTTAATAATTAAAAACAACGGCAGTTGCCATACAATTTTTTCTACCATCGTGATTATTTCGAAAACGGTACTAACTAAAAAAGTGTGTGTCCTATTTTAGGTACAAATATTCTACATTTTGGTCAAACATTTTTTTAAAACATTTTATTATTAATGGTACATCCAATACAAAATTTGGTTTTCGATTTTATCATAAACGGATTTCGATCAAAATGTTTATGTAGGGAGCCCTTCAAATTATAAAAAATATTGCATACCAAATTTTTCGATAAATATTTTTTTTTGATATTTGAAAAAAAAAATCATTTTTTTTGAAAATTCAATATTTCGAAAACGTGTTAATGATTTTTGAAATTTTGTTTTTATGTTAATGTTCTTAAATGTTTAAAATTGTCAAAACTATTTTATTTAGAAAAGAACTAAAGAAATGTTGTATATAGAAAATTAAGTAAAAACGACTTTAAAATTATAGTTTAGATTATTAATAGAAATGTTTTGCATGCGATGTGATCGAACATAAGAGCAACTACGTGCGATCCAGTCGTGCATTTTATTTTATATACCATTTACAAAAAAAGGGAAACGTCAAAACAAAAGATATGTACGATTCTCTGCGTGGTTGTTGTGAACACAACAACGCTATACACTTCATTAGTTTGATTTTGTAGCGTGAACCTCGTATGGTTACAGGCTTCGTGGGTTGAAGATCCCTAGCGTAAACCATTCCTTGGCTTTTGTAATATTTGCAGTCGTCAATGGTTTTCCAATTGGCCAGTGGATTACCCGACTATCTCTGGTGAAGAACCAAACCAGAATTTCAATCCATCGACAGAATCTCTCCTTTTATAACATTTTGAATGCTCTGCTGTGTGATTTTGTTGTTTTGATTTTAGACGTGCTTTTGTTGTTTTCAATGCGTGAACGCTTTAATTTTCATGGTTGCCACTTTAAGTTTTACAAAAAATCAAAATATAAGAATATACATAGGTATAAAAATAAATGAATAATAATTCAAGTTAAAAAATATTTATTTAATAAATAATATATACTGAGGTGCTACAATCTCCCCCTCTAGCGCTGAGATCATCTCGATGATGCGGCAGGATTTGTAACGGGTGTTGTCTTCTTTTGGCGTCCTCGTCTACGTAATGGGGTCTTCATTGTTATGAGTTGTGGAAGATCGGTATTAAGTGATAGCAGAGACGTGGTATGTCCCTAGTGGGTATGTTGAGGTCATCTTTAGATGCAACTTGGTATGTTGATGCACTATTCTTCTTAATGCTCATATATGGACCATCTCTTTCCGTGGAAAATTTTGAAGTAATGCCCTTAGAAGCTTTACTTAGCGTGTGGGTGGTGATCAAAACTTGGTCACATATTTTTAAAATGGGTTGTTGTCTTCGTTTTTTGTATTCATAGTGTTTCTTCCGATCTTGTGTTTTTTCAGTTGTTGCTGGTGCATATTTAAATGCTTCTGAAAGCATTTGTAACCGTGGAATAATTTGAGGAGTGAAGTCTCTATGTGTTTTACGACATCAATTGTTCTTATTTCTCTTCCGATGAAATGAAGATGTATAGTCAGTGCTTTGGCATTTAGCAGTGTTCATTGCAATCCTAATTGCAAGTAAGTTGTCAGCCCAGGAAATATGGTTATTACCTACCATGATTCCTAATTGAGACTTTAGGCCCCTGTTCTTTCTTTCCACCGGATAAGGTTGTGAGTGGTAGACAGAAGTAAGGGTCTGTTGAATTCCAAAGTAATCGGCAAGTTGTTGCATTAAAAAAGATATGAACTGAGTCCCGTTGTCTGTTACCAAACGCTTTGGAATTCCATACCGTAAGAATACTTTTTGGAGCAAGGTGTATAGCGCAGTTCTCTGCCGTTGCTTCTTTTAGGGAAAATATTTCAACCCATCTTCTTGCTATGTTTTCAGCTATCAAAATCCATTGATATCCATCCTTAGTGGCACGTAGTGGTCCAGACAAATCAGCTGATACAACTTCGAAACGTTGATTGTTAGATACTGTTTGAAGTAACCCACACGGTTTCATGTTGCTCAGTTTATATCGTTGGCAAGGGAGACAATTCCCTATGTGTTTTGTTATACTGTCTCTCATTCCATGTCAGAAATAGCGAGTTGCGATGCGAGCTTATGTACGATCGACACCGTAATGGCCGAAATTGTTTCATCGTGATAATACTTCAAAATGGGATCTCTTTCTTGCTCAGGGATAACAAGCTGTGCAGATTCAGCATCGGATTCTGGGGAATATCTATATAAGATACCGCGTCATTCACTAGGTATCAACGTGATCTTCATCTAGATACATGTTCAGCATTGTTTTCAAATGATTCGGTGATTATTTTAATTTGAGCGTCTTCTAACTGAATCTCACGGATTTCTTTTGCATGTCTTGCTGGTAAGTCATCTTGGAAACTGCAGATGCCACATTCAGACTTAGTATGGTTTTCTTCTTCACAAGTTGGTCTGCACAGCATGTCGGCTACACAATCTTCCAGGCGTGTATTGTATACAAAAATTGTAGGCTTGGAGCTGTAATGCCCATCGTGCTATACATCCTGTCAGTGATTTAAGACCCAGAAGCCATTTAACGGGTTGGTCACCACCTTCAATGTAACCTCGAAATTTAGTGACAGCCCAAATAATGCCTTAGGCTTCTCGCTCCGTTGTGGAATAATTGCGTTCTGCTTCTGTGAGGAGTCTTGAGGCATATTCAATAGGATGCTCATTTTCCTTCTCCCCCTGAAAGTTTGATTATCTCCTGCTTGTTGTAGGATAGGCGCTGATTTGAGGAATGTTTTTAGAGTATTGAACGCAGTTCTCTCCTCTGAATCCCATTTCCATGTAGCATTCTTTTTTGTAAGAGTGCTCAAAGGTTTCGAAACGTTAGCGAAGTTTTTGATAAAACGGCGATACCATGAGCGCGTTTGGAGGAATGACAATACTTGTTTAGCATTTCTTGGTTCTGCCCGATTAGTAATTGCAGAAACCTTTTATGGGTCAACCTGAATACCCTGCGACGTAACTATGTGTCCCAGATATGCAACTTTTGGGCAACTAAAATTCCACTTTTGTCTATTCACTTTTGGTTGAAATACTCTTAGATGTTGAAAATTTTTTTAAAGTCCTGATAGTGTTCTTCAAAACTAACTGAGCATATGATGTCATCAATGTATATTAGGATGGATGCTGCAGGAATATATTTCCGCAATTTATCCATTAAAATTTGAAAAGTTGCCGGAGCATTTCGAAGTCCAAAGGGCATACGCTTAAATTGGTAAAGCCCGAATGGTGTTATGAATGCTGTTTTTTCAACATCTTTTTCATGGATCCTTAGTTGAAGATCTAGTGTGCTCATAAATTTAGTTTCCAATGTTGAGTGTAGTAAATCGTCTATCCTTTGTAGAGATTACTTGTCTGGGACAGTAACGATAATAAGCTTTCTGTAATCTATACATACACTTATCCCTTTATCTTTTTTGGGTACCATCACTACAGAAGCAGCCCAAGGAGATTCGTTTTCTGTAATGATGCCTATTCCGATCATCTTCTTCGCTCTTCTTTCAGCTGTTCCTTCCTAATGGATCAAGGTTCGGGTAACCATTATTTTGTTTCTGTTGGCGTACTGAACAAGGATTCCTTAATCAACAATAACCCATTTAATTTTCTTTTATTATCTTCATTTAATGTTCCAGCCTCATCTTCCCTTAATTCAACATCGATAGCTAGAATTTCTGTGATGAATGGTTATAGATATAATTCTTCCCCTGTACGTATCAGTCATGGGAACTGATTGTCTTTTTCTCGTTTTTCTTCTGGCTTTATTTCATTTCTCAATGCATTCTTGAATATGTTTTGGATACAAGGCGGGGAATACTCATTCACCTAGCATTTGAAATCGCCAAAAATGTGCGTTTCATTGCAGTATTAAGTTTTTTAGAATTTACCTTGTATTTAGGAGTTTTGAGAAGACTAATTTCTTGCTTAGGTGTTGCATTTATTGGCGAAATGACTTCTATTTTTTTCAACTAGTCAAGAAAAGCGTTAGCTTATTTCAAAGAGCTTCCTTCCTATGGTGACATTTTCTTTAACATTTTTGGGGCAGCAAATAGGTCAGCACTATTAATTTGAACGTTACCCCCCGTCGATTGGATCGGTGTTTTTGACTATGCGGGAGTTTTTGGTATCATATAAATCAAACTTTGTATCCAATTAAGGCAGTTGGATCGAACTACACCCGGTAATTTGCACTTATAGCAGTAGAATTTTAGTTCGATTTGTTGTTTAGCAACGTTCTTTTTACCCTCATATTTTTCCCTTTTCTTGCATTCGTTCACATGACCTGCGTGTTTGCAAAAGATACATCTGTTTTTAACTGTATCTGGTTCGGATTTCTCATTCCTATGTAAACTCTTTTCTGCTAAAGATTGTTCTACAGTTCGATCTTTGCTTAGTAGGTTTTGAAAGTCTTTAAGACTATCTGCTGGAACGCCATCCCTTATGCGGATATGCAGATGTGCGTACACTATATCGAGCTTTATTTTTTTTCGCGGTCTTGGTTCGATTAATTTTGCAAAAATTGCTCATTTTCCGCATAAAAATTAGTTAGTTCTATCCGTTATTTTTTTATTTGAGTCGAAAATTTCCATATAGATTCGATAGGTTGGCTGAGCTGGAGCGTATGCATTGCGTCAAGCTTCGATGATATCGTCGAAAGTGTTGGCTTCATCTTTAACACACTACCACCAGTTGGTTGCACCTTCTTCAAGGAGCAAGGGAAATGCCATTATAGCAGATTTATAATTGCTATAAAACCTTCCACTGTACCAGCGTCTTTTTCACATCTAAAGCGTGACGTGCATTGGCCAAAACTTCATTTTATGCTATTCTGGTTTTGCATAGCTTCAATAAAAATTTTGAGTTGTTTATCGGTAAAGTTGGCCATTTTGTAAATGTCCTCGTATATGGGTTTAAACTTTGATCTTTCAATTAGTTGGGCGCCAAAGTGTAGCGTGAATCTCTTATTGTTACAGGATTCGTGGGTTGAAGATCCTTAGCATAAACCATTTCTGGCTTTTGTAACCTTTGCAGTCGTCATTTTTTTTCCAATTGGCCCATGAATTACCCGACTGTCTCTGGTGAAGTACCAAACAAGAATTTAAATGCATCGACAGAATCTCTCCTTTTATACCATTTTGAATGCTCTGCTGTGAGCTTTTGTTGTTTTGATTTTAGACGTAAGCTTTTGTTGTTTTCAATGTGTGAAAGCTTTAATTTTCATGGCTGTTTACTTAAGTCTTACAAAAAATCAAAATATAAGAATTTACACATGTAAAAACAAAAGAATAATAATTCAAGTTAAATATTATTTATTAAATAAATAGTATGTACTATGAGGTGCTACAATATAGTATATCTATATACTACATAATATAAAAGAAATTCGTTTTAGTAACACTTTTAATAGCTCAAGAACGGCTGAACCAATTTGGCTGAAAATTGATGGGAATGTAGCTTACAAACCAGGAGACGGACATAGGATTTTGTCCCGTTCAAACGCGTTACCGTATGACTTGACATAAAACGTCAAAAAGAATACATGTCACTATAACACGTGGTATAACAAAAACGCATCTGACATGGAATAACAAAACGCAAATGACAGCTAAACGTAATTTTGTCTGTGGTTAAGTATGGTTGAATATTTCATAATTAAATTTTTTTCAAAAATCAATAATCAGTAATAATCGGTGAATGCTTCTATTTGCGATTGATGCTGGTAAATGTGTGTGGGCCAACGTCATTTGAGACACTACGGGCTATTAATGGTATAATATTTCCAGGTTCCATGAAATAAGGTCTAATGCAATAAGATCCAAAACCAAATTTTGGGCTTTAGTGCGTTATAGATAGTGCAATAATGTCCAAGACGATTGCACTAGTAAAAGTGAAATAAAGCCATTTGACTTAATTGCATTCGCTTATTTCTGAAGAAAACTAAAGCAAAAGACGTATTCTTATAAATTAAATATTTTTATTTATTTTTCTATTGGTATTAAACAATAGAATACTTCTAAAATAGATTTCAAATGTAAGCAATAAATTTTAAAAAGCCCGGCGCGTAAGGGGGAGCATGCTGCCCCTCTGCTTGACCAATATAGGATTTGGGATGGGTACAAGTTTGGGTATATGCAAATTTTTTTTTGGAACGTTTTAAAAAGAAATCTACAAATCCAAAATTGTAACCACCCCAAATCCTATATTGGGAACAGCGGCGGGTTGCCGTGGGGCAGCATGCCCTCCCTTACGCGCCGAGCTTTTTGTACACCGTGAACCTTATTGCAAACAACACTTCACACAAGTACCACAAAAAACCTAAAAGTGAGACATAAGTAACAAATTAATTTTTGGGATTTATGTCCTTTTTCTTAAACGTCTGCCTGCCGGTGTTTTCTATACGATTTTTTTCCAATGAATAACCTTATGATCTTCAACTAACGCTTTTGTTTATTACTCAACTCAATTAAAAACGGTAATTTTTTTACTTTCAACTTAAGCCAAGCCTATTCTTTATATTTTGTCTTAAGATTGCAATAAAGTGCAAAATCGTTTTGGGCATTATTACACTATCTATAGTGCAGTTGACTTTATTTCATGGCACCTATTTCCAACATATCGTACTGCATGCGAATAACTCAATTAACTAGAAAACGAAATAACCATTGGGATACGACAATCGTTGAATACATTATCTCTGCATCTCCAAGTCAGATACGCACATTACTTGCTATCATCATTTCGACATGATATCATCATTTGGATCCCATTTGTCAAATTCCTCTTAGTTCCAGAAATCACGATCTTGAGATGAATGAGGAGATATCTATATAATCGGGCTTTACTCTTGATCGACGACATGTATTACCTTATGTGCGGTAGTGTAGTAGTCAGGTTAGGAATGCCAGCGTCAAATCGTGAAATGAATGACGCATTTAATCGATAATTGTAACGGGAACGTGAATATGATCTCCGGGAATAAAATTTAGTAGTTCAAACGAATGTTGACCACAAAAAAAAAGGAAGTTTGTGATATTATGATACATTAGAATGAAGGCTACTGATGATGGAAATTGTGGTTTATATTTCCTGGATGGCCCTGGAAAAACTGGTAAGACATTCCTCATGTCAGTTGGTTTAGCCACTGTTCGTGCGAGCATTAATATTGCGGTTATAGTTGCTTCTTCTGGAATAGCAGCCACATTGTTAGAAGGCTGCTGTATGTATGACCAACCAACATGTAATATTGCAAAAAACTCAGCATCGTCCAAAGTTTTATCAGCATCGAAAATCATCATCTTAGACGAATGCACAATGGCGCTTAAAAGTACATTAGACGCACTTAACCGAACATTGAAAGATCTAGGCAATAACTCGAGTTGTTTTGAGGGAGCAATGATTTTACTGTTTGGCGATTTGAGCCAAACACTGCCAGTAATTCCAAGACCAAGAAATAAACGCTTGCCTCTAATCATCAAATCTGTGGCGCTATGTAAAGAAACTTCAGCTGACAACAAACATGAGAGTTGTATTGCTTAATGATACATCTGCTGAAGATTTCGCTGAGCAATTGCTGACTATCGGTAATGGTCGAATAACTGTCGGTGAATCGAGTGGATTCGTTTCATTTCCTCATCGTTTCTTTAGCTTATTCTCATACACAAATAATGATTGGCTGAATCAGCTAACAATTTAAGCAGCTACATAATTCAGAAAGAGATCATTGAAACAATTCATTCATTCAAATCTATTGACTGTGTAGAATAATGAAGATGAAGCCACCAACTATCCAATTAAATTTTTAAACTCATTGGATGTGCCTGGCTTACCACCGCACAATTTACGTCTAAAGGTTGGTTCCGTAGTAATCATGCTTGAAAACATAAGCCAACCAAAACTGTGCAACGGTACGGGTTTGGTGTTAAGTAAATTGGTAAACACTGCGAATTACGTGACGATATTCAAAGGAAAGTTTGAAGGTAAGGAAGTTCTCATTCCGAGGATCCCGATGATCCCAACCAATATGCCGTTTGAAATTAAAAAACTTTAATTTCCGATCCGTTTTGCATTCGCCATATGTACATTAACAAATCACAATGCCAATCCTTGAACATTTTTGGTTTAAATCTGGAATATCCATGTTTTTCTCATGGTCAATTATATGTGGCATGTTCACGGGTCGGAAGAACCGTGCACCGTGTTCTACCACCTGATAATAAAACAAATAATGTCGTGTGTCACAAGGCACTTAACTGAAGAGTGCAACATATGCACCAAAATACATAAGCAATAAAAAATCATTAAAATACATAAATTTTTTATTGTATTCCATAATAAGAAATTAACTAATAAAATCCAAAATCTGCTAATTTATTGCCTCTAAGGCGGAACAGGGTGCGCCGGGTCAGCTTGTATTGTAATTGTAATTGTAATTTTGTTTGAATGTTAATTTGGTGTATATGACATAAAAACTGACAACTTACCATTTCGAGCGCCATAAAAATAATTGGATCTGCTTCCGTTATTTTTGGTCAGGTTATATACTATTTAATTTAATATATAAGTTATATATTAAATGTTAAATATACAAGACTTCATAAAATAAATTTATCGTGATTTTAAAATAGGATTTCCAAATTTATATTTTCTTTTGTTCACGTTTTGCCATTGCCATGGATTATATTACCAAATTTACTTTTTTTCCAGATATGTTCATAATCATATTGAAAAAAGGGATGTTCAATTTTGATTAACCTAAATTGCAACCTAATTTAATGTAAATTAGGTGGAAATGATATAATTTTGAAATGTGGTTTCATCTGGGAAATGATTTGATTTCTAATCCAATAAAAATAAAAACACAATACAAGATTTTAAGGTAAACGAAATAGAAACCGATAGCATCTCTATTTGGCTTATTAACTAAATGTACGTTATTTGTTTTTGACGCATATTATTGATTGAAAACTCGAAAAAAGTACCCGGCATTGCCCGGGCACCCAAGGTAAAAGTTTTTTCACGCCATATCTTTCTAATAAAATGAAAAATCAAGAAAAAATTTGTACGAGAAAGGATTTCTCATTTAGATTGTCGTTTTAACCGTTTTAGGATTAGTTTTCTCATTAAATTTATCAAAGGAGATTTATTATTTCTATATTTTTTTTTTTACAAACGAACTATTCTTCGCTTTCTGGAAGTTGTTTTTATACTTGCAATAATAGGTAAGTACAATATAAGGCAAGTTATTTATTCTTCGAAAAAAAAAGTTTTGAGATAACAATCGAACATGAGATTGCAATGATAGCGAAGGTGAAACAGGCTGCCGTTCAAGTCCGGATTGAAAAAAATTGTGCATTGTGTCCGAAAGTATCGCATTACGGTATTGCTGTAAGCATATTATTTTCGACATTAGACGTGTTCCTTTTCTGTAATGTATGCGGGGCTTACACATGCATAAAATAAGAAAAAAAAATGCGCGTATACGGCCGAGTGTCCCACTGTGTTATTATAAGTCAATTCTCACAACTGGAGGGCATCATAATATGTTTAAATTTTAATCGAATTTAATATAAGCTGCTAAGTTAAGTTAAAATACTCACCCAACATGCATTTAAATACTTGTAAGACACTAAGAATTTTTGAAATTTTATACCACTTTTTTCACGTTTGGTCCATTTCATCCTACTAACAGCTAAGTTTTGCAAAAAATATTTAAGCTATAAATATCAGTATATATAATTAAATGTCAAATCACTTTCAAACTACAGCCTTTCAAAACCAAAAGAATTTTTTTGTGGTTTTTGAGTTTGGTCGCTTAGCAAACACACTGATATAGATGAATTTCACTTAATTAGAGTTAAGTTATCAAAATCTGTTGTGCAGTTCCTTTAAAATGTTTTATTCAAATTCGCCAAGTTCTACTAAGTGATTATTCGAGGGCTTAGTATTCACGTCATGGTAGGTGCACTTCTTAACTTCCTTGAAATTGCTGCTATAAATAGTGGCGATTTATCCTATTTAGGCCTGTCAGAACCTAATTGTTGGAGAACTGCTTACGCGCTCACTTGACATACAACATAGGATATTTTTGTATGTGACGATTAGCAGATACACCTTGACAGTTCTTTCATGATATAGGATCGCCTTTTTGTAGATAAGCATATGGAACTAATTTTCCAGTGCTAGTGCAATGGCCTGGATGGCATTTAAACTTAAAGTAGTTTCGGCTGCCCCATGACGATGTGGAGATGTTAACTGGTACCACCAATTGGAAATGATCAGTGTCTACGTTTTGCTTTCCGATTTATCATTGAAGGCCTCAAATACAACCTTGTCATCGTACTTAGGGCAGTAATAAGTGTTCATCCGTAATAATCTCTTTTTTAAATGCTAGCTGGCACTGCAAATTCTTACTGAGGTCAGCTCTACGTGTGCCAGAGTAGCGCATGTAAAGTCTCTGTGATCTAGGTTGTATGTAACAACATTGTTTCACTTAACTGAATTCAACCGTCTTTCATAATTCCTCAGAGGGACTTGTCGAAGACTTTAGTCTACTTTAAACCATTCCACTCCGACAAAGCCTTAGTGTTGTGATTTTTCTCTTTGGCCAACACTCGCGCTTATAAGCTTTTCAATTCCAGTCCGGATAACCCGGTTGTTACCACATGGAAGCAAAATAAGCAAAAGTGGTGGTAAATGTTACTGCGCTGGCCATCGCAATGTTGATGTCAATCCGAGCTTCTATAGTTCCTACAATATCTTATCATATATAGAATATCCTTATAGAGTCCCCCTATCGAAATCATAATTTAATGAGCTTATCATTATTATACTTTGTTGTTGTAGTTCTACATTTGAAGAAGAAGGAGACTAATTCAAAAACATATGCGAAAAGCAAACAGTATTATCGTCAGTGGATTTCTACGAATGAAATTCTCAGAATTTGGATAATGAAATTAAAGCTAAGAACTTATTCTTCGCTGATAGTATTGCAAGTTCCAGATTTTTATAATATTTTGCAATGCCGGATAACATCACTTTACTTTGGTGATGAGTTTCTCCTTCGACGTTGTTAACTCGCAAACTTTTGTCGAGAAAAATATCAATCCAGTTGAGACATCAATAGGAATGCAAAGAACCAGCACTCCAGCAGGTGTCTCGAAAATTCAGCAGCCGATGGCGACTTCTGCAATGCGGTTCTCATGTTCGTCTTGAATTTCAAATTCTTGACATGCCGCCACAAGGACGACGATTTCAGGCATGTATTATTTTCATCGGCAGCTGTAGATTTCAGGATGACAAGAAGTGTTTGATGAAAATCTGCGGAGAGCAATACATAGCCCCACCAAAACATCTCGAATCACCTCGTTAGTGATTTATTGTTCGGTCAATTGCCGCCAAATCTCATTTATGCACCATCGCCATTCATTCATCCCAACTGATGATTTTGCATTCCCGGATCAATTTCGCTCTCGCCGAATTGTTGGGAATTGTGCACGTTAGTGGCTTGTCAACCGTGAGAAGGTTCATCGCCATCTTCAAAGCGGAATGTGCAGTTCGACCGCCTTCAAACAGTGTGCCAGCAATGCTATAGATTCGATAGGATGCATCAGGCAACGTAATTTGATATTTTGAAAGAATTGTTTCCAGAATCAACTAAATATTAGTGTAGATTGAATAAGTTAGCTGCATCTCTTTGGATATAAAGGTCTCGTGTGCATCAAGCATTGAACTCCTTATTCGCCCGTAAACTGCTTTTAAATTCAAACTTTGGTTTTATATGCACCACTAAAGATTTACTTAAAAAAAAAATCGAGAGTGTTGACATGTAAGAGTAGTCCCTAAGATGCTCCAAAATATAGTTAACTTTCGAGAAGTGTATCTTTTGAGATATAAGGAAATGAAGCTTATGTTGGTAACAGATTTAAAATAGCTTGGATATGTTTACTAAAGCAGGTAAAATAGATTGCGTCCGATTTTGTATACCGATGTTAAGGACTACTCACGCAATGTTGGATTACCAGATATGTATAGTAGATTTGTTATTTTATTTTTAATTAGAGGCTATCCTTAAACTTTACCTTGGACCGAACTTAATATTAGGAGCATGTGATCAACATTTTTATACTTTCCCTTGCTCGTTTTAGAGCTCACCATTGTTATATGGATACATTTTTCCTAGCACTATACTCCATATGCCAAAATACCTCTTAAACATGATGAAAATTTCTAACGACGAACAGTACTATTTCAAAATAATGTAATAGCAAGCTGTGGTGGAACTTCAGTATATATTCACTCCTACTGGTCTTCTTAATCTAAATTTGTTCGCCAAAAACGCCAAGGAGATAATTTCATTTAAATTACTTACTCGTGTCTCTGGGTCTGGAGTCTGGAGTCAAACTACTTAGATACTGGGTCTGCCTTTTAGTAAAGTTATTTTAAGATACCGAACTGGAAAAGGGAATTCTGTTATGGCGAGCCATATAATAAAATATATTTTTTGTTCCCGCAACTCAGGATTTTTTTTATTAAAAGCATGCGAGAAAGATTGTACTTAATGGAGTGATAAGACTGCTCAATTATTCGTAAAGATAGAGGGAAGTGTGAAGTGAGTATGTGGATGGCATCAGTAGGTCACTGGATATCTTAATGTCCTTATTCTTTTGAAAGAATGAAATAATATGTATTCAATAATGATCGTCAACATATTAAGCTATAAGTTTAATATACGAAAAAGTTTTGGCCTAAGCAACAGAGATATGAAGTAAGGGTGTCTGGCTATAGGTTCATAAATAGTTCAACACAAAGATAAATTTATGGACAAAATCCAAGCTTTTGAATTGAAAAAAATTTGTGAATTTGTGGTAAAACACCTCTGTACGAAATAGAAGCGGATAGAGTTTATTTCGTACGGCTTATCATTGCAGTTTAATTGAAGATCCATTTCGACATTTGAATAAAGAATTTAAATTGGCCATTAAGCAGCATAGAATGTTCGGAATTATTATTTTGGTTACATGAACAAATTTGAGGGAACAGATGTTTGTATCTAAAATCCATTTGACATCGCCGATTTCAATTCCCTTTTTTAAGGTTGTGTAAATGTATTTCTTTGGTCAATGTACAATTATGTGAATTCGTAGAAACGCGAATATTACGGTTGAATAGTTTAAGGGGCTATTATGCTATACAAGATTGTTTTTAAAATAAGATAATAACATTTAATATTACGTCCGTGTTCAAGGGTAATGTTCCTATTATATTTCTATCACCTATGATTTGTAGAGCTCTATTTGGAATTAGTAGTATAGATTGGTAGGTTCTGGCGTTCGTAAAGTGGTGCAAACACCACCCTATGGATTGGTAGGTTCTGGCGTTCGTAAAGTGGTGCAAAACACCAACCTTCTTGTGGTTTTGATTTGATTGACAGTTGGATGTTCCAATTGTGGTTAGGGTGTTCCAATTGTGGTTAGGGTGTTCCAATTGTGGTTACGATGTTCGGATTGTGATTATGATGTTCCAATTGTGATTTAGTTGTTTATAGTTTTATTTATATATTATGTTTGATGAATGATATATTTTTAGAATTTATTTTTGACTGATAATGATTACAAACGGTATAGTTCATAAATTGGTTCAAAACACGGTTTTGGTTTGATTGTCAGTTGGATGTTCCAATTGTGGTTTAGTTGTTTATACTTTTATTTTTATATTATGTTTGATGAATGATCTATTTTTAGAATTTATTTTGATTGATGATGGTTACAAACGGTATAAGTTGAATTGATTTTCAATTCAAAGGGACAGTTGATTTTTTTTTCAAAAAAGAAGCGTGTAATAAAAAACAAAAAGAAAAAAATGAAGTGTAATATCTGTAGTAAAATGTTTTCGCGAGATTATACATTGAAGCGTCACATACAAACTATGCATGAGGAGATCTTAAATCATTGCGCGGGTTGTGGCAAGAGATTTACTAGGAAATACAAATTGAAGGAGCATATGTTGAAATGTATAGTTTTGGTTGAGCAGAGGAGAAAAAGTAATGAAAAATTACTTGTGACATCACTAGCTACATCAACATTACGAGTAATATCACCGTCGGAGTCATCATCATCATCATCATCAAAAATGATATGCAAAGTGTGTAATATTGAAATTGATAAGAAACGATGGAAACAACATCAGCGAAGCAGTGTACATAAAATAAAAGAGCAAGTGTTCTGCAGTGATAACGTGTATAAAATATTGACATCATTTAAAGATCGAATTGTGTCATATTCCATCCAAAATGAAAAAGAAGACGATTTGGACGTGAATTCATTTTTTGCAAGGAAGAGAGCAAATATTAAAAATCTTTTGCAAGAAAAAGTCGTAGAGAATGGATCAATTAAATTCAATTTGGAATTATTCGCCGAATTTGTGAAGATTGTTAATGTGGATGATATGAATTTTGATGTAAAGTCAATGATGACACGTATGCGAACTCTTCTTCCATTTGATAATATTGATCAATTAATATCAGAAATGGAGACAAATATAATGGAGAAGCTGGAAGAATTTCAGGAGCGAGACAGTGGATGGACTCTTATTAAGATAAAAGCATTGGAATTGAATATAAATAGATTTCAGTGTTTGAGGGGGTCAAAGCACTTCAAATTACCAGCTTTCATTAATAACAAAAAGGCTGTTATTAATATTCAAAACAATGATATATACTGTTTCAAATGGGCTATAATATCAGCTGTGAATCCAAACGTGTCGAATGCTAATTCCCCATATGCTTATAACATATCAGATATAACTAGTGATTGTATTCCCATTGCTAATATGGTTTTAAATTTTAAAGATCTTGTTTTTCCTTTGGGAATTGATCAGATATACAAATTTGAAGCACAAAATGATATAAGCGTAAATGTTTTTGGATACTCAAATGAAGAAAATAGTATTGAGGGTCCATACTATTTGACTAAAACTGAAAAACCGATTCATATTAACTTATTATTTTGCAAGGCTAACGCAATGTCACATTACGTTTGGATAAAAAGTTTAAGTCGGCTTCTACGCGATAGGATACTTAATGCGAAAGAGAAAAAACTATACTTTTGCAATAGTTGCTTACATCATAATTACAGCGAGGAAAGTTTGCAGAACCATAAGAAAGAATGCGGGGGTGTTGTTACACATATGCCAAAGGAAGGAGAAAACTGTGTAAAGTTTTCAAAAGTTGAAAATTCTATCAATGTGCCTTTCGTGATATATGCAGACTTTGAGAGCATTTTATTACCTGTCAGTACTTGTCTTCCTGATCCAACCATATCATCAACAACAACAACTCAACAGCATGTTCCTTGTGCATTTGCGTACTACATTAATTGCTTCTTTGATAAAAGAAATAATTTAATGAGGACATTTACTGGTATGTTATATTTTTATTTTTTTATTTTTTTATTTTTTAAATATTCTTGTTTTTTATAGGGCCAGATTGTACGAAGGAATTTATTCTTAGTTTATGTGAAGATATTCAACGTCTTTATGCTGATTATTACAAATATGCTGTACCGATGAAAGATCTCACATCGCAACAAGAATGGTGTCAGGAGAACAAAGAATGCTGCATATTATGTGAGAAAAAGTTTGTAGAATTTGAATATAGAGTAAGAGATCACTGTCATATTACAGGTGAATATAGAGGACCTAGTCATAATAGTTGTAATTTAAGATCAGGTCTTCCCAAATTTATTCCAATATTCTTACACAATCTAACAGGCTATGACAGTCATTTGTTTTTCTCTTCATTGAATGCAGTGGAGGGAGAAATAAATGTCATTGCCTTGAATAAAGAAAAATATGTATCAATATCTAAAAAGATACTTGTAGATGAAAAATCACAGACCTACTTTGAAATGAGATTTCTTGATTCATATCGCTTTCTGAACGAAAGTCTTGACTCCCTTTCACAAAATTTAGGTAAAGATGATTTTAAATTAACAACATCATATTTTAATTGTGATAATCAATTCGATTTAATTAAACGAAAGGGTGTGTTTCCCTATGATTATATTAATTCATGGGATCGCTTAGAAATGAAGTCTTTACCGGAAAAATATCATTTTTTTAACAAACTAACTGATGAGGAATGTTCCGATGAGTCATATGAAGTTGCTAATAAAATGTGGTCATATTTCAATTGTAAGAATATGAAGGAATACATGCAAATTTATTTACAAAGTGATGTTGTTTTGCTTGCCGATATCTTTGAAAATTTTCGAAAAATATGTCAAGAAATTTATAAATTAGATCCCTGCTACTATTATACAGCACCAGGTTTATCTTGGGATGCAATGCTCAAAATTACAGACATTGACTTGGAATTATTAACCGAATTAGAAATGTATAAATTTTTCCAAAAGGGTGTTAGAGGTGGTTTAACTCAATGTTGTCATAGATATTCGAAAGCAAACAACAAATTTATGAGTTCATATATGCCAAACTTACCTTCATCATATTTGATGTACCTGGATGTTAATAATCTCTATGGTTGGGCTATGAATCAAACTCTTCCCTATGGTGGTTTTCAGTGGGTGACTGATGTTGAGCAGTTTACCAAAAATTATATAACATCTTACAAAAATAAAGACATTGGTTACGTTTTGGAAGTAGACTTGGATTATCCCAGTTCCTTACATGATGTTCACAATGACTTACCATTCTGCCCAGAAAATATTTGCACTCCGGGAACCAAATCTAAAAAGTTGGTAAGCAGCTTTTATGATAAACGTAAATATGTTATTCATATAGAAAACTTGAAGCAAACCTTAAAACACGGTTTGATATTAAAAAAAGTTCACAGAGTCATTCAATTTAAACAATCAAATTGGCTTCAAAAGTATATTGAATTGAATACTAACCATCGTAAGAAAGCCAGAAATACCTTCGAAAAAAAATTTTTCAAATTAATGAATAATAGTGTCTATGGTAAGACAATGGAAAACGTTGATAAAAGAACTGATGTTAAAATTCTTACATATTGGGAGAATATTGGTAAAAGAAAAGGTGCACGGGATCTAATAGCAAAACCAAATTTTCACAGTGTATCTATTTTTTCTGAAAATATGATTGCTATACAAATGAAAAGGGTAAAAGTTGTCTATGATAAACCTCTTTATTTGGGCTTCGTTGTCTTAGAACTTTCAAAATTACTTATGTATGAGTTTCATTATGAATATATGAAAGTAAAATTTGATAACAGGTTGCTTCTTAATTATATGGATACAGATTCTTTCATATATACTATAAATACAGAAGATTTTTACTCTGATATCTTGACTGATTTAGTCACATATTTTGATACTTCTGACTACAATCCCTTGAATGTGCACAACTTTCCGATTGTTAATGCAAAAAAAATAGGTATGTTTAAAGATGAGAATAGTGGAAAGAAAATGGTACAATTTGTTGGCTTACGTGCAAAAATGTACTCCTTTACAATTGATGATGGTACTTCAATTCAGAAATGTAAAGGGATCAAGAAGTATGTTACAAAAAGACTAACTATAGAAAACTATAAGACCTGTTTATTTGATAAAATCTCTATTTATAAGAATATGACTACTTTTAGGAATAAGCTTCATATAATTTATACACAAAATTTAAATAAGATGACATTGAACTTTGAGGATACAAAAAGATATATATGTAAAAATAATATAAGTACTTTAGCTTGGGGACATTATAAAATTGAATATGAAAATCAATAAATGTATAAAAATTGCCTATTTAGGTCCTATAGGAAGATCCTCGAAAATAAAAATTGTACCAAAAAAATAAATAAAACAAATTTTTCTTTTACATATAATGTAACATAATTAAATGACTTTTTATTTAATAATTTTTTTTTTGAATCAACAAAACTGCGGATTAAAAAACTATTTTCCAAGGCACAGCAACCAGCTTTATAGTCCTCCAAAATGTATGTAGTTGGATTAGTATTTTGAATTGATTTGATTTTAAAAATTTCAATCGTCCAATTTGGTGTGTAACCCTTTTCAAAAACATGTTTATATTTACTAATGCGTACACTGTCTCCCTTATGAAACTTTGGTTTATTAAATATTTTCAAGTTGTTGTAAACAGTTTTTAGTAACATATTTTCATTTGTAGAATTTACACTGATTGGTGACATTTTAATGGTTCTATGTTTTGTATTATTGTACCTTTCAATCAATTGTTTGTAAATATTTATCCATTGATATGACCCATGATAACTAAACTCCTTCCACATTAGACCTTTAAAGGTTCTGTTGAAACGTTCAACTATTGATGCCTTTACAATATTAAATGTTGAATAATGATTTATCCTGTACTGCTTCATTAAAAATTGAAATTGTTTGTTGAAAAATTCTTTTCCATCATCAGTTTGTAAGTTTGCTGGCGACCGACGACTCTCAATAAGTATACTTTTCATCGCTTCACTGACACTAGAAGCAGTTTTAGTTTTAAGAGGTACAACCCAGGCAAATTTCGAAAATGTATCTATGATAGTGAGAAGAAAGCGATGACCTTTATTAAATTTTGAATAGATACCCATTTCTACTAAATCTGCTTGCCAAAGATCATCGATTCCTTTCATTATTACTCGACGACGTTGGAAATTCCTGCGCGCTTGTCTATGAAGCTCATCTACTAATCCTTTTTTTATATTTAAATTCATTGCTTTGGTAAATGGCTTTGCTCAAATTTTTTCAAGATTCTTGGTTCCATCAATTTGTTTAAACATATAATTTTCAAACCCTCTGAACCTATCTTCAATATAATTGTTAAGTGTTTTTATTTCATTGTTTAGGTTTTCGTTCAGCAATTTGTTTGATTTTATTTTGGATTCTAAATCTTTTATAACTTTTTCAATATCTTTAATATTGTTTCTCAAAAGTGTGATTTCTTGTTTTGATTTTAAAGACAACTGACTCAGACTTTCCGAGACAAATTGCTTTGACACTGCATCATTGTCTTCAATAGGGAAAGCTATATTCTTCAATCGTTTAAAATGAAGGTTTATATTTCGATCACGGTCCAAATTAAATCCAATGGTTTTCTTTAGTCTATCCTGTCGTACTATATTATTATTAGAAAAGTGACCAAACTTGTCGACGCTCATTTTGCTAATGATTCTATACATTTATATTTATACAATTATATTGCTTTCTTTAAGTTCTTCAATAATGGAAACAATTTCATTACTGTGACCTGTATGACCTGCCGACTGTGATGAAATTAAAAGTCGTAATCTATCGACGATTTCATTGGGATCATCCCAAAAAATATAGTTAGGTTTTTGTGGATTTACAGTCATGATACCATTTCCTTTATGGAGTGTTTTATCATTGTGTTTATCATTGAATAACTTTTTTATAATACTTCTGTACTTGTATGCTTTTGTTCCTTTAATTTGTTCGTTTTCATCATATTGACGTTTATGTGCACTTGTTATAATAAGAATTTTTTTGTAAATTTGCAAATCGGATTTATTATAGTTTTTAGATGGTGTTTTGTAAAACAAAAGCTCAAAGAGTCCGGGTGTTAAAGACCACATATGATCGTCTATAGAAATTTGATTTGATTTTAGTACGAATTCTTTATTACCAAATTTCCATTTAGCATTTGAATCTCTATGTGGACCATATAATTTATCCAATTTGTTTTTCTGTTCCAATGTTGTCAAATTCAAATTTGTATATACACCACTTTTGTTAGTGTCATCATTTTGTGAATAGAAGGTATCTTCATTACTTAAACCATTTGAATTGATTAAAATCGTATCATCATTATCATCATCTTTTTTATAAGTATGATCAACCGGTGAGTTGCTCTTTTTAAGGGGTGTACTTGTATTACCTTTTAGATGGAATTGTAAAGGTTCAAGGTTGGTTTCTTCATTTTCACCATAATCATAACTAGGCTTTGAATTTTTAACGAGGTCTTTGAGATGTTTAGTGATTGGCTTAAAAGTGTCTTCCAAAAAGTCTGCTGCATCTAATTCTTGTAATTTAATACTATTGAACTTTTTCCGCAATACATTTCTCGTGTTTATAACATCTCTTATTATTTTCTTATTCATTTTTTTCATTGATCAGATCAGCTTTTTAAATATCAGATCAGGTTGTTAATAGATCAGCTTTAAGATATCGGATCAGGTTGTTAACAGATCAGCATGCAATTATCGGATCAGTTAATAGATTTACCTACTCTCATGCTATTGCAACAGCACATTGTATACTGATCAGAAACGGTTTAATATTGAATATTTATTGTTTTTTAGATATCAGATCAGGTTCTTAACAGATCAGATCAGGTTCTTAACAGATCGGCTTGTAGATATCAGATCAGGTTATTTACAGATGAGCTTTATCAGATCAGCTTTATCAGATCAGCTGTTTAAATATCAGATCAGGTTGTTAATAGATCAGCTTGTAATTATCAGATCAGATTAACAGATTGACCTAGTCTCATACTATTGTATACTAATCAGAAATTGATTAATTTTGAATACTTATTGTTGAATGAATATATCAAACCCTTTTCTATAACGACCCGCATCGATAGGATCGTCTTTGTTTATAACAAGAAATCCATATTTATCCTTCCAACACTCGGTGCACATATTTGAAAATTTTTCAAATTTCATATCTGCACCCACATGATCATTGTATATATGCTTCATATTCATTTCATCTTGTTTGAACATGATAATCATATTGGCATTATCTCGTATTAAGTGTTTAGGAATTCGTGTGTATGTTTGACATAAATAAAAACAATCAATGTTTTTATGACGCCCCATACAAAAGTATGATCTAATATTGTTTTGTTTCTCACATGCAACATCATCGAAAATAATAATAGAATTATTTTTTGCTTCATCCGGTGGTAGAACATCTTCATTTGCAGAGAATGTATAAAATCCTATACCTTTTATAGGTTGTATTAATTGTTGTAGATATTGATATTTTGATTGATATAATGATTTTGAATATAAATAAATATTTTTGAACTTTACTCCATTTGGACTTTCTATTAAACCTATCATAACATTTGTTTTTCCACAATTTGATGGTCCCACTATCAAAGCTCTTATTGTGTTTGGTAAAAGTAAACTATGCCTCGGTTTCGATAAACTATTAGTATTTGAAAAATCTCTGTTGCGGACAACAACAAGATCGTTTTGTTGTTTAATGAAACGCATCTTAATAATGAGTGCACACATATACATTAAAACCTAAGTTTTTAATTTAAATGTTTTAGTCTTCAGTACAAGTACTGACAGGTAATAAAATGCTCTCAAAGTCTGCATATATCACGAAAGGCACATTGATAGAATTTTCAACTTTTGAAAACTTTACACAGTTTTCTCCTTCCTTTGGCATATGTGTAACAACACCCCCGCATTCTTTCTTATGGTTCTGCAAACTTTCCTCGCTGTAATTATGATGTAAGCAACTATTGCAAAAGTATAGTTTTTTCTCTTTCGCATTAAGTATCCTATCGCGTAGAAGCCGACTTAAACTTTTTATCCAAACGTAATGTGACATTGCGTTAGCCTTGCAAAATAATAAGTTAATATGAATCGGTTTTTCAGTTTTAGTCAAATAGTATGGACCCTCAATACTATTTTCTTCATTTGAGTATCCAAAAACATTTACGCTTATATCATTTTGTGCTTCAAATTTGTATATCTGATCAATTCCCAAAGGAAAAACAAGATCTTTAAAATTTAAAACCATATTAGCAATGGGAATACAATCACTAGTTATATCTGATATGTTATAAGCATATGGGGAATTAGCATTCGACACGTTTGGATTCACAGCTGATATTATAGCCCATTTGAAACAGTATATATCATTGTTTTGAATATTAATAACAGCCTTTTTGTTATTAATGAAAGCTGGTAATTTGAAGTGCTTTGACCCCCTCAAACACTGAAATCTATTTATATTCAATTCCAATGCTTTTATCTTAATAAGAGTCCATCCACTGTCTCGCTCCTGAAATTCTTCCAGCTTCTCCATTATATTTGTCTCCATTTCTGATATTAATTGATCAATATTATCAAATGGAAGAAGAGTTCGCATACGTGTCATCATTGACTTTACATCAAAATTCATATCATCCACATTAACAATCTTCACAAATTCGGCGAATAATTCCAAATTGAATTTAATTGATCCATTCTCTACGACTTTTTCTTGCAAAAGATTTTTAATATTTGCTCTCTTCCTTGCAAAAAATGAATTCACGTCCAAATCGTCTTCTTTTTCATTTTGGATGGAATATGACACAATTCGATCTTTAAATGATGTCAATATTTTATACACGTTATCACTGCAGAACACTTGCTCTTTTATTTTATGTACACTGCTTCGCTGATGTTGTTTCCATCGTTTCTTATCAATTTCAATATTACACACTTTGCATATCATTTTTGATGATGATGATGATGATGACTCCGACGGTGATATTACTCGTAATGTTGATGTAGCTAGTGATGTCACAAATAATTTTTCATTACTTTTTCTCCTCTGCTCAACCAAAACTATACATTTCAACATATGCTCCTTCAATTTGTATTTCCTAGTAAATCTCTTGCCACAACCCGCGCAATGATTTAAGATCTCCTCATGCATAGTTTGTATGTGATTCATCAAAGATAATATATAAATAAAACTATAAACAACTAAATCACAATTGGAACATCATAATCACAATCCGAACATCGTAACCACAATTGGAACACCCTAACCACAATTGGAACACCCTAACCACAATTGGAACATCCAACTGTCAATCAAATCAAAACCACAAGAAGGTTGGTGTTTTGCACCACTTTACGAACGCCAGAACCTACCAATCCATAGGGTGGTGTTTGCACCACTTTACGAACGCCAGAACCTACCAATCTATACTACTGGAATTCTATCCTAAAGATTCAAATCAGTTTTTGGAGCTCCATCTCAGATAAGATAGTCTTTCTTACGCTTTAGATTAATATACATTTTAAGTAATATAGCTTTTGAGGCATTCAGTTCAAGGCGGTTTTTTATTTCTCATTGGACAATTTGAGATATATTATTATCTTTGACGATGACGTAGTATCTGTTAGTTATATCTGAATAATACATATTATAAACTTTATTATAAAAAACACTTTTCTAATTCAATGAAATATTGAATTTAATATTTTGTAATTAATTATTTTATTCTATTAACTCTTTTGTTTAATAAACATCTAATGTTATTAATTTTTTAAAAGACCGACATTATTTATACTAATATAAATACACTTATCTAACAAAATGTTTAACAACAAAAAAAAATATTTTCAAAATGGAAGATGCAACATCGATTTTCAAAAATTGAACAACAACTATCAAACATGGAAACATAGTATAGAATTATTGCTAATCTAATCAAAGATTGCCTGTAGGAAGTAGTCAATAAGGGCAAACCGCATAAGATTGGTAATATCTAGTTTTATATGAAAAAATGGGAAATCTCGTGCTATAATTAGGGTAGCAGATGCATATTGGAAGATTCTCAGCTGATGCATTTTCGAAAATTGAACATCTACTGTTAGATAATGATTTTTTTTTAAAAATTCAATATTTGGAAAACGGGTTGACGATTTTTTTTTTTAAATTTAGTTTTTAAATTTATATTGTCTAATATGTACTTAAAATTGACATACCTAGGTACATATACCAATATTTTTTTTTTAATTAAAAAAAAATTGTTTATAAAAAATTATATAAATAACGACATAAGAGAAAGTACGTGCAATCCAGTCGTGCATTTTAGTTTTATTCCGAATCACTATACCAATTACAATCACCATAGGCAATTGAGTTTGAGCTCTGAAGCAATAAGATTTAAAACCTGATTAAAAAAGACATCATATTTTTAAATAAACGGTTAAACAATAATCAGAATTTTATACGGCCGACGCGCGGACTTCCAAGGCATTCATTACAATTAGAAATTAAATACAACCAAATTTTGTTATTCAACATCTAGCAGCCAATAATGGATAACACTTTATATTAGAAAATAGTTTATTTTCTGCCCTTGAACATTGTCCATCTACCTACTAATGTATTTAGCCCGTTCACGATGTGGTGGTTGTACATCTATCTTATTAAGAAAATACAATTTTTCTTTCACTACCTAACTTAAACGAGAGTATTGGAAATGGTCAATTCCGGATTTCGTTACTGAATTTAATATACAAACATATAGTTGGATTTTTGTCTACTGGCAATTTAGATTGCGTACAGAAAATGAGTTCAAAAGAGAAAAAAATACTTCCAATCAAGGTGACAGAGATTTCTAATTCATTTTTATTTCATAAAAAAAATGGGAATAATGATTGATAGGCTGTCGTTAGATTCGTCACTTTTGGTATTTCGACTGCTATCTACGCCAGCCCAATGGTTGAGAACATTATGGTAGGTTATGGTAATAATGACAGCAATGATAAATGGACTATACGAGTACTTTTTTTATAAGTTTTATCAATTGACGGCTTGTTCCTATGTTTCTTATAGTGTTGTACATAATTTATGTATGTATATATGTACCTAAAATCTACATTCATATGTACGAATATATGTATAAGGTATTCTGGAGAAATAATTTAATGTATATATTATCAAGGGTATTCTTGTAAGGTGCGTCGTAATATTTTCGACGTCGTAAAACATTAAAGTTTTCGTTAAATTTCATAATCGACCAATTAAAAGCTTGCATAAATGATGTCGTAAATCATTCAGCTGTTCATTAAACGTCAAGTAGCGTATATCATTTAATATAATTATGATTATTTTTTCGTTTGTTAAAAGATGCCCAAAATAAACAACAAAAAGAAATTTACAGAATTGTATACACAAATTACTTTCATTGATATATTTTTAAGTTACCAACGTACATATTTGGCAAATATGATGGGATGGTATATGATAAGCCGTTAAGAGGTAAGACTAATAGAGTAGAGTGGAATTATTGTACATTTATATATAAATAAAATTCACGACTGGATCGTACGAACTTGCTCTTGGAGCTAACAACTTTAATGTAGCTGAACATTGACGCTGTTTAGTAGTGTAGTTATCCTCTGCAGGTTTATCGGCGATGTAAGTAAGATTACCTTGATTCTTAGTATAATGAATTGTCAAATGGATGATTCATAGTTATCCACAAATGTATATTTAAATCTAGTTTATGGATTTTAATTATATAAGCTAGGAGATAAATGTGTACCTATACTTAACTACATGGATGGAACCTAGGGTATGTAAATACATACATACATATAATAATGAAAATGAATGATGTAGGTTTGGTAGGTAATTTAGGTGCAATATGCATACAAAGATTCATGTGATTTAAAGACACATATGTATATATAAATGTACGACGGCCTAAATTGTATGTAGTATTCAGTGACGTAAGCAACATTTATAAAAAAAGGAATAATAATAAGGTAGAACTAAATGGATAATATACATATTAAAATGTTTTTATATTGCTTCGTTAATATAGTTTGAGGAAAAACCAAGACGCCATTTGAAATCGTGGATAAATAAGAATATTTCAAAAAAAAAATCAAAAATCGCTCCATTTTTTTGATTAATTTTATATGTATAAAATTTTGAAAACATTTATAAAAAATTGAAACGCCATTTTAGAGACATTATTAATATGGATATAAAATTTAAATTTCAAAAAAACTCAGTGACTGCTTTATGAAATATCGATTTTTCAAAAAAAAAATATGTATTTATTTTTTAAAAATCGATAAACTTTGTTTTTGAAAATTTGAGCATGCAGTTTTATTAACACTGTTAATAAGTACGCAAAATAAAATGTTTTTTGCCTAAAAGTTAGGTTAGGTTAGGTTAGTGGGCTGACAGTTGATGTTGTTACCGTCACACTTAGATCAATGTAGATCCATTGTGATACCCAATTTGAAGAAAACCCATGCTGAAAAAAACATGAAATAACAAATCTCTTTCTGGCAAGCAGTAGCTTGAAATTTCGGAAGGGTGCTAAAAAGGAAGAAGTGCCTTTGTAAGTATCGATTAGCCCATAGGTCTGAGGGGAGACCACAATACCATTGTCATTAGAGGGCGTGATCCTCTCCCCCACCCCCCGGATAGATCATCCGTCCATCAGGCCAGGGGGAGCGGGCGGCTGCCCTCAACTGCTTAGTTGCGTCAGATTGGCTGAATAAGTCGAGACGGTCGACACCTCCACAGGAGTATTTTATCGTTCTTAAGGAAAGGCGGCCACCTTAACTCAATGACTCTCGTGTTAACTGCAGGAGCAGCAAAGACTGGTGAAAGGCTGGCTGCCCAAATTCTGTTCGTTGCCACTCCTACAGAAAACACGTGTGTCTAACAATCGATAGCCGTTATCATTGTCGTCCCTTCCGGCTATGTTTATTCGGAACTTTCAAGCCATTAAGTAGCGTTAATGAATTTTAGTACATTCTTGCTAGGAATGGTAGAGAGTTCCTCTAAATCTTTGAAGAAGTGACTCCCGAGGAGTCTGCTTCACAGATGACAAAGCGCAGGGCAGTGATAAAGGAAGTGAGGAGTGTCTTCATGTATCTCCTCGTCACCACATCCTCTGCATAGATCATCCAGACTAAGTTTCATCCTTTTCTTGGGGTAGCCCAACAGGTTGTGACCAGTGGTAATGCTCACGAAAAGAGACAGGGACTTTTTGTTCAGATTCATGATATCATCAGTTCTCTGCTTATTAAAAATTGGCCATAATTTCCTGGTTGTAACACATGTATTGAGTGAGCTCCATCTCCTGTTTGTTAAAAATAGAACTTTACCTTTGATTTCCTGTTGAAGATTGCAGGGTGGGATCTGGGCTATTGAGTCTGTTTGAACCAAGTCAAGTGTTGAACCAATTCTTGCCAGTTCGTCAGCGCGAAGTAAGGTTGGTAACATTGTCTAATGCATTCCACCAGACTACATTACCGTATAACAATACAGGTCTAACTATGGCTGTTAACATCCATTTGATAATTTTTTGGGTCCCCTGGTTCTACCAAAAATCCTGTTACAGGAGTAGAATGCAAACATGGCCTTGTTAGTTCTTTCTTTAATGGTCAGACTCCAGTTAAGTTTCTTATCTAAGATCACACCCAGATACTTTACGTGGTCAGAGATTTTAAGCTGCGTCCCTTCTATAGAGGGAATTTTAAAAGTAGGTAATTTCCTTTTGTGTGTAAAGATGACAAGTTGGGTTTTTTGCGTTTTAAACGCTAGTCCGCATTTCTTTGCCCAAGTATTCATAAGCGGTGGGGCATTTTCCATAAGTTCACTGATTGTGGAGGGAAATTTATCTGTCGCTAGTAAAGCAACGTCATCCTCGTATGCAATTACCTTGACGCCACTGTTTTTGAGTCTTAACAAAACTGCGTTCATCACGAGTGTCCAGAGAAGCGGAGAGAGAACCCCACCTTGTGGAGTTCCCCTGGAAGCAGATACCTTGATCTGTACTCCACCTAGCTCTGAATTAATTTGTTTGTTTTTTAACATGAACATGATTTATCTGATGATGACGCTATTCACATTAAGATTGGCGAGCGCTTTTCCGCCGCTTCGTTTTGTACATTTTTGAAGGCTCCTCCAATGTCCAGAAACGCAGCAAGGGAATATTCTTTGTCATTGAGCGTTTTTTCAATTGTGCTGACGACATTATGTTTTGCTGTCCCTTCAATTTTACCCTTCGTGTAAGCATGTTGAGCTGGATAAATTACTTCGGGACTCACTGTGCTCCGTATGTGAATATCAATTAGTCTCTCGAAAGTTTTAAGGAGAAAAGACGTGAGACTTATGGGTCTGAAGTTTTTAACGCCCGTGTGACTAGGCTCCCAGCTTTTGGAATAAATACCACGCTTTAGGTACATATCCCCAATTAAGGCTGCTAAGGAATATGTTTTTTAAGTGTGGGCTCACCTGGTCTTCACATTTTTGTAACAACATATTAAATATTCCGTCCAAACCAGGTGATTTATACGGAGAAAAAGAATTGATAGCCCATTTTATCCTTTCCTCTGTAATAGATTCAGTTGCTGTCGTGCTCTTTATGTTAGGCTCCACTTGTGGGTTATTATTCGCCGCACGATTCTGTCCAACGTTCATTGGTTTCTTTAAGAGAACCTACAACAGTTGGTGCCTTAGCAAGTATTTTCCTGAGTCTTGCTGATTCATTGTATTTCCATTTTAAATTTCTTTTGACTGGATTTGCAAATTACCCAGTCACTGTCGGCGCTATTGCCCTTGGCGGCATTGAAGAGTCTCCTCGTCTCTTTCCTTGTGTTTCCAAGTTCCTTCGTTCACCAGGGTGGTTTCTTTTTGCCCTGTCCACACGGATTTAAGGGACAACTTTTTTCGAAGGCTTTACCGAGAATTTCGGTAAAGCTATCAGTAGCCATATCTACAAATTCAGGTTCTAACATCTCATTTGTGCTAAGTCTTCGAATTTCAGTATTTATTTCCCTATTAAGAAATTCCCAATTGGTCCTCCTGAGTTTCCTAAATGGTTTAAGAGGTTTAGGGGCGTCGGCTATCGGAAATTCTATGAGCTTATGATCAGAGAAAGATTCCTCTTTCAATACTTTCCACTGGTCAATGGAGATAGTATCTGAGTTCCTTAGAAAAGTTACATCGAGTAACTCTTTACGATTTTTGGTAACAGAGGTGGGTTCTTTGCTACTATTCGCTACCAGAAAGTTGTCTTCAACAATATACTCAAAAAGTAACTCACCCCTTATATTGATGTCGGTGCTGCCCCATTGTAAATGGTGCACGTTGGCGTCGCAACCCACATCAGCGTCCCATTTATCCAATGCAACACGTTCGAGGAGCTTTTTTGGATAGTATGATGCTCTGATTAGTGGTGGGAGCCCGACACGATCGAGTTTGCCCGTTTCTTGGTCTATACAATATACATGTTTTCTAGCTACAATAAAAGCTCTAATACTACTGTTAATACCTACGTTTGTGGTCTTGTACAGTGTTAGTTCTTTGGGGTGTAGGCCATTTATTCTGCCACCTGCAAACCAGGGTTCTTGAATTAGGGCAATATCAATGCGTCTACACTCCATAAAGTAGACCAAGTTGGAGCTGGCAGATTTACTGTGTTGGAGATTTATTTGAATTAGTTTCATGTTTTTATAAAACCCCCTCCCACTTAATTATCTTTTTCTTGGAAGGTAACAGGCGTAACCTGCAACGATTAATACCGACTCGCACCTTGAAATCAATCCGCCGAAGAAGTGGTATTGATTTGTGATCTAGGATTAAAACCACTTCCGTGCCATCTGGTGTCTTCTCGCCCATCTCAGCTATCTCCCAGTTTTCACTGAGTTGGTCGGTACTGAGTGACCTGAGGTATCGTTCTATTCTGTCCCTCGGGATGAGAGGTGCTAATGCCCATAGACGCTCCTGCAGCGGGGTTCCTAGGGCTTGGAATACGCCTCGAACTTTTAGTTGGTCCAGTCGTCGTCTGGAGCCGTTGTTTGCATCTGTCCAGAGCCAGCCGCTCCTTAGCCGTTAAGGTTTCATGGATTTTGGCAGCTAGATGCCGGACAGTCCTCTCAGCATTACGTTATTGTCGTCGTTGTATCTGCTTGTTCCCGAGGATTCTCTTCACCTTGCGCTGCGCTGCAGTTGTAGCCTTGTAGTGCTTGGATTGATCCACCTCGGCTGTCGTGTCCTTGGTACGTATAGTGCTTCCAGTGCAGTCACCTGGCTGGGAGGAGTAGGACACACCCAGGCTACAAGCATGGGTGGGGCACTGCATGAAGCCTAGGGGTTTACTACTCCCCCCTACCTCACCAATGGTGAGCACCACCCAGGCCCGAAGGTGACGATGGCTCCTTCCTCTAAACCCCTGTCTGGTGTTTCGGGTAACTTGTTGGAGTGTACCTTTGCTGGGTCAGTCTGTTCGTCCAGTTGCCCTGTTAATGAGGAGCTAGGCGCAACTGATTTGCAAGTTAGGCTACGGCCCTTCATGCTCCTCAATTGCTCCATCTCCCCACTCTCTTATCCCGATGGCATCATATCATTTGCTGGAGTGAACGAGGAGATCATCCTTACCTTGGTATGGGTTGTACCAACACGCAGGGGGGCGGTCCCATCAATCAACTGACGCTGATGTTTTCCCCAGGGGGAGCCTCCTCTGAAGTATGAGTTTTTAATTCATACCCCATTGCAAGCTCTCTCTGCAGAAACGCACGTGCGTTGTGCAATGGTTTGTGGTTCCTGTCATCAAGTTCTTCCCAACCCTTTGTACAAAGTCGTTTGATTGTTTTCCTACAGTTGGAGATTTTACTCCGCCTGGAGGTGGTAGACAATCCTGAGAGGTTGGAGCTGGCAACGGAACTGCTGTCAATGACACCGTCACTGTCAACGGTTCTGAAACTGGCCCCATCCTCTACCCCGAGATTGGCAAAAGGGTTGCGAAGCAAGTTGTCTTTTTCGTCCGTCATTGACTTTATGTCCTTTTTCTTTTTGTTATAGTGTATGTTCGTTGTATATGTTCGTTGACACTGGCGACCTAGCTTCTTGCGAATCCAAGCCCTCCCCGGCAGCCGTGACTTCTGCCGACACTTTAGCGTATATCCCAGCTGAATTTTTGCTTGTATATGTTGTATCGTTCATGTTTGGTCATGGGTTAGGGTTTCTTAGTTATTTAAAATCTACAGCTGCACAGCTGCAGATTTGAAGATGCAAATCCACAGCTGAACCCTCCTCACCGCGACAAGTTGAACCCTGTCGCGGAGGTACCTAAAGATGGAATGTACTAATTTAAGAACATACAAATTTGATCTATTTTAGGAATATAATTTTTTTAACTATTCAAGATAATGTCAAAAAACTACCAAATACGAAGTTTCGAAAACACTTATTGAGTCATTTTCGAAATGTTGGCTTTCAAAAAAAAATTTAATTTCCAAAAAAAAATTGAAAAATTTTGGTTTAAAATACTGGGGCTCCAGCCCGTAACTTGATACAATCGAGTTTTGTCGATACAATCAAGAATTGTTTTGGTTCAATCGAATGCCCTCGATTGTATCGTTAGAAAAAACTCGATTGAACCAAAATATGTGCTTACAATTCCCGATTGTATCGACAAAACTCAATTGTATCAAGTTACGTGCCCCAGCCCCTGTAACCGTTTCCAAAAAACCAAAAAAAAAAATGGTTCTAATAAAGGTACCAAAACTAACGACAGTATTACACTATCATATAAATATGGAAAACTCTCCATATAAATATGGCTAACATATTTATATGACAACATTTCTATGAGTTTAATGCTACTCGTACTTGTCATATAAAAAATATTGTGCCATATTTTATATGACAAAATTAGTCATATATTATATGACAATGTCATACCGCCTTAACCATTTTTTTCCAAAAAAAAAAATTATCAAAATTTTTCCTTTCCTTTTATTAATTAACTGATTTTTTTTTCATAAAAATCGTTGGAGCCGTTTTTGGAAAAAAAATTTTTTTTGTTTTGATCATGAAAAAAAAATTAAAAAACTGTGTGTATATGGGCGAAAAACCAATGTAGTATACCAAGCTTGAAGCAAATCCTATTTACTAAATTTAGTAATTTACCTTTCGTTTACAAGCTCTTGCTCTTAAGCTAATAGCGCCTACCATTCTATATTGCAGGTATGTCGAGGATTTTCCTCTGGGATGATTTTAGAGTTATAATTCAATTTTTATCTTATACAAAACAACAAACTCTGAAAATGTCATCCAAATCGCTTAAGTAATCTTCAAGAAATCGAGCCTATAAAACATGCAATAAAATAGTGGGCGTGGTAGTGTGTGGACATAAATAAATTTATTTCTACCTACGATATAGATAATGTTTTGCATTTGGGAAAAAACACGAGTTTGAAATTTTAAAATTCAACATTTCTAAAACCTATGAAGATTTTTTTTTTTAGAAATTATGTTTTTAAGCTTATTTTATTACATAGTTATATAAAATTTCGAATCAAATTTTTGTGTGGAAAAAAATTTAAGAAATTTTGTATGTACAACATTTAGTAAAAAAACGAATATAGCGAACTAATAGCCGTAGTACTAAGAATTTTGTGCATACGATGTGATTCAACATAAGAACAAGTAGGTGCGATCTAGACGTGCATTTTGTTTTTATTTGTAGGTAAGATTGATATGTAAATAAATACATAATACAAAAAGAAATCCAGAGGGGATTAAACTCAGGCAATTCCTAATATTTTCATAACGTATGAAATGACTACTGCTTATATACAGTAGATTAGGATGTGTAGAGTATATGCAAGGATTATCAACTACAAAAATTGGATATATGAGTATATAAGAATATGGGATTAGGATATGCACGTTTGAATATATACATATATATTGGCGAACATAAGAGACTATGGGTTGTTCATGAGAGAGAATAAATTTGATGTCGGTAGTATGGAGTGAGGATGAGTAGGCGCTTTGGGAATATGTAAAATAATTTATGAGTTTGGTGTAAGAACAACGAGAAAATATTTTTTTTACTTTGAAATTTAATTAAATTTAGGAATAAAAAGTTTGAAGGTAAGTATGTATATTTGTTTTAATAGGTTTTTGGTTCTAGACCAGTGAGACAAACAGGGTTGACTATGAGGAATTTTGGGTGCACCAGTTTACTAACTTCAATACTACATGTACACATCATAAGAAAATTCTACCTGCTACTTTTTTGTATTTATATTATTTAGAGACGAATTTTCAATCTCCATATAAAGAGGCTTTTAATTGCCAGAGGAATAAACATACTTGACTGTTAAACAACCGGATAACAACATTGAATTTTTCAATCAAGAAAAAACAATCTATAGAATAATTTAATTTGAACGTCACTTTTATTTCGAGTATCGAACTTTTCATAGAAATTAATATTTGTTTCACGTTTATTTCAAAGCAATAATTTTTTCAAAGTGTTTTTGACATCGAAAATAGATACTTATTTTATTCCTCAGATATCTCCTTATTTCGTTCTAAAATGAGCAGTTAACATTATTCATAGATTAAGTTGTATCTGACTGTTAAAAAACTGATTTTTGCTCTATCTGGAGAATATGTACTAACTAACTACTTAACTGACTATTGAAAAATTTGCCCTTATTAATTTTAAAACAATCATGCTTATAATAATAAAGGGTTATCCATTTCGTGGTTTCAAAAAGATAGGGATGGAATTCGACATATGTCACACTAAGTTGTTAAACCAACGCACAACAATTGTTAAAACCTACTACAAAAATGGTGATTCTGTCCCAGCCACATATCGTGCTTTAAGAGGAGATTATGGTTTACATAATCGTTCAACTACGCAAGCAATTGACAAAATTGTGAAGAAATTTGAAGAGACTGGATTAGTTGCAGGTATTGTAAGGCCTGTGCATCATCGTTTCGCTCGTACCACTGAAAATATCGCTGATGTAAATGAATGTGTTGCCGAAGACCCGAATGTGTCGATTCCTCGTCGTTCTCAGGAATTAGGACTGTCTTACGATACATTATGGCGTATTCTGCATTTGGATCTACACCTACATCCATATAGAGTCCAGCTCACACAACAACTAAGGCCAGTTGACCATTCACAAGGTCGTAGATACGTCGAATGGGTGCTTGAACAACAGGCGGTGGACAGCGATTTTTCGAACAAAATTTTCTTCAGCGACGAAGCACATTTCTCACTCGGTGGGTATGTTAATAAACAAAATTATCGTGTTTCGGGTTCTGAGAATCGTCAAGTAATTGATGAGAGCCATCACTTCCACAAAAAGTCACTGTTTGGGGCGCTCTTTGGTCCGCAGTTGTGATTGGACCTTACTTCTTCGAAAACGACGATGGAATAACTGTCATCGTCAATTCGGAGCGTTATGATCATTTGATAACCGCCATTTTCTTGTCTGCTATTGAAGAATGTGACTTGGAGAATATGTGGATTCAACAAGACGGTGCCACATGCCACACAACTCGAGCGCATATGGCTTTATTGCAAGAGACATTTTCTGGCCGTAATTTCTCGTCATGGCGATATCAACTGGCCACCAAGATCATGCGATTTGAGCTGGACTTTTGTTTGTGGGGCTACGCGAAAGAACGTGTTTATCCCGATAAACATTGAACTCTTGAGCACTTGAAAACCAACATTCGTCAAGTTATGGCTGAGATACCGCCCAATATTTGTCAAAAAGTGGTCGAAAATTACCTCAAAAGAATCGATGCTTGCAAAAATTCGCGTGGTGGTCATTTAAATGATGTAGTGTTTCACACATAATGTCAACGTTCAAACTTTATAATAAAACAGAAATGTCATGAACAAAAATATTTGATATGTATTTTATTTACGTTTACTTTGAAACCGCAAAATGGATAACCCGTTATAAAATAATAGAGTTGATTGTCCTGGTAGATTAAGCTCGTTAAATTATATTAAAATTATAATTTAGTTATGCGTTAATTAAGTTATAAATAAAAAAATAATAATATAAAATTAAACAAAATTTATATAATCCAGAAATAGCAAAGCAATATTTAAATACTTATTTACATAAAAATTCACGACTGGATCGCACGACCCTGCTCTTATATTCGATCACGTCGCGTCGTATGCAAAAGATTTCTATTAAAATTCTAAATATATTTTAAAAGTTTTAAATTTAATTTAAAAAAAGGTCTTAAATTTAATTTTGTATATACAATTTTTTTTATTTTTTTCTAAAAAAAAATCTTTGTATGCCAATTTTAAATATTTAATAATATAAACAAAAACAATATTTCCAAAAAAATCATCCACCCGCTTTCGAAATAATAAACTCAAAAAAAATATATTTTTCGAAAATTTTGGTATGCAGTATTATTTATAATTTGAGGGACCACATATGTTAAAATTTTGATCGACTTCAGTCAATCCGTTTATGAGAAAGTTCAAAACCAAGAAAATGGTTGTATTTAACATACCGTTAATAACAAAATACTTATACATTTTTTTACCAAAATGTAGACTCTACCAAAAGGAGTGCACACACTAATTTGTATCAAAATCGTTAGAACCGCTTTCGAAATAATTAAGATGGTAGGAAAAATTGGATGCCAAGCACAGTTATTTTTGTGGCTAAAAAGTCGATTCATAAATTTATTTTAGCCAGTCACCTGAACTGCTCAAATACCAAGTTTGAAGAAAATCGTTTCAGCCGTTTAGGCTGTAGAACGTTGTACAGACAGACAGAGAGACAGCCAGGCGGAATTGCGGGACCAATTTTTTTGCTGTTCTCTATCATAGTAATGTCAAGTTTGATTACAATGCCTAGTTCGTGTTTTTAACGGTACCTTACATATGTATAACGTTTTTTTTTTAAGTTTTGGCTTTCTCTGTAACGGTACATTGATTTCTGTCAAATTGTATATCTGGGAAAATCTAGGTAGCCAAACTAATTCTGCATATCAACATTTTGAAAAACATCGTTTTTCTAATTAAAATTAATTTTAGAAATTTTTTTTTTGAAAAATCATTATTTTGAAAACTAATTAAGAAAAATATTTTAAATTTTATGATGACATGTATATTAATAAACTTTAAAAAACTGCATAGGTACCAACATTTCAAAAAAAAATTGTCTTCAAAAAACTAAAAATAAAAAACAGGATTGCATCAAAATCCATCCTACAAATTTCGAGACACTTTTTTATAAGATTTTCATTGATCCATAGCATCTAATGGTGTTCTTCGTTTTTCGAGAAACTGACTAAAGTGATGGTTTGGGCAGTTTTAATCAATTTAAAAAACGATTTTACCCAACTATACACCATTCATTTTCATTATATACATAGGTATGTACATATTTACATTCCTAGGTGCCATCTATATAGGTAGGTACAGGTACTAATTACACTCCTAATTTACATAATTAAAATCCATTTAAATATACATTTGAAGGATGTGGTACATATGTAACCATTCCTTGAATCATGCATTCGACAATTCATTATACTAAGAAGCAAGGTAATGTTACCTACTTCGGCCTTAAACGTGCACAGGATATCTAAACTAGACTACCTATATCAACTAAAAGCGCCAGTGTTTAGCTACTAATTTACACTAAAGTTGTTAGCTACAAGAGCAAGTTCGTACGGTCCAGTCGTACATTTTATTCTTACATTTTTAATGAACAGAGTCAAAGTTTATAAAATTCTTATTTCAAATGGTAACTTAGTAAAGAGCATAGGTGAAGTCACTGAATAGAATTTTGAGAAGTGGGCCTTCAAGCGAAACGTAGTCTGAACAAAACCAAGGCTATTTATTCTTAAGCTGTGCGAATTTGAACTTCTGAGGCTTGAACTATAACCGCTACGTAAAAAAACACTTTAGGGACCTTAAAGATGTAGATGTGGCTTATTGGAAAAATTGAAAAACTACAAAAAAGAGGCAAACTGGAGATGAAACTACTGAACTTGCATATGATTCTAACCATGTGCTTCTGGTTTGTTTTTAGTACTTTAATTGTGGCATCCATACCACCTCCCACCCCAAACTGCAGTTTATAATGTGCAGTCCTTAATAAAACATCGTAAGTATTTTAGTAGAGCAATGTGGTTTTAGTAAATATATTTTGGGAATTACTGGCAACATATTTTACTTAAGTTCATTTACATGAGCTTTCAAATTAAGATTTGTATCTATTAAAACCCTCATACACTTAAAGCTTTCAACCCCAGTACAATAAATCATCAAAATAATATTGCTTATCACAAGTATGGGAAGAGAGATGAAGTTTCTGGCATTAAGATGAATGAAAAGCTACATCACAGTTTAACGGACAAAGACCTCCCAAATTACACACCATCAATTTAGTTTTTTTCGCTTATTTGGGTCTATTCGGCGAGATCTTTTATTCTGTTATTCTGCTATTCTGTTATGAATTTTCATACAAAAGTTTAAACTGTCAAAAAATCTTTTATGATTGATATTTTTATAATCTTGGTATTCTGCATGCATAATCTTCTATGAAATCTGTTAAGAAATCTGCCAATGAGCTGTCAAAACTTCGAAATTCTCAACAAATCTTTTATGAACTGCATTTTTGGTATTCAGCATGCCACAATCTGTTATGGAATCTTTTATGAATCATAACAGAATAAAAGACACATTTTGGTTACTTTTATCATAAAAGATTTAAATATATGTAGTAAAAACTTTTATTTCGTGAATGAATTGTTCTTAAAAGGAGACAGATATAACAAAAAATAATTAAAATGCATAATAACAAACTCATATATGTAAATAATTTGAAAACTAAATTATTTCAATACACTAAAGCACAGAGCACATTTGATGGATGAAACATAAGAAATTAGTCGCTTATCTTGCTGATGTGCGTTTTGTACAACTTTTTATAACGGATATATTAATGTCGATTTCGTTTCAACAAAAACATCGACTTGCCGTCGATCCGCCGTCAATTTTTTTCTCAAAATCAAATTCGTTTCAAATTAAAACCAATATTTTTCTGGAAAAACAGATCCGTATTGAATCTCTTTTTGGAGACGGATTCAAAACGGATTTGTGCACAGATTCGTACACACACTACAATATTTGTTTTGAAGTTTCTCAATTGTTGTGTTGTGAATTAATTTTTATTTTGTGGCAGTGTACAGAAAAAGTAAATTAATATATTAAAAAAATAAAAAAAATTGCTAAAAACTTCTTGGAAACAAATATTAAAAAAGTGCAAGTGGGTTTAGGAACTCCCCCGCGTCGGAATCGGGAAATTAAAACGTAATAATGATGTATTAACGAATTGAAGATTTGTTTTTTACACATTCCCAAAAAGAGATTCGGTCCGTAATCGTTCGTTTCAAAGCAAAAAAGTATTGATTTTAGTAGCGAATCCTATTTATTGAAACGAAATCGACATACATTTTCAGGAACTGTTATGGAAAAATTACAGAAAACAAAAATTTATCTTCGCGAAACAAAATACGATCATTCCACAGGTTAATTTATTGTTATTCGTCAGTGCCAACTGCCGAGAATTTTTATTTACTACATCTGATAATTTGATAGCAGATTTTAGGTCTGTTCGTATAAATGTTTCTTTTTCGAAGTTCCATAACAGACTTTTATAAAAGATCGAACTCCTGAATACCAATTATAAAATATCTTTTATGGTGGTGATCTGTTATGCATCATAACAGAAAATTCGTAGCAGAATAACAGATGTGGCAGAATAGGCCTAATTATTAGTTCATATTTTGGAAAACACTGTCATAGAAGTTTTAAGTACTCTTGAGTATGCATGACAGGGTCAAAAATTATTATTATTTACTTAAAAGAATGTAATGTGGTAAGCTAAAGCTGTTATGGAGACTATTAAAATTTTGTTTGAAAATGGAGTTTATGCATATAAGACACAACACTGGTCCCAGAACAGATCATTGTGGTACCCTGATATGTATTGGTGTGTAATAATGGGTGACATGTATAAAACGCCAGTATTTGCAAGAAAGTAAAGTTTAAAGTAAATACTTTAATTTTTAGTAGAAGGTTCACAGTATGTACTTCATTTCGTATGCATAAAGAGAAGTTCCTACTTTTGGCATATAAACGGTGATTTTTTAAGAGCTTGGTTTTTGAAAATTCAAAAAAAAAACACAGAAACTTGTAAAAAGTGAATGAAATTTTTATTTGGATCGATAAATCAATTTCTGCCATTTACTTTTTAAAAATAATTTCACTTAAATGTTGCCCGCGGCTACGCTTCAGGTGGTCCATTCTGAAGGTCCAATTTTGGCTAACTTTTTCACACATTTCGGCCGGAATCTCACCAATGACGCGTTCAATGTTGGCTTCCAAGGCAGCAATCGTGTTTGGCTTGTCCCCATAGACAATAGACTTAACATAGCCCCACAAAAAATAGTCTAACGGGGTCAAATCACATGATCTTGGTGGCCAATTGACTGCGCCAAAACGTGAGATCAACTGCTCACCAAATTCGCCTCTCAATTGATGCATGGTTTCGCGTGCAGTGTGGCATGTGGCACCGTCCTGTTTGAACCACATGTCGACCGAGTTCAATTCTTGCATTTTCGGCAAAAAAAAATCTGTTATCATCGAACGGTACCTTTCTCCATTGACCGTAACCCTGCGGCCTTCATCGTCCTTGAAGAAGTACGGCCCAATGATGCCGCCTGCCCATAAACCGCAACAAACAGTGCATTTTTCGGGATGCATTGGTAGCTGCTGAATTGCCTCTGGCTGCTCTTCACTCCAAATACGGCAATTCTGCTTATTCACGTATCCATTTAGCCAAAAATGAGCAGAAAAAAAAACAGACGTTGCTTGCGAAACACATTTTTCACAGAGCACGAATTTTAATAATAAATTTCAATAATTTGCAAACGTTGTTCAGGCGTAAGTCTATTCAAGATGAAATGGCAAACAATACTGAATCGAAATGTCAAATGATCGTGGAATTTGTCATGTGTAATCTGTCAAAAATATAAACGTCAAAAACCAAGTAGCAAAAAAATCACCCGTTACATACTTTCAGTATATGCTAAATTCATCATAGTAATTACTAGAATACATGCGAAATTGATAGTAATTACTTTTTTTTCATATTTCTTATGAATGAAATTATTGTTTTGGTAGTAAGATTAAGCGGTAGTCTTATTGTTATTTACTATTACCTTAATTCTTGTCTTATAAAAATTTGTGTGCGGCCAGTCAGTTGACCGAGGATCAATGACTAACGTAGGTTTGACAATTATCCAAATGCACTTAGCTTTTGTGCGCATTTTAAAAGTAAGTAACTACTGTTTTATTGAACAAGTCTGAAAACATTCAATTAAAAAAACTGTCAGAAGCTATGAAGTTATTAATTGCAGAATACAAACTCGAAACTGGGATTCCACTTACGGAACAACAAGGAAGGAAAAGGCTGAACAGTTCTTAGACTGCGGTAATGAAGAAAACCGAGCTAAATAAAACTGGAAATAAACCAATCGCTTCAAGAATAGGTAGCTATTTTTAAAAAGCTTCAAAGTGTTGATGAAAATCAATCTATTTTTCAGCTCAACATATGTACGAGTATGTACATACATACATGTGCATACTTATAAATTAAAGTTAGATATGATTTCTGCTATTGCCGTCCGAAATGCAGTAACCATTAGTTCTTCATCATCATCAACAATATTCCCATTTACTCTACTTTCTCTCAATTCGAAATCGTAAGCATTTCTCAGGTGTTTGTCAATATTGTACAGAACGAAACACGCGACAATAATATTTGAAATATTCTATATGTTAAGCGGAGTTCACTTTTTTATTTTATTTTATTTATTTATTTATTAAAAATTGCTTACACATTAAGATAATAAAATCTTATAATTTAGTTACAAGCTTTACAAGACCGTAATATTTTGAAAAATATACAAATATGAAATACAGAAAAACAGAAATAAATTAATTTATATTACAAGTTTGAACAAAAGTATTAAAATATGTTAAATTAAGAAAAATTAAACATCAGTGCGTGTTGAAAATAAATGTTTTACAAAATGATTTTTAGTTACATTTTAAATATTTTATCAAGGATGAAGTCGAAAGTATGTGCTTAGTCTTTTGCGAAAAAGAACCGTGCCTTGCACACTCCTTAATTGCATTAATGAAGAACTGACGCTCGGAAGTAAAATAAGTAAATCGAGGATGGGTAGGCTGTACAGACCTGCTAGATGAGGACATACGTAATCTGTCAAGGAGGTAGCTAGGCTGGTATGTTTGGATAACATTAAAAAGCAATATGAGCGTTCTGTATCGTAGAAAGTTGTCAAAGGAGGAATTGTAGATCCTGCTTGAAAAATGAGAAACATGATCATATCTTTTTAAGTCGTAAACATAGCGCACTGTGTTGTTAAACGCAACGTTGATTTTACGCCTACTTATAGCATCACATTTGGAATATAACTCACAGCCATAAGTAAGGTTTTTCAATTATATAACCCACTCTTTTGAATGCAGTTTGTTACATGCTCTTTCGTTGTTAGTTGCTTGGTTTTTAAAGGGTGTCATTAAACAGGATATAATTCCATATCCTTCGTCTCCTAGTAATACAATATTAGTTAAATTTCTCATTATGGGTTCCAAAAAAACTATTTCTCCAAATTCTGGAATGGTTAACTGAGCCCGGCCATCAACACATGTAAAATATTCCTTAGCATCACATGTTGCTTGTAGCTGAAAAAATTTGGTAGGGACCGGCACCACTTTTTAATTTGATTTCGTATTCAAAGTTTTTAATTGAGTCAAGTTCTTTAAATATATCTGGACATTCTTTTTCCCCTTCCACTGTCGATTTGAAGAGTTCTTTGCACATTCGACATTACCCGAAACTTCTCTTAAACTGAGTTTTAGTTTTTCACTAGTATTTAGGCAAAGTAATGGCATTTTCAGTTAATTCTTGTTGCTTTTTCGTAACGATGCAGACATATTTTCTGTTTCATAGATTCAATATGAGTATAGTCGAAGTCAGAGTCAATGGGAAGCTGTATTTGTAAGCCACCATTCTTTGCTCCTTGCTGTTGTTTATAGTTTGATGAAAATTTCATCAAATGAGATGCTTTGTCTTTTATTAATTTCGCTACAAAATTAACTGTGATGGAAACAGTACTCTAATGTACTTAAATTTATTCTCACCATTTAAATCAAGACGTACAGAAAGAAGTTTTTCGACAGCGGGCATCTGAATCGAGATCAGTTCCTTAATGTACTAAACGGACAAAATAATACCCAAATCTACAACTTCCTGAAACAAGCACTACGTTATCGAAATTTAATTATTATCGAGTATTCATAAAAAATTGCTAAGCTTTACAACTTCCTAAATCAAGCACTACGTTATCGAAATTTAATTATTAACGAGTATTCATAAAAAATTGCTAAGCTTTAGTTATAATTATATATATATTAAAAAGCTTTAACCTTACAGGAAACTTTTTAAGTTATTGTCATTTAATTCAAAATTTTAAAGTAAAGAAAGCTAAGTTAATATTGTATCAATTTTTTTTTCTCCAATAAAATTTTTTTATCCATCTATCTATATCTTCACCAACGCCAACTCGAAATCCAGAGTCCCCAACGTAGCGCAAAAATATCTTCATCTTTTTTGATGAGTTTTTGCCCCTCTTCTTGTTACAGTTTGAATTCCTTAAAATAAATATGTGTTAATATACATTTATTTATATGTACATTTACTGTATGAACAAGCAAAATAAACCAAAATACCTAGTTTTAAGTCTTGGTAACTAACTAAAAACTTTTCATGATAGGTATATATGTATACGTTATAATATTTGTTTATTATTAGAACTATCACAACTTAGGGGGTGTATAGTAATTAGGAAGTGTGTTAAATTTCGAGCTTGTTTCAATAATGTCTATTAATACTTTTAGGGCCAATTTTTCAATAGTCAGTCAGTTAGTACATATTCTCCAGATAGAGCAAAAATCAGTTTTTCAACAGTCAGATACAACTTAATTTAGGAATAAAGTTATCTGCTCATTTAAAACGGAATAAGGAGTTATCTGAGGAATGATATAAACAGCTGTTTTCGATATCAAAAACACTTTGAAAAATTATTGCTTTGAAATAATCGTTAAACAAAAATTTATTTCTATGAAAAGTTCGATACTCTAAATAAAAGTGACGTTCAAATTAAATTATTCTATAGATAGATTTTTCTTGATTGAAAAATTCGATGTTGTTATCCGGTTGTTTAACAGTCAAATAAGTTTATTCCTCTGGCAACTAACTGGATGTTTATCTGGAGATTGAAAAATTGGATCTTAATGATACAATTATTACTTTGCCTTACTAACCTTACCATTAACAATAAAGTGTAATAACGAGCGTCAAAACGCACGATAGTATTTACTAAGAAAATAAAGAGTCAAAAATTATTGTTTAAGACAGAATTTTATTTTCTAAGTTCGAAGCTATTTAACTTAATTCTATCTCACAATTAATTGGTTTCATCCCCGCTCTTTTCTATTCAATTAATTCGAAATCAATACATTATTTTATTTTATTTGTTTAACTATGGCCCACATATGATGGCCCGAATGACAACAAAGAATCGAATTCCCGCTTGCATAGAATGAAAGTTCAGTTCAATCCACTCAAATGTAATTCGATGCCTTTAGCCACTGTTACACATTCAAATGCAGTCATCCAGTCATTAACAAAATTTGTTTGTTACTTAGGAATCACATTGACATCGATGTGGTACTGACCATACACAATCCTACCCGGATGTATGTAGGTCACTATGCCCAAGTGCATTATAATTATATGTATACACAACACCCTCACCCTTAAAACCAATAATTTTCTTATTTTTAAGAGTGAGAAAATTAATTATGATATTATAGCGGGTTTTCCAATAAGAGGTGTTATTTTGAATAGCCCGCTATTTCGGTAGCTGTCACTTTTGAAGCTGTCATTTTTTGACATTTGACAAGTAGAAACTACGCTATTAATAAAAATGGAACGATACACGCTTCAACAATGCATTGAAATTATTAAAATTCACTATAAAAATGGTGAAAATTTGGCAGAGACGGTTCGTAAAACTAAAACATTTTTGGGTCGTCGTGAAGCACCTTGTCGGACCGCAATACAGAAATTGGTGGACAAATTCGAGCTGTTGGGACAAGTTAGTGATGTGAAGAATAAAACCCGTGCACGTCGCTCAAGAACAACTGAGAATATTGCTGTTGTAGCCCAAAGTGTTGAAGAAAACCCAGGTTTGTCCATTCCTCGTCGTTCTTTGGAATTAGGCATTCCACAAACGTCATTATACCGTATTTTGCATAAAGACTTGGGTCTTAAGACTTATAAAGTTCAGTTAACACAAGAACTCAAGCCGACTGATCATCAACAACGTCGTGTCTTTGCTGATTGGGTCCTTGAAATGCATGAAAATGAACCGGAATTTCATCGAAAAATCATCTTGACTGATGAGGCCCATTTCCACCTCGGAGGCTACGTCAACAAGCAAAACTGTCGCATCTGGGGCTCTGAAAACCCAAGAGTTATTGTTGAAAAGCCTCTCCATCCTCAACGCGTGACTGTTTGGTGCGGTTTATGGTCCCGCGGGGTCATTGGACCTTACTTTTTCGAAAATGAGGCAGGAGCAACAGTTACGGTCAATGGATTGCGCTATCGAGAGATGATTAATGATTTTTTATGGCCTGAATTGGATGGTATTGATCTGGACAACGTTTACTTTCAACAAGACGGCGCTACGTGCCACACAAGCAATGAAACCATCGATCTTTTACGGGAAAAGTTTCCGGACCGTGTTATCTCTCGAAGAGGTGATCACAATTGGCCACCGAGATCTTGTGATTTAACACCTTGCGACTTCTTCCTTTGGGGCCACGTGAAAGATAAGGTCTACGCCAACAGCCCAGCGTCGATTCAAGACCTCAAAGATGAAATTCGTGAGGCTATCGAGGACATAGGGCAGCCACTTTGCGATTTGGTTATGGAAAATTTCATGAAAAGGATATGGTCCTGTAAGCGTGGTCTTGGCGGCCATTTGGCTGATGTTGTGTTCCATTATTAACGGCATACCTTCCTCTTTATAATGAAATAAACATCCGATCATTTATCTCCAAAAATGCCATTTTTCTTTGAATATCAAAATAACACCTCTTATTGGAAAACCCTTTACTTTACACATTTCTTGCTCATATTAAATTATTATTGTGTACTTCTTTATTTTCATTTTGAGCAATGATTTTGTATGGGCCTTTAAAATGTTTATCTAACTTTTTTTTTATTTCCAATTCTTAAATAACCATAATCTCATATTTTAAAATTTGATTGATATACATTGGCTTTTACATATTTTATCCTTACTTTGTCCTAAGCTTTCTTTAGCTCTATATGTGTATATTGTAATTTTATTTTAAATTCATTTACATAATTATTAATGTTATAAATACATACTTTTTTATTGTTAGTGATTTCACATGGTAGAGCACATAGATTTCCATATACTAATTCAAATGGTGAATAATTTGTAGTACTGTGTGGTGTAGTATTGTATGTGTAGGTTAGTAAGGTAATAATTCTTCCCAGTCGTCTTTTCGGGCTGTAGTCCTTAAAGCCTAGTACGCTGCTGATGCGAAACGAAAATTTTCGGTGGTCTCCACTAGGTGAGCGAAATGCTAACGAAAACCACAGCGGACAAATATTTGCGGAGAGTTCTGTAAGCTGTCAAAAAAAGTTGACAAGTTGTAAAAAAAAAGGAGTTTTGTCACCAAATAACTTTTAGATGGAATTTTTTTTCACCAAATTACTTTTAGATTTAATTCATATGAAATAATTCTTGTATAGAAGAATGGTTCTGGTTACACATAGAGGACTTAAAATAAACCCCAGAACCGTTTAAATGATCCAAATTATGCAGTTACTTTTGGATTTATCTGCCGATTTTGATAAAATTTCTATCAATTTTAAAAAAATCAATGAAGTTGGGAGGTAAACCACTCTAATATTCGAAAATTACGTGCTTCATTGGGATGGTGTAAACGGTTCTGAGTTCTAATTTATGGTTTCTTACTAATTCCGGATACCATTTTCAAGTCCAAGAATTATTTCAAAAAAATTACATTTAAAAGTAATTTGGTGACAAAACTACTCTTGGTTTTGTTAATGTTTCCCCTGAAAGCATGCAGTTTTGATTCTAAAAAGATATCGCCCGCCTTTATTTGACAACCCGTTCCAAAGATATAGTCTAATATAATATAGCTACTCACTGTTCACTTTGAAATACATAATCTGAAAATACTTTGCAGTGTATCTTTGGAACGGGTTGTCCTATAAAGGCGAGCGATATCTTTTTAGAATCAGCACTTCATACTTTCAAAAGAAGCATTAATATTTTTTGCAAAGAAGTTGTTTTTAAAAAAATAACTCCAGGAATACACATACATCATTCTAAATATGCGTATTTCAAGATTTTTTGAAATAAGCCTTCTATCTAAAAACTTTTGATGCTCATTTTGAGAGTATCAAGAGTAGAGGAACGGGTTGCATTTTCACTTGTTTATCAGTGAGTTTTCTTAGTGGGTTTGTACTTGACAGCTCTGCTATGCTGCGCTTATGCAATTCGTTTCGCAAATGCTCTTTGATCGATTCCCATTTTAAATATAGGTCTTGCTTCCTCAATTAATACCAAAATCGAATGAATAATACTATTCATAAATGCATGGCCTTATATGTCAAATACAATCCACAAGTAACCAGCTTGCAAGCAGCTTGATTTGCTATCAAATCCACGATCAGTGCATCTGCCATACGATTTTTCAATTACATTAAAAAACTTTGTCCAGAAAAACAGAAGGAAGGTAGCGATGGCAATGCGAGGTAAGTGATTTGTCATCATCTTCTTTCTATCACCACAAAAAAGGACTATTGAGATCATCTCCAGAAATTGTAGACTAAATAACAATGTCCAACCCGAGCCGATTTTCACGAAGTAAACATTAAACAGATGGCCTGAACGGGAGAATTAAGTTTTGGCGTATGGTACAAATTCGCCAAACAATGAGATCAGAAACAGGCTTCCCAGATAGAGAGCTATTTTGATGTGGGTATCGTTTAAGACCAAATATTATTGTGGTAACGATGATTTCCTGAATTGTAGTTGGTGCAGCGGTAGGCCGCTTACCTTTGGCTTTCGGCCTGGATACATCTTGTCCCGACCAGGTCGGAAATTCCTATTCGTACTGACAGTAACGGGCGGTCAATTTGATTTTTTCTTTGTGGCAATTGAGTTAATTTATGTTTTGGAATATATAGTTAGAAATGGTGAGTGTTTTTGATATTTATATGGTGTCAAAGGTCGCATGGAATTTAAAATTCGGAGTAACAAATGGATTTTAAAAATCTTGACATTAACAGTTCATTGCAGAACAAACTACTTAATCTTGCGTATAATATTTTTATTTAGTATTCACTTAAAATAAATTAATTTTAAAACAACATAGGTTATTTTTAATCTAAGCACTAGCACTTGGTATGAGAAAAGTCGATAGTTGGTTATAATAAGCACTCCAAATAAAGATCCGCTATATCTTGTTCGCCGATAAGACATGTGAAGGGTGTGCTTCTTTCCAACTTCCCATTTTCATTTTGCAGATTTAGTTTAGTCGATTTTGCAATTGGTTTTGATACAAGAATTAGAATTGAATTTATTTTGAATAATTTAATACAGAAAATGCACAGAAAAACCAGACACTAGAGAAAAACCTTTTGTTTTACAAAAAAAATGAAATGTCAAAATTTCGCAAGCAGTTAATGTGCAGATCAATTAAATTGAGAACGAAAAAAGTAGAGAATTGTACTAAGAAATCATGATTTCGTCATTTCATTTTTGTATGGGATTTTTCGTTTCGTACTAGGCTTAAGGCTGGCTTCCCTCTTTCAAACAACAACAAAACAAGAACATCAGTTTTTGTTGTTTTTTTTTTGCTAAATATGTAGATATTTTTTTTTTTGTTGCTTTTGTTTGTAGGCATGCATATGGTTGGTATTTTTAAAGCAAGTGGTAAGTGAGTATTTCTGTTGCCAATGGAGATGATTTTTCTTGAATACCTGCATATGTATATGAATTTCTTTATTTCTTATGTAAAAAATGTGTAGGTACATTTTGTTCCTTGGTCGGGATTTTCCAATAATTGAAGATTTAATTTCCTAATCAAATTACATAAAGTTTAAATTTTTCAGAACTTACCGCGTTAAATGTAAGAAATATTTTCAATTTATTTTTCTTTTTCCCGACGTTTCGAATACATATAGATATTGCACTTGAAAAGAATGGCTACAGCTACAAACAAAGAACATTGAGACCCAAACCCAGCTCACAGAAACATTCGCTACCTCCAGCATTAGAAAAAAGGGCGTTTTTGCCCTATATCAAAGGCATAACGGATGGAATTGGGCGAACCTTACGAAAATATGATATAAAAACCATCTTTAAACCGCCAACCAAGGTTCGCCAATTTTTAAGATCGCCTAAGGACAAAATTCCAATTCAAAATCCTGGTGTGTACTCTGTTCCCTGCAGTTGTGGGTCTTCTTATATTGGTGAAATGAAACGAGGTTTAAAAACGCGATTAAACGAACATATTAAAGCTATCCAAAAGAACGCTGTCACAAAATCGGCAATATGTGAACATTTGGCCTACAACGACGATCATTTTATCCGTTTTGATCAAGCCAGATCAATCGCAAATGAAAGATTTTATGTACCAAGAATTGAGAGATTCTAGCTTTAAATTATCGCCAACGTGGGATCCTCTCATAAGTAAAACAAAAGTAAAGCCAATCAAAAAACCTGTAGCCGATATCGTAAGCTTTGCATGTGTACAAGAATATATCGACTCAACGCAACAACAACCTAGAACGAGTACACCACCCACAAGCAATCCAAGTGCAACAACATCTACGCACCGGTACTGTTTGAGAGCGAGAGCTAAAAAACAATAACTAAAACAACATCATCAATCGCCAGTCTCATCCCGTGACCACGAAGTTTGAAACTTCTTCGAAACGTCGGGAAAAAGAAATTGAAAATATTTCTTACATTTAACGCGGTAAGCTCCGAAAAATTTAAACTTTATGTAATATGAATATCATCCGCGAAAATAATAACCTAAAATTTCATATTCCTAATCAAATTTTGTTTTGAGAAATTTTTTGCGTGTGGCTGGTAAAAATAATATAATCAAAATAAGTATAGGTAGTGAAGGCTCACTAGTATTTTCTTCGGAATTTGGGAAACTTTTCTCCGAAATTGATGATTTTTTTTTAAATGTAGGAAATTAAATTTCGAAAAAAAGTTACAAATCAGGATTGCTCTCAGCTGAAAATTTATAAAATTTCTATATGTACCTACCTACCTACCAAACCCAAAGTAAGAAAATAATTACTTTGTACTCAAAAGGTATATTGTAAAATAATACACTAATGGGAAAAAATCAGTGAATGGTTTTTGAAAAATCGATTTTTCAAATTAACAATTTTGAATGGAAAAATCATTTTTTTGACAATTTGAATAAGTGCATAACATATGCAGTGTTATTTAAAATGTCAGGGAGCATTTGCATACAGAATCTGTTCATCCAATAGTGAGAAATGCCGTTAATAAGTATGCAAAATTAAATATTTGTACTAATTTAAGAACACACACATTTTTTATAAAAAATTCTTGGAGCCGTTTTGGAGAAATACATTTTTTTCTTAACGGTTTTTTAACATTTGCATGGGAGGTATAGTTGTTTTTTACTGTATGAATACCTATAGTTTTTCTTAACTATTGAAGATAATGTAAAAAAAAAAACTACTAAATACGAACTTTCGAAATAATCGATTGAGTCGCTTTCGAAATTTTGATTTGACAAAAGTTGTTTTTTTTATTAAACTTTTTTTTGAAAAATTTTGGTTAATATTTGTGTTAAAACTTTCTAGGACTGTCTGCATAAAAAATTAAAAAAAAAACTAATGAACCATTTTCCAGGAAAATCGCAAACCAAAATGCTACTAGAGGTAGCTACCAAAAATAGGCATTTTTTCAAAAAAAAAATATCAAACTGTACCTTTTCTTTTAATTAATGAACTGAACTTTTTATAAAAAATCGTTGCAGCCGTTTTAGAGAAAAATACGATTTAACTTTTTGGCCTAAAAAATGTATGGCAGGTACCGTTATTTTTGTCTTAAAAACAGAATAGCGGGACCCACTTTTTCGGTGTTCTCTATGACCGTAATGTCATATTTGATTGTTGGATTTTCTTTAACGAATGCATAACTTGCCTTATATAGTACAAACATACATATGTACATCCCTATAATGGCAAGTAAAAATAATAAGATTAAGGTATTTTTTTCAAAACTGTTTACACAAAAACCTTAACTGAAACGAGATATAAAAGAACATGTTCAAGAAACCTATACTTTTTCTATTTTAAATGTTGCCGTTGTTTTTAGTATCTTTTTTCATTTTAAGCAATTTTTTTTTTAGAAAATTGACCCTACTGCCTAAACAGGAAGAGATAGACCCCTCCCCAATATTACAAAATACTTGCTCTTCTACAAGAATCCCTTTTTATTTTTTGGCGCCTGAGTTTTCTTCCTCTCCCCAAATTGTCGGATAATATTTTAATGGTTGGACAAATCTAAAATATTTATATTGATACGTCATACTCATAAGTCTTACTTCTTAAGATATTAAATATAAAGATAATGAACACGTATTTATTTCATTTCCGAACCCTGGAGATTAGCTCTGATGCTTACAATTGTTTTAATGTATTAAATTACCAAAGTGTATGTTGGTATTATTTTTAAAATATTTTACTTGTCAAAATAACAATGGGCACTTCCTATTCCTATCTAAATGTTTTTCAGGTCTTGTGCGTGTTTTGTGAAACAATTTATGGAGACTTTACTACACTTTAGTCCTCCGATGTAAAACAAAAAGAAACAAATAAATAAATAAAACGCATTCATATTTTTTCTACACACTTTGACTTATCTCTCACTCTAACCCTTCTTCTATGGCACGTTTCACCACAGAGAACAAAAAGTGATCGATTTTCTTCCCCTAACTGAAATGGGTACCTACCAACATTAACATTACCTATGTACATATATCGTAAGATAAAAAAAAACAACACACAATCTATTGTACATATTTAATTTCGCAAAAGAAGCAGAAAAATGTCCTAGAGATAAGCTAACAAAAATATATAGGTTTGTACATTCATACGCATGAATTACACAATATTCAACTAAATAACGATCCCACCATGCAAAGTGACCCCGAACTGACAAGTTGGTATATGCGTTGATAAAAAAATGGGCATACACACATATCTTCTGTCCTTTTTTATATGACTTCTTTTTTTGCCTCTTTCTGAAGAAAGATTTAAAAAAACAACAAAATCAAAAGGAAAACAATACATACGAGTGATGGTACGCAAAAAATTCAAGAAAACTAAATATATGACAGCGAATTTGCGATCCTACACCTATATTTAGCCTTTTTTAAGTAGGGTACACATTATCGAACCTGCGTGACAGTTTTGCTCACGATCGATAATGTGTGCACTTGCATGATGGCATGACACGCATGTAGGACTGCTCACAAAATGTTTTGATATTGCCTGTCAGGCAGCGTTCTTGATCGATTATGTTAATGGAAATCATTCATCGAACAACATTCTACAAGTATTTTGGTTGTTAATTAGTTCATTTTCGAATCTTTATAAGTTTGGAATAAGAAAAATAATATTTTGATGTGTTTATTGAGCTAGATCTTGAACTGAATATGAAAATTTTGTTTGGCGAACGGACAACAAAACTGATAAATGTGTACCCGAAACTTTTCACGCATGCTCGATATCCTACAAGAATGTCACGCAGGTTGGATAATGTATACCCTACTTTATAGTTGCCGAAAGTTTAACCAAGAAACAATTTTTGCTATATATACGATTGACTACGTCACACCCAAATCACGGTTACATGACCTTGCTTATTATATACCTACCTACTAGAAACAAAAATTATTTCTGAGAAGTTTTTTTATATTTTCTGGTATTGAATACACATATACATGATCCAAGATACCAACAACAACAACAAAAAATTACCTCTGAGAGGGTGGGCGGGACAAAATCGCTTGCAAAGAATTCTCTTACTACCCGTGCGCCGCTGACATTTGCAACGGAATCCTTGGGAACTACAAACCTCTTTGTGTGCGCTTGCAAAGAAATTTTTTGTTAAAAAACACAAGAAATACCTCTTTTCTAAAATTAAAATTAGGAAACCCATGGTTCCAATTTATTTTTGGTAAATTGAATCTGATTTACAAAACAACAAACAAAAATTAAATAAATATTTAATAGGCTTTCCGCTTTCAAAAGCGATTGCTAATTTGATTATTTTGAACTAATATTTCAATAATAAAAAAATAAAAATAAAATAAAATAAAATAAATTAATAGGACACAAGTCAATAAAGTAAACTATATATTTAAAAAACAAATAAATAAAAATAAAAACTGGTTGCAATTGCTTTGTAAAATGTTGAGTTTTTTCCCTTACCAAAGTTTTCAATTGAAAAAAAGTTGACAGTTCTTTTGCAACTAGAAAACCCTAAACATAAAATCTATAAATCTTTTTAAATTGTTAAATTATGTTCAAAATTGAAGGACCTACACTTGTTTTCACACGTCTAAAAACGATAATTAACCTCAGATTGAAAAATTTTGCTTGCATGAATAAAAATTTAAAAAAATCAAAGATAACCTCGCTCTTTATTTGTCCATTCTTGTTTAGAAATTAAAAAAAAAGTTGTGTGATATAGCAAAATCACACTCCCAATGAAAGTCAGTCTAGGTTTACCAAAATTTTGTCGGTATTTTTATTTTCATGGCCAACAAATAAAATTTACAAAATGTCATGTTTTAGCTGTATTCATTACCTCAATAATAAATTTTATTTCAATTAATTATCCTTTGAACCGTAGAAGGTAGAAGTTATCTAACAATTTGTTAGCAGCCGACCAATATTTGAATAGACAACCCAACCTTAAGTAGTCGTTAAGAATTCTATGATTTCTTTCTACTGAGCCTAAAGTTTTATGGTGAAAAGAAGTGGACGTATTTTTTTTCTATTTTAAACAATTTACATATATTTACTGATAATTCGTTAGTGAATTCTGGCCTCTTGTCTGTTTTTAATTTATTAAAGCAACCATATTTCAAAATAAATTTTTCTACAATAGGTTTTGTGACTAATGGAAATGTTTCTATGAACTTTGGTAGCTCACATTGGATGTGAGAATATACCTTTATCCATTTGATGGTCCAAGTGGTCCTAATGTATCTATTGTTTTTACTTCAAATGATGTATTTGGTGTTTCTGTCCTCGGGAATCGCTCTTTAGTATACTCGTAACTAGTAATTTTTATTTCATAACGAACCTTATAATTATTTTTATATTTCCTAACCATCTTATTCATAAATTTATTTTTCAATACACTTTTTTGCTTAAGCTTTGCTATACATATTCGTATTACACTATGTCCTTCTAACTTATCATCATGATACTTCTTTATTAAATTCTTCATCTATTTTGTATGCTCTATCCTTTTCGGTGGATTGTAAATATAGTATAATGTCTAGATAATTTTCTTTCTTATTCCTTTGCAGTTCGTAAAATATTTCTTTGAATATTTTTTTAAGATGTCATCATCATTTGCTAGCGCTAACTTTGCTATGCTCACATTCTTTGTATAAGATAACAATTTCTTCAAAATCAATTTTAACTCTGATAGAGAATTATCATTGTATCCAAGATGTATCCTATCTTTAACTGCATATATTGTTTCTCTAGGGGTCCCCACTAAATTCTTCATATTTTCAAATTGCAACTTCGTAATGTTGTTTCTGGTATCTGATATAGATATACATTCCCATATATGGAGGTGATCGGTCTCTTCTGGGAGCATAATTTCCGGATTCTTTTTTCTTTTCACTAATGTTTTCTGTACCCTTTAACTTCATTTATCTGGTTAAGGCATTAACACTTTGCTTTTACCATTTCTAATAATTCTTCTGCACTTAAGTTTATTCTAGACAATGCATCAGGATTTGTATTCATTTTTGCTTGCTTAAAAACAATATCAAAATCGTAATCTATTTAGAGCCGACTTTTCAATCTCCAGATAAACATCCAGTTAGTTGCCAAAGGAATAAACTTACTTATATATTAAACAACCGGATAACAACATTGAATTTTTCAATCACAAAAAACAATCTACAGAATAATTTAACATGAACGTCACTTTTATTTCGAGTATCGAACTTTTCATAGAAATTAATTTTTGTTTAACGTTTATTTCAAAGCAATAATTTTTCACAGTGTTTTTTACATCGAAAATAGCTATTTATTTTATTCCTCAGATAACTCCTTATTCCGTTCTAAAAGGAACATATAACTTTATTCCTAGATTAACTGTTGAAAATCTAGGCCCTAAATCTACTCTAATTCTAGTTAATTTAGATAATGTGTAAATAAACTAACTAAAAGTCTATAGTCGGTATATAAAGTGTTATCCATTTTGCGGGTTCAAAAGTAAACGTAAACAAAACACATACAAAATATTTTTTTTTCATGATATTTCTTTTTCATTATAAAGCTTGATCGTTCACATTATGTGTGAAACACTACATTTTTTAAATGACCACCATGCGAATTGTTGCCAGCATCGATTCTTTTGAGGTAATTTTCCACCACTTTTTGACATATATTGGGCGGTATCTCAGCCATAACTTGACGAATGTTGGTTTTCAAGTGCTCAAGAGTTAAAGGTTTATCTGCATAAGCACGGTATTTCGCGTAGCCCCACAAAAAAATCAAAGGTGTCAAATCACATGATCTTGGTGGCCAGTTGATATCGATACGACGTGAAATTACGCGGCCAGGAAATGCCTCTTGCAATAAAGCCATATTCGCTCGAGTTGTGTGGCACGTGGCACCGTCTTGTTGAAGCCACATACTTTCCAAGTCGTATTCTTTAATAGTAGGCAAAAAAAAAGTCGGGTATATCATATGACCATAACGCTGCGTATTGACGGTGACAGTCGTTCCATCGTCGTTTTCGAAGAAGTAATTTCCAATCACATCTCCGGACCGAAGAGCGCCCCAAACAGTGACTTTTTGTGGATATAATTTCCTCTCTTCAATTACTTGAGGATTCTCAGAACCGCAAATACGACAATTTTATTTATTAACATACCCACCGAGTTAGAAATGTGCTTCGTCGATGAAGAAAATTTTGTTCGAAAAATTACGTATCTACGACGTTGGACCTTATATAGATGTAGGTGTAGATACAAATGAAAAATACACCATAATGTGCCGTAAGACATTCCTAATTCTTGAGAACGACGAGGAATCGACACATTCGGGACTTCGGCAACACTTTCACTTACAGCAGCGATATTTTCAATGGTACGAGCGAAACGATGATGCACAGGCCTTACAATGTCTGTAACCAATCCAGTCCCTTCAAATTTTTTCACAATTTTGCCAATGCGTGCGTAGTTGGACGATTATGTAAACCATAATCTCTTAAAGCACGATATGTGGCTGTGGCAGAATCACCATTTTTGTAGTAGGTTTTAACAATTTTATGCTTTGTGCGACAGTTAAGCGATCCGTTTTCGTAAATGTCAGACTTTTCAACTGAAAAAAAAAAAATGTTTAACAACTTAGTTTGACAGATGTCGAATTCCAGTCCTATACTTTTGAAACTGCAAAATGGATAACCCTTTACTATAAGTGATCTTCCATACAGATATACCATTTATTTTACAATTTTTACCATATTCTATCTTATTAGTACCTAATGCATTATTTTTTATTATTGAAATATCTGCTCCGGTGTCTATTAATACTCTTATTGGTTGATATACCTTTTATTTTTAAATTTATAAAATTAGTCTTTCCATCTAATATAAAATAATAATTTTATCAGCAGTGGTTGATTACTTATTATCAAGGGATAAAATCTGTTGATGAAATTCAATAGGTGTAAGTTCATAGCAAACAAAACTATTTGTTTGAAGACAATCAATAATTATGTCCTCATGAACATTTCATTCACAATCAGATGGTGGACTCGAAGGTTTCGTTCTCATTCTTAAGTTATAGCGTACCAAAGCTTAATTATAAAATGAAATAAAAATCAAAATAGATTATAGATTTAATTCATTCGTTAAAGCAACCAGACTTAATATAGCTCCCATTTTAACCAACAATTAAACTTTGTCACGCTATAACTTAAGAACGAATTGACATACAGAAGTCGTTAATATGTCATTTTGTAGAAAAGTTCGTTGTCTTACATCGGCTTTTAGAGAATTTTCAGAAAAAATAAAGATTTTTGAAGTTATTAAGCAAAATAAAACAAATAGAATTTTTAAGATGGCAGCATTACCCTTCCGGTTCCACACTTAAAAATTTTTTTTTTTTCATAGAATATGTTTTTGCAAACATAAATAAAAACAAACAAAAATCCCCACTCAAAAACATAAATTTATCACATTTTTTCTATCAATTGTACGATAAAAAGTGTCTTAATCTTTTTTGTGTCGAATAACATTAACTACAATGCGTACCTACATCTTTTTTTAAAAGAACCTATAGTTTAATTTGAAAAGAACTGTATTACACCACCCGCCCCACCCCCCTAAACAATTTTGCTCCGCACCAAATTTGGGATACTTTTTTAGGAAATGCTTAGGACATTAAAATGAAGCTCTCCACCAAAATTCTGCTTTGTCAGAATTTTTTCGAAGTGAATGTCTAATTTTCCTGGAATAATTTTGTCAAAAGTGGATGAAAACTTTTAAGTCTATTTTGAGAAGAAATGACTTCTGTTATTTGTTTTGCAAACATAATTATACCTATTCATCAAAATTGATTGGAGGATACAATTCAACAATGAATTATACGTGCTACAAAACAACACCAACCTAGACAAGAAATTATATTAATAAAAATTTTAAGTCATCAGCCTGAAAAATCTTTTTACCAAACCCTAAGGCTAGTAGAGAAAAAAAAAATAAAACAACACATATAAAAAACAAGTTATTATCCGATCAGTTTAACTGCAAAATGTATATTTTTTTGAGGATTTTTCTTAAATCGGATTTAACTATAAGACGAAATTTAATGCAATACATAATTAAATATATATAAGTTTACCACAAAAAATTCTATTATACTAGATACACCAACTAAAACCAATTATTACGCTTCACAAAATATGATAATATTATAATATTAATAACATCAACCGCCAGTGAAAATTACCCTTTTTATTTGACCACTAACTAAACAAGCAAACACGCTTAGCTTAATTGAGAATGTTATATCTTATACGTACATAGTTGTATTATAATATAGGAAGTATATAGAATATCCTTGGTGGAAATTGAGTAATAAAATATTCATTAAAGAGGCAACCCATTTTATCGAATTAAACAAGGTAAGGTACATAACATACATAGTATACGTTGAATCCATTAAACTGAAAAGCAAACTGACCACAAACCTCCAACTAGAAATTGTAGAGCCTCATCACCCGCCGTTAATAGGAGACGCCCACTATTGCTCCTATGGTTTTGAGAGCAAGATGCGACGAATGTAGCGGTTACGCCATTTTAACCATTGATTGATTGTGCTTTGGCATATTGATGGGTTAAGCGACCACAAATGGACTACCTAGCATTGATGTCTGATGTCAGTGACATTTTTTTGCTCGTAAATCAACCCTTAAAATTAATAGAAGTGGGGGAAGGTTTTATTTAATTTTTGAAATGCAGGTGAACAATAAACTTAATTTATTTGCTGCCGAAGGTCATTCCAAGCCGATTATAAAACATAAAAAGTGTTCCAGGGAATTGGCAATTTTACTTGCTTTAAAATTATTATATATACCAAAGTAATGTATTTTGTTGGACCTTTGGCTAATTGCCAAATGTGGATATGAACAATATATCTTAGTAATCACTATGGAATGGACTGGCTCGGTAAACATGACATTTATTTAAGTGAACCTGACGGACGCCATATTTTTGACTTTAATAAAGCTTATGGACGATATGGCTTCTGTAAAATGGATCAGACGATCAACATAATTGTTAAAAAGAGAGCCAAGTTCTTCTATACAAAAACCTCCTTGTAACAAGTCAGCCGTAAAAAGTAGTGAGATCTAAAACTACGCCAATTTCATCATCATACCACAATTACAGGTTGTCCGCCGGGAAGGTATACTACTTTGTTTTGCCGACATTTTTTTAAACAATAGTCTTGACAGTTCATATTTGGCAGTCGTGAAGTAGACACGTGGCTAATTTATTATGGAAAAATATTCGATAAACCAACGTTAAAACATTTTATCAAAATCAATCATCGATTATTGTGACGATGAGAAAGTTACGTGAAATTTTTGGGAAAAACAACGTGCCAAAAAACCGCACTATTTATCGTGTAGTGAATGATTTCGAAAAAAAGGGTTTTTAGGTGATAGGCCCAAGCATGACCGCAACGTACTGCAAGATCGGCTGAAAATATTACTGCTGCTCAGGAGCTTGGTCTTCAAAGAACAACTTTGGCCACAATTTTGCACAAGGATTTGCATTTGTTTCCATTTAAGATTCAGTTGACACAAGAGCTTTTTCCACAAGACCATTTACGCCGCCTTACATATGTCAATAGGATGTTACAGCCAGCCCATGACAACCCCGATTTTCATGAAAAAATCATAATGAGTGACGAGGCACATTTTCATTTGAATGGATATGTAAATAAACAAAATAGTCTGTTCTGTTCTGGGCAATGGAAAACCCTCAAATTATTCATCAGTCACCTTTGCATCCATTAAAAGTTGGGGAGCGATATCGTGATATGATTGAAAACTTTTTAACGCCACAACTGCATGCCTTGGGCTTGATTAACATGTGGTATCAACAAGACGGTGCCACATCGCATACAGACAGCATATTACAATGGAATTAATGCGAGACCTCTTTCCACAACAAGTTATTTCAAGAAATGGTGATGTCGATTTGACTGTTTCGGACTTCTTTTTGTGGGGATATCTGAAAAACAAGGTTTATGCAAACAAACTAAAAACGCTAACGCTAAAAACTAACTCAAACTAAATATTCGTGATGGAATTAATGGAATACCGCGTGAAATGTGTGAGAATCTAATGAGAAATGTGCTCAAAAGTGCTCGCATTTGTGAGACTAACAGAGGCGGACATTTACCTGATATCGTATTCCATACATAGTTGCCGACATTAAATAAAACATTTATCAATATAAGTTCTATTCTCTTTCATTTAATCAACAATTATAAACAAACAGACAAAAATTATAAAACCGAAACTTTCTAACCGATTTTCCGTTTTTTTTTTTTATGTTTATTTTGCTGGTGTGGCCTAAGATAGGATAGTTTTGAATATTTAATACTTAAAAATAACAGTACTTCCCATACATTTTTTTCTACCATCTTGATTATTTCAAAAAACGGCTCTAACGATTTGGATTAAAAAAGTGTGTGCGCTATTTAATGTAGGTAGGTATATTCTACATTTTGGTCAAACATTTTCTTTACATATTTTTAATTAACCTTACCACCCATACAATTTTTTTTTCGATTTTCGACTTTCTCATAAACAGCTAGACAGATTTCGATCAAAATGTTTGTATAGAAGGCCCTTTGAATTATAAATAATACTGACTTTTAAAGAAAAAAAAATATATTTTTTTGAAAACTCATTTTTTCTAAAACGCTTTAATGATTTTTTTTTTAAATTTTGGTTTGAAGTTTTATTATTAAATTTATGTTTATGTTTATTATTAAATTTTTAAAATTGGCACACCAATTTTTTTTTGGAAAAAAATTAAAGAAATTTGGTATATACAAAACTAGCGGACCAGGCGAACTTCGTCTCGCACCAATTCAAAGCCTTCAAATCAACTGCAGAGCTATAATAAAACACAGATAGTTCAAATTTCATAGTGATTTATTTGAATGGAATTAAAATAAGGAGAGAGTGATATGGTAAACAATGTTTTTCGATTTGTTTTCCGGCGCAAAAACAAACAATAAAGACCGTTACCAATCTATCGACGACGTTCTTTTTCTTCGCAGCGAGTATTGCCCGTTCACAAATCCAATCGAGATTTTTATAAATTTTTGGAATGCCGGGGAACACTTTACTTTGGTGATGAGTTACTTCTTCGGCGTTGTTAACTCGCAAAAATTTGTCGAGAATGATATCAATCCATTCACGACATCAACAGAAATTTGGCCATTGTCAAGCGTCACCATTGGTCTTGAGAATTCAGCAGCCGATGCAAATAATGAGTTATCCATTTTGCGGTTTCAAAAGAAATCGTAAATAAAACATATATAAAATATTTTTTTCATGATATTTCTTTTTTATTATAAAGTTTGAACCTTCGCATTATGTGTGAAACACTACATTATTTAAATGACCACCACGCGAATTGTTGCAAGCATCGATTCTTTTGAGGTAATTTTCGACCACTTTTTGGCACATATTGGGCGGTATCTCAGCCATAACTTGACGACTGTTGGTTTTCATTTGCTCAAGAGTTAAAGATTTATCTGCATAAACACGTTCTTTCGCATAGCCCCACCAAAAGAAAGGCCAGCGGTGTCAAATCGCATGATCTCGGTGGCCAGTTGATATGGCCACGACGAGAAATTACGCGGCCAGGAAATGTCTCTTGCAATGAAGACATATTCGCTCGAGTTGTGTGGCATGTGGCACCGTCTTATTGAAACCAAGTCGTATTCTTCAATAGCAGGCAAAAAAAATCGGTTATCATATGACCATAACGCTACGAATTGACGGTGACAGTCGTTCCATCGTCGTTTTCGAAGAAGTAAGGTCCAATCAAACCTCCGGACCAAAGAGCGCCCCAAACAGTGACTTTTTGTTGATGTAATGACCTCTCTTCAATTACTTGAGGATTTTCAAAACACCAAATACGAAAATTTTGTTTATTATCATACCCACCGAGTGAGAAATGTGCCTCGTCGATGAAGAAAATTTTGTTCGAAAAATCGACGTCCACCGCCTGTTGTTCAAGCACCCATTCGAATTGACGCATTCGGGTCTTCGGCAATACTTTCACTTACAGCAGCGATATTTTCAGTGGTACGAGCGGAACGATGATGCACATGCCTTACAATATCTGTAAACAATCCAGTATCTTCAAATTTCTTCACAATTTTGCCAATTGCTTGAGTAGTTGGACGATTATGTGAACCATAATCTCATTTTAAAGCACGATATGTGGCTGTGGCACAATCACCATTTTTGTAGTAGGTTATAACAATTTGTATGCGTTGTGCGATAGTTAAGCGATCCATTTTCGTAAATGTCAGACTTTCAACTGAAAAAAAAAATGGTTTAACAACTTAGTTTAACAGGTGTCGAATTCTTGCCCTATACTTTTGAAACCGCAAAATGGATAACCCTTTATATGTGGTCAATTTCAACTTATTGACATGCCGGCACAAAGACGATGTTTTTAAGCGTCCATTAAGTCCATCGGCAGCAGTAGATTTCAGGACGGCGGGAAGCGTTAACGAAAATCTCCGCTGAGCAATATCATATCCCCACCAAATCATCTCGAATCACCTTGTAAATAATTCATTGTTTGGTCAACTGATTCCAAACTCGTTTATGAGCCATCTTGTATTCATCCGAAATTATGATTTTGCATTCTCGCTTCAACTTCGCTATCGCCTAATTCTTGGTCATTGTCCACGTTATTGACTTACCAACCGTGAAAAAATTCATCGCCAGTTTCAAAGCGGAATGTGCAGTTCGACCGCCTTCAAAGTAGTTTATGTCAAGGAAGTACACCGGTTGAACTAACAAAAGCGAAATCAGGAATTATACGTTTTTGACAACATTTTTTGTATGTTTATTGTTTATGTCTATGTGTATTAGTTCAATAGATTTTACAATTTTAGTAAGCACTTTTAAGTTTTAATAACTCACAAAAACAGCCATTTGTCGAAAAACAATACACACAAGCACATAGCACATAGCTTAAAACCTTCACTTATAGTAGTTTAATAAAAAATAGGCCATCTTTCTAAGTAATGGATTCTGGTCTCAGAATAAAAATAACCAGAAATGTATTTTAGGAGAGAAATTCAGTTTTCATAGAACCGAACAATTATTGGCACATTTATGGGAAATTTGTCTCCAGATTTCGTATAATTAAGCTAAGAAAATTAATGAAACACTGATCAGCAGCGAGGCTCATTATTTTTTTCCAGTAAATTTAAGATGGCTGCCCCAATAAAAATATCCACTCAAACTTGAATGCACAAAAAAAAACAATACAAACGCTGAACTGAAGCTTAAACGGCAGAATAATCTCGGTTAACTTAAAATATCTACAAATTGAACTCAGTTCAATGCTTAAACGAAAATGTGAAACCGAATAAATTGTTGATCTGAAACTTAAACCAAAAGTGGAGTTTAATCTCGCTCTGTAACTGGGGGTAAGACGATCCGACTACACCACACACCAACTAATCTTCGACAAGAACTTCCAAGTAACCATCCCACCAAGATCCGCTTGGGAGGATAAGAGGTTCTTAAAAGATGAATCAGCTCACTTCTTGACGGACGGTTCAAAAACTGAAGAGTGGGGGGCTGTGTGTACTCAGACAGACTAAATATTGGTCTCTCTTTCCGTCTCCCTGACCATTGTAGCGTGTTCCAAGTAGAAATTCTAGCGATTAAAGAGGTTCTATCCTGGCTAAGTGATAACTACATCGGATATCCGTATCTTCTCTGACAGTCAAACAGCACTCAAATCACTTGGCGCTGTTTCCACAAACTCTATAACACCCCGCAACTGTCGATCATCTCTCAGGGAGATGGCAGAACGGTTTAATATTCACCTCATTTTCATTTGGGTGATATTTTGGGAGACTCCAAAGCCGATAAACTCGTTAGAAATGGAACCCATTACCAATTCAACCCAAAATGGAAGATATCAGTATGCCTATCGCTACATGAAAACTTACGTTACAACAAAATGCCATAAGACAAACAAATATAAGATAGTCAAACATCTCTACTTGCCTGGGTACCAAACAGATCAGGCCAGAAATAAACCCCAAACTCTCAAAAGGTCTGCTCTCTTTGAGCAGGAAAAATATTGCCTTAGTAATAGGTGTCTTAACTGGACACTCGCTAATTTGCAGACACACCATTATACTCGGCGCTTTCTTAAACGACTTCTGCAGAAGCTGTATGGATGAAGAGGAAGAGGAGAAGAGGAGACTATCTCTCTTCTCCTATGTTCTTGTCCGGCTCCCTCCCAGGGACGTAGATTACACTTGCGAGAATACTTCTTTGACTACCCCTGTGATCAAAGAAATGCTGAGATTTTCCAGCTACATCGCTTCATAAGAGGCTCCAATTGGTTTAATTAAAGAGCACATATCTCGTCTTGTGCTATTACAAAGGACATATGTATCTGGTCTAAGTGTGTAAGTTGTTATCCTGACAGCCACCTCTAACCTAACCTAACTCAAGTCGTCCTATTACCTCGAATACCTATGATTCCATCAGAATCAACAATACTTTTCAAAAGACTATACAATTATCGATAGGTTTGACTTTCTTGATGACGATAAATAGATCACAAGGGCAGACAATGACAATTTTTGGCTTGGAATTGGAGAATTCGCATTTCTCCCATGGTCAGATGTATGCTGCATGCTCACGTGTTTGAAAACCATCAAATTTATCTGTTTTAATGAAAGACAGATTAACTAGGTAAATTGTTCATCCTTTAGTTGGTAGAATTAATGGAAAGTACTCATTACTACTAATTGCAATCTTTAAAAATCACTTCCTTAACAAAACCAATTCTAATAGCAACGAGCGGCCGGGTCTGCTAGTAATGATATACAAATTTAGCTATCGTTTAAAGTAATAATATGTTTTATCACGATATTCAATAAAGTTCACTATTTAAGGTCATGACATTTGTCATTATTTGGGCATCGATAATAGCTACATTAAGTAAATTTGAAATAAATCACAAATCAATTTTCCAGTGTTATACAATATTATTATACAAGGCCGCAAACTAGAAGATTAACTGTTTCACAATTTAGCCGTAATGTAATTAAACTCCGCAATATTACGAATCAATCTACTTCTGATGAACAGGAACTCGCACGAGAAGTTAATGAAGGCAATTGATAATGGAAATGTTGGCTTAATTTTCTTCGATGTGCTCGGTGTAACTGGGAAGACATTCTTTATATCATTGGCTTTGGCCACTCACTCTTTGTGTGAGACTCGAAATTATTGTAGCAGTTGACTTTTCAGTGATAGGAATAATGCTGCCAAGCCACTCATTCAGCTTTGGATTTGCCTTTAAACGCCCGAAAACCAGGCATTCTACACAAAAAAGATTAAGACCACTTTTAATATTTATTATATTTGTTAGATTTGAAGAAAAATGGTCGAAAAGATTGGGTGGAGTGTAGTATATTTAAGCAAAAAAATTAATTAATTTATGTTTTTAAAAGCAACATTTTTGTTTGGTTTTTTTATGTTTGAAAAAGTATTTTTTATTAAAAAAAAATAAAAATTGTACCGGAAAGGAAATGCTGCCAGCTTATGAAAAACTTATTTGTTTTATTTTGTTTAACATCTCCCGAAAAGTTAATTCTTTTTCAAAATCATTCAAACATGTACAAAACGTAGCGCATTCATTTTAGTATTTTCCAAATTCCTTCAAACACTACCAGTAATTCCAAGATACCGTATAGCCGTTTACCTTACAACTGAACGAAACAAAATACAAAACTATGTTACGGAAAGCGTTTAGTTATGCGAAAATTTCGGCCAATTTTTGATACATATTGGGCGGTATCTGAGCCATAACTTGACGAATGTTGGTTTTCAAGTGCTCAAGAGTTAAAGGTTTATCTACATAAACACGGTCTTTTGCGTAGCCCCACAAAAAAAAAGGCCAGAGGTGTCAAATCGCATGATATTGGTGGCCAGCTGATATCGCCACGACGAGAAATTACGCGGCCAGGAAATGTCTCTTGCAATAAAGCCATATTGACTCGAGTAGTGGGACATGTGGCACCGTCTTGTTGAAACCACATATTCTCCAATTCGTATCCTTCAATAGCCGGCAAAAACAAAGTCGGTTATCATATGACCATAACGCTCCGAATTGACGGTGAAAGTCGTTCCATAATCGTTTTCGAAGAAGTAAGGCCCATTTACACCTTCGGACTAAGGAGCGCTCCAAAAAGTGACTTTTTGTGGATGTTATGGCCTCTTTTCAATTTCTTGAGGATTCTCAGAACCCCAAATACGAAAATTTTGTTTATTAACATACCCACCGAGTAAGAAATGTGCTTCGTCGCTGAAGAAAATTTTGTTCGAAAAATCGCCGTCCACCGCCTGTTGTTCAAGCACCCATTCGACGTATCTACGACTTTGTGAATGATCAGCTCCAACTGGCTTTAGTTGTTGTGTGAGCTGGACTTTATATGGATGTAGGCGTAGATCCAAATGCAAAATACGCCATAATGTGCCGTAAGAAAGTCCAAATTCCTGATAACGACGAGGAATCGACACATTCGGGTCTTCGGCAACACTTTCACTTACAGCAGCGATATTTTCAGTGGTATGAGCGAAACGATGATGCACAGGCCTTACAATACCTGTAACCAATCCAGTCTCTTCAAATTTCTTCACAATTTTGCCAATTGTTTGCGTAGTTGGACGATTATGTAAACCATAATCTCCTTTTAAAGCACGATATTTAGCTGTGGCAGAATCATCATTTTTGTAGTAGGTTTTAACAATTTGTATGCGTTGTGCGATAGTTAAGCAATCCATTTTCGTAAATCTCAGACTTTTCAACTAAAAAAAAAATGGTTTAACAACTTAGTTTGATAGATGTCGAATTCCAGCCCTATACTTTTGAAACCGCAAAATGGATAACCCATTATCACATCCATGAATCATATCTGCCAGAAAGGATATTTCAAGTTAAACATAATGTAGGGAATATTCCGGACTTGGTTTTATTCAGATCTTGTCCGTTTTATATACTCACGGTATAATTCTTGGTATATGTCGTAACAGCTACATTCCTAGATGACCAGCTATTTTTTCAAAATCCGGTTCAATTGAAATAGAAATGGAAAAGCTACAACGAACCTTAAGCAACATTTCGGAATGGACTACTAAATGGTGTGTTGTTCTTAATGAGTCTAAATCAATTTATTTAACAATCTATTAATTTATTACAAATTGCTTACGAAGCAACGTATCTTGGAATAATATTAGACGCTAAGCTTATAGTAAAAACTTACTTTAAAAAGAGATAACCGCAGAAACAAACTTCGCTAAATAAATTATATAATGAAGACATTACAATTTAACTTAAACATATTGGCACATATTTTTAAAGTGCCTCATATTAATTTATATAATACTACTTAAAAATTTGCTAATGTTAAGGCACTTTACTTAAATATTCCTAATTTTTAATACTTTTTAATTAGCACCAGACTAAACATTATTTCTGAATAAACTCCAGCTGAACACGTCCAAAAGAGTCCACAAAACTAAGCGAACAATTCTTTTTGACGTTTGTAAATGTCAAAGTGGCATATGGATTAGTACGATACTAAAAAGATAAAATAGACATTTGGTGATTTTAATTTTAATAAAATATTAAGAAGATTTTACGATATTAGCCTTGATTAAAATTAACAAACCTAGTAGGTATCTTACTAAAAATGATTTAACATATAACTTAATCGACTAAAATTTTGCGCCATTTATTTTATGTAGTTAAAAGAAGAAGAATAAAAACAATACAAACATATGTATTTACATTTTTTAACACTGCGAATTATATTATTCTAGGGGGATATCAGTTGTATTTAGACACCCAGAAAATAATGCCCGTTGTCTGGGTTCTACTCTACTACTCCAGCTCCAATCATTGAAGGTGTAATAGCAGTTTTCGCCCGCTTGCTGAGAACTCTCCCATTGAAATACAATTAATCCAAAGGCAACGAAATAAAACTTGTGCACATAATTTTAAGGAACACGAACGTTAGACGTAGCGCAATAAGTTATATCCGTCGTAAACGAGTATGTGGTAGCTGTAATTCCTCTCACTGGTGAGCTCCCTGCCAAATGCGAATAACTTTGCTTTTGCAGTTGTTTAATGATATTTTATGAATTTCGGAATAACAGTGCTCACCAGGGACTACCCCGATATCATAAACGTTTGCATGGTATAAAAGGAGCCTAACTAGTGTGTATTACATATGCATTATTGCTCTCAGCTCTATATTTAAGGCTTTCAAAAGAGTTCCTTAGAAGTCAAAACCCAGACCGCAAAATGAATTGAATGGCATACACAACTACTAGTTCAAATTCAATAATTGTGTTTATATTGACGACAAATTAAGCTTTGATATAAATGTATGTACTCGTAAGTAAATACGCTATTCCATTCAAAAGACAATCTTAAAAGAGTTCAAATAAATTAAATTGTATCAAATTAAATCTACGAATGAACTATCACCAAACTATATAAATAATCTGAAATTGAATCTAACAATGAGACCTTCCCCAAATAAATATGTATCTATACTTACTTGAATTCCTACTCTGTGCTCAAATAATTATTCAATATTTCAAGTGATACAAAGTTGATTGCCTGTTTGCATACAAGCTGAGGTCAAAAATGAATCCTGTACAAATATAATAATTTCTGCTGCTTTGAAATTGAAATATCCAGGCATATACCAACTTGTTTACCTAAGGAATGTTTTTCAATTTGCTTAGTAAGCCCCATTCATCAGATTTTATACTTTTGGTTTGTCATTTTAATAGGAAACTCTTGAGTTTTTTATGTTCTTAACAAACCACATCAAATAATTTATACCAGGAATTCTTATTAGAGACGAGAAAGAAAAAGCAAAATTCCTTTATGTTATAAAATATATACTTATTGGGCATATATTAAATCCCTGACCAAGTACTTGATAGGACGATGAAAATTAATTAACCCTTAGCAAACCACAACAGAACCCTTGTTCTCCCAAATATATTTAGAATATATTATGTATACCCCAAATCGCAAGCATATTTTGATAAAATTTAATCATCTAAGTCGAAGCAAAGCTTCTAAAAAACACTCATGTGCAATTTTAGCTTACTGAAAATCAATATCCAACACTTTTATTCTTCGTTAAGCTCAGTATACATTTTTCTGACTCAAAGTGAAATATTGATCCTTCTACAAAGCAAATATTTCATTAAATACTCTATTGCCTCCTTCCCGCACTAGGCTAGTTCTCATTATTTAGGTAGGTACTTCAGAGTTCAGACCTTTTTAAAGGAACGTCAGAGTACTTTGCGTGTATTTCAATTTTCAAACAAACTCAGTATATTGGACAGTCTGGTTCCTTAATTAAGCACTAGATATATCTGCAACTCATTCCGCATTTTATAGTAGAGTGTAAATTGTAGGTGTTTGTAGCAGGACCAATTTGCAAACAGAAACCAACATGACTCTGGGATAGGGTATCCACTTTACCTATTGGCCGACACCACCCGCTGTATTAATAGTCGAGGTATGTATTTCGGAACTCGTATAGTTGTTCAAAAGACCTTTGAAGTTACAATTTGGAATTTTAAACACTCACAAGGGAATTCACATAAATCTCTGACCAGACTATTCCTCTCAAAGTAAGCAGTGTCCGTTGGTAGTCCCCGTACACACAAATTCCTGACAGTCTTCGTTGTTTCTAGTTGGGGCATTGTGCCTTGCGGCGCTGGAACTTCTAATTACTCCCGAAAAGGGTAACACTTGCTTAGTTTAGTCGTCATGGCTGGTAATATAAGTAAATTGATGATATCAGTAAGGAATTCGGCTCTTTATTTTCCTTTTATATTTGTGAGCTTATGTGGACTTAATAATTTTATTTTTTGTTTGTTATGACCATATTACAAGTATATTATGTAGCATGTCTTTATAAGAGAAACCGATTACATTTTCACTGTAACGTAGTTTGTAATATTCATCTATATGTATAGGTATTATATGGCAAGATTTTGATCGAACTTGACATTACGATGAAAAAGAAGACTGACAGGTAAGACTTAAAATTCTGTCTTTCTCTCTGGCCTCGAGTCTGCAGCTTAAACATTTGAAAGGATTTTCCTTAAGCTTGGTACATATTTTTTATTTTTCTAGGACAAAAAATAACGGTACCCGCCATACATTTTTTTTAGCCAAAAATGCAAATCTTATTTGGCTCCAAAGATTATAATAAAAATAAAATTCACGTCTGGATCGTACGAACTTGCTCTTGTAGATAACAACTTTAGTGTAGCTAACTATTGAGGTTTAGTTGCCTACATACAAATGTATATTTGAATCTAAGTTAATTTTAATTATGTAAGTTAGGAGAGTAAAATGTATCTAACATATTGATGGAACCTAAGTACGTAAACATGTACAAGTAATAAAGAAAAAGAAGGATGTAGGTGGATAGGTAGCTATATACATACAGCTTCATAATTTAGGTGCAATTCTTGTGATTTTTAAAGACACATATGTTTATACAAATGTATGAGGGCCTTCATTGTATTAAGTATTCAGTGACGTACGCAAAAATTGTAAAATGGGAATAATAATAAGGTAGAAATAAATGGATAACACACATAATTAAATGTTTTTATATTGCTTAGTCGTTATAGTTTGAGGGAAAACAAAATACGGTTTCTTAATAAATTAATTTTTATGTATAAAATTTTGAAAACATTTTTAGAAAAAAAAATTTAAACGCCATTTTGAAGATATTATTAATGTACATATAAGATTCTAATTTCAAGACAATTCTGTGACTGGTTTTTGAAAAATCGATTTAAAAAAAAATTTATTTATTTTTTTAAAAATCGAAAAAGTGTTTTTTTAAATTTTCGAATGCAGTTTTATTAACAATTTTAGGTAGCATTTGTATACATTTTTTTCTTAAAGGGTTTTTAACATTTGTATGTTAGGTACCGTTGTTTTTTATTTTAAAAAATAGTTTATTTTTAACTTTTGTTTTTGAAAAATTTTGGTATACAATGGTGTTTAACTTTCTAGGAGCTTCTGCGTAATAGAGCTGTGTCAATCGTGATTGATTCGATCTTTATGACCCGTTCATTAAAAAGATTGATTGATTGCAATCAAAGTAAGTAAATCGAATCAATCAATTTCAATACCAACCGTTTTACACTATACTACAGTTTCAATCAAACGATTGAACGCAAGGCAATCATATTTCGTTCATTCCACTTATTTACAATCAAAATTGATTGGTTTCACTTTTCACTACATTCTATCGTTCTAAAGAACGAACGAAACTGAATGGAAATGAAATATGTATGTATTAGATATTCTCTTTATTTTCCCATAATGTTTATGGGTTAATGGTTTGCTTACTCGAAACTAAAGAAATACCTTTAAACAAATGTATGTGTATTTTTACCAATTTTGTTCCTATTTTTTTTTTTAAAGCATCAGTTAAATTTCACAAACATTCGGATCAACCACATTACATATGCACATACATATGTATATCTGTTGAATGAAAGTAATAGATTGATTGACTTCACACACATCAAACCATATGATAGTTTCAATTCAAAAATGTTTCCATATGGGTCGCAACTGTAACAAATGATTGATTGAAAAAATGAACGATTGAAAAGACCGAATCTTTGAAATGAACGACATTTGAACGATTGAATCTTTAAAAATGAACGATTGACACAGCTCTACTGCGTAAAAAAGTTCAAAAAAATCAAATCAACCTGTTGACGACAAGATTTTTATTATAAAAAATTAGTAAAAAATATGTTTTCCGTAAGAAATAAAAAATGCAACCACTTTGTTGGAAATTTGAAAAATTGTAATTTTATTGGGTCATAAGACCTAGTGTATAGTCGATTTGTACATTGGATCTATTAATTCGTTGACGTTTGTAATGTGCTGAATAATTGTGGAACATAAGTTTGAATTATGGCTCGTTCTGATGTGTCCTTTATACACGAGTACTTTCGTACATTCTCCGGCCTCGCAATAGAAATGTTCAATATGGAACCCAGTTTCAATCCAATATTGATTGCCCGTGTGGATCTGTATTTTTGCAAAATGGCATCACTTCTGATATTTGGGCACTGCATTATCGTCCATATAAACCCAGAGCTTTTCTTATCGTTCATTTGACATGAAAAGAGACAAAAGTATTAATAAATGCATTCAGAAACAAACAAGTACAACAAACAAAGTCAACAATATTATGATGTACAACCAGAAGACGGAGATTTCGTTAAAAGTGTGCCATCTCGTTTCATTACTTTTATTAATGGATTGTGTTGTACTGTACTTGACATCAAATATCCGTGTCGTCGCCATTATGTGTAAAGTTGTAAATTTTCTCGTGCGTGTGCGGTTCGATTTGTGTGTTTTATTTGTAAAAATAAATTAAATAAATTAATTCGGTCGTACTATCCTTGTTTCAATTGGATTATCAGGTGAGTTATTGTTGCTGTGACGAATGAATGCTGATGAAGTGGGCTGAGTGGGCGCGCGCATATTAAATTCGATTTCGCGGTGTGTGCAAAATTGTGTGTGTGTGATTTGGTAATTTTAATTTTATTTCAAATGATTTGGTTTTCCTTTTAATTTTATTAGATAATTTTAATTAATTAATAATTGGCTTCGGTGCCGTTATTATATAATATTAACTTCCTTATATATTAAGTGAAGTGGCGTATATACTAGTTGGCGTTATATACTAGTAATATATATTACAGTGGGGAAGGTCATTTTCCAGTTGGAAATATTTGACTTATCGGGAAGTTTGTTTACCTTTTATTTGAGTGAGTATCGAGTGATAAACAATAAAAAAAGAAGTAAGAAAAAAAAGAAATATTTGTTATCAAAAGTGCAACAATGAATAATCCATTTCAATGATGTGTACTAATTGTGTAATTGTTGTTTATCAAATAATTTAATGAAACCAGTGCGGTGTGTTAATTAATTTCCTTGGATAAATTTATTGGTTCCGCTTTCGATAAATGATTTTGTGACGTTTGATCGTGGTTGTAAATATATTTTGTTCAAATGATTTGTTTTGATTCGGTGTTTTAAATACTTCGAAATTGTTTTAATTTCATTTTGATTAATCGGGAATTAGTTGTGATGAAATTTGAAGTTGCATTAAAGTTGATTTCCATAAAATTTTGAATTATTTTAATTAATAAATCCTTAATTTGTTTTGGGTTTTGACGTTTGATGTGCTTTGCGGTTGTGAAATTTATTAAATTTTTCTTCAATTAGAATTTGTTGCGATGATGTGGTTGACATTTAATGTGTTTGTTTTTTGGAATTTTCTGACATATTTGTGGATAGTGTTTTGCTGAATTCCAAATATGTTTTGTTTACATTAAATATTTTATTAAATTATAAATTTTTATTTTTGTGAATAATTTTATTTCTGCATGCGTTGTTACAGTGCAAATTTTCATTCTGTGAATTTTAATTATATGCCTTGTAGCAGTATAGTTTTAAATGAAATAATTTTATTGAAGATAATTTGTAATTTCTGCAAGTGGTGTTGCTGCTGAACAGAAAGTTTTTGTTTTTTTTTTTTTGAATAAATGATGAAAATGTTATTTGTGTTTCATTTGAATAAATGATTTAAATGTTATTTTGTGTTTCATTTATCATAAATATAATACATAATTTGATTACGTTATTGTTTAATTGTTATTATATGTTGATTTTACAATAAATTGAAAAATATTTGTTTGAAAAATGATTTGTTTTATTTTGATGATGTGTGATGTTTACTCCTTTGATTGACGATCGAATTTTGAATTGAATTTGGAATTATATTTCGATTATCTAATTACAGGTGCGATGACAATGTTTTTTATAATTGAAATAAATTGATTTTGATTGATTATATTCAGTTTTATTTGTTACTATAGGTATATTTAATTGACGATTTTTGGTAGACTAATTGTTTAATACTTCAACTATTATTTATACGATGGCGGTTTTCTCGAAAGATTCATTGGATGGGAGTAAGCAAATTTTTGCTATCGGGCGTTTCATGTGTCCGGTTTTTGTTTTTACCGTCACAACTCTCACAAGTCCATCCGCTCCAGTATGCGTGCCTTCAATCCTCGCAAGATTCCAGTACGTCGGTGGTACGCGTTCGTCTTTAATGAGTACCAAGTCTCCTATTCTCGGCATCGCTTGGATTTGTGTCCATTTTGGGCGTTGTTGGAGGCGTGATAGGTATTCGGAATTCCACTTTTTCCAAAATCCTTCCGCAAGCGCTTGAACACGCTTCCATCTGTCAATATGCGTAGTGTTTATGTTGATTTCGCCTTGTGGTACTGCGTGTAGCGATTCGCCGACTAGAAAGTGCGCGGGTGTTAACGCGTTCAAATCGTCGATGCTGTCAGAAAGAGGGCATAAGGGTCTCGAATTCAAACAAGCTTCTATCTGAGCTAGAAGCGTCGCGAGCTCCTCAAAGGTCAGCCTCTCGGTTCCTACAACACGTTTCAAGTGGTGCTTGACTGATTTCACGCCTGCTTCCCATAACCCACCGAAGTGTGGAGAAGCAGGTGGAATAAAGTGCCAATTCGTACCGTGATTCGCAAGTTCTTCCGCTATTTCTCTCCAGTTGAGCTTTGCTTCAATCAATAACTTGGCCAATTCGTTGTTGGCCCCCACGAAATTTGTACCGCAGTCGCTATAAATCTGCTTACAGCTTCCTCTTCTGGCAGTAAACCGTCGAAAGGCTGCTAAAAATGCAGTGGTTGTCAGGTCTGATACCACTTCCAAATGTATAGCCTTAGTAACCAAGCAAATAAAAATGGCAAAATACGCCTTCAAGATTTTTGCAGCCCGTGCTTTCCAGGATTTTATCTCAATGGGTCCTGCATAGTCGACGCCGGTATGACTAAATGGTCGAGACATACGCACTCTAGCCGCAGGTAAATTTCCCATTTGTTGTTGCATTTCAGATGCCTTTTGCCGGTAGCAAGAAGGGCATCTATACAATTGGTATTTAACACTCCGTCTTATTTGTCCGATCCAGTACTTTTGTCGTATATACCCGATCATTTGTTGAATGCCGCCATGAAGGGTATTTTTGTGTGCATCTCTTACAACCAAACTCGTGAAATGGTGGTTGCCTTGTAGGAGTATTGGGTGTTGAGCATCATAGGAGAGGAGGGAGTTCTCTAAACGTCCACCTACTCTTAGAATCCCGTCTCTGTCAATGAACGCGTTTAACGAACGTAAAGTTTTGGGCATTTTAGAGTTTCCGAGAATTTGCTCCATTTCAGCTCGAAACATCTCCTTTTGTGCTGCCTTGATTATTATTAAGTGTGCTGCTTCCAATTCTTTCGGGCTAAGTGGACCCGCCAATAGTCCCAGTTTAGGTCGGCATTTGACTGTGAACCGACAACAAGTAGCGACAACTCGAATAACTTTGAGTAGACTGGAAAAGTTGTATATACACTGTAATACAATATCGTTGTCAATTACATGTATGCTGAGTATTTTAATTTTTCGTTTCTCTTCATCAGTTTGCAATTCAATGGGTTGATCTGGGAGATCGAATTCCCATTGACACCGCAGAAATTCCGGTCCGTTCCACCATGCTTCGAGTGACATCATTTCTAATGGATATACACCCCTGGATGCCAGATCGGCTGGGTTATGAAGCGTGCCGACATGTCCCCAGCAATCGATCCCTACTAACCGCTGGATCTCTGACACACGGTTGGACACGAATGTGGTCCATTTTACGGGAGTAGCACGTATCCAGGCTAATGCAATCATCGAATCCGTCCAAGCATACGTTTTGACGTTAGGAAGAGCTAGGACTTCCTTGGTGTACTGCAAGAATTGCGCCAAAACGACTGCACCACATAGCTCTAAACGAGGCAACGTTATAATTCGTTGATTTGGCGCGACTTTTGTTTTTGATAAAAGCAGGTTCACATGAATTTTGCCTTCGCTGTCTAAAACACGAACATAAATTGCTGCACCGTAAGCCTTCATTGAAGCATCGCAAAATCCATGCAACTCGATCGCCTGGTTAGCCTTACTCAGATGGGTCCACCGTGGAATACGAAGTTGCTCGATCTGAGGAAGTTTTCGATGAAAAGCTTCCCAGTCTTTCTTCAAATCGGCTGGAATTGGTTCGTCCCAATCACAACCAGCCTCCCACAATTGTTGCATCATTAATTTTGCCGTGATGACGCATGGTGAAATCCAACCAAGGGGATCGAACAACTTGGCTATTGTTGATAACATCGATCTTTTTGTTGTTGCTTCTGTTGCAGGTTGCAGATTCTGGTAAGAAAAGCAGTCATCGATGGGAAACCATTTGATGCCGAGCGTCTTAACGTGATTATCCGAGTTAAAAGGAACTTCAAAATCCAACTCACGATCCTGAACAGGAATGTCTTCGATGATTTCCTTCATGTTACTCGTCCACTTCCTTAAGTTGAATCCCGCAGACGCCAAGAGTTGTTTTACTTCGTCGCGTTTTCTCTTTGCTTCTTTAATCGAATCTGCTCCACTTATCAGGTCATCCACGTACATGTCCTCACGGACAACCTTCGCCCTCTCCGGAAAATTTTTCTGCTCATCATCAGCTAATTTCTTTAAAATTTTAATAGCAAGGTATGGTGCACTTGCTGTGCCAAAAGTAACTGTATTCATTTTAAATATTTTTACAGGTGATGTCTTCTGCTCTCTCCACATAATCAGCTGATAGTATCGGTCTGGGAAACTAACCAAAATTTGACCATACATCTTTTCGATATCTGCCGTAAAAGTGACTCGGTGAGTCCGCCATTTTAGAACAAGATCTATGATGCTCGACTGCAATTTTGGACCCACCATTAAACAGTCGTTGAGGGATTTCCCATCCGAAGCTTTCGCTGCTGCATCAAATACTACTCTCAGCTTTGTAGTGGAGCTAGCTTCTTTGAAAACCGCATGATGTGGCAAGAAATAATGATATGGAGTATCTAAAACTGCATCGTTAGCATCAATTTCTTCCATGTGATGGAGTTCTTCATACTCCTTTATACACTTTGTGTAATCCGAACAAAGTCTCGGATCTGCGTCAAGCCTTTTTCGAGAAGGAGAAATCGTCGAAAAGCACTTTGTCGACTCGATCCCATCGCTGAAAGACCTTCATCCTTGAACGGCAGCTTCACTTCATAACGCCCGTCAGGTAAGCGTCTTGTGTGCTGTTCAAAATGCTTGTCGCACGCGATATTCTCCTCGGTTTCATGTGTCTGGAACGGCGTTTCATCCATGGTCCAAAACTTCTCCAACTGTGACGTCAAATCCATGGTTTGGACGAAGCTTCGAAATTGCCGGGGAATTTCCGCTGGAACTTTCCCTAACACGATCCACCCTAGCTCTGTCTTTTGCGCAATCGGTCCGATGCCATCGTCTGGGCGTCTTATCTGAGGAAGGAGTATTTGGGCGCAGACTTCACTTCCGAGAAGTAAATCGATCGGTGCAGGCTCGTAGAGATGGGGATCTGCTAACGAGAGACCTTTCAGGTGGTTCCATTTGCCGGGTATCACTCGTTGGGTCGGGAGATGCCCAGTCAGCGACTTGAAAACCAAAGCCTGGACCGCAGTCTCAAACGTTGAGTGGCGGGATGCAAAACGTACTTCAACGGAGTGTTGCGTAGTGCCGCTGCTGACCAACCCTAACCCAGATACCTCGGCAATGGTGCGTCGCTTTTCCAGCTTCAACAGTTGTGCAGCAGCTTCGGTGATGAACGAAGTTTCTGACCCTGTATCGATCAAAGCACGTAGGAGGCGTATCTTCCCATCTGCAGCTCTTGCTTTGACAACTGCTGTCGCTAGAAGCACCTGATGTGCAAAACTGCGATCACCATGCGACGCGTGGTAGTTTAAAATTTGTCCGTTTGACTGGAGCTGTTGTTGTTGTTGTGCCAGTGGCTGGAACTCAGGCGCGTTTGGGTTCACGGACGCCTGAAACGTATTCGTAGCAGGATTACTCGACTGCTGTGATGTACCTGCCACAGGTTGTTGGTGTGCTTGTATGTTGCTCGTCTGTTGGTTGTTCACATGCAAAAGCGAATGGTGTCTTTGCTGGCAAAAATGGCAAGAGCTGAAGCTGAGACATGCTTGAAGAAGGTGGCCGTAAGAGAGGCAATTTTCGCATACTTGGAGCCTGTGAACAGTCTCTTTACGTCCAGCAATGTCCAAGTTCAGGAAACGTTGGCACCTTCTCAAGGAATGTTTGCCCTGATTGCATAATTTGCATGCTAACTGCTCAACATTGCTAGTTTTAGCAGCTGATTTTGATGTCTGCTTAACTACCTGCCTTGCATGTAAAACCTTTGTTTTGGCTGCTTGGACACGTGGCTTTGTGTTGACGGGAGCCTCTTCTCTGGTCCGGAAAGTTGATCCATGTTCCTGCTGACTAACAACCTCGAGAGTACGAAAACGGTTCTCCAAAAACTCGGTAAATTCGCTGAATTTTGGTAAGTCTTTTCTGTTTCCTAATTTTTCTTCCCACAGTTTTTGGCAGGAACTAGGAAGTTTCTGGCAAAGAAACCAAATAAGGACGGTGTCCCAACTTGCTACCGGAACATCCATGTTTTCGAGAGCTAGAAAACATTCTCTTGAGGTGTATAAGAGATCCTTCAACCCTGTTGCAGTCTCACGAGTTTGAGAGGGTTGACCAAAAAGCGTCTGCATTTGGATGTGGACCAGAATGCGCTTGTGATCGTACCGCTCTTTAAGAAGATCCCATGCAGATTCATAGTTCGCTGCTTCCACGCACAAATTTTGCAAAAAACGATGTGCATCGCCCTGCAAACATGATTGCAAAAAATGTAGTTTGTCGATGTCATCCAGGCTTTTGTTGTTGTGTACAAGGGCCTGGAATCTGTCGTGGAACGCGCGCCAGGTGGTATAAGCACCGTCAAACTTCGGCAGATCGATTCGAGGAAGTCGAATACCCGTGTGTGACGTTGGTGCAGCTGTAGAAAGGTGCGGAGCACCCGTGTTTGCCGACGCCGTAAGATGGACTGAAGCCTTTTCAATCACATCAACCAACTCTGCACGGTACTCAAGATATATTTCATTTATTTGCTCGTAAACAACTAAAAGTTCTTCCATTTTCAGGTTCTCTTCCAACAAACCTGCCCCTATAATAGCCTCATGGTATGATTTTGCAGTCTGCAAATCTTCCTCTAATTTGGATAAGCGCCCCGCAGTATAAACTCGCCCCTTACGCTCTTTTGGCACCTTTTTAAAATTGGTGAGGTCCTTAATAACTTTATTTAAAATACCCTTTTGGAGTTCACCATATTTATAGTTTTTATTTTCTGCCATTTTATTAAAAAATTCTATTTTTCTATATTATATAGACTGGATATATTTGACAAGTTTTACAACACGTTTTAATTACTTTAAGTAAATTTAACAATTAAAACCGAAAAAAAAATCACAGATTAAATTGAAATGTACGTAAGTTTTAAGTCATGTGACTGTTTGATCAATCGTAGATTGGATCTTTTTTTTTTTTTAATTTATGAGCACACACTGCACACACTTAATAATAATGTTTATTGTTCAAATTGTTCGAATTGTTTGTAAAAAACTGATTCTTAAAAAGGCTCGAAGGACCAATGTTGACGACAAGATTTTTATTATAAAAAATTAGTAAAAAATATGTTTTCCGTAAGAAATAAAAAATGCAACCACTTTGTTGGAAATTTGAAAAATTGTAATTTTATTGGGTCATAAGACCTAGTGTATAGTCGATTTGTACATTGGATCTATTAATTCGTTGACGTTTGTAATGTGCTGAATAATTGTGGAACATAAGTTTGAATTATGGCTCGTTCTGATGTGTCCTTTTTACACGAGTACTTTCGTACATTATGTCATCCAGGCTTTTGTTGTTGTGTACAAGGACTGGAATCTGTCCGAGAAAATCGAAAAGCAAAAAAATTGTTGTACTAGAGGTACCAAAAATAACAATTTTTTCCAAAAAAAAAATTAAAAGGTACCCTTGCCCTTCATTAAAGAACTGATTTTTTTTTTATAAAAATCGTCGGAGCTGTTTTTTGAGAAAAACAAGATTTTTGTTTTTGGCACAAAAAATGTATGGGAGCTACTGTTATTTGAAAAAAAAAGACAGACAGACAGGCTGGCAGACTGACAAAAGATTGATAAGATAATAAAATCTTATAATTTAAGCGAGAAGCTTTACAAGACCATAATTTAGATTTAGATTAAGATTGATTTTTATTTACATTTCGCGATTTTTTACAAAAATATCATAGGTATAATCAATTAAATGCATGGCTTTGCCGTCTGCCTTATTGACAATGAATTTAAATAATTACTTTATATTTTTAATATTCAATAAGTTACAGTATTCATTTAAAGACATTCATTTATAATTCTGTTTCTATAATTAATTGCCGTTTTACAATATTTGTATAATTTAGATACGTTCATTTCATTAAGAAGATTTAAGGTTTCGTCATCCGTAAAAAAGTCACTACCCAAAAAGTATCTTCTTGTTTCCCTTAATATCGGGCACCTGCCAACAAAATGTAATATATCCTCACGCTCCGCCATATTGCACATATTGCAAAGTATTTGTAGTTCTTCACGATGCGGTATAAAATTCAAATTAAGAAGTTCACCTCTTAGCCGGAACATGCTTGAAATTTGATCGATGGTGTAGTCATCTCGGAAATAGTCACGTTCATTAATGTTATAGCTCAATTTACTGTAGATCATTCGGTGTAATGAATTTGATGCCTCTTCCTTGTATCTGTCTCTATAGATTTCATCTAGACGAATAATCATCGTATACAACGTAGGCTTCCAAGTCCTCCATTCACTAGAATTTATTTCCAGACCTGCATCTTGTGAAAGTTCAATCCAGTTTTTAAACCATCCTGACTTGGAGTGTATAGCATGAAGAGCCGCTTTTTTTGGAAGCCGATTATTTAGCATCTTAAGAACTTTGTTAATGTAGTCGACTTGTAGTTTTAATGTTTTGATAAATAGTGGAGATAAACCCGTTTCCAGAAAAATCATATAATTCGGAGTGCTAGGTGGCAAACGAAATATTCGTTTTATATAATATCTGAGGAGTTTTTCTACTGGTTCATATTTTTTACCACCCCACACTTGCGCTGCATAGAAAAGAATTGATTGTGAAACTGCTTCGAACACTTTATATTTGTTGCTATGTGCAATAGCCTTGTTATTAAAACACTCCCGCCATGTTACATTAAAAGCTGTCTTAGCTTTCGCAAGCTTATCGGTGAGATGCCTTTCCATGTTAAGGTTATTGGTGAAATAGACACCCAAGTATTTGTAATCTTTCACAACTTCAATTTGTTCATCATTCAAACACCAATGTTCGTTAGACCTGGACCTGCCTCCACCTTTTTTAAATATCATAACCTTCGACTTGTTAAGGTTGATCAACAAGCTCCATCGCATACAATATTCGGCCAGTCTATTTATCATTAGCTGGAGGGACTCTGGTGAGCTAGCAAACAGTACAATGTCATCTGCAAAAAGAAGAGCTTTAATGATGACTCCAGTGTACTCCACGCCCCCTGGTAGTGCTTCAGTTAGATCATCGATGAATAGCGCGAACAAACTTGGACTTAGCGCACAACCTTGTCTTACCCCTGACTCCGTCGAAAACCAATCAGATATAGTTTTGCCATTCCAAACCGCTACTCTGTTATCCATGTACAAGTTTCGCAGAACTCACTCGGCCAAGCTTAAACGACATTCCTAATCCATATAACTTGTACATCAATGCGTTTCTGTCCACGGTGTCGAAGGCTCCTTTCAAATCGACAAAAAATGTGTAAAGTTTTTTACTTCTCGAAATAAACCAGTCGGCGATGCTATTGAGCACAAATATATGGTCTATTGTAGAGTACCCTGTTCTGAACCCCGCTTGAAACTCACTTAGTAAATTATTTGAATCTATCCAAGTGTTCAATCTTTTTAGTAGTATCGTGGTAAAAAATTTATAAGATGAGTTCAAAAACGAGATGCCTCTATAATTTGCCGGATCCTCTATGTTGCCTTTTTTGTGGACTGGAAATATCAGGGCATCTTTGAACTGTTGAGGAATATCCCCAGTTTCCAGAATTTGGTTGAATACTTCTGTCAATTGCTTAGTTAGCTCTTCCGTTCCATATCTATAGAATTCCGTTGGTATTCTATCAGAACCTGCTGCCTTTCCATCAGATAGTGAATTTAGAGATGCTTTAACCTCTTCTTGGGATATTGACGTTTCCAAAATGTAGTCATGGAATCCAGGTGGGGCGTACTGCATCATGCATGGGTTTATGGCGTTTGAGCTTAGCAGTTCTTTGAAGTGATTTTTTAATCTATTACAATCTAGCTTGGGACTGATGATGTATTTTGCTCCATTAAGTTTCCGGGCCAAGTTCCAAAATTCAGATGGGTTATTGCACATGGCAAGTTTTTGCGCTTCAGCTTCATAATAAATTTTCTTTTTATCCTTGCACAGAATTTTGAAACTTTGGTTATATTTTATATACAAGTTTTTTGCGGAGGATTGATTACATCGTCTGTACTCATTTAGCCAGACATATGATAAGTTTCTTGCCTGCATACACTCTTTATCAAACCATGGTTCTTTATAGGTATTCTTTTTCTGCCAATTATTATTTACCGGTACCTGATATGCCTCTTTTATACAACTCTCGATATTTGTTAGGCTACTTTCATATTCATGGGTCAGCAGAAGTGTATTCAACTGTCGCCTATATATTGGGGCAATTGAATTTGACCAATGCAATTTAGGCATTAGTTCTAAATTTATTCTTTCATCATTTCCCTCTTTTCCACCTTTAAATGACACAATAATCGGCATATGATCTGAGTAAGTTTTCTTTTCTACCTCGAAATCTGTTATAAATAAATTCCAATCACCGCCTGCAATGCTATAATCGATGACCGAACTTCCCTGCTTCCCCACAAAGGTGTATTCTCCCAGCTCATCTCCTTTACGCGTACCATTTTGAATTCTAAGCCCAAACGAGTTGCACAGTTCAAGAATTTTCGCACCTCTTGCATTTTTAGTTGAATCCTTAGTTTTTCTTCTACACCCCATCCGTTCATTTTCAGACCCACCTTCGTTTCCAACTCTCGCATTTAGATCCCCAACAAGCATTACGTTATCGCTGTGTTCACATGTCAAAAACTCTTTGATCTTTTCAAAATCTGTATCCCAGTGGTTACAATTGATATAGGTTGGTACTATCCGAAATCTTTTCTGACATATTATCAAATCCAAGCAGGTAATCTCACCAAAAATCTTAAATTTGCAGTTGATATAAACCAAATCTTTTTTAAATCCAAAGATATAACCTCCGCTAGCTCTGCCTTTTGTGTGAGTTCTTATTGCCGGTATTATTTTAAGTTCAAAGTTATTAAATTTTTTCTCGTAATTGACGAGGCTACTATCAGTAATATAGGTTTCATACAAAAAAATTATTTCAAATTTGTTAACAAAGCTAAAAAATCAGTAAATATGCTCTTATTATAAAGGCCTGCTATATTGTATGTCAACATTTTTAAAATCTTTAAATTTTCTCCATTACAAATATTAATATTTCCGACAATAGTTCTTGATGGGCAGACGGCATTACAACTAAAAGTTTTGTTGTGACATCAGAGATGGCATGTGTGAACTGCTGTTATCAGTATGGTTTTTTTTCTGCCCCGGAACGCTACCATCAGAAATGTCATTTACCAACTGGTCTAACAATGACATTCCGCACCTTCCGTCACATTTTAGATTGTTATTGCTGTCAAAGTAAAATGATTTACCTGCAACCATCAATGTTTGTCCGCGTATTTGCATTTTTAAATGTTTGTTTTTCGCAAAAATTTCAGTTCGCAGCTTTACTAATTTTCTTCTTCGGTTTCGTGCAGCTGTAGGTAAATCTCTGTGAATCGAAATTCCGGTATTGCGTAGTTTAATCGTAGATTTTAATATATTGGCAACATCTTCCCTTCGGTTCAATCTTACGACGACGTTAGCTGTGTTACTGTTTGTCGAACGCAAGACTCTTGTTGATGCAATAACATTTTCCTCCTGTGTTTGCAAGAGATCTATGCAACATCTTTGCGCCTTCTCCCCTGCATCTTCGTCTCTGTTCAGCGGTATGTGAACCACTACATTTTTTTCGGTGGCCCTGGTTTCAAGAAATTCTACTTGCCGCTCTAGATACTTACAACGGGCTTCGAATTTCTCTACTTGAGCCTGCATAGCTAAGTTGCTGTCTTGTAGGTTGCTGATATTTTTATGAATGGCATCTAAATCGGCTCTTGTTGGCATGTCCTTCAATTTGTCATCCAATATTAGCGACATAGTTTCTTGAATCATAATCTTCAACTCAGAAACTTCCATCGTTCCAACAGCATACGCGTTTTGGCTAGTCCCCGCTGAATGGTTTGGTGGCGATTCCGAAGAAACCTCTTTATATGGTCTTTTAAGTGGTTGGCTGTCACGATTGATATGTTTAGGCGGTGGTGTGCGCTTCATATCGGAAGTTTGAAAGCAGTTGTACGTGCACCGTTGTTCACAATTTTATTAGATTTGTGTGCAGTTATTATTGTAGAACTACTTGAATAAATTATTCAAATTAAAAACTATTTAAAATGGCAAAAAAACAAAATTAATAAGAGTGGCCGTAAATTACTGAACTTATTGCTGCAAACCAGAGTTGCCAATCAAGACCATAATGTTTTCAAAAAAATACAAAATACAGAAAATCAGAAAAAAAATATTTTATATTATAAGTTTGAACAAAAGTATAAAATATGTTAAATTAAGAAAAACTAAGCAAGTTAAATTATGAAAAAATTAGGGATCAGCGTATGTTGAAAATGATGTTTTATAAAATGATTTTAAGTTCATTTAAAAAAAAATTATCAAGGATGATGTTGTGAGTATGTGTTTTGTCTTTAACGAAAAGAAAAGTAAATACATCCCTGTCCTCATACATTCTACACATTCATAATTTATATACTCGTACATTGTTATGTATCCTAATTTACAAAATTATAGAGAAAGTTCGTAGGATCCTGTCGTGTATTTTATATTGTTTGCTTCAAATATATAGATACATACTACATTTATTATGTAAATATTACTAAATCTACATACAACATACATACATACATACATACGTATAAATATTTGTATACACAAAAATCGAGCTATATATTTGAGCAAATTTGCAATTAGATAATAGGGAAGAATAAAAGTGTATATTCAAGTGTAAGACGTTTATTCCATCAATAACCCTCCGTAAGACGCTGAAAACTAAATTTCGTTTAAGAGAAGATACACAAAATTACATCTGTTTTAATTCTTAGTCGCGAATAATGTGGAATGACTTAGATCGAGTGTTCCTCATTTTAAAGATCACATACTTTCAAAAACATTTGATGATGAACATGTAAATGTATATCATTCCAAGTGCTACAGACATTTAACAGCGGTACCTAAAAAATATGTAACAAATTTAAATTGCGAAATTAGATAAAAATCAACACATAGATACCACTTTTCTTAAAATTTTTATTTAAATATTTATGTACTTCAAAACATTAATTTATGAACAAAAATATACGCCATTAATTTCGTTCTAAAATGGATGTAATTGTTTCTATCGTAATTTAATTTTCAGCGTCTTACGGAGGGTTATTGACTGAATAAACGTCTTACACTTGAAATGTATTTTGGTCTTATGTGATCTTAATTATGTGTAAATGCCATCCTTGAGGAAATTAGGTGAATGAGAACTTTTCTTTACAACTTCAAGCCTTAAACTTAAGGCCTCATGGAGGGCAATGGAATGAAAGACCGGAAAGTCGGGGCTAAGTCTTTGTATGACCAAAGATTTAGCCTTGCTAAATCAGTCGCTAGCTCTCCGCCTATAAGTTTAAGGCAGAAAATATTGATCGCCTTACTTATTGGGTTACAACTGGATCTCAATATCATATTGTAGGAGATGTTCTTGGTGTTCAGAAAAAGACAGTTTGTCAGTGTATCAAAGGAGTCACATTTGCATTAAATACTTATTTTTTTTTTTCATCTTAAATTTTAATACTCATCTTGGTAGATTTACTTGTTCAACTAATTCAACAAGTGAAGGGAAATTCTTTCTATTGACATTTGTTACGGTTTTTATTGTATTACAGAAATGATTTTCACTTGAACAAACATAGTTGAGCAAGCAATTGTTGACTAGTTGACTAGTTGACTTGTTGTTCTGTATTATAGGCCCCAGATTTGGCAATAAATAAGCCAGCGGCCTTATAAGCTTTGATTTGTGCTATTTCTGCCGCAGTTCATGCTTTTCCTGGACCCATTTTAGGTATTTATTTTACCAACCAAAAAAGTTTGATAAACGAAAAATATGAGAAAAATATATATAATCCGCGAGTCAAAGATAACGATAAAACTCAATGCACGTTCTATTCAAGTGGCGCGAAAATGTTGTTGGAATTTCAACGAATGCCAACATAAAGTGGAAAAAACATATAATGGCTCTTTTCCAGAACTTGCAATTTGTCGCAGAGAAAGAAGAAGAGTTACAGTTGTAGATAAGTACATAGATCAGGTGAAACTAATCACTTGCTAAACATTGATCGAAGAGAAACTGACCATCACATTATCATCCTAATAGTTAATTAAGTTAACGCTTATAAGGCTCATGGGGTGGTCCGGACACGAAACCCCCCCCCCTCCCCCCTGGGTCTGCCAGTGAGCGCGCTTAACCATAAATTTATTGCAAAATCAATTTGGTGACAGTTTTTTTTCCTGAAGAAGTCATGTTAATTGGCCCCACCTTCGTGCAAATTAACGACTCTGCATTACTTTTTATTAGGATATATTAAGTCATTGGTTTATGCCGATAAACCAGAAACTCTAGAAGCATTGAAAGTCAATATTCAAGCCACCTATGAACGCCAAACTGCCAAATATATTGGAAAAAGTAGTACGAAATTGGACTGATTCCCTGAAATTATCTACCAGATTAAAATAATAAAAAAACACATTCCGACAATATTTCTGGTGGGTGCCTGTTGTTTCGTTTTTTTTTCACTTCGCATTTCGTTGTTTCCCCCTTTCTTACATCGATTTCAGTTTACTTCATTTATATTTACTTCGTTTTTGTATCACTTTGTTTTTCAATCATTTCGCCCTACGATCAGTTCGCATTTCTTTCCTTCCCTTTCTATTCGTTTTGCGTTTACGTTAAAAGTGCAAGGAGCTATTTAGGTCAAGGTTATTTCGCCAAAGGTTTATTTCGCATTTTGTTTGTTATTTCAATCTATTGTCATTTGTGTTTAGTATAAAACTTTATTAGAATTTATGTAAATTTATTTTTTATTTATGTTTTGTTAAGTGTTTTTGTATAATGAGGGAATTGTTTTATATAAATAAGATATTCAAAATCCCGGTTTATTATAATCTCACTTTAATCCCGCTTAGCCCGATTTGTAATTTCATAAAAGTTACACAAAAGCTTTGCATACATCCAAACTCAACCGTACACTAAATCCTAGAATGGGAGTAAGCAGGGGGGTTGCAGGGCGGCAGCATGCCATCCCCCCTTACGCACTCATGTGAATTTTAATCCTTACATCAAAAAAAAAAAAAGACGAAACACACGTTGGCGAAGTAATTCGAAATTGAAATGAACAAACAATGAAATAATCAAATAACTAAATAATAAAAGGCGTAATGAACGTAAAACGAACTAAGTAAAATACCTAATGATTTTTACTTGCGATTATAAGTACATACTATAAGGCAAGTTATGCATTCGTCGAAAAAAAGACGATGTCAGCGAATACGAAAAAAGATGGTCTAAGAATTCTGTCCATCTGTATGTCTGTCTGTCAGTCTGTATCGCAGTCTGTCTGTTAGTCTGTCTGTCAGTCTGTCTGTATGTATGTATAGACACCTACAGCCTAAGCGGGTGGGCCGAATTGCTTCAAACTTGGTATAGTGAGTTTTTTAGGTATTGTACAGAGGGGAAATTGAACATTTTTTTAGCTCAAAAATAACGGTACATTCCATATAACCATTACGGTAAAGCCTATTTTCTCGGAAATGGCTCTAACGAATTTGATTTAAAAAAATCAGTGCAGCTTTGAAGGTACGACCGATCATATGGTTCAAAAAAAAATGTTTAAAATGTCTAAAAACGGTAGTTTCCACAGGGTCGTTTTTTTATTTCGACTAACTCATAAATGGCTCGACTGATTCTTTCGAAATTTCACACATAGGTATATAGATTTAGGTTGCCTAATTTATATTGCGTACCAATATTTTTAATTTGTTTTTTTTTTGTATTTTGAAAAGCGTTTAAAAAACAAATTCTTAAATATATATTTTGAAAACTTCTCAATAATTTTTTTTTTTCAAAAATTACAGTTATATGTATTTGCTGAATACCTACGAATTGTCGTTTTTGAATTTTTTTTTATTTTTTTTATTCAAAAAGTTTAAAAAAAAAACTTTTTTCTCAAAAACCGCTCCACAGATTTTTAAATATTTTTCTCATAAATTCAAATTTATACAAGAAATAAAATGGCGTGCTTTTTTTGAGCTCAAATTAGTTTAAGTATTTATTTCAGAATTTTGAATTATTTTTCTTTGATTAAGCCGATTTTATATTTTCTTTTTAAGATTATATTATTAAATATTTAAGATTGTCATAAGAATTTTTTTTAGAAAAAAAAATTAAAGAAACTTTGTATAGGTATAAAAAATATTTTAAAAAATGACTTTAAAAATATATTTAGATTTTAAATAGAAATCTTTTGCATACGATGTGATCGAACATACAAGCAAGTTCGTGCGATCCAGCCGTGTATTTTATATTTCTAAACAAATGTAAACAAAGTAATAGAAAAACATTTTGATTGAGATACTGAATAAACGAAATGCGAAACTCCTATAACGAAATAATACAAAAACGAGATGAAAAAAAACGAAACAAACCATACCCATTTCTGGCTTGTATTATTATTTACAGTTCTCAAGATATTAAAAAAACACCCGTTACAAATTCATGTAATTATACGTAGGAATAATTGATGACCCATTTAGACGAGTCATCAATTTGTATGTGCATTACATAAAACAAGACAATTGTCGACACGATGGACGTCGTCAGACGATCATCGTCTTAGGTGATGAGAGTCCAGGTCATCTGTGGCTGTAGCGTGGTCCTCTTTTAATGTCGACAGTTACTACACACAGAGAAAAACCTGTGTAAAATTAGCCTAAATCGGGGGCTAACTTGCCTTAGGACTAAGGCAATTCTGAGCTTGCTTAGTTCTAACCTAAGTTAGCCTAAATAACTAAGCTAAAACTGAATTGGTTTTGATCTCTGCTAATTTACCTTAGGAATTATTTTTTTACCTAGATTTGCGCTTGAATTAGCTTATTTCCTAGGTTAATTTTTTTACCTTTACTAAGGCAATTCAACTTAGTTCCTAAGTTAATTTTACCTAGTAATTTGCCTTAGGGACGTGTTGATTTAGCTTAGGAACTAAGGTAAAATAATCTTATTTTTACCTAGTTTTGCGCCTGAATTAGCCTATTTCCTAGGTTGGTTTGCCTTATTTTTTTTTGCCTATACTAAGGCAATTCAACTTAGTATCTAAGTTAATTTTACCTAGTATTCTACCTCAGGGACAAGTTGATTTAGCTTAGGATCTAAGGTAAACCACCCCAACGTTTTGGCCTGGAAATATTTTTGTTTACCTTAAAATCTTGTTTTACAAACAAGCCTTACTGCCCACGATAGTTTTCCTCATAGCTGAAAGAAAAGTTCTTGAAAAAAAAGAAAATTTATTTAATTTTAAATGTTTTTATTAAATTTTTTCTTTTAAAGTAAAAGGAAAAACTTTTTTTTGTTAATTTTGTTTACAAATTTGCATATTCGTTTTAGTTTGACAATTATATATAGATATACCACTTATGCTAATGAACATTATTTTTTAAGCCTAAATTAACAATCAAGATAAGTTTTATTATTAATTTAAAACTTTGGTTTAGCAAATTGACTGGTAATTTATTATGTTTCAAAACAGATTACGTAACCAAATTGTATACTATAAATGTAAAGACGTACATACCTATAACTTAAAGTTAAATATTTCGTATCAGTGACAAACATTTTGGATAACTTTTGGATATAATTTGATTTTCCATTTGCAAATTATTGAATAAAAGAAAACAAAAAGAAGAAAGAGATATTTATAACTTTTCTTAATCTGCCGGAATATGTAATTTTTCAAACTATCTTACAGAAAAAATTTGTTAAATTCTGGACTCAAGCAATTTTGGATATTGTACGATTCTAATTTAATATTCCTCTAACTAAATATTAAATATTCAAAAAAAAAAATAGGCTTTCAATGATTCAAAAACCATCTTGTTTTCAAAACATTGAACTTTCAAAGAATCTAACTTTTCAAAAAAATGGAAAAATAAAACATTTTACAACGTTAATTTTTCACACAGATAACCAATTTGCGAAATAACCTAGATGATAATAACTTTAAACAAGCTTGATTTTTTTTAAACTTCACACCAATTCAATATCCCTCTGCCGAATATTGAATTTAAAAAAAACTTAAATTTTTTTGAAAATTTAATATCCCTTTGGCGAAATATTAAATTTTCAAAAAAATTTAAGTTATTTTAATGTTTCGAAAAACCATATCGTTTTCAAAAACATTGAAATTTTAAAAAAATCAAACCTTTCCGAAAATCAAAAATCAAAAACAACGACATCCAAAAACATTGAATATTCCATTAGATATTTTTTGCAAGAAATCGAAAAAAGCAAAATCTTAATTGCGAAAGATTAAATATAAACCGAATTATCTCCAAAAGTTAATTAAGAAAAAATAGATGCCAAGTTAACAATTTCAAATTAGTAATGAATTCAAATCATTTACTAAAGATTGGACTGAAGGAATTTTTGGGCCGTCTTGAATACTGAAGAAAAAATTTTGAATAAAAACCCACACCGACTTGCACTGCGGAGGGTATTCTATATTCAACACATATACAAGCTTAAGATAAAAATCAATACAGTCTAGATATGATTCTAATTTAAATTTAACATTGTCCAAGGACACGTAAAACTGGTTATACTTAAATTTCTCACCGACTACGATTATTACGGGCTGAAGTTTCATTTTCGATTTCAAACATTCTTCTCTTTTTCTTTGCAGTATGTGTTCAATTTGACTTGGAGTTTCAACTTCAAGGGTGAAAGCGTTTTTGGAATCTTCAATTGTGAACTTCTTGAATTTTCCAAAATAGTTTTTTGACGATGGGGGCAAAACTCCATGCAAAAGAGTTGCGTAAGCTATATTTAGGTTATCTGTAAAATAAAAAACTCTTGAAACCAAAAAAAAAAGAAAATAAAAAGAAATTTTAGTACCTATGTCGAGGTCTTCAATGCTTCCTTTTATTTGATCCAAAAATGCTCTTAATGAATGACTTTTTATTCTTTCCGTGAAAAGTTGTAAGGCAATGCTTTGAAACTTCTGCCATTTGCTGAAGTCGAATTTGTTCTGTGGTCTTATAAAATAAAAGTCAATTTCTATCTGGAAATAAATAAAACCAAAACAAATAAATTAATCCGTTACAAAGCAATTAGTTTTAATTTTTTTTTAAATTGTTTTTAATATTAATAGTAAGATAGTTTTTTAATAAAAAATTAAAATTAAAGTTAAAGTAAAAATTATTAATTATTCCAACAAGTTTACCAGTTCTGGCGCACGCGAATACTTGTACAGGGGCCATTCCTGAAGTACTGCCTGGATGTCATTATCATTGCTTTCATCGATAAACCTCCTTCTGTAAGATATGCTTTCTTTCCATTGACTTAGAACTGCGTCCCAGTTCCTGTTTTGCTTCAGTTCATCACAGATGTTTTGCATATCTGTATCGCTTGACTCTGTAAATTCTATTGAATTTCATTATTTTTATTTTTGATTAATTTTGGCAAAAACTTTAACCTTTATTGCCATCTTCATTCAAGATGTCTATAAGTTTTGGTTTTTTCGATGTAGAGGCTTTACTTTTATAAAGCTGAGATAGACACCTACGTTGTCCCCTATACCTGTCGTAAAGTTTACCTTTGGGGGGGATTTTGTTTTTGCCTCTGACAAAGTACGAACTCTGTTTCAATTAAAACAGTTCAATTTAAAAAATAAACGTTTTGGTGTCTTAATCACAACAAATATATTTACCAAGCATTCTGTAGGAAAAATTTGTATTATTTCCTCTGCCAAAATTTCACATCTCTTGACTGTCATTTTCTTGCGGCTTTCAGTAAAATATTGAACAATCTTGTGAACAACATTGGTTCGATCTTCTGGACTCAAGAAATTTTGTTTACGGTAAGATTCTAAAATTCCTTTGCCCTGCTCTGTTTTCTTCAGTATTTCTAGCACTGTTACCTAAAATAAAATAAATAATTGAAGTAAGACCCATTTTGTGTACCGTGCCATTAAGATTGGTGCAGGGAAATAAGTTCCCGGGATCTAAGTACACTTGGGACTTAGTTCTCACTTAATGAGAACTAAATCCACTTTGACCAAGGTGAAGTCAAGTATTTTCACTTTTATTAATTAAATGAAAATATAGAGAATAAGAAATTAAAAAAAGGGTGCCGTGAACTTATTTTATATGAACTAAATGCGTATAAACACTGATGTAGGTATGGGGGGACATGCTGCCCCCCCTGCAACTCCCTGCTTGGGCTCACTATAGAATTTGGGGAAGGTGCGAGGTTGGGTATATGCAAAGTTTCTTTTGGATTCAGAGAATCTCCTAGATTTAAAGAAACTTTGCATATACCCAACCTCGCACCTACCCAAAATTCTATAGTGAGCCCAAGCAGCGGGCTTCACTGTTTATACACTGGGCCTGATAAATTATTGGGTCTTATAATCTACTGTACTTTGAAGCTCTTTGTTCAATTAGTTTTGTGGATTTAGTTCCCTCTTGATATTTGCGAGTGTGTCCTTAGTTCCCATAAAAAAGTAGAGTTCGTTCTCACTTTGCATGGGAACGAAGTCCACTTCACAAAAAGTGAATTTAGTTCCCATTAAGTGAGAACTAAGTCCCAAGTGGACTTTTTTCCAAGGGACTTATTTCCCTGCACCATTAAAGTTTAAAAATAAAATTTAAAAGTTTACTTAAATGAGTCCAACTTAAATTTTACGTAGTCAAGTAAAACTTATTTAAATTGAATTTTTCACCAACTATTATTATATTATAAGTTGAAGTTTAATTTTTCACTTCAAACATTCTTCTATTTTCCTTTGCATAATATATTCGATTTGATTGGAATTTTCATTTTCAAAAGTGAAATACAATTTTTTGATTATGGGAGCAACACTCCATGTAAAAAGTTGTATGCTCAATTTTTAAGCTGCCTATTTAATAAAAACCCGTTAAAACAAAATTTGAATTCCTATATCTAGCTCCTCAATTGTTCCATTTATTTGTTGCATTTATTATTTTAAGGAATTCTATTAAATCCTTACAGTAGATACTTGTACAGCTATGGTGCAAAAGCTTGAGTAACTATTAAATTCAAATCATTTAAAAATATTGGACTCAAAAAATTTCTGGACCGCCTTGAATATTTAAACAAAAATTTTGAATAAAAACCATACCGGCATGTACTGCGAAGGGTATTATATATTCAACAAATATACAAGCTTAAGATAAAAATCAATCGAGTCTAGATATGATTCTAATTTAAATTTAACATTGTCCAAGGACACGTAAAACTGGTTATACTTAAATTTCTCACCGACTACGATTATTACGGGCTGAAGTTTCATTTTCGATTTCATACATTCTTCTCGTTTTCTTTGCAGGATGTGTTCAATTTGACTTGGAGTTTCAACTTCAAGGGTGATAGTGTTTTTGGAATATTCTATTGTGAACTTCTTGAATTTTCCCAAATAGTTTTTTGAATAAATACAAATATGTATGAAATATCAATCAACGCTAATTTCCAAGTACAGTGTAATACAGTGTAACACTAATATCCGAGTTTTTGTTATATGAAAACCTCGGATATAAGAAAAAAAAGCTTCTTCTAGAAAATCTCGCATATAAGAAAAAAACTTTTATTATATAAATACAAAATATGGATACAAGAAGCTAAATTATCTCGTAGAAAATACCACCCAAAGTGGAAAATGCTAGGATGTTGATAAAATCTGGATTCTTTTATAATAATACTATAATGTAACAAAAATAAAAAAAATAAATTCTTTCTTCAACATAAAAATAATGAATAAAATTTCTTATATGTGTACTCTTTTGTTCTGTACTCTTTTTGTGCTGCATAAAAATCAATTTCTTTTAACCGAGTTTTTCTTTTACGCTAGTTTCTTGAATACGTTTAAATTTTAAGGTAAATTCAAGGAAACGACACGGTGCTTTCGATTGCCTTTCTTATAAGCGAGCTTTTCTTATATGAATGTTACTTTTATCCGTAAGATACTGTACACATATCAATCCTCAAAGCACTTTTAGTGTGTACCGTCAGTGTATTGACGGCAGTAAAATTTAAATTAAATTAACTATAAATTTTGAAGTTTCTTCGTCTCGTAAAAAACTACCTCATTAGTGCCAAATTAAGCTTAAGATCAAATTTGGCCCTTTAGGGAATTACCTAGAGAGCTTGATTACCAAGTTTGAGGAAAATCTTTCTCAGGAGTTAAGGCTATGGTCGCGTTGTACGCATAGACATTCATGCATACATACATACATACTCCCTCTAAGTCGGATTTCCCTCTAACTCGAACTTTTTCGCAATATTTTTGGATTCCCATTAATTTAACTATATGAATATTAATATCTCTAACTCGATAACTTATCCCAAAAATCCCTCTAAGTCGAACTGAATTTGATATCCCATAAAAATTCGACTTAGAGTCAGTCAACTGTATATTGACGAAATAAGTTTTGTTTAAATGTTTATAACAAAAAAAGTAATTTTATTTATATCTTTTCCTTTTTCACGACCTTTTTGAAATCACTTATAATGATACTCAAAAGACCTAAATACACTCTCCTACATCTTTTACAATTTTTTTCTCATAACAAAGAATCATTATCTTTTTTTTAACAGTAGCAAAAAGTGTAAAGAATTAAAAAAAAAACAGTTTTATATATTTCTTTATAAAAAATTCGATATGTTATATTAGATACATGTTTTGTACTTTTTTCTGACAAAATTAGTTGAGCCGATAATGAGAATTACGGGAATAAGGAAAATGTGGGGTTGAGGTCGAAATCTCGCCAATCAAAATTTCGCATAACAAAATCCCGCCAGTACAAAAATCCCGCCAAGGCGCGCTTCACGCGTCTCAAGGATTTTAACCCCCTTTTTGGGGGGGAAACCCGCTCACGCGATTCCGTCGCTCCGCTTAGGGTATGTTTCAGTCGTCTGGCATCAGGCGCCTGTACGCGTCAGCCGCGGCGGGGTCATGGCTTTTTTTTTCGAAATTTGACGGTATTTTGAACGGCGGGTTTTTGTTAGGCGACCTGTTCCCCTTTATTTAACTAGGAAATTGAGCTTTAAACCTCCTCTTTTTAGCTTTCAAAAAATGATTTGAAAATTATTATTATTAGTCCAAGAATGAAAAAAATTTCTAAATTCAAGAAATCAAAAATTATTCTAATTCCCAAAAATCAAAAATTGTTCTAAATTCAAGAATAAAAAATTATTTTACGTCCCAAAAACTAAAAGTATCAAAAGTGGAAAAAGTTAGTAGAAATTAATAGAAAATTAAGAAAACAATAAAAAATTAATTTGATTTGCAAACTGACTGGAGAAAAAAGTGAGATGAGAGTATAGCCAAATATTATCTATATATTCAACGTTTACACTTACATCCAAATCTGAAGAATTACTCATTGATGATGGGCTGCTCATTGTGTTGAGCCACGTTTCCACTGACAGTTGTTGAGTCGTTTTATTTCGGGGCTTCGGACTTACAGTAAAAATACCCTGTTTATATACAGTAAAAAAAAATTAATTAGAACTGAAAATTTAACACTTCATTTTACTTACATTTTCGTTCTGCCAAATACCCAATTTAGTCTCAAAAATCATTTTTGTATTGAAGTCGTCATATTCATGGAATAGTTGGTCAATATGGCGTTCTTTCATGCATTTTAGACCTTCAATATTGATTTTCTTTTCTGTTTATAAAAATATTTTGATATTTATTACGAATAAATACAAATATGTATGTATTTTGAGAAAATATTTTGGAATAGCAGAGGAAATCACCTTTCAGAAACACGTAAAGTTCATCATAGAGTTCCCAAGACTTCAGGAGATTGACAAACTCGTCATTGCTTTTTTCTTGTTCAAAATGTTGTTCCGGTTGGAGAATGTTATTTTCAGGTATAAGCCTTGATTGATCTTGCTCTACCAATGAAATTTCACCTTTTGAATTTATTATCAAAATTGACCCCGAAGCTGATTGATGATCGTTTGCATTTGCCAGGTTTTGAACAGATGTGTTTGGCGTATATGTGAATTCAGTTAATTTTTGTGGTTCAGATGTAAAACCACTTGAAGTTCCTTCATTCATTTTGTAGTGTTTTTATTTTCTAAGAAAAAAAATGTTTTTTTCTAATAAATTCGCTGCCACATAAAGTTTTATGAGAAGTAACAGGTGGTCCGTCAAAATCATTAATTGGTTTGATAAAAAAAAATTCTTGGCTTGACTTTAATTTTTCAAAAGACATATAATGATCATTAAATACTGTTGATATTTCCTGGCAAAGTATGTATATTTTATTGTTTTCATTTAAAATTATCCTTACTATTAAAAAGAAGTTTTCATTTATTTCATTTGTAATAGATAAATAATGCCCTTTTTTGTATACTGTTCCTATAAATTCAATTTTTTCGTAGTGTTTTGAATCAACATTTAATATGTTGGAATTTAAACAGTTTATGTGCTCATCAATAGTAGTAGATATTTTATCATGGTGTGAAAACTGAATGCAATTTTCTCTTGGTTCAATACTTTTATAAGCAAATTTCAACTGGAATTTCGTTGCAATAGAAAGTAAAATATTCTTGCGGCTAGATGTAACTCTGCCATATGATTTCAGCTCCTGGTGTTTAGCTTCGAACAAAAACGACCAATAATATTTTGGCAGACCAGAGTACTGTATAATTCGTGGGTAGTGGGTAAGGTTGTGATGTTTTGGTTTTAAGGTATCTCCAAACAATTTTTGATATAACATGTTGTGTTTTTCTATAAGATCTTCAAGCTCATGTAATTTGTAACTATTACAATTGGGCAAAAGCAATATATCAATTATTTTTATAAATATAAGAACGAATTCCCAAACTTTATCATTTGCTGCGACCAAGTGACCAATCATTAATGGAAAATGGTGAACAAATGTCCACATTTCTCTTGCTGAGGCATTTAATTTTTTTCTTTTCAGGTGTTGAATAGTAATATCCTTAAAAACATTTCCTTTCTCCGTGTCTCCATAGGAAAATGTTAACTTATATTCATTAAGTTGGTCTAATGTAAAAACTTTGTTTTTGATGTAATGTTCTATAATATGGGCTAGATTATAATGTGCAACGCCTTCAAATACATCGTGCATAAGATCCACAGAAAAGTTTGTTACAACATGAAAAGAAGGTATTTTGTTTAAAATTGAGTTTTTGTAAACTCCTGTGGAAGAAAAATCCAATGATAAATTTTCCTCATAATTTTCTTCAGTTCTAATATATGTCGAATCTTCCTTACACATAACCTTTGTTAATTCACTTGGTGCTATACAAAACCTGCAGAAGTGGTTTGATGAAAAAGATTTACTAAACTCCAGCATTTGGTTAAGTCCCAAATTATCTCCTAAGATAATGCCCAATATTAAGTAAATCGTTGTTTTTTGGTCATTTACAGTCAATTCCATGCCTTCAACTTCCAGAGAAATAATTTCTTGAACAAGGTTATACATTGTCAAATCATTTCCATAAGTTTTAATATCATGAGCCTTAATTAAAGCAGCCAAATAAATATCACTGACTTTAAAATAATTTTCAAATATGGGAATGGAAAAATACACTCCTGTTAATTTATGAACTCCAGTATGGGCTCCAAGTGGATTATTAATTTCAAAATCATCTGCGAATAGAAAATATGGAACCAAATTCCTATGTTTATACAACGCTTTTTTTTGTTGCCATAGTTTTCCATTCGTGAAATTTCCTATGTTTAATGCTTGCCTCTGTTTTCCTAGAAATGTTGTAAGTATTTCTTGGTTTTCTGTTTTTTCAAAAATTTTCCGAAATTGAAATTTCAAGTTCATAAGAATACCCTTTTCAACTTTTTCCTCTAAATTGCTCTCTCCGTTTTTCATCACATGAGAAATTTCTCTATTAATGTCGAATTCTTTAGGTGCTTTATATAGATCTCGATTTTCTAAAAATTTTTGCAATTTGTACTCAGTATTTAAATCATTAAAAACATGTTTATATTCGTTAACAACATTTTCTATTTTCTTTTTATCATCCTCACCCATTTCCACGTCTAACATAATTTTGAATAGAGGTGATAGAATCAAATTGTCAACAACTTTTTGTATAGTTACTGCATCTTTTCTTGTAAAATTGCTATTGTTGTACAGTGTTAAGACGAATTTGATTATGTTCTTTTCTATTATAATTTTATGCGATGGAGCCTTAATGTTTTTTTTACTGCTACTACTTGTTAGTAATTCTAGTTCTTCATTTGAATAATCATGATTGTTTTGTAACACATTTTCAAATATACTAGAAGTATTGCAGGAATTTGAGTTCTCTTGCGCATCAACAATATTTTCATTAATTGTTTCATCTATTTTATTAAAGTCCTTTAAATGGATACCTAAATGCCTTTTGTATGAAGATAATCCACTAAATATCTGTTCACATGATTTTTCAAAGCATTTTAAATTACTTTTTTTTATCGCAACCATGTATGACTTTTAAATGCCTGATCAATATATTCAAGCAATTAAATACTTGTAAACAGATAAAGCAATGCATTTTGATCTTATTAACTGTGAATATGAATTTTACTTTTATAATGATTTGAATGTATTCATTGTATATAAACCCTATAGTACTTTATCGAGCTGTTTTTTAGGGTAACACATCATCATGTGGCGCTGAGATTAACAGAAAATTTAGCTTAATTCCATGCTCTATTATTTTAACATTCGTGAAAGTACTATAGACTTTATATATGATGTGTTTAATATAAATCAACTTCACTCAGAGAAAAAAATAGTTATATATATTACTGGAATTGTTTTAGTCATTTGATAAAAGTCTAGTGCATTTAGTTTAAAAACCTTGAAACACCATTTACTAATTAAATTCACAGCCCGTTTCTCAGTCACAAGCCAATAAAATGTAGGTTTTTTGTTGACATTTTGAATATTATCTAGTAGTGTATTTTGCAACTAAAAAGTAACTCTTTCAATTGTTATGTACTTTGGAATAAAAGAGGCAAAAAGTAGCCGCTTTTTCTCCACTGCATTTCTGCCACCCATCATTATTTCATAAATCCGTTTCGGACCCGGGGAGCCTCGTGTGTATGTGTACTCATGGAACATTTCCAAATAGGAGTTTGAAAAAGGAAGCTCGTAAGGTACTTGTCTTAACCTTCCGAAGGGAACTGGGGTTACCCATCACCCACTATACTTTCTTGAAATAGATATGAAATCTCATAATATTTAAGTATGATTTTTTAAATTTAATATTGCTTTATTTCAAAGAAAGTTTATTGGCATGTCACACAAGTCATGTTCCTATTAATTTAGACACAAAAAGTTGGCTTCCTAGGGTTAAGAATCACAACAATGTGAAATTAATTTCAAATCTGTGAATTTGGCGAACAAAAGCCGATTTTTGTTTTTCAAATTGTTATTTTCTTTGTTTAAGTCTTTTTTGTTTTCTTACCTACTTTATTTTATTTCTCACTTTTTATTTAGTTTTTGGAGTTGGGCGTTTTGTAATTAAATTTGCAATTTAGAACTGTAAATTTTATATAGCTTCTTAAATCATCATTAATTCAGCTTTTCAAATAAAAAGAACACAAAGCGAGTTGCACCACATTAAAATGAGTCTAATAGTTTGGGTGGTTCCAATGAAACAGCTATAACTCTAGCCTATGAATTTGGTGGTAGCGCACGCCAGGGGCCTATTTCACAGATTTTACATCATACATCACATACAACAAACGTTTTTAACATCAATTCTGCAATTTTTTTGGTCTTATGTCATAGACAAACGTATTTTAATGAAATATATCCAGTGTTTTCATGTTTCACAAAAGAATTTCATACTATATGGCCAAAAGTAAAATCTATTTTATCATACAACATACAACAGAAAAATTTGTTGTATTGATATTTTTTTTGCTAACAAATACTTAAATTACGAATATTGAATTTAATTGTCATTATCAAAAAGTAAAAAACACTAATATCTTTTAAAAACAAGTTTTTTAACACTCTATATTTTTTTTTGGGTAAGAAAAAATGGTAAGTTTATCATAAATTAAGCTTAAGTGCTTCAATTTTATGAAATTAAGCTTAATACAAAACAATTAATTGTTGTATGAAATGTATGATAAAATAGATTTTAAGCATGGTATGTTAGTATGAAAAATTTACGTGAAACATAAATCTAACTTGAAATATACCACTCAAATACATTAAACTATGACATGCAACCAAAAAAACGACTTAATTAATTTAACAAAGCTGTCAGAATCAGAGATTGTATGTAATGTATGTGATGTTAATTCTGTGAAACAGGCCCTAGGTTGTTGTTGTTTAATTCAAACTTTTCAATGTAAATTGACGGAAGCAGCCTCACTGCAGGCATTACTTCATATACACAAAAACCTTTCAAGCATATTTTTTGTTAATTTTTATTATATTTTAACTTTAAAGAGAAAAACAATTCGAAAAAAGCCAAAAAAAACTTAATTTGGACAAGTCATTTTTAATTATGCACATACCTTTTTCTCAATTCCGTTGCCAATTTTTTAATTTTTTCTTATATATTTTTTTTTTTCAAATTGTTCTTTTCTCTGCTTAATATTCTTTTTTGTGTTCATACTTTATTTAATTTCTTCCTTTTTATTAAATTTTTAGAGTTGGGCGTTTGTTAATTTAATTTGCACTTTAGAACTGTAAATTTAGTATAGCATCTGCAACAACGAAACGTTCAACCCATAATTTGAAAATGAATTCATGCAGTCGATTACTCGTTGGTTTGTTAATCTAGGACGCGTTCAGGTTTGTAACTCGTTAGATGGATTCAAATTGTTTTCGTTAACGTGAAAAGTTTAGTAAGATGTTTTAAATATTTTTATTGTTATATTTTTCATTATTTCCTAACCTATCAAATTTATCGTCAGTTAAAGAAGCCTAACTGACCGAATAACAGTGAAACAAAAAGTAACGAGAGAATTATGAAATAAACGAGTTAAGTCAAAAATATGGGAAAATAGTATTACTTTATCAGATAAATAAACGTTTTGAGGAAAATGACGAATAATACATTATAATGAAACAAAAAGTAACGAAGAGTTAAAGTTAAGTTTTGAAAACTTTAAATTAAGTAACGAGAGCATTATGAAATAAACGAGTTAAGTCAAAAATATAGGAAAATAATATTATTTTATCAGATAAATAAACGTTTTGAGGAAAATGACGAATAATACATTATAAAAGAGTGATTAAGTTTTGTATGTTTTAATATTTATTCATTACTTTTTGTTTTACAAATTTTTTATAAACACACATTTACTGCGGAAAAATGTATTGCAAGTGCCAACCTAATTAACCGAATAACAATTAAACAAAAAGTAACGAAAAGTTTAAGTTAAGTTTTGAAAACTTTAAATTAAGTAACGAGAGCATTATGAAATAAACGAGTTAAGTCAAAAATATAGGAAAATAGTATTATTTTATCAGATAAATAAACGTTTTGAGGAAAATGACGAATAATACATTATAAAATTAAGCGAATAAGTTTTGTATGTTTTAATATTTATTCATTACTTTTTGTTTTACAATTTTTTTATAAACACACATTTACTACGGAAAAATGTATTGCAAGTGCCAACCTAATTAACCGAATAACAATGAAACAAAAAGTAACGAAAAGTTTAAGTTAAGTTTTGAAAACTTTAAATTAAGTAACGAGAGCATTATAAAATAAACGAGTTAAGTCAAAAATATAGGAAAATAGAATTATTTTATCAGATAAATAAACGTTTTGAGGAAAATGACGAATAATACATTATAAAAGAGTGATTAAGTTTTGTATGTTTTAATATTTAGTCATAAGTTTTTGTTTCCTGACTCTTTATAAGCGCATAAGCCTAAGAAAGTATTTTGCAATTGTCGGCCTATTTAGGCAGTTTAGCCGAATGATAATGAAACAAAAATTAACGAAAAGTTTAAGTCAAATAAGTTTCGAAAATTTAAGCTGAAGGTAAGTTAAAATTAATTAACGAGAGCATTATGAAATAAACGAGTTATATCAATACTATTGAAAAATATTTTTCAAATAGTTGTACGTTTTGAGGAAAATAACGAATGATGCGCTTAGAGGATGAAGGTGCTAAGTGACATTTTGTGAAATTTGTTTTTTTTCCAGGTGAAGGTCCTGGATGAAAACTTAAGGGTTATAAACATCAAAAGCACTTGAGTTTAGCTTAATTTAAATTTACCATATAAATTTTTCATTTGTTGTATACAAATGATTATGGATAAAAAGCTTTTTAAAATGTCACTTAGCACTTTCATTCCCTGATCGCTTCGAATAATACCTCCTCGCCTTGTTTTCCTTTTATAGAAGTATATATTTGTTTGGCTAATTTATTGTTTAAAAGTCGGTTTTTTAACACTTTTCCACTTTTTATGTTTTATTTAAAAGTAACTAATAATATTTTGTATTTACTCTTGTCTTATCTACAATTAGGTATCGTTCAGATTTGCAACTTTTCTTAATAGCTTGTCGTTGTGATGAAACTCAAAGAAAATAACATAAAATAACGGAAATCGGAAAAGAATTTACCTTAGACCTTTTAAATTTTTAAGTTTTATTTACAAGTTTTTAATCGAGGTATTTTAAGTGCCTGTTGTACAAATATTTGAATCACGGTTGAACCTCAGATAGTCCTCCGAAATCGGTGAGTTATCCGAGGTTGTACCACGTTTATACAAATAGCCTTAAGTAAAATGACGGCTCCACTGGGCATGAACGATGGCTGGATTATATGAGCATGTTTTTGCCAGTGGAATGGATTCACAAACGCACATTGGCATGGGCTTGGATTTTTAAGACTCCAGTGTTTTTTTTAATGCATCCGACATCGTTCATGGCCAGCGGGAGTGGCGTGCAATGATTGATGGCCACAATTGGAGTATTAAAATCGTATAAATATAATAAATATTTTTTTCAAAGAGTGATACAATGAAAAAGTTAAAAAGTTATATACTTACATTCAAATAATCCAATACGCTTAAAAGATTCCTCGCCTTGATGTATATAAGTATAGATTTTTGATTAATTTATTGTTCAAAAGTAGGTTTCTTAACACTTTTTCACTTTATATGTTTTATTAAAAAGTTTCTAATAATATTTTGTATTTACTCTTGTACTTTTACAATTATTGTTCAGACTTACAAGTTTTATTAATCGATTTCACTCTTAGCTTCGAAAATGCTGCTGCACGCCATGAAAACTACGAACCAATTGAAGAAACTCAACGGTAAATGCAAATTGAAATTCCATAAAATAACGGAACTCGGAAAAGAATTTACCTTAGGACTAACATAATTCTAAGAAACTAACAAAAATTAGCTTAGAACTAAGGTAATATTACACAGATAGCGCGGATTGTAAAAAAAATCACATTAGGCCCTAGGTAAAATTAGCTTAGGCCTAGGTAAAAATTTCACTAGCAGACATAGCTTCCGGGAACATTGCCCTAGTTCTTAGGTAAAATTGCGTTAGGACTAAGGTGATATTACACAGTAAGTGAGCATTAAAGATAAAAAACATGTTTGGCCCTAGGTAAAATTAGCTTAGGAATAGGTAAAAGTTTAACAGTTGGCGGGAACATTGCCCTAGTTCTAAGGTAAAATCACCTTATACCTAAGTAAAACTACAAAGTTAAGGAGAATATATGGAATATTAACGCACCATGGGCGTACGTAAAGACTAAAAAGAAGCAGCTGGTATCAAAGGGGTGATGATGTGATGGTAAAGGGTGATCCAACTGTAATGCACGATGTTAAATGCGAACCGCACCTAAACGTCAAGTTGTTTGGCCAGTTTTTTTTGACATTTCTTTTATTCAGTCTTTAACAAATTCATCCATGGAGAGATACACAATTAAGCAGCGCGTTAAGATTGTTAAAGCGTATTACGAAAATGGGCATTTCGTGCACTTCGTGAAAAATCATCTTTAGCGATGAGGCGCACTTTCACCTCAGTAGATTCGTCAAGAAACAGAACTGCCGCATTTGGGCAAATGAAAATCCACGAGTGATTGTTGAGAAGCCGATGCATCAACAGAGAGTGACTGTTTGGTGCGGTTTATACTTCTTCGAAAATGAGGTCGGCCAAGCAGTAATCGTGAATGCTGTTCGCTATCGCGAGATGATAACAGACTTTTTGTGGCCAGAAATTGGAGAAATGGAGCTGGACGATATTTGGTTCCAACAAAACGGTGCCACTTAGCCACACAGCCAACGAAACAACGGCTCTTTTGCGAGAGAAATTCAATGGCCGTGTTATCTCATGTTGTGGCAATGTCAATTGGCCGCCGCGATCATGTCATTTGATACTATTAGACTTCTTTCTTTGTTGTTATTTAAAAGAAAAATTGAACGTGAATCATCCAAGAACAATTCAGGAGCTTAAGAATGAGATAATTCGGCACATGAACGAAATTGAGCCTCAATTATGCCTCAGGGTCATTGAAAATATGGACCATCGAATGCCACCGAAGCTGTTGCGAGCATTTAGCCGATATTTTATTTCATACATAATTGTAATAGATCTATCCATCATAATAAAAAAAAAAGATAATTCTCTGCAAACTTTTTGTTTTATTTACAATTAACATCAGGCATTAAAAATGGACCACCCGATGATAGGGCAGGGGGACATATGTCAACCTCTGTAAATTTCGGTGCCAGTTATGGCTATCATTGAAACCCATCATTAAAAATTTTAACTTTTAATTTTGAGATGCTTTAAAAGAAAAATCAGCAAATATTTTGATTCTAAAATAAAGGTTATGACTTGTTTTATTATTTTAATCAATTAGTGAATCGTTTCTTATTGAAATATCGTCTACGCCTTTGACTTAATATAAAAAAGCTGCTTGCCTTCGCAGATAAAAAATATTGCCTACACCCCAGGCGGTAAAATCGCCTTAGTGCATAGGTTAATTCACCTTAGGCCTAAGATAAATAAATTAAAGATTATTGGCGGGAACATTGGTAAGTTAAGTTAATTTATTTTCAAAACAACTTAGTTTTCTAAGGCAAATTAGCCTATTTTAATTTAGCTAGGACGTACATAAATTGCCTTAGTGATAGGCAAATTATGCTCGTCCAATAACATTTCAAATAAAAAAAATAAAATATTTAATGGTTAAAACACCTTAGTTTTCTAAGCCAAATTAGCCTATTTTATTTTACCTAGGACGTACATAAATTGCCCTAGTGCTAGGCAAAGTTATGCTCGTCCAATGGCATTGCAAATAAAAAAATTAAATATTTAATAGTTAAAACACCTTAGTTTTCTAAGGCAAATTAGCCTATTTTATTTTACCTAGGACGTACATAAATTGCTTTAGTGCTAGGCAAAGTTATGCTCGTCCAATAACATTTCAAATAAAAAAATAAAATATTTAATGGTTAAAACACCTTAGTTTTCTAAGGCAAATTAGCCTATTTTATTTTACCTAGGACGTACATAAATTGCCTTAGTGCTAGGCAAAGTTATGCTCGTCCAATAACATTGCAAATAAAAAAAATAAAATATTTAATGGTTAAAACACCTTAGTTTTCTAAGCCAAATTAGCCTATTTTATTTTACCTAGGACGTACATAAATTGCCCTAGTGCTAGGCAAAGTTATGCTCGTCCAATGGCATTGCAAATAAAAAAATTAAATATTTAATAGTTAAAACACCTTAGTTTTCTAAGGCAAATTAGCCTATTTTATTTTACCTAGGACGTACATAAATTGCTTTAGTGCTAGGCAAAGTTATGCTCGTCCAATAACATTTCAAATAAAAAAATAAAATATTTAATGGTTAAAACACCTTAGTTTTCTAAGGCAAATTAGCCTATTTTATTTTACCTAGGACGTACATAAATTGCCTTAGTGCTAGGCAAAGTTATGCTCGTCCAATAACATTGCAAATAAAAAAAATAAAATATTTAATGGTTAAAACACCTTAGTTTTCTAAGCCAAATTAGCCTATTTTATTTTACCTAGGACGTACATAAATTGCCCTAGTGCTAGGCAAAGTTATGCTCGTCCAATGGCATTGCAAATAAAAAAATTAAATATTTAATAGTTAAAACACCTTAGTTTTCCAAGGCAAATTAGCCTATTTTATTTTACCTAGGACGTACATAAATTGCCTTAGTGCTAGGCAAAGTTATGCTCGTCCAATAACATTGCAAATAAAAAAAATAAAATATTTAATGGTTAAAACACCTTAGTTTTCTAAGCCAAATTAGCCTATTTTAATTTAGCTAGGACGTACATAAATTGCCTTAGTGATAGGCAAATTATGCTCGTCCAATAACATTTCAAATAAAAAAAATAAAATATTTAATGGTTAAAACACCTTAGTTTTCTAAGCCAAATTAGCCTATTTTATTTTACCTAGGACGTACATAAATTGCCTTAGTGCTAGGCAAAGTTATGCTCGTCCAATAACATTGCAAATAAAAAAAATAAAATATTTAATGGTTAAAACACCTTAGTTTTCTAAGCCAAATTAGCCTATTTTATTTTACCTAGGACGTACATAAATTGCCCTAGTGCTAGGCAAAGTTATGCTCATCCAATGGCATTGCAAATAAAAAAATAAAATATTTAATAGTTAAAACACCTTAGTTTTCTAAGGCAAATTAGCCTATTTTATTTTACCTAGGACGTACATAAATTGCCTTAGTGCTAGGCAAAGTTATTCTCGTCCAATAACATTGCTTACAAAAAAGCTAAGTTAAACATCAAATGTTATTTACCTAGGTCATCTAAGTTAAGTTTGCCTATTTTTTTTTACCTAGGACGTACTTAAATTGCCTTAGTTCTTGGCTAAGTTATGTTCGGAAACTAACATCCATACAAAAATTTTTAACTCATTTTTCTAAGGCAAATTAGCCTATTTCACGTTACCTAGGAGGTACTCAAATTACCTTAGTTCTAGGCTAAGTTATGTTCGGAAACTAACATCCATACAAAAAAATTTACCTAAGGCGTTTAAGGCAATTTTACACAGATTTTTTCTCTGGGTGTACGAAATGGATCTAAAGACTATTCAAATAGGTTTCTTTAGAGTAAGGGCGAACTTTTAAGTTCATGGGATTGGCCGCTTCACTGTTCTGAATCTGAATTCTTTGAGATCATTTCCAAATAACACTGATATATACATCATCCCCCAATTGCATTGTAATATATGTACACTTTCAGCTGGTCACCCATCCATATCAACTTGGGAAGATGAATCCACAATTTTATAATATAAATTGATCAAACATCGATCGTGCTTACTGCTCAGTGTAGAGAAAAGTGGCGAATGATTTAATTTCGCATTCCTAATCATTTTGCCGTGTTCTAGAGGGTTGTGGTCAAAATTCTGCTTTTAAAATTCTCCTTTTTAAAATTCGGCTCGTCTAAATTTTGCTATTCAAAATTTTCATCATCAAAATCCTGCAAATCACAATTATCAGATTTGGAAAATGTTAAAAAGTGCGATCTTTTTAATATATTCCAAGCCTTTGTTTTCCTTATTATCGCAGTGTTTTGATCAGCAGAGCATAGTCTTACTTTCGTAAGAGTTTTGTTTTGTAATTTTTTTTTTCATAGTTAGGCTTACCTAATGGATTGTTTTGTTTTATTTTTGTTTCTCGTTTGATATTGTAAATAAAAAATGTGAATTAACCGAGAAGCAGAATTTTGAAAGCAGACAAAATGAAAACTGCAGAATTTTGAAATGCAGTATTTTGAAGCCAGAATTTTCACCCGCTCCCATCTTTTAGCCTAGCCATCAAAACCTTTTATTGAGAAAACTTAATATCAGCAACATACTCGTATTATGTACAATTCATAACGTCTTATTCACCTTGAAATATTTTTTTTAAATAACTAATATAAAAATCTTTGAATTGTAGCAGTAAATAACCGATTTGACAGTTCTGAAGGCAGAAAATTGCCGCACCCCATGACATATACTTAAGCGTATAAGGCAAATACTGCTCATTTATTATTTAATTTATAAAATAATTTATCAATTGTGACGTTTGGGCATTTACGGTATGAGTGGTTATTTTTGTTTCATTAGCCATTTTTTTTATTTTCCCCGTGATCCAGATCAGATCATCTATTTATTTGCGTTATAACAACAAAATTAAATCATAAGGCAAATAAATAGATAATCTGATCTGGATCACGGGGAATATAAAACACGGATATTGTTTCCGTTTATATTCGTTGCTTGTACATATATACATATATAAGAATATATTTTGTATCCCTGTTATAGATTGTAGTGCATTAACTATAATTTCTTTAATTTTGATTTTTTGTCAACGATGAAGAATATATGGGCCGAACCTGCATGAAGGTAAAACAGGCAATTGCCTTGGGCGACACTCAACTAGGGCCGCAAAATTGGTGCAACAAATTTAAAACTGAAAAAAGGGTAACACAAACTAATGCACTGTATTTTCTTCGAGTTTCTCTGCAATATTTCAAAAAGGAGGAGTTTAAGGATTGTGAGAAACTTGAAGCAATTTTAACAGCAAAATCTGACGACGAAGTTCAAAAGGATGTTACAGCTAAGGATCTATTGAGTGAAATTAATATATTCAACCAAACGCGTCTACACTTTCTTACTGATCTCAAACCCCTATAATTTTAAATTATTTCGCTTCAAATCATTTGCTTGAATTGTATTCGAATAACATAACTGCGTTAAAAATACACTTTTTAACTTTTCCTGTATGTGTTGCTAGTTTTTCAAAAATTTAAACAATAAAATCATATTTATTAAGAAGAAATCGCTACAAGATTTGCTAAAATGAAATCGCGAAGATTAGCAATTTAATCTCAATATTTCGTAAAATTATGTTACCTTAATGTATTAAATAAAACTTTTAAATATTAATTTGCACAATTTTCCTTTTTTAACTTTGGGGCGGCAACATTAAAATTTGCCTAGGGCGCCAAAAGCCCTGGGTTCGACACCGAAAATATAAGACTTTGAAATACTTTGATTTTGCAATAATCAAAATATTAAAATGTATACTTATTATTTAATCAGTACTTTCATTTTAAAAGATTAACTGTTCTTCATAACAATGAATTCTAAACATGAACTTCATGCTCTATCTTCAACTATCACGAACTGATATTTTATGAGCCCTGCAGATGTGGCAAGACAAAGTTCCACTAAAAATAAAAAGAGAAATGGTTGCATTTAATGTAGAGCAATGAACCATATGAATGTTTTGAGGCAGAGAAATATATGCAGCAATTTTACTCAAGCTACGTTTAGCTCTCATCCTTTAACTCATAAAAATGCCAACCGAGGGAAACTTGCCAAATTGGTTAAATTGATTTGCAGCAAGCCAAGTCGGGCGTTTTTCTATTTTATTATTTGGCTCCCGTGGCAAGGAACTAAATTTTCGATTTAAATGCACGTAGAAGCATAAAATTTCCTATTATGATGTGCAATTTGGGGAAGATTGCTGTCATAACTTTAGTTCAACTATATTTTCTGATTTTCATTGTTAGCGGCTGTAGCAGTTAAATGAGCATGATGGTATCGAATTGAGTGAAGAGCTCTCAGTTAACTAATGATTAAAATAGTTGCATCCATTTTTTTTTATAATCTACACGCGCTCAAGGGATTATACTACCCTTAAGATGTTTCATCACATCGCGGGCTTGAGGTTCAGGAAGAGAAAGAATGATAGGAAAGATGTGCGGCGCGATGTTCTGAGACTGAAGGTGGTTGTTGTGTCAGATTTTATCTCCAGGGATGTCAGCTGAAATAATGCGGAGAAATTTCCGTGTCTTATTTATCTATGCTAAGTATTTGAAATACTAACAATTTTATAGTTTTCAGATTAAGTTTATTTAACTTTCTTTTGTAAAAGGATTATAATAAAATACTTAGGCAAGTATTATAATAAGATACTTAGGCATGTTTTATTAAAACTATTTTACCCAGCATTATTCTCATGACATTTCGTTTTCCTATTGCTTGGAAAACCGCTAAGCTAATATCCATTCCTAAGAATAACGGACTTTACGTACACCATTAGAATTCCATCCCATTGCCATTTTACCGTTTCTGTCAAAAGTTTTTCAGAAAATACTTCATAAACAAATATCTTCCCATCTACACTATACATATATAAATATTATGATTCGATAACGAATAACTCTTAAAGTTTTTTTTAAGTTAAACCAGTGACGTGCCGGCCGTGGTGCTTCAAGAAAGGCTTTCACTAACTTCTCCTTCAGATTTTGTCTATTCTGAGATACGATTCAGGATTACGACGAGGACGTTGATTTTATTTTGTTTTGTGTTTTTTGTATTATTTTTTTTGAGTTTTCGTTTATATACTTTGTTGTGTTTTTCTTTGTAAGGAAACTTTTTATAATTTAGAAAGCAAATACTTCAATAAAAGTTCAATTCATCGGGATTTCTTCAAAAAACTTGTTAAACTTCATCATAGAAACTGTTTTTTACTTTGATTTCCTTTAAAAATAATTTTTCTATGGACATAATTGCAAGTTGCGATAATCTTTGCTCCTGCATTTTATTTCTATCATACGATTTAACGTGTTTAAAACCAGAAAAGGAACGTTCGATAGATTTTTAAGATCAATCAATTTAGTTTAAATGTTTTCGAAAAAGTTTCTTTTAATTCAAGAACATCAACCGTTCTTGGAATGTCTTTAATGCAGATATTTTTAAGCTGATGAAATTAAAAAAAAACAAACAATTATTTCATTATTCAGCCTTGCAAAATCAAAAAAAAATCACAATATGAACACTTTAGGCATTCAAAAACTTCAGTAGGGCATTTTTTTCCATACTCAACAATGTTTCTCGTATAAAGTAAACGTGTCAACGACTCGTACCGCATTTCAATTTGAAGATTATCTAAAAAAATAATTGGCGATAGCGCAGTTCAAAACTTTCTAGACCTCGTTTTGGAAAAGATCAATAGCATTTCTAGATGCTTCCAAAATATGATGAAAACTCGTTCTCAAGTTATTTATTTGAAATCTAGCACTTTCATTAAATGTTATCAGAATCAGAAATAACACTGCATTAATTAAATCATTTTGTATTTTGTTCCACCTTCGACTTCGCTTTATAAACGGTGATTTTTTAAGAGCTTGGTTTTTGAAAATTCAAAAAAACACAGAAACTTGTAAAAAGTGAATGAAATTTTTATTTGGATCGATAAATCAATTTCTGCCATTTACTTTTTAAAAATAATTTCACTTAAATGTTGCCCGCGGCTACGCTTCAGGTGGCCCATTCTGAAGGTCCAATTTTGGCAAACTTTTTCACACATTTCGGCCGGAATCTCACCAATGACGCGTTCAATGTTGGCTTCCAAGGCAGCAATCGTGTTTGGCTTGTCCCCATAGACAATAGACTTAACATAGCCCCACAAAAAATAGTCTAACGGGGTCAAATCACATGATCTTGGTGGCCAATTGACTGCGCCAAAACGTGAGATCAACTGCTCACCAAATTCGCCTCTCAATTGATGCATGGTTTCGCGTGCAGTGTGGCATGTGGCACCGTCCTGTTGGAACCACGTGTCGACCGAGTTCAATTCTTGCATTTTCGGCAAAAAAAAACTGTTATCATCGAACGGTACCTTTCTCCATTGACCGTAACCCTGCGGCCTTCATCGTCCTTGAAGAAGTACGGCCCAATGATGCCGCCTGCCCATAAACCGCAACAAACAGTGCATTTTTCGGGATGCATTGGTAGCTGCTGAATTACCTCTGGCTGCTCTTCACTCCAAATACGGCAATTCTGCTTATTCACGTATCCATTTAGCCAAAAATGAGCAGAAAAAAAAACAGACGTAGCTTGCGAAACACATTTTTCACAGAGCACGAATTTTGATAATAAATTTCAATAATTTGCAAACGTTGTTCACGCGTAAGTCTATTCATGATGAAATGGCAAACAATACTGAATCGAAATGTAAAATGTTCGTGGAATTTGTCATGTGTGATCTGTCAAAAATATAAACGTCAAAAACCAAGTAGCAAAAAAATCACCCCTTATAAACTTGTACGTGAATGCCGCTATGAGTATGTTTGCATTTGCATACTTTGTACACACAATGAATCCGCACGGAAAGCACACAATGAACTAAATAAGAGACAAACACTAAAAGTAAAAAAATATTAAAGCTCTCTTTTGTCTTTATCCTGTTTTCCACATGCAGCATGGCATGGCATTTAGGCCTATTCTGCCACATCTGTTATTCTGCTATGAATTTTCTGTTATGATGCGTAACAGATCTCCACCATAAAAGATATTTTATAATTGGTATTCAGGAGTTCGATCTTTTATAAAAGTCTGTTATGGAACTTCGAAAAAGAAACATTTATACGAACAGACCTAAAATCTGCTATCAAATTATCAGATGTAGTAAATAAAAATTCTCGGCAGTTGGCACTGACGAACAACAATAAATTAAGCTGTGGAATGATCGTATTTTGTTTCGCGAAGATAAATTTTTGTTTTCTGTAAATTTTCCATATCAGTTCCTGAATTTAATATATCCATTATAAAAAGTTGTACAAAACGCACACCGGAAAGATAAGCGACTAATTTCTTATGTTTCATCCATCAAATGTGTTCTGTGCTTTAGTGTATTGAAATAATTTAGTTTTCAAATTATTTACATATTTGAGTTTGTTATTATGCATTTTAATTATTTTTTGTTATATCTGTCTCCTTTTAAGAACAATTCATTAACGAAATAAAAGTTTATACTACATATATTTAAATCTTTTATGATAAAAGTAACCAAAATGTGTCTTTTATTCTGTTATGATTCATAAAAGATTCCATAACAGATTGTGGCATGCTGAATACCAAAAATGCAGTTCGTAAAAGATTTGTTGAGAATTTAGAAGTTTTGACAGCTCATTAGCAGATTTCTTAACAGATTTCATAGAAGATTAAGCATGCAGAATACCAAAATTATAATTCATAAAAGATTTTTTGACAGTTTAAACTTTTGTATGAAAATTCATAACAGATTAGCAGAATAACAGAATAAAAGATCTCGCCGAATAGACCCAATTGGCTGGCATATCTGGTTTCTCTTCACGTAGCATCTAACTATAAGGTGCGTTTTCGTCCAGGTACAGAGAATGAATCCGCACCACAGCGTACATCCACAGCAGGAACAATGAAAATGAATACCAAATTACCAATTCTCTTCGTACTGTGTACTGATCCTGCTTCTCTTGCACTTTCAAACCGAAAATCTATGGTGGAATGAACGACATTAGCCGACGCTTGCCGACGCACGGTGCACTGAATATTGTTGAACACCTAACCATCAGCGTTGCCGGGAAAAAAATTTGTAGGTGCCAATACTGACAACCGAAAGTGCCATTTAAGGCCACTAGGTGCCACCAACAAAAAAGTATAAAAATTCCGAAGATTTTATATGTAATTTTTAATTTTATTTATTGCACCTCAAAACTTAGGGAATAATAAGAAATTAAAATTAATAAATAATAAATTAATATATAAAATAAAAACAAAACTTCATTAAACTGGGGTAAAACTCAGTTTTTTCCAAATTACTCGAACACCATAGTTTTTTTTTTAAAGAAAAAAATTGATACACATTGTATATCGCGTCATTCTACAGAAAAAACATTCAGACCCTTTTTACGTACAATTGATAGACTTACAGCAAAATGGTAGAAAACATTGGGGTGTAGTATCTTTATTCCAAAAAAATTTAATAAATTAATGTTTGTGAGTAGGGAAATATTTTGTTTTTAGTTATGTTTGCAAGAACATATTCTATTAAAAAAAAAAACAAGTTTTAATAGTAGCACCGGAAGGGAAATACTGCCATCTTAAAAATCCTAATTTATTTTATTTGGTTCAATAACTCCCAAAACCTTTATTTCTCCTCAAAATTTTCTACCAACAACTTCTAGACAATATAATTATCTACAAAATGTCATATTAACGACTTCTCTATGTCAATTCGTTCTTGAGTTATAGCGTACCAAAGTTAAATTGCTCGTCAAAATGGATATATATATATTTAATTCATTCGTTAAATCAACCAGACTTAATATAGATGCAAAATTGAGCAATATACCGCCTACATTCAGCTCATCCCAACAGAATCTTTTAAGAGTATATCCCCAGGTACAAAAGTGGCCTGATAATAAGTTTAACCCTTAAGACTGGGAATGGAAGATGGAAAAAAATTTACTTGAAACCGTTAAAAACCTCGTGCCACCAGCTCCGGAACAACTTGTCAACACTATATTTTGGAATTGCTCTAAAGGATGTAACAAAATTTGCAGTTTTAGAAAAATTGGTCTACACTGCTCTTTAGTAATGCGAGGCTGAAGAATACGACTCCAATGAAGATAGTGAAGTCGAAATAAAAATGCGCCTGGAAAATGATTTCACTTAGCATAATTTTATTATTTTTTTTACTAGTATTTAATTTTTAAGAGAGGAAAGTGAATTTAGTTTTGTTTGTAATAATTTTTCATTTTCAATAGTGGATTACCTAGGGGATATCATAAGATAAAAAAAATCGGGCCAGTATATTCTACCTCTGCGCTGTGGTGTTTACTTACTGACGCAGAGTGTAATTTGCCGTTGAATGAACGGTACACCATCTTACCGATATTCATGATACAGAGGTCTTTTTAAGGTTATTAGGAGCACTACAATAGCAATAACAAGCGTTCTCCAAAAACGCAAAGGATAAACTAAAAAGAAAGATATCTCAAAAGCAGTTCAGATCACATTTTGGATCGCTATAACTTAAGAACGAATTGACATACGTTAAAATGACATTTTATAGATAATTATACTGTATATAAGTTATTCTATAGGAAATTTTGAGAAAAATAAAGGTTTTGGGAGTTATTGAACAAAATAAAATAAATTAGGATTTTTAAGATGGCGGCATTTTCCTTCCGGCGCCAGGCTTAAAATTTGTGTTTTTTTTTAAAGAACACGTTTTTCCAAACATAAGTAAAAACACAAAATTTCCCCATGCAAAAACATATTTATTAATTTTTTTTTTGAAAAAATGTATTACCCCCCCCCCCAATGTTTTCGACAATTTTTCTCCAAATCTATCGATTGTCTCTTAAAGTTTTTTGTGTAGAATGACATGATATACAGTGTGCACCATCAACTTTTTTCAAAGAACCTATGGGTTTCGAGTAAAAAAAAAAGCAGGCTGATGGCTTTATTGTGAATGCTTTCCCTTGTAATTATCTTTGCAATTTTACAATGTAATTATAATAAATAAATAAATAAAAAAAACTGAATTTCCGGTTTCCCCATTCTAAAATTTTTTCCTCCACTCCAAATTTAAGGTACTTTGTAGAAATTCTAGGACGTAAAAATGTAGCTCTCCACCAAAATTCAGCTTTGTCGAAATTTTTTGAAGTGAATATCTTATTTTGCTGAACTATTTAGGTATGAAGTGCTGGCAAGTTTTTATAAGAAAGTCGATTTTAATTATGGGTTTTAATGTTATTTAAGTGTGAAACAACCCTTTCAGCTGATGCACTACTTGATCTAATCATGAGCTTGGATATATTTGAAAACATTTGCTCGTCGATTCCTAGAGTGCCATTTGAAGCGTTTGAGTGCCACAGTGCCATTTAAATTAAAAAAGTGCCAAAAGTGCACGATCGTGCCACTTCGGCAATGTTGCTAACCATATAGGCTTGTAGGGTAATGATCTCTTCTCTTTTTGTTGGATATTTTTTAATATGGGGATTTGTATCACTTGGCTCCTTGGGTGCGCTGATGTTGGGAGAACATTTGTGTTTTTTTTATTGAGAATGAATTCTCTCGCTGTCCGAAAAAGGAAAAGGAAAAATGCGGTTGATGAGGCATTATGGGTGAACACCATGGGCTGTAGAAAGATTTATAAGAGAGCATGTATTTCATGTCTTGTTTTTTAATTTTGAACTTGGAATCGCTGCGTTGAAGTTATGAGAAAATCTTTGAATGAGGCAGGTAGTTGGAAAACAAATTAAAATCAAAACATTTAGGGATTTTGGTAATACATGCTAAATACAGATGATTTTGGTAGGGTGTGCGGTGAACACCTGCGCACCTATGAATAAACATCACTGAGTTAAACAATTTCAATATTAAATAATGGGTGGCAATGGCGCAGTGGATAAAGTGCTTGATTGCTAACTTAGACGTGTGGGTTCGATCCCCACGCTAGGCGCATTCTTTTATATACCTCCAATTTTAATTGGATGCCGCCCATAGGTTAAAATGAGACAGTCGATACCTGGTTCTCAAATCCACTGTGCCAAACTAGTGTCGTGCAATTTAGGTTGCATTTAAAAGACCTTAGGTCTTACAGGCATATACATAGTTAATTTTTAAAAAAATAGTTCAACTTCAATTAGTTTAGGTTATCACTTCTGTCGGGCGTCCCGAGACGAACATGTTTTTTTTATGAATAACTGTGTTTTATGTTAAAAATCACGGAAAAGGAAAGAAAATCCTTTTGAAGAGAAACTCTTGTGAGTAGCTATAGTATTTCTTTGTTAAATAGACAAATGTAAAAGTTATCTTTATACTTTTAAAGTGGAATATACAAAAAAAATTATATTTCTTTTAAAATTTATCGATGAAGGAAGGGGAGGGGGGGAAGGGTTTAACTAAAAAAGTCTCTTGATTTGTCAAATTGACTTTTCTGATATTGTTTATAGCAATATAATGCATTTCCGAGTACTTGTAGTGTCAGGTAAATTCCCAACAGTGATTAGTGAAATCACAGAGAGGGCTCTGATTAAGATTAGCGATTGGGCCACAAGTTGTAGACTAGGGGTTAACCCACACAAAATAGAATTGTTACTCTTAACTACCAGGACTAAGGTACCCACTTTCACGCTACCTCGATTAAATGGCCACAATCTTTCACTATCTTCCAGTGCGAGATATTAGGAGTCATCCTGGACCCTAAGCTAAACTGAAAACTCAACATTGAAGAACGGGCTAAGAAGGCTAGCATTGCTTTCTACGCTTGTAATAAAACATTCGGTAAGCAATGTGGTCTTCAATCAAAAAATTGGGGTTGGCCGTTGCGTGATAGTTGTGAGCTCACCTGCTAACCTCGTGGTCACAGGTTCGATTCCTGCCGTTGTCTATGTCTTCTTATATTCCATTAAAGACCAATTCTAAAAATTGTCATAAAATGAGTTGCTGGTTTAATCATTACATGCTGTTCAGGCATAACACTAACAACATGTGATTGAGTAAACTACTCATAAATATGACAACGAAATATAGGATAATGCGAATTATAAGAGACGTAAATGAATAAGACACGGTAATTTTATCCGCATTAGTTCAGCCGCCATCCCTGGAGATAAAATCTGAGACAACAACCACCGTATCAATACGTCGCGCCACACATCTTTCTATCCTTCTTTCCCTTCTTTCACCGGATGCCGCGCTGTGTTTAAACACATAAAGGGTATTTATAGTCCCTTGAGCTCGTGCAAAATTATAAAAAATTTCCACCAGATATTCTGTCGACAAGCACTGACTACTGCACCTTTATTCTGAACCTCGGCAAAGGTTTTAAAGTTATCTTTCCATCCAGGAAGAATTGGCGAAATGACGAAGTGTCCCAAGATTTCGGTGTATATATTTTTACCGACGGATTTAAAATGGAGTGCGGTGTAGGTGCAGAAGTCTTCTCAGAGTGACTAAAAGTCTCTAGAACTTTCCGACTTCATGACATTGCTAGCGTCTTTCAAGCTAAAGTATGAGCTATAATAGAAACATGCAAAATTCTTCATTTATCATCAAAACTGGTTCAACTATGTCAAAATGAGCTACAAAACCTGAACATTAACCACAGAATTACTTTCGTCTGGGTTCCTGGATACAGTGGTATCGAGGGCAAGGAACGAGCAGACGAGTTGGCCCGAAAATGATCAGCCCTTACAAGCTCGCTTGCAGAGTATGTATCTGTACCACTCGCTGATATGAAGGGCAACATTCTTTCAAGTTTCCTCACGGAATCCAACAAAAGATGAAATAATATAACCGACTACGCGATATCTAAAATGATATGGCCTTCGTACAATAAATCCCGGACAGACGATCTCATTTGTAGACCAAGAAATAGGTAGTCCTTACCTGTACGAGGCACTTACCCTTGTGGGAGCATGCAGCAAAACTGGGTATTCCCCATAACACCTACTGCCGTAGCTGTAAAAAACAGTTGCAAAAGGAAACAGTACTTCACTTCCTTTGCAAGTGTCCCGCTTTGGCCAGGCAAAGAATGCAATCCCTTGGAAGGGCTTTCTTTTCTGATCTAAAAGAACTGTCTGATACAAGAGTTAAAAACTTGCTCTCTTTCCTTAACGGGTCGAAATGGCTCTAGCATCGCTGCGGTTGAGTTGTGCCCTTTCTTTTTCCGCTAAAAAAAATCTTTTATTCAAGTCCGTACGAGTTTTTGGTATCAAAACGACGCTTTCCAGCGCTACTTGGGCCCAGATGCGAGTTCGCTCTGACCACCATTTCACCTACCTACAATATTTGCATATTATCTACCTCGTAGGCAGATATTTTCCAACAGTAAAAAATACAAAAACAAAACAAACGAAACGAAGAGAAAATTGTATTAAATTTTCTTCACACTTATATAATTCTTCTTCAGTTATATAAAACTTATAAAAACTTCAGAAAACCCTTAAACGTTAATGAAGAAGATTATTTAAATCCTATCAGCAGCTTCTGATAAATTTGTAGTCAAATATGTACCTGCACATAGGCACTACATACACAAATGAAGGGTTGTCGATTTTGCGGTTTCAAAAAATTGTATATATGTAAATGTATGAACACCTACATTTGTAGGTATTCAGCGACAAAAAAAATTCTAAAAATGAAAAATATGAAAAGTGATTCTATGGAAAGTACCGTTACTAAGTGCACAAAATAAAATATTTTCTTTTAACTAAAAAGTGGAATGTACTCATCTAAGAAGACACAACAAATTATAAAAATTCTTGCAGCCGCTTTTAAGAACTATATTTTTTTCTTTACCCTGCGCCTCCACAAGCAATAATTTTTTTCGGACAATCGAACATGCAATGGAAATTTCCAATGCCGACCACAAATTTCCTGAAATAAATCATTTTACGATATTGATTTTAGCATTTATTTCTTACCATCTCTGTGGAAATAATGAAGAAATAATTTCATATTCAATGTTAGTTTGATTGATATTTTTGTGCTTTTTACGTTTACATGTGTATATTGATGGTTTGAGTTGAAATTCCAGGCCGAGAATGTAAATACAATGGGTGTTGTTTGGTTATGGGCACTCTGATTGTCAATAAGATTTCATGAAATAATTTGAAGAAATAAAAATGTCTGCAATAATTGTTGAAATAGAAAAAAAAATAAAAATTTCTTGTGGAGGCTTTTTTAGCATTTGTATGGGACCTCGCAAACCGTTGTTTTTATTTTTTTTTTTGTTAACTATTCAATATAATGTCAAAAAGCTATTGAATACGAAGTTTCCGAAAAAGTTTTTTTTTGTGAAAAATGTTGGCATACATTAACGTTTAAGCTTTCTAGGAGTATCTGTATAAAAATTTGGAAAAAATCAAATGAACCGTTTTCCAGAAAATCGAAAACTAAAAATATGGTTCTACTAAAGCAAATCCATACTAACGTTTAGGGTGTAGACTCGATGATGGACAGCCAGGCGGAATTGCGGACAAATTTTTATGTTGATCGTAATATCAAGTTTGATCAAATTCTCGAGTTAGATTTTTTTACGAATCTAAAATTTGACATATAGTACCTATATTATCGCAAGTAAAAAATACTATGAAGTAGAGCAAGTGTAAGCAGTACTTCCAGAATTTTGGAACTTAAAATGGAAATTAAATGGCCCGAAATATTCCAATAATCTTGGAGTGGATAGGATAATATATACTTTTATTTCAACCAACTACTAAAGCCCATACATGCCCCATTCTGCCCAACCGCGTTTTCATGACGACATTTTGGGCAGTGTAATTTTGCAAAAAGAGGTCCGGATATCGGCTAGTGCACTAGCTAATATGAGTAGAAAAGAAGAGCATCGCGTCCAATCATTATTGGCAAACAATTAAAAACTATACACTTCATTTGTAGATTTAAAAGCTTTCTTTGACTGATTCGATCGAAATGAGGTAAGGGTAATTTGTTTGAATATGGGATGTCGTTTAAACTTGAACGAGTTCTACAAAACTTCTACATGGAAATCAGAGAAGCAGTCTGGAATTTTAAAAACGTGCCCGAATGGTTTCAGAAGATGTGATTAAACCCCTACTATTTGCAGATGCAATTGTGTTGCTGGCAAACACACCGGGATCGCGCATGCTTTCGATAAATCGACAAGCTCAGTACTACGTGCGATGGAGTTTGGTGGTGGGCCTAAAGAAATTGAAAGTGATGATAATAAAGAAAGGCTTAGCTTCAATAATAAAAACATGAAAGGTGTGAAACAGTTCACATACTCGTTCTTATGAGTATATTTCACCCAAACATAACCATGGATTATTTAAATTTTTGCAATATCCCATTATAATTATAGCAAATGCTGTGAGATTTAAGTTTCTGTCCTTATTGGTTCTGTTAGATGGGGGTCGAAAAGTTGAAAATTGCCTCAGTTTGATCTTGTAAAAAGGGTGTAGTGCCAGAACTTGGCAGGCACGACCTTTGATAACCGAATCTTTTTTGAGATGCTATTCAGAAATTAAGGTTAAATCAAACTTTACGTTTTGTAGATTTGTTGCTCAGTTTCTTGATTACAATATGTAGACTCGATTTAATATTATAAAATTTCCCTCTGTTTTCGTATTTGTCGAAGCTTAACATGAAGAGCGGGCATCCGTGCTTAAGATATACATTCAGGTAAGAAGCCAGCTTTGCGTATTTTAGTTAGGTCGTTTCGCGTGCTAGCTCTTCTTCATCGGTTTCGTATTAATGTTTTTTAGCTGCGGTGGGACAACGCTTTTGATTTAAAGAGCTTATTTTCTTGACGAAGAAGATCAACTTCTTTTCTAAGCTCTTGATAGACTTACGCCAATTTCATCAAGTCTTTTGCGGAGTTCTCTATTGTCTTCGTCGAGACCATTACCGTTGTTATCTGCACAGAATAACTCTATTCCCCGGAAGTATTGAATCTGGAGACCTTTTAAAAAAAGGGTTCATAAAATGCAATAATAAGCTCTCAACAGAATTCGACCTCGGTAGAGGGTGGTGGATTTTCTAGTAAACCAGGACTGCTACCTGGGATATATCTATGTATTAACTTTCAGTATATTATCAGATTATATTTGCCCTGGGAGAAAAATGGTTTGGCTAAGACACCTCCTAATCCATTTATTATTTTTTAGGTATCATACTGCAATAACCCTGAAATATTTTCAAATATGCAATTTTTATATGTATAGTGTAATGCATATATGCTTGTGTATTAAAGTTTTATTCCTATACACTATCCCTTTCTTTGAATAGGTTAACCAATTTTTAAAAAAATTTAACAGAATATAAATTTCCACTCTCGTGCTGGCATAATCATGCCACACAGGACGAGTGTAAATCTACCACTTTTGCGTCTATACATTTCTACAGATCCACATTAAACATTCGAACCCATCATCATTGCTATGTATACACAGGTTATAGCAAAGGTAGACCAACCATCATACGAGGAAGTTTCATAATTTAACCCAGGTGAACTGAAGTGCGGTTACCTCAATGGATCAGATGGGATAATGGAAACATCAGAAAAAGTGCATATTCTGTGAAGGGCTGTCTATGGCTGGGATGATATTATGTTCCGACTCACATGATTACATATTTCGAAATCCATCAACAGTTCGTGCTCTAAATACAAAATGTGGTTGGGGATCATATATTCTAGGTCCGTTAGAGGGTGTGTGTTTATACATATACTTTTTGCCTTACGCTTAATGGCATAATGTTTCCCTCATTTATTACGACGTCATTTAATTAACTTTAAGCATTATGAGAACAAAAAAATAGACAGCAATCTTAGCAAATGAATTTATTTTGTTCTCTTTAACTGATTTGAAATTCGAATGGCATTCGCTTTTAATCGCTGAACAGATAAAGACGGTGGGTATACAAAAATATATGTGTGTACATAATATTGTGCTTTATGCATACATAGGTACATACGAGTATACAAAAGTATGCATTTATTTGAATTGTATTTCTACACAGATATAAAAGGTGATTTTTTTGCTACTGGGTTTTTGACGTTTATATTTTTGACAGATCACACATGACAAATTCCACGAACATTTGACATTTCGATTCAGTATTGTTTGCCATTTCATCATGAATAGACCTACGCCTGAACAACGTTTGCAAATTATTGAAATTTATTATCAAAATTCGTGCTCTGTGAAAAATGTGTTTCGCAAGCTACGTCCGTTTTATGGTCGTCATAATCGTCTTCATCGACGAGGCTCATTTTTGGCTAAATAGATACGTGAATAAGCAGAATTGCCGTATTTGGAGTGAAGAGCAGCCAGAGGCAATTCAGCAGCTACCAATGCATCCCGAAAAATGCACTGTTTGGTGCGGTTTATGGGCAGGGGGCATCATTGGGCCGTACTTCTTCAAGGACGATGAAGGCCGCACGGTTACGGTCACTGGAGAAAGGTACCGTTCGATGATAACAGATTTTTTTTAGCCGAAAATGCAAGAATTGAACTCGGTCGACATGTGGTTCCAACAGGACGGTGCCACATGCCACACTGCACGCGAAACCATGCATCAATTGAGAGGCGAATTTGGTGAGCAGTTGATCTCACGTTTTGGCGCAGTCAATTGGCCACCAAGATCATGTGATTTGACCCCGTTAGACTATTTTTGTGGGGCTATGTTAAGTCTATTGTCTATGGGGACAAGCCAAACACGATTGCTGCCTTGGAAGCCAACATTGAACGCGTCATTGGTGAGATTCCGGCCAAAATGTGTGAAAAAGTTTGCCAAAATTGGACCTTCAGAATGGACCACCTGAAGCGTAGCCGCGGGCAACATTTAAGTGAAATTATTTTTAAAAAGTAAAAAGCAGAAATTGATTTATCGATCCAAATAAAAATTTCATTCACTTTTTACGAGTTTCTGTGTTTTTTTGAATTTTCAAAAACCAAGCTCTTAAAAAATCACCGTTTATTATAATTCTAGTTTCGTTTGGCTGCCGTAAAATTATATATCTGGAGAAACATCAAATTGCATTTATAATTTGACAAAATTTAAATTGTGCCTATAGTTTGTCTGTACGACTTTTTGTTCATTTAACATAAACATTATATGAGTCGTCTATGGTAGGGTTAGGTTAGGTTGAAGTGGCTTTCAGCGTTGCAGCTGATACACTTAGATCAGGGCTGGTCCCTTGTGATATCTACCACATGAATCCAATTAAAATCTCCCTAATCGTTGAACCACTTAGAGCTCCTAATGGAGCGCAAGGGATTATAGATTTCTATTTTATTTAGATCGCTGAGATCATCGAAGAAAAAGTATCCAAGATGCAACTTACGTCTCTGAGATAGAGCCATGCACACAGAAAAGGGGAATAAATTCCATCTCTTCTTCGTCAATTCAAAAATCCTTAGAATAAACCCCAAGCCTCTTTGCATGCTTGTCTATAAGGCAGTGACCGATTACGACACCAATTACTGAGCTGATGTGCACACTATTTAAGGAGATCAAACACAGCGTTTTAGGTCAAGTTTGTTCAGAACTGTTTTTTGGTAGTTGTATTTTTCCATCTTAGGTTTGTCCTTTCTAAGGCATCTTCTTTCTCCACTAACTTGCATGTAGCGACAGACATCCCAATATTATTTGCCTTTTCAGTTAATTAAGGTTGTGTCGGTCCACTTTTTGTAAGTTTATCGGAGTTGAGAGCAGTTATGGAGTTTGTAGAGGACGATTAGAGAGATTTAATAGAGGCCTGACTATCTGAGAAGAAAAGGATATCAGCAGTTAGTTTCACGTTTTCTTTGAACCAGGAATACACTACAATAATGAGGAAAACGGAAAGAGAGACTTAATTCTAGTTGTACAGAACCCATAATCCCACCATCAGTTTTGCATCAGTATAATAACGGATATCATCATCTTCTAAGAAACTTAAGTCTTCCCAGACAGATCTTGGAGGAATGATGACTTGGAAGTTTTTGCCGAATTCTAGTTTATGGATGGTGTAATCCATGTGACTTGGAAGTGATCCGAACGACTTCAGAATCATAGAATGGCCAATATCATTATTGTTCCATTAGGGGGCCGCGGCTATGCTTACTACTGTTTGTTTGCTGAAAATATGGAGGGAAGTATATGGAGGAGAACGTCTAGCGCGGTCCACCATACTGTCACGCCATTGGCATAAGAATAGTAACATTGTGTCTATTTTAACTCTTTCTTCTTCAGTAGGAGGATCTACGTGAGGAATTTGGTATTTGCTTGAAAATAAGTTCCGTTTTCTTGGGATTGAATTCTAGGCCACAACATTCTGTCCAATTTCTTAGCTTATTTAATGCGTTTTATTGGATTTTTTGCAGGACGTTTGAGTATTTTCCTGGTACGGCAATTTCGACATAGTCCGCATACGCAACCACTTTGTAGCTTTCAGCTTCCTGATTCATCAGCTCATTTGCTACCAGATTCCAGAGAAGAGAAGATAGGACATGGCCATGAGGCGTTCCTCTACTGACAATTCTTCTTGCAGAAAAACCACCCATTCAGCATTTGATCAATCAGTCAACCAAGCGATCTATCTACTTTTAGACATGACAGTGCAGATACGATTGCTTATACCGTCTTCTTTGCCCAAGAAAGCAACTATAGTCTTAATAAAAATGTCTTTTCAGAACTTCAAATTTTCTTCAAAGAGATATTGATATTTAAAAAAAAAGTTTTTAATATAATATTTCAAGAAAAACTAAAAATATTTAATAAAATAAATTAAATATTTTGTCATTAGAATTACATATTAAAGAAATAAATAAAATGTTTTTGATAAGTACGAAATAGTACTTTTCCAAAATTTCTGGACAATCGTTACTCCCCCAACAGTTATTCGGGCAATTTTTTGTTTGGGAAAAAGTTACTTTTCCTTGGATCTCACCACTGGTGGATCTACGGGGGGTTCGGGTCCGCAAAAAAAATGACAAATCAAAGCTTATAAAGACGCTACGATGGCTTATCTTAAGAAATCGACAAGAGCCGAACACTTATATCCAAATTTTTAAGTAATAAGTTTAAGTATGGAAAAAATATGAAAGGCCGCATACAATGCGATAAGACGATTTATATTAAGAAAAGCGTCAAATTCTCACGACTCTTTAGCACAAATCAAAAAGTGTGGTATCAATCCAAGTCTCACATATATGCGTCGTGTTATTTCAAAAGCTAAGTATATAAAAAGACTTAAAATCAAGAAGAAACCACCACTTAACCCAGTTCGAAAAGAGCAACGCCTCAATTTTTGTCGGGCACAATGTTACCTGGACTTCGAGCATCGCGTGCTTTTGTCCGACAAAAAAAAAATTAATTTGGAATGCCCCGATGGCTATAGCTATACTATTTTTATGACCTCCGCAAGAAAACTCATTATTTGGACCAGCTGCATAGCAGAGTTGGAGGTGTGATGGTGTGGGCGGCAATTTCCTATTATGGCACCTGCAAACTTCAATTTTTGTCCACAATAATATATGCATTGACTGACAGTGGTATATTAAATGAGGCCTTTCGATACTTTAATACCCTTTTTGGACCTCTGCCGTGCACATGATAACGTACCAATACATACAGACCGAGTACTTGTAAAGTATATAATAATTAGAAAGCCAAAATGTGGAACTATTAAGTTGGCCGACCTACTCACCGGATTTAAACAACCTTGAAAATGTTTGGGCATGGTCGATACGTCAATATATAGATCAGGACAACAATATTCGAGTATATCCGAACTGAACAAAGCCATCGAATAAGCTTGGGGCTCGATTTCGCTAAATTATTTGGCCATTGTGTATGCATCCCTTCCAAACCGGATGTGTGTAGTTATGGAGCAGAAAGGTGGCTCAACACACGATTAAAAACATTGTTGTTTAATCAAAAATACCTTTAATACGTTAAATTTAAGTAACGTTTGAAATAAAAAGAATCAAGATTTTCTAAAATGACCCCGCATTATCGCGGTTTTTAGTAAATAATTGTTTTAAATTTTCTTTAAAGTATAAAAAAACAATAATTATTAACTTTGATTTAAAAATATATATTTTCAGTATAGGGAAGATATGATAGAGATGCCAATAAGTTCGTACTGTCTTAAAGCTCTTACAGGGTTTCAGTAATAAGCATACTAAATTACCACAAACGTAGCAGTGATAACTCTGATTCAATAAGTTTATTTTAAAAGCACACAACGAGTAGTTAGTTAGTTAGTTAGTTGAAAACTTTATTAAACAAAATATAATTTAAAATTTACAATTCAATTTAATTCTAAGTTTAATATGGTTTGGCCCACACAACGAGTACGAGGGTTGAGTACATGGAGAAGGCACACAAGCAGCAGTGTGTACTTGGATGAGCCGTAGGTAGTTCATTGTGGGATATACGCTGGTTTTAACAACATTGTAAAAATACTTGGTATGTAACTCAGTGGTTATTTTCAGTGGGAATTTCAGCGATAGGCACCAGTGAGTTTGATAAAGCTCTCACATAAGACCTTCACTGAAAATATAAATTGAACAGAGTTAAATAAGCTGCAAGCCTCATACTGGACCCTTATACAAGAAAACCCAGGGGAACCTGCAGTTTTCGAGGATGCGGGCTGGTACCAAGGCAGAGTTAAGCTCGTTGCCTTTGAAAGTGAGAGGTCGTCCGGTCTGTACAAGCTTGCTATTAGTAGGCTTGAAGGCTTGTGGTCTGGTGCAAAGCTTGAGGTCGTATCCAGGGAGGACATCCCCTCTAGACCAAGAGCCCGCACCAGATTACCGGCTGAGCTTACTGACAAGGATATAATCCTCAAAATGATTCAATTTGATAACCCAAACTTGCCAACCCGTGACTGGAAAGTTGCCAAGCTTGAGGATCCGGCGGGCCCTTATAGATCGGCTATAATAGTGATAAATAGGGACTCGTTGGCTCCCCTAGCGGAAACTCAAGGCGTTGTACGGTTTGGCTGGGCGACCATTACTTTAAAAATCTACAAAAAAGATGAGGATAGTTTAGACATTGTACCTCCACCTGCACGAAACGAGGACTTAGTGGAGGAGCCTGCCTCGGTTAGTGAACCTCCAAGGATGGATACACCGATACACCGTGCACCTCCTCCGCGGGTAACTCAGTTTCACAATCACCTATATTGGTTCCTATCGTCAACGAACCCTCCGACATGGATGTAGTTGCCTCCACACACGAAACTCTCAGCGATGAAGAAGAGCTATTACGCTCGGACTCTGAGCCTGATGAAGACCTCGACGGAACAGTGGTTGGTGCTGGTCTGGCTGACTGTAACCAAGATGGAGCAGTTAGTTCAGATTAACACCCAACAATCTAATGTGGCCTCGGCCTCCCTTCTTCTCCGGCTTCACAACAAAGGAGAAGACGTCGCGTCGTCCTGATTCAAGAAATTCAAGGACTCAGGATCCCAGGATACTACTAGCTGCATGCAGTGGATAAAGATGAACCCAGATCATGCATATTGGTAAAAAGTAGTATTAATGCATATTTACTTCCTAATTTCAGCGATCGAGATCTGACAGTGGCAAGGATACAAAACAGAAATGGTGTGTACTTGACAGCTTCTGCATACCTTGGCCATGGCTACCTTGGCCCAATTCCTGACAACACGCTGAGGGAGCTTATTTCGATAGGCGAACGGCAGAAAATGTGCCTGATAATCGAGTGTGACGCAAACGCCCACCACACCGTTTGGGGCAGTACAAATATAAATGAAATAGGTGATTCACTTTTTGATTTTATCTCAGTATTAACCTAATTGTAAGTAACATTGCGAATGAACCGACGTTCATCACCAAGAACCGACAGGAGGTCTTAGACATTACTCTCGTCTCTGATGTAATTCATCAAAAGATTCTGGATTGGAAAGTATCAAAGGAACATTCGTTCTCTGATCATAGATACATCAAATTCAGTTAATAAAAAACCAACATTCCGAAATTATCGGAAAACTTACTGGGAACTATATAGCGAAACGTTCGATAAACTAATTAGTCCCTCAAAAACCCCGTTGGTGGAATTCAGGGCTAGCACCGCTCAAGAAAAACTGTAGAAAACTTTTTAACAGAGCTAAAAAATCAAGACAACACTCAGATTGGGACTCGTACAAAGAGTGCCTTAAAATCTACAAGAAACAGCTGAGGAAGAGCAAAAGAACTTCATGGAGAAACATCTGTGAAAGCATTGAAGATACTTCTGAAGCTTCTAGACTAAGAAAAATCCTCTCGAAAAATCCACCGATGCCTAGCTTTCTAAAAACAGCTAGCGGGGTAGGGACTAACTCAAGCGAAGACTAGTTTTCACTGCTAATAGATACTCATTTCCCGGGTAGCTCACAAAATATTTGTAGCACTGAACAATCAAGGACAGGTTATAAAAATAATAACAATCTTGGTCTGAATACAAGGGAAAAGCTACTTTGGGCAATTAAAAGCTTCGATCCGTATAAGTCGGCGGGACCAGACGGCATAATACCTGCCGAACTCCAGATAACCTCAGATATAATCATACCTATCCTGGATGTTATTCTAAATGGGTGCCTTGACCTAGCTTACATCCCCTTACTTTGGAGAGAAGATAAGGTCATCTTCATTCCCAAAGTAGGCAAAAGTAGCCATGTAAATCCTAAGGACCTCAGACCGATCAGTTTACCTTCATTCCTTTTAAAAACTCTAGAAAGACTGACAGATATTCATTTAGTACAATAAACCCCAATCTCATTTCTACTGCTCAACACGCATATTGTAAGGGAAAATCGGTTGAAACCGCCTTACACACGCTGGTACAAAGTATAGAATATTCATTGCTCCATAAAGAGTATACTCTGGTAGCATTCCTAGATATAAACAAAGAAGATATAAATAAGCATTTACTAGATATAAACCGTAAGATACCCGACTCATTGACAGAGCTAATTAGTCTCATGTTAGGCAGCAGAGTAATAAGCTCAACCCTGGGGGACTACTCAGAATGAAGGTATGTCAGCAGAGGGACACCACAAGGTGGTGTTTTATCCCCACTTCTATTGAACACAGTGGTAAACGAAATGCTGATTGACATGGAAGGGAGATAAGGTAATAGCATATGACGATGATGTTGCCATTGTTGTAACAGGAAAGCACGTTCCAACTCTAGTAGACTTAATGCAATATGCTCAACCAAATGTAGTCTGAATATTAACCCAACCAAGACAGAACTTGTCCTCTTCACTAGGAAATATAAAATTCCCAAACTTATACAGCCATCAATAAATGGTACGCCACTGACTTTCTCAGACGAAGCCAAATATCTAGGTATCATACTAGATAAAAAGCTAAGTTGGAAATCCAATATACAAGAAAGAGTAAGAAGAGCAACAGTTGCACTCTTCTCTTGCAAAAAAGCCATTGGAAATAAATGGGGCTTATTCCCACAGATTACGCATTGGTTGTACACAGCGGTCGTTAGACCGATACTTATCGGGTAGCAGTATGGTGGACATTGGACAAAGTCAACATATTGTGACAAATTAAATAAGGTCCAAAGGACAGCCAGCTTATGTATCAGTGGAGCACTCTGCTCCGCACCCTCGGCTGCCCTTGACATACCACTTAACCTTCCACCCCTCGACATTTTTAGCAACCAAGTGGCTGCGAGTACAGCTATTCGTCTCAAAGCCATCTCTCAATGGACTAGCAATTCGATAGGCCATTCTAATATTTTGAACAAAGTCGGAGCAAAACTAGGACAATCCGACTACACCACACACCAGCTTACCTTCGACAAGAACTTCCAAGTAACCATCCCACCAAGATCAGACTGGGAGGATGAGAGGTTCTTAAAAGATGAGTCAGTCCACTTTTATACGGACGGTTGGAAAACCGAAGAGGGAGTGGGAGGTGGTGTGTACTCAGACAGACTAAATCTTAGTCTCTCTTCCGTCTCCCTGACCATTGTAGCGTGTGCCAAGCGGAAATTCTGGTTATCCTGGCTAAGGGAAAACGTGATAACTACATCAGATATCCGCATATTCTCTGCTAGCCAAGCAGCCCTCAAATCACTTGGCGCTGTTTCCATAAACTTCATAACTGCCCGCAACTGTCTGTCATCTCTCAGGGAGATGGCAGAACAGTTTAACATTCACCTGATTTGGATGCCGGGACATAGTGATATTTTTTTTAAACTGCAAAGCCGGCGAACTCGCCAGAAAAGGAACCAAAATACTTATTCTACCGAAAATGGAAGAAATCGGTATGCCTATAGCTACAAACAAGCTATTGTTGCTTCAAAACTCCATAAAACAAATAAATTTTACATGGTCAAACATCACTACGTGCCTGGCCACCAAAAAAATCTGGCCAGAATTAGACTCAAGGCGCTCAAAAAGTTTACTCTCCTTGAGCAAGAAACATCTTGGCTCCGTAATAGGTGTTGCAACTGGACTCTGTTCAATTGGTAGACACGCCAAAAGACTTGGCGTTTTCTCCAATGACTTGCAGAAACCGCATGGACGAGGAGGAAGAAGAGACTATCTCAGATCTTCTTTGTTCATGTCCTGCTCTCTCCCAAGGAAGAAGATTACACCTGGGGGAATACTTTTTCGACGACACTAGTGATCTTAGACACATTGAAATTCACAGACTTCACCGCTTCATTCATGGCTCCAACTGGTTTGATTAAAGAGTAAATTTCTCTTCATGTGGTATCATAATGGACCTGTCTAAGGTCTAACTGTATCAGCTGTTTTCCTGGCGACCACTTCAACCTAACCTCAACCTAACCTATCTCTCTCGTACACATAGTCACTGAGTGACGTAGTTCCAAGTGACGTAGGGCAACGCTGAATATCATACCATGTATTCCTTATTAATTTTATTATTAAAAAGTTGTTTCAAATGTGTGTTGCTGTTGTTGCACAACCGAATTTTTATACTATTGGTTTGAGACAAAATAGCTCCACAATTAACGCAGTAACAACTAATTTAGCTCGGTAAAATTTATGGAAATCTTAACTTTAAATCGTTGGACACATCCCCGCCCCCTTAATCTAATCCTGGATCCGCAACTGGGTCTCACGTATAGGCAAAACTGTGCCTATATCGCAAGTAAAAAGTATACCTACACTGAACGATGAAAATATTCAAAGTTAAGTGGGACCACAAAGCAATTTTATGAGATATACCTAATAATATTCCATACATTATAAGTTTTATTTTATTGATGACCTATTGGTAGCGCAGTAATGAGAGTCGAAATAAAACTATTATGCAATTTTTATATACACTCTTATTTTACATCTCCCTCTGAATGCCAACAATCGTTTTGTCTGCTACCCGAGCTAGTCGTTCCATTCCAAATCCTGATCTACACTTTTATCGGCACTAATTTTACTGCCCAATTTATTCACACTCTTAAATTTTACATTTTTTAACGGTTGGTTCTAATCATTTTCTCACTGCATGAAGATAGTCTTGAATAAGTAAGCAATGATTTGGTGTTTTAATTTATCGAAAGATTCTTAGATTAGCTTTTTAGTAGGTAAGGTACACATGCACTTATATATGCCTTAATAACTAAACTAAACTTTACTTTGGAATTACACTTTTTACTTGTCGAAAATATTATATTTTATATTTATATATGTATGCATAATAGTTCAGAAACCTTGTCGTTTGTATGGAAGGTTCAGATGTATATAGATAGTTAATAGACTATAATACATTTTTCCAAAGAAAACATTTATACATACATATTTCACTTAAATATCTGTGGGAAATGGCAGCTAAGATTTTTCAAAAGCTTCATGTCACTGCAACTGCACTGCCCTTCGGTTGTCAGTGCAAAATAAAAAAAGTCAGCAAACAAAGTAATATGTTTCAATGTTATACCCCTAAGTCAACTTAACGACACTTTATCTAGAATGTATTGTTGTTTGCCCCAGAAACGGGACGAGATTTGTTTGTTTTCTTCTAAGTTTCACCTTGCAGATACGTACCGTCTCGTTGAACTTGTGTATACAAAGTTTTCACAGATTCTACCAGAAATGCAAGTACAAATCCTTCACTTTTAGATCATAAATCTCTGACGAACGTTGGCGGTGGGTGGAGTAAATTCGTTTTGAATTCGTATGAAGACTTGCCCTGATGAGAGGTAGAAAAATTTATGAATGCACTTGGCATCTGGCAGTGATATCTATGACTAGTTTTCCTTGCATTTCTAATCGCGAATCCGTGTTTTCGTGTTACAGTGTTTAGCTACAAACTTACATACCTATACAGACACAAATATATATGAGTAAAAGGACAACTTGATGTACGAGCATTAATACAAAAAAATCAATCTCTGTTTGAAGTTCCAACTACATATTGGTGTTGAACTCTATCTGTCAATCCTGGGATCCGAATATATCGATAGCCACTCCAGCGGGGGTATAAACACGTTATTCTTAATAGAGACTGGTAAAAGATATAATTTTAAAATCAATAATTAAATTAAATGAAAAATCCTAGTTCAAACCAAAAGCTTCCAAATAATAAAACATAAAAATAACTAACCTTTCGCAACTTAAATTTTGTGTGTAGACTAAAAATGGTCAGGTTATTTGGCACTTTCATGCCATTTGCGTTATTTGGTACTTTCATGTCATTTGTTTGTCAGGATGCGACAACCAGACTTTCGTCTCTCTTTCGATACAGTAGGTGCGCCACAAATATAATTTCTTCCAAAATTCTTCATCGATTATAGTGATGATGTCTTGGTTTAATTAGTATTTAAATACTTCAAAACATAAGATAGGTATAGTATAAAATAAAGGCACTTATAAAATTTCAAATTACTTCCCAGACTCTGTAAATATTTTTGCAGTGGAAGAGTAAAAGTTTATATTTTTGTAAAGAAGTGTTACTTCCCTCTCGAAAACACCACAACACAATTTAAATCGGTTAAAAAATGATTAAGTTAAAAATTTTGAGTGTGAAAATTCTCATGAAACAGTTTTTTAATGTCAAATGGAAATGTTGGGGTTTTTGTAATCTACTCGATCTGAACTCCAATATCCATTAGTTAGTTTGAAAACGTCGTGCATGTTTTTGTAGCAATGTTTTATGTAAGACAATTTCTGTTTGAGTATTAATGTTTTCTTCGGTGGTATATGGAATGGGAATAAGATCAGTTTCTGGAATAAGTCATAGGAAGGGGAATTAAGATTGAAAAGAGTGTGAACCACTGATCTATACCATATTCTTATAAACAATAGCACTTTCGGTGAATAAATATCACAGTATCGTAGTGAATCAAAAGAACTACTTAAGTAGTGATATACATACATTGACGCTATTTTCACATAATATTATTTTGCAACCAGTAAATCAAAAATTAAAATACACTCATAGAAACTAAATAGTTTCTATGATAAATATAATTTGTACCGCGATTCTGATAAAGCCAGAATTAAAGTGAATAAACTTGACATCACTTGCTCAAAAGTTAAGCTGGCCTCGATCAGCGTAACTTTAATTGTTACCACCAAAAAAGGGCAATCAATAAATCTGCTTACAATAATAAATTTAAAACAAATTATACAAAACCGCTTTATAATTTGATTGTCAAAAGCAATCCCAATAACAAAGAAGCTGTCAAAAAGTTGATAAAAGTGAAGTCAAGAATTATACGTCAAATTGTACATAAGGTCTGTGCAATCCCTTTCAAACAATGGTAGCCGCAGCTTCTTGCAGAGATATCACTTGATGATTCTCTTAGTGCTACTGATTGTATAGGTATTGCTCTTGTTATTGCTGATGTGGGAGAATTAGTCACCATGGACGACACTGTAAATTTAGATACCATTGTTGCCACTAACTTTTCTGGATCTAGTACTAAGGTACCAAAAGTCCATCATTTCCTATGTAGACCAGGGAGAAAAATACTTAATTCTACCAATCTAAACTGTGACCAATGGAGTGAACATTTTGATGAACTTGAAGATTTGCTTGTGCAATTGAATGAATCCAATCTTCTGTTGTTAGGGGATTTTAACGCAAGAATAGGGAACGAGCATGGCTGCCCTCCTTAATCCACAGTTGTATCAACATGTTTGAGTCAGAACCGTGCATCCATAGACAACCGAAAGGATACTAAAGGAAGTAGATTTTTAGAGCTTTGTGATTCATTCAACTTTTCAGTGGTGCATGGTAAAAGTACAGGAGATGCCGCAGGTGAATACACTTTCATAAGATCTTCGGGTCACTCAGTGATAGATTACTGCATAGCGGCAGGCGGATGGGTAAAAATGTTAGCAGACTTTCAAGTAGAATCTAAAACGTTTTCTGAGCATATGCCATTAGTCATCACGATTAACAGTAACATTCCTGCTTCATTTAATACAACAGAGCTAAAGCTGCGCCCTAAGTTAAAATGGAATGATCAGTGTCTGCAAAAGTATCATCGAAATTTAAACTCGGAACTATCTTTGCTAAAAGAAATTTCACCTAACCCCTGTATGGACGAATTGCTCGGTGTTATAAAGAAAGCTTACCCGCCACGCAAGCGAAATTTAACTAACACTCGAAATTACAATCAAGCCTGGTTTGATAAGGAATGTGAAGTTGTGCGGAGTCTTTCTTTTTCGTTCCTAGCTTTATTTCGCTCATGCAACAATAGCATCTTTAAGCTTTGGTACGTAAAGTCTAACGTAAAGTTTAAAGCACTGTGCTTACAAAAAAAAGAAGACCATAATAGTAGCATTGTTAATTCTCTGTCAATGGCGAGATCTTCTACGGAATTTTGGAGAGCGATGAAACTAATAAATGGATCAAGGCTGACAATCGCATGTAATCTCAAGGCGTCTGATTTAAAGCAATATTTTTCATCGTTGCTAAATACTGAATGCAGAGCTTCAAGGTTTCACTATGCGATTCTATTATTGAGGATGATTTTTTGGACTCTCCCTTTTCGGGAGATAATCTGAAGGCAGCGTTGCACAGAGCAAAAACTAACAAGGCAGCGGGAACTGATAGAATACCCATTGAATTCTTCAAATATGCTACCCAAGATTTCATAAATGTACTCTTAAGCTGTTATAATGGAATTTTCGAATCTGCAGCTATTCCGTCTATTTTCTTGTCTTCAATTATTTTTCCATTACTTAAAAATGGAGATCCATCTGTCGCAGAGAACTACCGGGGAATCTCGTTTTTGAATGCATCTATGAAGTTGTTTGGAAGTATGATTTTTGGTAGGCTTACAGTTTGGGTGAGCGAGAACTCAAAACTCAGTGATCGAAGATTTAGTAGAGCATGTGGGAGAAGGGGTGTCCATTGCTGGAGAAAATACACCTGGTTTATTGTATGCAGATGATATTGTCCTTTTATCGGAAACTCACGAACATCTTCAAGTCATGATTGGTAAGTTGGAAAAATACTGCGAGACCTGGAATTTATCTGTAAACCTTAATAAATCAAACATAATGATCTTTAGGAAACAACACGGAAGATACGCCAGTTATGAAAAATGGAAGTTCCGGGGACAGGAAGTAAAATTGGTTAAAGAATTTAAGTATCTGGGTGTGACCATAACAAGTAACGTGTGCATGAAAGGACACATTAAAGCTAAGCTGCGGGAAGCCAAGGCTGCACTGTGTGTTTCTTGGAAAAACTGCATTTCAAATAAAACAATACACCACTCGTTGAAATACAGACTGTTAAAAGCTGTTGCCAGATCTATCATGTCTTACTACGCGCAAGTATGGGGCTACAAGGAATATGAAGATGTTGAAAAATTACTTCGATTCTTTATGAAGCGAGTTTTCACTCTCCCTTCCACACACTGAATTATTTGCTTCAAATCGAGACAGGAGTACCTCCGATGTTCATCGACATACTGAAGATACATTTCGACTACATGATTAAAATTCTTCAAATGGACACCTCTAGACTGATCAACAGAGTGTTAAAATTTCTTATTACAAACCAGCTTAATTGTGTTCAATCTTGGAGCAGTATTACTAATTCGTTTGATGGATCTATAGAATTTTGGATTGACAATCCAACCGAATTTAAAAGAAGTCTTTACGCCATGGTCTTCAAATTAGATGAAAAATATAGACAGACGTATGTCAACCAGGCCAAATCATCGCAATATAGAGAATACTGCAGCAAATTAGAGTTCAACTTAGGAGAATTAAACTATTTCAATGACAAGAATTCAACCAACAAGATATCTTCAATTCTACAAGCTAGAGGGGAGATACTTAACTTGAACTTCATACCTCACAGATCTGAATTACACATCAACTGTGAAATCTGCAATACTCATAAAAGAGAAAATATAGCGCACTTTCTAGGAACTTGCCCAATTCTGGAAGAAATTTGTCGAAACATTTTTGGGGAGAACCTATTTGATGCAGAGGAAGTAATTCAAATTCTGAACTGGGCAAAAGGATGGCAAAAGCTCTACAAATTTATTCAAACTGCAATGTCTTACAGAAATAGAATTCTTACTGAATGCTTTTAACATGTGTCAGTCTTTGTTTAAAATTTTGCTATTTATTCTGTTTCTCAGATAAATATTTAATTTCAAATGTATTAAATTTAAATTCACTTAGTTTTGTTTTTGTTTAAAATGAATTTATTGTCAATCTGACCGACGGTTTTTAAACCAGGTCATAAGAGACTTGTAATCCTCTGTGTTCCTGAATGTTGCCAAATGTCAGAGCTTTACATGCCATAGAAAAAAAACACCTATCATATTTGATTATACTATCAATAATACGAGTTTAGATAGGGTTACCGCAAAAAAAGATTTGGGAGTTATATTGGATGAAAAGCTTTCGTTTACTAAGCACATCGATTATATAGTGAGCAAAGCTAATGGGATGCTAGGATTTATCAGAAGAAACTCTAAGGATTTTTCTGACCCCTACACCCTGAAATCATTATATATTTCACTTGTTAGATCGGTATTGGAATATTGCAGCATAGTTTGGAACCCCTATTATATCACTCATTCTTCTAGAATAGAAAGAATACAAAAAAGATTCACTAGGTATGCTTTCTACAAATTAAATTGGAATATGGAAGTACCATCTTATCCATCTAGATGTCTGCTTATAGACATTCAAACGCTTGAAATAAGGAGGACATTTTTTTCAATAATGTTTGTTAAAGATTTAATAAGTAATCGTATCAAATGCTCTTTTTTGTTAGAACGGATACTTTTTTACTTTCCGTCAAGGACTCTCCGCTCCAATTTTCATCTGCGAGAGACTTTTCATAGAAGAAATTATAGTAGAAACGAACCGTTTGCACGTTGCATAAGAGAAACGAATTCTGTTGTAGAGGTTATAGATATTTTTTCTAATTCAAGAGATGTCTTCAAAAAAAATTTAATGTCCGCTTTGTTATCGCAATCTGTTTTGTAATTAAGATTTACCTATTGTTATACTTATATTATTACTTATTTTATTTTTGTACATAAATATTTATACATATTAATTATCTTATTAATTATTTATAGTAGTCTGTAAGAGTTGTACTCTGTTTGATGAAAATAAACTAAACTAAACTAAACTAAACTAATCAAAATTATAAACTGAACTTTTATGGTAATAAAGTCTTATCGGTTAGCAGTTAGCAGTTACTTAGGTACCAAAAGTAATGTTGTGACAGATAAGTGTAATTTTTTACATTTATTTTTTCGATGCATATACATTTTTTAGTTATTAGAAGCAATTCAATGCTGAGGTTTGTCTTGAGCAATTTCAAAGATATCTGTGAGCGGCATACCTTTAAGTGTCTCTATTTTGCCTTTGTAAGATCAATTCTGAAATATTCTATTGCCAAAGGGAATTCCTCTTATGATTTTCATTCGGTTAGAATAAAAATAGTTCATTAGTAATTATTGTGGTTAGGCTATATGTTACTATATGTTAACTAGGCTTAAATTATTTGGAATTTCGCCTCTATATTCGAAGGGAAAACTTTGCGGATATTCCCGCAAGACTGCTTAAGTGCTTAAGTGAAACAAATATCACTTAGAACATGATTGATCTTAATATATGCAGGTTTATATTTAAAACAAATGTATTGTTTATTTAAGACTCCATGCTTTATGGTGATAAAGTCTTACATCCAAATTCATATAGATGGACTAGAGAAGGTTTAGGGCTTATTCCGTGACTAAGTGCGAAATGCTATTAATTCTGAATTAGAATACCTGAACATTCCGGGAAAGACACAGTGTGGTAAAGTATTCCACGTTTGCGTAGTACGGCTAAAGAACGACTCTCTAAACTTGACAGGACGGCCGAAGTTGGGCTCGATGGTGAACTGATAAGCATTCCTAGAAGCGCGAGTATTACGGTTAAATTTTTTGAACCGAGGAATGCACCTGGATATTTTGCAAGAGCATTATCCGTTAAAATAAGGGTAGAAAATAGTCAGAATCTTTAATCGACTAGTTTTCTCTGCGTTCAATACTCTTCAAGAGACAAAGGTAAGATACAGTAGCACCTCAGAGATGCGAATTATACTCTAGCTTTGGACATTTATAAGTCTTACATATAAATCACAGATCAGAAGGGGTTAAAACTTCTTGCATTGACGCTACATTTCGAATGTGATCCTTCCACAAGAGTTGGTTAGAGATACACAAAACGAAAATTTCGAGATGTTCGGTTTCCTTGATACAAGTGCTAATGAAGGATAGTGTCGAAAGTGGTAATTATGCTATAGTGACAGTATGATGCATTGAGTTTTCTACGCATTAAATTCTACTTGATTTTTGATTCCCCATTTAACAATGATGCTTAGGTCAGAATTTAATGAGATTAGCATACATTACATTTGAAGATATACATCCGGAAAGTGGGGTTGTGAATCTTAAAACGAATATGAAAAATATTATAAATACTATCGTCGGCGAAGCAGGGAAGCGGATTAGAAGTTTCAGACAGGAGATCATTAACAAAAATGAGAAGGAGTGTGAGAGACAGGACAGAGCTCTGGGGCGCACCAGCATTTATTTTGTGGTTTTTATACTTGAATCCATCCAAATCCAATACTACTTGCATTGAACGGCCCGAAAGGTAATTCCTAATCCAAGGATAGACGGATTGGTCAAAACAGAAGGCAAGCATTTTCGATAAGAGAGCTTTGGAAATATCAAGCGCAATAACCTAACTTTCCCCAAAAGAATGTAATTATTTTTTTTATTTTGGACTAGAGGTCATAAAAATCTTCAATTTGGTTTTATTCCACATGGTCCACAAAACCTAATAGAAAATTAATATTAAATGATTATTTTCGTTTTCTTCAAAATTGTAAATATTTTTCACACTGTTCAGCCGTGGATATATTTCTGCGAAATCTGTACTGCCGCTAATTAAGAAGCCTTCGGTATTCGAGATAGTATTTCTTGAGCTGATAATTAATCAGCGTTTCCGTTACCTTTTAAAGAAAGCACGTAAGTGAATCTGTCAATAATTAGAGGGGGAGAAGTATTCACATTTTTTTGGGTATGGGATGGAAAAATGCTGTTTTCCATCTTCTCAGAACGAGATGTGAAGAGTAGAAAATATAAAAAGCTTACGCAGTGGTTTTGTCAGCGTTGAAAACACCACTTCAGAACAATAGCGGGGATATCCTCCGTACCAGCAAATTTGTGCGTGTCGAGATCTTTTAGGACTCTAGTTACTCAACGTTTGCGAAAAAAGTTTAGTCCCATATGACATTTACAAACTTAATCCTTGGCTAGCCATCGAAAACAGTGGTTTAGTGAAGGACTTAGAATTGACATTAAGTACAAAAATTTACAGTGACATAGAATAAAAAGAGATAGAGTTGATACTTATTGTAGTAGATTTTGTTGGTGGAAATTCGATTTTTTTAAATTGAAAATTTTAGTCCCCAGACTAACGTTTAGTCTATGATTTAGAAAATTTCATGGACTAGTAGTGGAATAAGTATTTAGTACTTTGATGGGGACCGTCGGAAACCAACCACGTGCTGTTGACATGTGTTTCTTCTGTTGTGTGTTCTTCCTTTCTCTGCCTCTCTCTCTGTTGTATTAATGTATGTAATGTTTAAGCCAATGTAGGATTAGTAACGCGTTATCCATTTTGCGGTTTCAAAAGTTAACGTAAATAAAACACATATAAAATATTTTTTTTCATAATATTTCTTTTTTTGTTATAAAGTTTGAACGTTGACATTAAGTGTGAAACGCTACATCATTTAAATGACCAACACGCTAATTGTTGCACGCATCGATTCTTTTAAGCTAATTTTCTACCACTTTTTTACACATATTGGGCGGTATCTCAGCCATAACTTGACGAATGTTGGTTTTCAATTGCTCAAGAGTTAAAGGTTTGTCTGCATAAACACGGTCTTTCGCGTAGCCACACAAAAAGTTCGGCGGTGTCAAAAAGCATGATCTTGGTGGCCAGTTGATATTGCCACAACAACTGAGTTTGACAGATGTCGACTTCTAGCCCGATACCTTTGAAACGGCAAAATGGATAACCCTTTACAATGTGTAATCTAATGTTATTATTCTAACTTAAAATAAACCATTAATATAATATTCACGGATGAAATAAAGGCTTTGTCTATTTTCGAAAAAAAAATAATTAAAATTATGTTTTTTAATTTGAAATTAAATTATTTCTGTAATCTTTTGTTAGCGAAAAGTAACAAAACCATCCATATTTTTAAGTTTTAACGTATAAGCTCCTTATGATATAACTTTTAATGAACAAATTACTAACACTAAATGAAAGAACTGCTATATTTAAAAAAAAAAAGAGCAAATTCCTTAATAAAATGAAATTGCTTCTGCTATGAAAATAAAATAAATCCGAACATTTAGGAGTTGAAAATCAATTCGTTTTATATTATCAATATGTATCATATTTGTCTATGGTTATAATATAAGGTTTTAATATATTTGGAATGGCAGGTACGGTTCTCATATATAATCTCATCTACTATTTTATCATTTTTAGATGTTAAAAAATATATGCCATTTATTGTTGTATTGTGATGCAAATGTTCTCCTGATGTTAATATTAAAATTAATAATTATATATATAATTATTATTATTATTATATTAATATTTAAGTACATTTGTGTTCGTTCACAAATGAAATCATTCCAAAATCGCTCGGTTTGATTTTAAAAGATTACAACTATTGACTGATTTTGATTTGGTGGTTTTTTCTAATAGTTGGGCGTTATTTCCTAATATTTGGAGGTTATTCCCTTACGTGGCGCTATTACCAATTTTGGTTGTTCTTTTCATATGAATTTTATATTTGAAATTTAGGCAGTCTATCCTTAAAAAAATAAAAAGATGAGAAATAGCACCCAAAAGGAGCAAAAAATACAACAACAAACATTTTTTTGGCTGATATTTTCAAATCGATTTGCGCGATATTACCTAACACCATTTCTGTTAAAAAAACTTATTTTTCTTTCTTGTTTCGATGTAACAGAAATGGGATTTGAATCAAAATGTTACTTTTGGAAACTTTGGGACTTATTCCCTTATTTAATTTAAAAGAGCTCTTCGGACTGCTGTAGATTATAAAACATAAATATATGTATATAGATAGATATAAATCTTCAATTTGGTTTTAATCCACAGAGTCCACAAAAATGAAAATAATATTTACATATTCTTTGTGTTTTCTTCAATAGGATTATAAAATACGGTAGGACGGTGGACTTGAAGTTCATAAGCCTACAAATGAAAATCGAAAATTTAGGTCTTCCGTTTCGGGGCGTGGTATCCACCCACTCTCTTAGAACCGATATCAATTATGAAGAAATTTGGATTGCTGTACAAATACGAAATTTGGTAAGGTGATATGATTTGAAGTTCATATTGAGTATAAGGGTAAAAAATGAAAACTGCGATTTTCGATTCTCAGGATTTTTTCAGATTTTTGTACCAATTATAAAATGTACTTTCACGTAGAATATTGATCTTTTGATTTTTATTAAAATACAGTTAAATTTACATTGAATCACCGAATTATTAACAAAAAAAATCGTTAAAGCATGGCATTTGCCGTCTGCCAGATTGACAATTAATAAACATTTTTGTATTAAGCCATTAATATACATCTCAAAATTAAGAAAGCAATTAACCATTTGAAACAATATAAATTATAATTAAATCAGAAGTCTTCATTCTTTATTGCAGTTCTATATCTAAGCGCCATTTTGCAATATTCTTATAGTTTGACAACATCCATTTCATTCAATAAACTAAGAACTTGTTCTTCCGATAAAAAGTCTCTTCTGAATATATTTCTTCTAATTTCTCTGATGATGGGGCATTTTCCCATGAAGTGAACAACATCTTCCCTTTCTTCTAGGTTGCGCATAGCACACTCTAGAGGTAAATCAGCCCTGTGCGGAATAAAGTTTAGATTGAGTAGTTCGCTACGAAGTCTGACAATTGTTGAAATCACATGGATATTATTGGAATCACGAAAGTAATTTTATTCAGCAAGGTTATGATTTAGCATGCTGTACGTTGATCTGAACAAAGAACTAGAAGCTTCATCTATGTATTCAGCTCTACACTTTTCAACAACCCTCGATATAACTTTATACAACATGCCTCTAGTTGTCGATAGATCCTCGACGTTTATATTAAAATTAATGCTACACTCTTCAGCAAGAAATTGCCACTTTCTGTACCAGCAATTTTGATCTTGTATCGCTTTTATAGCTACTCTTCTCACTATCCGTGAATCATGCATTTTAAAACGCTATGGAAGAAGTCGACTTGCAACTTCAATGCTTTTATAAACATAGGTGAGAGTCCAGTTTCCAGCATGATGACGTAGCTTGGCGTGCTCTGAGGTAAATGAATTATTCGTTTAATAAAGTACGTTAGTAGTGTTTCAACAGTGTTGTACTTTGTATATTTTTAGTATGAAACTAGGTTATAAAGAGGATTTTGCTAATTTTAAATGAGTTTAGTATTGTACTATCTTCTTAACATTTTACTGAAGTTAAAATCACCAAATGTCTGCTATTTACCTTTTTAGTATCGTACTGAATCTATATGCGTCTTTGACATTTAAAAAAGTCAAAAGGTTATGTTCGCTTATGTTTTTGCACTCTCTTGGACCTGTTCAGCTGCAGTTTATCCAGAAATTAGGTTAAGTATGGTGCTAATTGAAAAGTGCTTAAGATTAGGAATATTTTAGTAAAGTGCATTAATATTAGTAAATTGTTAAGATGTATCATTGTAACAAATTAATATCAGGCTATTAATAAATTAAAGATTTTATTTAATTAACTCAAAACACAAATTATTTAATTATTGTTTAAATGTAAAATTCGGAAGCTTACTAACTAACGATGGAAGCATAGCTTCCGAAATGTTCATCTAAGCAATAAATAAATAATTTGAGTTTGAATGTAGCATAAAAAACACGTTAAAAATCTCCACTATCAAATTAATCAGGCTATTGAAAATTTTGCGGCAATATGTCTGCAAAAATGATTAAGAAATTATGTAAGAAATTTGTCAGTTATTGATTTGATTACTGAACCAAAATACTAAATTTGAAAGGTTTACTTTCTTTTTTTTTAAATTATCCTTTATTTTAAAAGGTTTTTTTTTATTTTGACCAGTGGTAAACCAGTGAAGTGATTCAGGAGATCTACCAAATTTTAATGTGTAGGTTTATCATAACAGATTTCTGCCATAATTTAAAGTTTTCGATACCTATCTCTGATTTAAATATTTGAATCTAAAACTTTAATTAACATAGAACTAGTTATACGTTTAGGTTTAGATCGAATGATTTTTTCACGACTATCTTGTTTTAACACACATTTTTTTATTCTATAGAAGAACTTGGTTCTTTTTTTTTTACATATTACGAGTAGTAAAAAAAATTATGAGTTATGACGGTTTTACGAATTTTGTACAATGTTGTACCTTGTCGACAAATTATGTCGATAATTGTGAATTGTCTACATCGAATTGTTTATATGTAGACAAGCATGTTGTCTACAATTATAGTGTACATGGCGCAATACTGCTACCTCGTTAATCTTACAATTTGTATTTATGATTGAGTATTTTATGTATACATATACGCACTAAAGGGGTTTTGACTACCCTTAGGAAAGTAGGGAAGGATGCAAGAGAAGATACCGATGTACATTGGTTTTGAATTTCTGAATATTAAAATGGAAGGGGGAAATAGAGCCGTGTAAAGTATTTCACATTCGCGTTGTACGGCTAGAGAAAGATTCTCTGTACATAACAGTACGTCCAAAGTTGGACTCAAAGGTAAACTGATGAGCATTCCTAGAAGAGCGAGTATTACGGTTGAAAAATTTAAGGGGGGGAATGCAACTGGCTATTTCGCTCGAACATTGTTTATAAAAATAGCGATAAAATAGTGAAAGACATATAACATTTCGACGGTGTTCTAGAGATGTAAGTGTTTCCACTATAGTTCTATCGACAATCTTTCTTAGAGCTCTATTTGGAATTCTATCCAAAAGATTCAAATCAGTTTTGGGAGCTCCAGTCCAAATGTGCGAGTTATACTCCAGCTTTGGACGAATGAAGGCCTTATAGATTACAGCCAGATCAGCCCAAGCACTTTGCAGCGTTTTTGGCGACATCAAATATGTGTTCGTTCCACAAGAGGTGGTCTGTGATGCACATGACGAGGAAATGTAAGTGCCGGTCATGGATAGCGGCATTTAATATTATTTTGTTTGATTTTAAAATGAGAGACGTCAAGTCAGTTATTGTCATGCTGCCGTGTTCGTGTTTAGAATTCCTGATGTAGATAAAGTTATAGTTTGTATTGTATTTTGCAATTCAGTATAAGTATTAATTTATGTTTTCCATAATCTTAATTCTCCATCGTTTTCTATATTATGCATTGATTCTGATAGTTTCTTTATTGCGTTGAATACATATAAGCTGCTTATTATTGTTTGTTGCTAGCATTAATAATTTATTGTTAATTGAAGTTAAGTCGTCATGCTCAGATGAACGTGAAATCCATTCTTATAATGTACTTATTTTGATAATGTCTCGCTTGAATTTATTTCTTATTTTTTGTTGCCGTAAAAATGTTTTATAACTATTGCAATATCAGAATCGGTGCAAGTGCTTCGCAATTTAATTCCATGCTTTCATTTGCCATGTTTTCAATTGTATGGTCCACTCCATTTTCAAGTTTAATATCATCAAGCTTAAGTAAAGTTGCATTTTCCATTCTGACATAAGGATCACAAAAAAACACATTAAAGTTAGAAACACAGCCAAGTTAATCCAACAAAAAACGCGTTTGTAAGAAATCAACAATGAAACAAGTTAGACCTATAAGTTCGCAAAGGTCGAAGTTTTAAATATTAAGTAATTAAATATTGTATATAATATAGAGTAATATCGAAAACCCTCAAAATTACAAGATAAATTTCTAATTTAATTATTACTGTCTAAAATGGATTATATTCTTTTTAAGCATTGCAGGTACTTCTGTAAACTAATCTTCCAACTGCCATATAGTACACCTAACTACGTCATCATGTTAGAAACAGGATTATCGCCTCTGTTCATAAGAACCTTAAAAATGCAAGTGGACTACGAAATGAAAGTCTTAAAGATGGATGAGAACCGACTACCAAAGTCTGTGACTCTTCATGTCTAAAACAAGGACTTCAAGGACTAAAACAAGCTGGTGTGCTGATCGGATTGAGCTAGCGCCAGAATGTGGAATAGATTTAAACCTGAACCATATTAATAATGAAGAATTCGAAACTCCACCTTACCAGCTCATTTCTGCAGTAGACTTAAAACAACGAAAGAAATATTTGAATGATGCGACAGGTTCTATCTACAGGCACAGTCAATTAAACCATAATTTGGAAGAGAGAAATTATTTTAAAGATTATAATTGTACTGCCGAAATATAAATAATGGTAAAGCTGCGGGGATAACTTATGCCGCTGAACTTTATACCGAATAGAGATGATTTACCCATTATATGCTATTTGTGCAACATAGGGGAAAGAACTGTTGTTCTTCACTTTATGGGTAGATGCCCGATTGTAAAAGAAATAAGAAAATATATTTTTGGAAGCGACATGTTGACCCAAAGCCATGTTATACTCTTTCTTCACAATATAGATGTTAAAATATTATTCAAATTCTGCAAGCTAGCTCTTATCTATAGAAACCATATTTCATTATAAATGAAAGTTTTTAAAACAAATTATTATTATATTTGCTATTATTTTTTTTTATGAACAATTTAATTTTACTTTTAAAGTATTTATTTTTATGTTTTGTCAACTAGACAGACGGCAGGAATGCCAAGATTTTTTTTTTTTTTTTTTTTTTGTAATGTACCCAATCAAGGTAACTAATATAAACCAATCTATCTATTAATTATCTATCGATACGATTTACAAATTTATGCATTTAGTGAATCCTGTCGTACTTTTATTTGTTGCATATTTGTCATCTATGTAAATTTGTTTAATATACAGCTAAGCTTTTTCTAATTGGGATACTATTTAGGAAATTTTTAGTAGACATTTATTTGTTATGGAAAGTATTGTCTTAAAAGAACTAATAAATTATGTGGTGATTCATATCTTATAATATCGTTTTACTAAAAGAATTTGGTATAAGATTTATTCAAAAGTTTATTGTATTCCTTAATAATAATAATGTCATTACTGTACTTAAATGGTTTCATAATTAGGAGCGTATTGCTCTATTATGGCATCCAATTTCTTCATCATCAATGAATTCATGTTATGGAATATAACAGTGGCTTAAAAGGTTTGTTAATGTCCAAACTATGGCATAAACACGTATTGTTCATAGATTTTTGTAGTAGTAATTTTTATTTGCAATAAATCAGTACAAAAGTTGTTGTAACCGCACATTTTACAAACAGTCATTTGACATTTAAAGTCTTACATCTGAAACATTATTTTAATTATTAATAAAAATATAATTGGGAAAGATTTTATTTGAAGGAAAAGTAAAGAAAAACCTCCAATATATATATATATATGACTAGAATTTAATTCTGATTTCTCATAAGTATGTTTGTATATTTGAATAGATTAGGAACAAAATAATAATATGTTAGTTATTAAATAAATAAATAACTAAAGGACAAAAAAAAAATAAGTGTTATTTTAAGCAAACAATAAAAAAAAATAATAATGAATAAAAAATAAATAATTAAATACAAAGATAAACAATAAAACAACAATAATAAATAGATAAATAATTAAAATTATTAAATAAATAAATAAATAAATAAGTTAATAAATAAATCAATACAAAAATAAATAAATAAATAAATGAATAAATAAATAAATAACAAATAAATAGATACATAAATACGTGAATACATAAACTAAAGAAAAATCCATTTAATATGAACAGAAATAGGTAAATAGATATATAAATAAATAGTATAAGTGAACAACAAAACGACTATTTGTTACAGGTAATCGATCTGATGAACAAGAGGGTTGCCAGTGTTGTTACATCTATAATGAAAGTTTGCTTCGAGTTTATTTATTCGTTCTGAAATCAATTCAACATTAGTTTCTCCGTGAAGATCACTAGTCGAGTAACGAAAAGGGAGGCTTAGCTTCATATTAATAACTTGTTTTGTGACACCTGAAGTTTAACGTGACACAAAGCAGCCCTTCCCCAGGCAGGGCCTCCATATAGCAGTATTGCTTGAAATATGACCTGTAGAATGATTACTTTATTTCCAATTGTCAATGAAGATCTTCGATTTATAAAAGGGTAAAGCAGTTTAATAGCTATATTAATTTTCTTTATAGTGTTATTAATATGATGGTTGAATGTAAGTTTGGTGTCAAGATGTATCCCAAGATATCTTACAGAATTTTCCCAAGCTATGTTCTTACTATTTATAATAATGGATTGGTTGCTGGGAAGATAACAAAATTTTCTTTTTCTTGAAAAAAAGATAGCTTGGAATTTGTCGGCGTTTAATTTTGTTTTCCATTTATTGAAATAATTTTGTAATATTTCAACAGACTGCACTAAATTCTTCTCGATGTTGAGAGCAAGTTCATCTGAAGAATATATTTCTGTGTCATCAGCGAAAATAGCAAATTCACAGTAAGGGATGGTTGGGAAATCTGAAGTGTACAAATTATATAAAATAGGGCTAAGTACTGAACCGTGAGGGACACCAAAATTGAACCTAACAATTGACGAAACACTGCTATTGACATGAACACAAAAATATCGGTTGGAAAGAAAACTCTGGACAATTTTGCACAAATACAACGCAATTTTAAATTTTATCATTTTATAAACTATTCCCTTGTGCCATACGGAATCAAAAGGTTTTTCAATATCTAAAAGAATCATGCCAGTTGATTTTCCCTGGATGCGTCTACTTTTGACATGTTGACATATTCTTTTAACCTGATGAGACGTAGAGTGAAATCTACTGAATCCGAACTGCTGATCAGGGAATATTTTTTCATCAGATATGATTTTTAGCATTTTTTCTTTTAAAATTTTCTCGTACATTTTACTTAAACTACTCAGCAAGCTAATTGGTCTATATCCACTGGCGATATCTGGGGGTTTCCTGGTCTTCAAAATTGGTACGAATTTCGCAGTTTTTCATACCTTTGGAAAGTATTGCATTTTCAAACACGCATTTATCAAAAAAGTGAGGAATATTTACCTTCTTTTGAAAGGTGTTTTAAATAAATGTTTTTAATGTGATCTAACCCATCTGTTTTTTTTTCACTTTTAGATCTTTAATAACCATTTTTATATCTTTTATCGAAACAAATGTATTAGAAGGTGTGAGAGTATTTAAAGAATCAAATTTTTCGATTTCTGTATTAACCATTGTGTTCTCCGTCACTTAAATGTTCCGAAACCCTGTGATTAGTTAAAAATTGGTAGCAAATAAGTTTGCCTTTTCCTCATTTGTACATATGATTTCATTATTTTGTCTCAAAAACGGGATTTTCCTGTTATTATTCTTCGTAAGCTTGACAAAATTCCAGAAGGGCTTTTCGTTCTTATCCAGCATACTCAATTTGCTGTTCCATTGCTTGTTTCGAAGAAGTAAAATACTTCTTGAAATTAGTTGGTTATAATATGAAACCATGTTTTTCCAAAAAGGCTGGCGGTATCTTTGCCAGTTCCTATGATGAATATTTCTAAGTTTAATAAGATCAAAAACTTGAGTTAGAAGTTACGTTACAAAGAGCATCTCGTTTTAATTTTTTGGGGACGCTCTTTTCTGCAGAGGATAAAATACTTTTCGTGAAGTTTTCTACAATGCTGTCAACATTATCAAAGGGGGAGATACTATTCAGATCCATGGACACATTTCGAAGATCTGTATTAAGGGAAGTTTGAAAATGTTTCCAATTGGTTTTATGAAACTGTCGGATATATTGCACTGATTGGCAACTCTGGTTTGCAGCAATAAGTTCAGTAATTTACGGCCACTCTTATTAATTTTGTTTTTTTGCCATTTTAAATAGTTTTTAATTTGAATAATTTATTCAAGTAGTTCTACAATAATAACTGCACACAAATCTAATAAAATTGTGGTGAGTTTAATCGACTTTCACTTCGAATTAAATTAAATTAGAATAAGTAGAACAACGGTGCACGTACAACTGCTTTCAAACTTCCGATATGAAGCGCACACCACCGCCTAAACATATCAATCGTGACAGCCAACCACTTAAAAGACCATATAAAGAGGTTTCTTCGGAATCGCCACCAAACCATTCAGCGGGGACTAGCCAAAACGCGTATGCTGTTGGAACGATGGAAGTTTCTGAGTTGAAGATTATGATTCAAGAAACTATCTCGCTAATATTGGATGACAAATTGAAGGACATGCCAACAAGAGCCGATTTAGATGCCATTCATAAAAATATCAGCAACCTACAAGACAGCAACTTAGCTATGCAGGCTCAAGTAGAGAAATTCGAAGCCCGTTGTAAGTATCTAGAGCGGCAAGTAGAATTTCTTGAAACCAGGGCCACCGAAAAAAATGTAGTGGTTCACATACCGCTGAACAGAGACGAAGATGCAGGGGAGAAGGCGCAAAGATGTTGCATAGATCTCTTGCAAACACAGGAGGAAAATGTTATTGCATCAACAAGAGTCTTGCGTTCGACAAACAGTAACACAGCTAACGTCGTCGTAAGATTGAACCGAAGGGAAGATGTTGCCAATATATTAAAATCTACGATTAAACTACGCAATACCGGAATTTCGATTCACAGATATTTACCTACAGCTGCACGAAACCGAAGAAGAAAATTAGTAAAGCTGCGAACTGAAATTTTTGCGAAAAACAAACATTTAAAAATGCAAATACGCGGACAAACATTGATGGTTGCAGGTAAATCATTTTACTTTGACAGCAATAACAATCTAAAATGTGACGGAAGGTGCGGGATGTCATTGTTAGACCAGTTGGTAAATGACATTTCTGATGGTAGCGTTCCGGGGCAGAAAAAAAACCATACTGATAACAGCAGTTCACACATGCCATCTCTGATGTCACAACAAAACTTTTAGTTGTAACGCCGTCTGCCCATCAAGAACTATTGTCGGAAATATTAATATTTGTAATGGAGAAAATTTAAAGATTTTAAAAATGTTGACATACAATATAGCAGGCCTTTATAATAAGAGCATATTTACTGATTTTTTTAGCTTTGTTAACAAATTTGAAATAATTTTTTTGTATGAAACCTATATTACTGATAGTAGCCTCGTCAATTACGAGAAAAAATTTAATAACTTTGAACTTAAAATAATACCGGCAATAAGAACTCACACAAAAGGCAGAGCTAGCGGAGGTTATATCTTTGGATTTAAAAAATATTTGGTTTATATCAACTGCAAATTTAAGATTTTTGGTGAGATTACCTGCTTGGATTTGATAATATGTCAGAAAAGATTTCGGATAGTACCAACCTATATCAATTGTAACCACTGGGATACAGATTTTGAAAAGATCAAAGAGTTTTTGACATGTGAACACTGCGATAACGTAATGCTTGTTAGGGATCTAAATGCGAGAGTTGGAAACGAAGGTGGGTCTGAAAATGAACGGATGGGGTGTAGAAGAAAAACTAAGGATTCAACTAAAAATGCAAGAGGTGCGAAAATTCTTGAACTGTGCAACTCGTTTGGGCTTAGAATTCAAAATGGTACGCGTAAAGGAGATGAGCTGGGAGAATACACCTTTGTGGGGAAGCAGGGAAGTTCGGTCATCGATTATAGCATTGCAGGCGGTGATTGGAATTTATTTATAACAGATTTCGAGGTAGAAAAGAAAACTTACTCAGATCATATGCCGATTATTGTGTCATTTAAAGGTGGAAAAGAGGGAAATGATGAAAGAATAAATTTAGAACTAATGCCTAAATTGCATTGGTCAAATTCAACTGCCCCAATATATAGGCGACAGTTGAATACACTTCTGCTGACCCATGAATATGAAAGTAGCCTAACAAATATCGAGAGTTGTATAAAAGAGGCATATCAGGTACCGGTAAATAATAATTGGCAGAAAAAGAATACCTATAAAGAACCATGGTTTGATAAAGAGTGTATGCAGGCAAGAAACTTATCATATGTCTGGCTAAATGAGTACAGACGATGTAATCAATCCTCCGCAAAAAACTTGTATATAAAATATAACCAAAGTTTCAAAATTCTGTGCAAGGATAAAAAGAAAATTTATTATGAAGCTGAAGTGCAAAAACTTGCCATGTGCAATAACCCATCTGAATTTTGGAACTTGGCCCGGAAACTTAATGGAGCAAAATACATCATCAGTCCCAAGCTAGATTGTAATAGATTAAAAAATCACTTCAAAGAACTGCTAAACTCAAACGCCATAAGCCCATGCATGATGCAGTACGCCCCACCTGGATTCCATGACTACATTTTGGAAACGCCAATATCCCAAGAAGAGGTTAAAGCATCTCTAAATTCACTATCTGATGGAAAGGCAGCAGGTTCTGATAGAATACCAACGGAATTCTATAGATATGGAACGGAAGAGCTAACTAAGCAATTGACAGAAGTATTCAACCAAATTCTGGAAACTGGGGATATTCCTCAACAGTTCAAAGATGCCCTGATATTTCCAGTCCACAAAAAAGGCAACATAGAGGATCCGGCAAATTATAGAGGCATCTCGTTTTTGAACTCATCTTATAAAATTTTTACCACGATACTACTAAAAACATTGAACACTTGGATAGATTCAAATAATTTACTAAGTGAGTTTCAAGCGGGGTTCAGAACAGGGTACTCTACAATAGACCATATATTTGTGCTCAATAGCATCGCCGACTGGTTTATTTCGAGAAGTAAAAAACTTTACACATTTTTTGTCGATTTGAAAGGAGCCTTCGACACCGTGGACAGAAACGCATTGATGTACAAGTTATATGGATTAGGAATGTCGTTTAAGCTTGGCCGAGTTCTGCGAAACTTGTACATGGATAACAGAGTAGCGGTTTGGAATGGCAAAACTATATCTGATTGGTTTTCGACGGAGTCAGGGGTAAGACAAGGTTGTGCGCTAAGTCCAAGTTTGTTCGCGCTATTCATCGATGATCTAACTGAAGCACTACCAGGGGGCGTGGAGTACACTAGAGTCATCATTAAAGCTCTTCTTTTTGCAGATGACATTGTACTGTTTGCTAGCTCACCAGAATCCCTCCAGCTAATGATAAATAGACTGGCCGAATATTGTATGCGATGGAGCTTGTTGATCAACCTTAACAAGTCGAAGGTTATGATATTTAAAAAAGGTGGAGGCAGGTCCAGGTCTAACGAACATTGGTGTTTGAATGCTGAACAAATTGAAGTTGTGAAAGATTACAAATACTTGGGTGTCTATTTCACCAATAACCTTAACATGGAAAGGCATCTCACCGATAAGCTTGCGAAAGCTAAGACAGCTATTAATGTAACATGGCGGGAGTGTTTTAATAACAAGGCTATTGCACATAGCAACAAATATAAAGTGTTCGAAGCAGTTTCACAATCAATTCTTTTCTATGCAGCGCAAGTGTGGGGTGGTAAAAAATATGAACCAGCAGAAAAACTCCTCAGATATTATATAAAACGAATATTTCGTTTGCCACCTAGCACTCCGAATTATATGATTTTTCTGGAAACGGGTTTATCTCCACTATTTATCAAAACATTAAAACTACAAGTCGACTACATTAACAAAGTTCTTAAGATGCTAAATAATCGGCTTCCAAAAAAAGCGGCTCTTCATGCTATACACTCCAAGTCAGGATGGTTTAAAAACTGGATTGAACTTTCACAAGATGCAGGTCTGGAAATAAATTCTAGTGAATGGAGGTCTTGGAAGCCTACGTTGTATACGATGATTATTCGTCTAGATGAAATCTATAGAGACAGATACAAGGAAGAGGCATCAAATTCATTACACCGAATGATCTACAGTAAATTGAGCTATAAAATTAATGAACGTAACTATTTCCGAGATGACTACACCATCGATCAAATTTCAAGCATGTTCCGGCTAAGAGGTGAACTTCTTAATTTGAATTTTATACCGCATCGTGAAGAACTACAAATACTTTGCAATATGTGCAATATGGCGGAGCGTGAGGATATATTACATTTTGTTGGAAGGTGCCCGATATTAAGGGAAACAAGAAGATACTTTTTGGGTAGTGACTTTTTTACGGATGACGAAACCTTAAATCTTCTTAATGAAATGAACGTATCTAAATTATACAAATATTGTAAAACGGCAATTAATTATAGAAACAGAATTATAAATGAATGTCTTTAAATGAATACTGTAACTTTTTGAATATTAAAAATATAAAGTAATTATTTAAATTCATTGTCAATCAGGCAGACGGCAAAGCCATGCATTTAATTGATTATACCTATGATATTTTTGTAAAAAATGACCAAGGGACAAAGGGAGAGAACAAAAAACAGGGTTAAGATCAGAACTCAAAGCATTTAGAGAAATTGGGGTTTCAAATTGACAAGACATATTTGTAAAAAACAAATCAAGGACGGACGGGCATCCACGAGAACCAGCTGGAAAATATGTACGACTAGGAGGAAAAACAACATTGATAGGAAAGAATAGTGGGAACTGAGCTAATATATTTCCCCAACAGTTTGCCCTATTACAACCCCAGTCTTTGTGTCGACAATTTGATGGAAAGCGATTTAAATTGACTTTGTTTTGGATATGTTATTGGATTGTATTCGTGTATATTAAACGATTAGTTGTCAAAGTAAAAATGCATTCAATTGTACTAGCTTTATTAAAAAGAGAAGTTGATCCACAGAAAAATACGGATCTGCAAAATTGCTTCAGAATAAGAAACAAATTTTTGTTTGCCAATGGAAGAATTTAACTTGGCAAAATTGAACTAGTGTAGAAGCAGACTTAGTAAATTATAAGTAGTTGTTTGGTTATTTGGCAACAACGTGGTTGACAATTCAAATTGAAGTACCAACTTGTACAAGTTAAAAGCTAACCCTGGTGGTGGGATATGTAATTAAATTATGGGTCATAGGAATATTGAACTGGATAAATATCAAGATCTTGTAGTGTTGCTGTAATGCATGCAGAGCTCTAACCTATATAGGTCTTCGTGCATAATAAAACGGGCTAATAATATTTCTGATGATATATACTCGTAGGTACTTACCGAATTAAACTCTACTAAGCTTTCTAAAGAAGAATCGTCTTAGATCAACCTCTTTGTAAGATAACATTAAGGAAAGAAGTAAATGTATGTATGTACTTGTACATGTCAATTTATAAAAGTTCTGTTTATGTGGAATCACATGGGCGGAAGTCGTTCGACAAGTGAAGCTTAGGTGTCATCTCTAACCGCACTCAACCGATATTGAACAAATAAATATTCCGCAATACTCTTTCAGTATCGATCGCATTAATTACTGAGCAATACATTGAAAATAAATTACGATTTTGGCATCAAAAAAGAAATATATTTGTGTTGAAAAGTGCATTATATTGGTTTTGTATTTTAAACAAACTATGCATACCTCCACATATTTAAAAATAAAGGTACATGTAGGTACAAGTACATATATAGAATTAATACTGTTTCTATATAAAAAAATAATTATATTCTGTCTTAACGAGCAATATACATACATACATAATTTAGTATCACTTATTTATTCACAAAACGTCCGCTATGCGAAATTCTAACATTTGGTTGAACTACGCAGAACAAATAGAAGCTCTGCACCGCTCATCTTTTAAATTTGCGATTATGTTTAATTAGGAAGCGAAGCAAAGAACCCCATGGAAGAGAAGCATTTTGAATTCTAAACCAACAAGAAACTTCCTTGCTTAAGTTTTAGCCATAATGATGCAACAACTAGCTTAACACTTAAATCGCATCCCTATTTAGCACAACCACAATAACTTGCTCTCTGCCTCTGCATTTTGATGAACGGCATCCAACCAAATGTTAGGGTTGCACTTTTTGGCATAGACGCATCTACACAAATACAACGTGTGCAGGGTAAAGTGATGATGTTGGAAGATTTAGTTAGCACGTTTAAGGGTAGGTAATTACATTTTAAGCGGTTTATTCACATGCCTGCTTTTCTAATTTCTCAGTAATTAAATTGCTTGTTTGTACTTTTACTGTTTGCTATGTTACCAGTTTTTTTTTCCAACATTGAATAATTTAAATTGGGATCTATGAATAGCGTTAATTTACTTCCTTATCCATTTTATTAGATACGGAACACGAATAGGTTGGCTTAAAATAATTAACTAATTGGTTTAATATATTTATTTCTGCCAGAATTTGTATCCTTAGATCGAAATTTATAAATTATAGAAATAAATATAATAGCAAAGATAATAAAGTTGAAGTTACTATACATACTTATATGTATGGCATTAGTCATTTTCCGCACTTAAGATTATTAGAACAACAGCAATCAGAAGCTTAGTTATCACCATCCGACACCTACCTGTGGAACATGCATTAACCTGTTCCCACTGAGTCAGCAGTTCATTAGCCTAGTCACTTGCTGGTTACCCGACACCTTCCCATTGGATGCATATACCTGTTCACACGGAGTCAGCAGTTCATTGGCCCAGTCACTTGCTGGTCACCCGACACCTTCCCATTGGTCAATATGCTGCTAGCCTACTATAAGCGCGCAAACATCATTTATGCAATGCCAGCAATAATTGGTGGGAACCTATCATTGCTTCTTAGACTTAGCTAGAATTGGTCAGGTAGTCTTAAATTGGACTTGATAGAGTGCGGGTCATACCTTGGAATAAATATTGTATTTTAATCTAACTGTCTTGTTATTATTGAACTACTGTAAGTCGAACCGTTAGGCCGACCCCTTAGGGGTTGGCGTTCGCGTTTTTTTTAGGATCCCTCGGAGGGATTCCTTTAACTAGCTTAGTTCATGTGTTATGTTTAGTAAACAAATGCAAATAACAAACAAACATTTTGTAATTGGCAATGGGAAGCTGACCCATCCTTCATTCATCGGTCATACTTCCTCACATCCTTGTATGAGCCATCGGTGTTAGAAAACCTATATTGGTAATTCATCAGAACTGACGGCATTATTGATATTAATATTTGCCTAAGTAAATTTCCCTCATTTGAGCGCAGCGATGTCACCGTATAGATTATTGACCGCAGTGTTTATAAGAAAAAAGCGTATTGGATTGCCATATACCGCAGTCAATCTTACAATATATATCTACTACAAATTTAGTATAGATATATTTGATATCATTAGATAGATATCATTTGAACACCTACACCATCTTGGACAATTTGCAGCATAGCTGTTTACACTGCACTTGCATTGTCAACATTGGGAACATTAACACTTGCCAGTGTATTTGAGAGATTTGATTCTTCTAACCATTGATCTACTATACATGGACTACTAGTCGATTGTCATTTCCATACAAAAGCTCTCTTGAAAATGGGGAGAACGATCGTTACGCCCCTTGGAGCATAGTAGCAAACAAAAATATTACTTTCAAAAGCCATCTATTGCCTCTCTTGACATGCGCACAAGAGTTAGTCAACAGGAAAAGAAACTAGGTCCATCTATTGATATTTTGTATAAGATAATAAGTGCTGACATCTAGTGTTTATAGAAAGTCAACAATGCTGTAGTGCTGGGAGCTATAAGAAAAATTCCTTTTTGTTTTATCTTAGGAAAGATATTGCTTTTTGAGTTGAATTCGAAATTAAACAAATAAAAATCTAATGTTAATTTTTGAATTAAATTAATTCTTTATTTTAAATCAATTTATTTAGAAAATTGTTTCTCTTTGTTAGTTTTCCGTTTCAGTAGTGCTTTTAGGGGCTGTGATCTTTGTTCTGCTTAAAACATGCAAAATTTTATATAAACATAACTAAATAATAATTTCGTAACCATACTTTTTATTTTATTTGCATCGGCCAGAAAATTGTTTAAAAAAAAAATTAATTTTAAATAAAGCCATGTATACTTTCCATATATACATACATACATAGAAGAACTAACTAACCGTTAAGGTTAGCCGCTCGAATTCACTTCTGAAAAGTTTTTATATACAAAATATTTCATTAATTTAGTTCTAAAAAAATATTGGTATTCGAATTTAAAGTATTTAACGATATAAAGTTTCAAAAAATTAAATAAATATTGATTGAAACAAAAAATATATTTTTTTTAAATCTAAAAAAAAAAATCCGAAAATTGTTGTATTATTTAGACTCGGAAGGACCTCCTTCCACTTCCATCGAAATCCGTTGAGCCATTAATGAGAGAGTCGATTAGCGTTAATAACATTTTTATGTAAGCATTTTGAAGATCAAAATGTAAACCATACCTAAAATAAGGCACTGGCTTTGCTTTATATTAATCGTTAGATCCGATTTCGAGATAATACGTATTTACCTTTATTGCTCCTAAAAAATCTATGGTAGTTACCGTTATGTTTGGGACTAAAAACGAGATCTATTTTGATTGTTCTCTTTCATCGCAATGTTTTGATATATGTATGACTAAAATCTCGAGTTTGATTTGTTTTCAGAATACAATAATTTTCCTTCAGTACTTATACCCCATGCATTTTAAATACATTGGCGCAAAATTTTAAACGATTTAGTAAAATGTTAAAGCCACTTTTAGCAATTTACTAAGCTAAAAAGGTGATTGAGCTAATTTTAAACGATTTTAACATTTTACTAAAATTAAAATCATGGAATGGCTACTTTAATTTTAGCAATTTGCTAAATCCATTAGGGAATCACGCAAATCATGCACGCGGGGTGCCCACTTTCGAGCCCGGCTGGTGCACAATTTCTTTTGGTTTTTTTTTGTAAATAATGAAGTTAAAATGATGAAAATAGAAATAACTAATACCTTTTAGCACAGATATTGATTTTTCATCAACATATAATTAATTTAAAACGCATAACAACAATAATTGTGTTCATCGAAATTCAAACCCTACAAATGCTCAGCTTTCTGCTTAATTAGCAATTTACTAGTTTAGAAAAGGTTTAAAAATTTTGAAATAGTTAGTCAATCAATAAGCACTTAGGAAATTCCTAACTAGTAAGATGATAAGCCCTTAACAATGGGTTGTTTAAAATTTTGCGCCATTGTATTAACGAACAAAAACAGGATTTATTTTAAATTATTTAATTTTGACATACGAACTATTTATCAATTGTAAAAATGAAAAACTTAACCATCCCAATGATTGGTAGTTTTCCAACTATTGTTATAACATGATTCCGTATACTCTTTAAAAAATGCGGATCTCCTTAGAAAGCGTGGAAGTAACGCGCCAAGACTATGTAAGCCAGATCACTGGAATTATTATAGTAAAAAAATCTCCTACATTAAACTTTTGGGATAGAATAGGAATAGAATACTTGAAGGAATTATGACGGTGGCCATTTTAATGAGGCTTCCATAGACATATAATGATATACATTGCTAATTGCGTAGCCTGTATACTAGCTGTGAAGAAATGTGGTAAACAGGAAGGATTCCTTCATCCAATAACGAAAATACACGTTCCATTGCACACGTATCATATCGACCATCTGGGACCTATGCCCTCAACAGCAAAAAAATACAAGCATCTCCTCGTGATCATGGGTGCTTTCCCTAAATGTGTTTGGATCTTTCCCGTAAAATCTACTACAGCCCAATAAACTCTGACTAAACTTGTATTTCTGGAAAACATTTTTGGAAACCCATAGCGCGTAATAACCGACAAGGGATCTGCATTTTCTGCGAATGATTCTAAAGAATATTGTGCCCAACGAAATGTGTCGCATATTCAGATTACTACGGGCATCCCCAGAGGGAACGGACAAGTCGAGTGGATGAACAGGATCATCATAGCAACCTTAACTAAGCTGGTATTGGAAAATCCATTGAAATGGTACCAACACTTTTCAAAGTTACAAAAGGCTTAAAATTCAACCATCTCTAGAGCAATGAAAAGAACACCTTTCGAACTTCTTTTTGGAATCCCAATGCGAAACGATAAAGATATGCAACTAGCCGAAATGTTGGAAGAAGAGATTCGTCAAGAATTTGAAAATAGCAGAGTGGACTTACGACAAACAGCGATACTACAAATTGAACGTATTCAAGAGGAGAACAAAAGAAACTACTCGTATGACAAGGATCGGAAGCCTGCAAGAAAATATGCTATTCATGACTTAGTTGCCATCCAAAGAACTCAGTTCGGTGCAGGCCTGAAAGTGCAGCCAAAGTACCTAGGACCCTACGAAGTAGTTAAAAATAAATCGAATAAATGTTAAGAACTGGCTAAAGTTGGGAATCATGAAGGTCCAAATGAAGCCTCATCTGCAGCTCACTTACTGAAGCCATGGATCCAAGCTGAAGAAGACTCTGACTCCGAGTCAGATTAATTCAATTTCCCCTAAGTCTGTCTTCTTCATCAGTATGATAAAAAATACCGCAATAGCGTGATAATGTAACACATCAACACAATTAAACAAGAAACGGGAAGACAAGATCGAAGAGCAGCTGAAGAAGATAGACGAAGTTTGGACCCGCGACGAATAACACACCACGCAACGATACGAAGTCTCGAGTCTTAAAAAATAACTAAAAACTTATTAAAATTAAACCTGAGTGTTAATAAAACTTAAAACTATTAAAATTAAACTTACTATTAAACTTATTGCTACTGAAATCAAACTTATTACTAAAGATTATCTTATGGTGTACATTTTCCTATTTAATTAATTGAATTAAAATTGAAGTTAAATTTGATGTGTTCTCATTTGTGTTCCCCTTTTATCGTCCCCCACATACATATATGGATATTTGAGTTAAATTTCGATAGCTAATACCTAGCATAAATATGTTTAATTCAATTTCAATCAATATCGACCCGCCCTTATTGAAAAATCCTATATAACTTACTTACAACTTCCCTCCTTATCGGTTTTATGAAGCATTAAGAGAAAATATAACATACAGAATGGGAGATAAATTTAAAATTTTGGTACAATAGGTTCTCGATCCGTTAAAAAATATTGTTTCAAGTTTGAATCGGAACCGAAGATAACCCAACTCTATATTAGACGTTTTTCTTTTTTAGTTCAGAGCAGAGCACTGACCAGAGTTCGAACACATAGAACAGCACTGAACTTGTTCCAAACAGATCGAGCTCTGAACACTGATATGTTTTTTAAACACACTTGAACCACACAAATCAGAACACATTTTTATTTTAATTATAAAAAGCAATATAAAACAAAACCTCTACCCTTTTTTGTACACTGATACACATCCAGATAAAGAAAATCAACAAGCGAGGAACTTATTTCGCCAACTATCTAAATCTAATCTAATTATTTTTTTCTTCACATTTTCCTTCTCGGCACACATGGCATTTGGTGCGTTCAGCAATTTACTCACATGCTCAGTCAATTATTTTCGAGCACGTCGAGTGCGATCTACACAAGCTCAGAACGAAAAAAGAAACACACATTTGGAGCTCTGTATTGCTCTGAGTTAAAAAGAAACACAAACAAATTTTTTGACAAATCATACTCTGTTCTGAACTAAAAAAGAAAAACGCCTATTGAAGGTGGAGTAGTCTATCGATAGTGTGAATGTAACCGAAATACTGTACATTATATATGTATAATATGCGCGGGTTGATCGCAAGATTTGTAATAAGCCTTAAAAAATTAAAATAAACCGTTTTTCAGGGATAATTTTAAAAATAATTCATAATATATGGATTCTGTTTGTTTTTTCGAAAGTACGCAAGAAAATATTGTAAGTATTGTATTGATTCCGATCCGTTTCATTTTGCATTCCGTTTTTACTTGCGATATATATAATACGTAGGTAGGTACTAAATATATGGAGAAGTTTTGCATTTGGAAAAAAATCGAACTCGAGATTTTAATCAAACTTAACATTACGAAGATAGAGAACACCAAAAGTTGGTCCGGGTGGCTTGTCTTTTTTTTGTGTCCCTTATAATTCGCATTATTTTATTTGCTGTTATAATCGTTGGGTATACTAATTTTCACTCAGTCACAAATTGTTAGTGTTATGCCTGAACAACATATAAATGAGTAAACCAGCAACCCATTGAAGACAAGTTTTTGAAAAAAAAATTGTTTTTTTTTCGAAAATTCAATGTATTTCAGTGGGCGATTTTTGTATGAAATTTTATTTTAAATTTTTAATTAAATATTTAAAATTGTTTTTTTTAGAAAAACTTTAAGAAATTTTGTATATAAAAAATTAATTAAACGGCTTTGAAAATATGATAAGATTCTAAATGTAAACTTTTTGCATACGATGTGATGCAACATAAGAGCAGATTCGAGCGATTGGCATTTAACTTATTATCTGTTTAGCACGGCTTACAAATATATTTCTGTTTTTAGGTAATTTTGAACAAAACACATTTTCTGTTATTTTTTAATACATTCTGGCGGAATCTCTCTCTAATCTCTTATATGGCTTTTGAAATAAAAAGAGCCATCCAGTTGGATTATCTAGGTGGATATACATTCAGAACGGTAAAACGAATAAAATATTACTTTTATGGACTTCTTTATTGTCATAATGCTAGGTGTTAGGCATTCAAGCCAAAAAATGGTGAGGGCGGTAGGATGATCATTGATCATCAACCATCGCCTTTGTTATAAATCATAATCACGGTCAAGCCTAAAGAAGCCTAACAAAGTGATCGGCGAAAAATGTCTGTCTGTCTGTTATAACGAGCTACACCCTAAAAGGCTTAAGCGATTACCTTCAAATCCGGTATGTGTTATTCTTTTGGCATTCTCCACAGGGGAATTTGAAATTTTATTTTTAGGCCTAAAAATAAGGCTGCCTGTCATTGAACCGTTAAGGAAAATGTTATTTTTCTCGAAAACGGCTCCAACCCTTTTGATAAAAAATTTGGGGTTTTTTTTTGCTGATACTAGCTATCATTTAATCAGAACCAAATTTACCGGAAATGTCTATTAACGGTACATTTCATGTAACGGTTTTCCTTTAATTGTTTGCTTTCACAGTACGCTACTTTGGATTTCTGACAAATTTAAAATTTGAGAAGATCTAGATAGCCGAATTAAATCTGCATATCAAAATTTTGAATAATTACTGTTCTTTCGTTATACATATATACATATATTTAGATACCTAGTTTTCTAATTAAACTGAAAAAGTAGACCAGCACCACTAGAAAAAGCAAAGGAATCTGAAGATCGACCTTATCAAATCGTGAAATAGCTATAGTTTCGGCCAAAAAATTATATGAGAAAAACTTGGTGGTAGCGCACTCAAGTTATAATTGCTCATTCAAAATCATTAAAATGATATTCATTGAATCATCCATTGAACAATTCATTATGCTAAGAATCAAGGTAATCTTACCTTTATTGGTTTTAAGCCTGCATATGATAACTAGACTCCCCACCTACTAAGAGCGTCAGTGGTGGTTAGCTGCATTAAAGTTGTTAGCTACAAGAGCAAGTTCGTGCAAGGCCGTTTATTTCCCAAAAGATAATATTTCTTCTAATTACAATCTTAAAGTTGATTTACGTTCAAGCAAAACAAATTGACAGAATTCTGTAATGAAACTGAAAGTTTTGAGAAGTTAACGAACATAGAACTATTTAATTTTTAATTTTAAAATCACATTTTTCCGCAAAATTACTAAAAAAAAACTAATTTTAACACTGCCTCTCCTGCATACTTTAGCACTGGCATACTTTACCACTGTATCTCCCGCACTAAACTGTATCTATATTTCATTCACACTGTCAAATTTTTATTCTTTTGCACTGTCAATCTTCTGCACTTTCAACATTCAACACTTTCAAACATTTACACTGTCTATTATTCCAAATTACTCGTATTTATTTTTCATACTGTCGTCTCAAGTAGTAAGGTAGTGTACTTCATTGCACTTTATACTTCTACACTGTCGCTATATAAACAGAATACAAGCTTTAATACTGCAAATCTTTCAAGCTTAAAGACTGTCGCAATAATAAAATTGAATATTTCTAGCACACCCTAATATACAAATAGGTATACTTCCACTCTGTTACACTTCCATAATGTATATGAATCTTAGACTGTCACATTAAAACTGTGCCCTGCTCTTTTTAATGTTGCTACACTGTCACACTTAGGCGTCAGTTATAGCTTGCACCTTATAATTAAAACTTTGTCTATCAATTATGAGGCACTTAAAACTGTTGTCGTTTTGCTACCAAAATGAAGGTAATAAGACCTATAATTTTTTTTTGTCATACAAATATTTTATTTGCTCTGCCACTTTCTTGTAAAATCACTTATGATTTTTCAATGATGAAAAGCATTATCAATGAACAGTTGACATTTTGTTTCCAAAAGTGGAACACAATCGTTCCAATGATATGTGTGTCCTTTTTTTCCTGTTCTCATGCTTCAGTTTTTCTTTCAATGATTAAATTTAATCTCAAAATTACATTTGACTATGAAAAATATTTTAAATGACAACCAAATTTCAATTTGCTCACCACTTTCTTGTAAAATTACTTTTGAATTTTCAATGATGAAAAGCGTTTTCAATGAACAGCTGATATTATGTTCCCGACTTTGCCATTAAAATTCACTGATTTGTTTTCAGTGACGAATTTCAATTAAGCTATAAGTGGCGCCTTAAAGTCAAAGAAATCCGAAGCACTGTCCTACTGGCACGCTGTTCTTCAGCTGGCATGTCTCGATTCACGCCCATAGAATTTAAGAAATTCTTCGAAATCAAACATAAACAACACTGTTGCAAACGTTAAAAAAATGTTTCATGTCTTTCATGGTTGATGGTTATTTTAAAAAATCATGTTCTAGCGAAATAGCCAGATGCCTTCTTCCCCTTAAACTATTAGAATGTGGAATGCCTTACCAGCCTCTATTTTCCCTTTATAAATAATAGTACACTCGGGAGCAGATTATTTTTAATATTTTATTTGAGAAAAAACATCAATAAAGATATTCCTTTTTTTTTGTTTTGTGTTTTGCACACACGAAATAATAACACTCTCGGAAAATGTTATACAATTTTGAAGATTTCATGTACAACATTCTTAAATCATTACGTACACTGTACATATTAATGCATAATATTTTTATTTAAAATTTTCAAAAAAAACTTATATTAACAATATATTTTTGCTAAAGTTTACACATAAGCTAAACGGTAACCCCACGCTTCTTTGCTTCAGAAAGCAAGCACATTTTATACATCTCAGCAGCTTCACAGCTATAATAGAATTGATTAAATGTTTAAGTTAAAACATTGATGGTTTTTTATATAATATGTATACAAAAAGAGTGTATTGCTTACTGATCATCCGGAACTGAAATCCCTTCACATACATCAATAACGTCATTGGCAACTTTAATTTTGTCTGCATCACCCTCTGAATGCATTTCAGCCATTTTAAGTGCGTTATCTCTATTCATTTTACCATCAGCAGTTAGCTTATTTAAATTATATTTAATAAAAAATGGAGAGTTATAATTAATACAAATTTCTTACCACATTTATAGCTTTCATTACACATGCTCGAAGACATTTTGTGTCCATGCTTGTGGCAGGCTCATTTTTAACCATTTCATCAAAATTGGCTTTGAGATAAAAGATACAATAGAATTATAGGACTAAATCAATGTTGAGTTATTCCATAGGTATATTACCCTCAGAGGCGCCTAGTTCTTTCAAGCAATCAGCTGCTAAAGTACGCATAGTCTCCAACGCTTCTTCTTTTGTCATGGAACCCTTTATAAGATAAAATATCGGTTTATTCACAATATATAATGTGTATCACCACTTTTTAATTCACCTTAATTGAAACTGCAAATGTGCAAAAAACTACAAAACTGATTACTTTCATTTTTAAATTTACTTGTTTTTTATTCTATTAAAACTCAATGTTCTCCAAAAAATGTATGATGTTAGTGTGACAGCATGGCTTGGCTTTTATACTATTTTTTATTTTTTGAGCACATATTGGACCATCTAAAAGTTTGTTAAACTACAAATTATATGAATGGCATTTGCGTTGAAGTGGAAAATTACAGGGTCGATAGATATTTCAATGAAAAATGGTCACGGAATCCTAAAATCAGAATAGTAGTAATAATAGTTAAAAACATATTATTACTTTAAGAGATTATAATTGTTTAGCCATTTGACAACTGCATGTAGTAATTTATGTGGGCGTTCCCATTTTCCCTGTATTATTTATATGAGCATTATTGCTTAAGATTTATTGAACAAATAACTCTACCTCAAATACCTTCTACCTGATTCAATATGAAGTTGACACAAACTTTTTTTTTCCGAAAAAGAAATATAGCAGTGAACATTCTGTCATTAAATCAATGAGACTGGCTTTCACACTGGCAAAACACTAAAAGAATTTAGAAATTAAATTGAACTTAAAAATGTACTAAAGAATATTATATTTTTTCATTCTCAGAACCCTTAGGTGGTTTTAAATTTAACGATGTTGTAACGTTTTCTCTTACCGAAATTAATCCCTTTAGTCCAGTTGGTGATTCCATCTAACTGACGATGTTTTATTGGCAATTATGTTTTTAAATGTATATGAAATTCTTTGAGCATAGCCGAATTTTTTTGTATGTTAAGGACATTTTATTGAAAAAACAAATTAGAATACAACGGCTTTTAAGATATATATACTTAGATACTCGTATTTAGCAGTATCTACTAAAAATTTGTGCTTACGGTGTGATCGAACCTAAGCGCAGATAAAATAACTTAAAGCCACCAAAAATAGCGTTTGACCAATTATAAGAGGGGTTATTATGAAACCTAATGATTTTGCATCTTACACTTTTTCTTCTTACACAAGTGTGGTCTTCCTATAATTTTCAAAAATGTTGCTGGTTATTATTTTTCATTAAACTATTTCATTATATAATATGGACACAAAAAAACACTTTCTAATCGGTTTCATTGAGAATATTAATCATTTCATCTTCACTGAGTAAACTCTTTCCGAAATCGCTCCTCCGAGAATACATTAAGATCGGGCATCTACAAGGGAAGTGGTAATTATTCTCTCTTTATCCTTGATTTCACAAACTGCAGATTTCCCGGCGTTTTAAAAAATAATAAAATAAAATAGGTTTTATGACTTCTTTGAATCACGGTACAAATAAATACAATCATTTGGCAATACCAATACAGAGTCTTAAAAATAAATTAAATACTTAAGTCTTTTGGGTATAATTTTAGGGAAAAATGTTGTTAATAAATATTATTTTTGACTAATAAAATAAATAGTATATACATGTTCAAAATCTGGATATAAAACCTAAGTCTTTAGAAAAGTAAGAAAAATTATCTTTTTTTTTAATAACTTTGCACGCGCTCAAGGGATTATTAATACCCTTTATATGTGTTTCTTAATACAGCGGGGGCATCCGGTGGAAGAAGAGAAAGAAGGATAGGTAAGATGTGTGGCGCGATGTTCTGAGACTAGAGCTGGTTGTTGTCTCAGATTTATCTCCAGGGATGGCGGCTGAACTAATGCGGAGAGAATTACCGTGTCTTATTTATTTATGTCCCTTATAATTCGCATTATTTTTTATTTGTTTCGTTGTCATATTTTATGGGTATGCTAGTTTACTCAATCACATGTTGTTAGTGTTATGCCTAAACAGCATGTAATGAGCAAAGCAGCAACTTATTTTATGACAATTTTAGAACTGGTTTTTAATGGAATATAAGAGGACATAGACAACGGCAGGAATCGAACCTGCAACCACGAGGTTGACAGGCGAGCAAATAACTATCGCGCCACGTCCACCCCCTGTTTAATACAGATAATAAAATATAATAAATAAGTACTATGCTAAGTTTCGGCAATCCTAATTATGATTGCATTTCCCGAGTGCATTATTATTTCTTTTGTGCAATTACACAATAACTTCAAAACTTAAATATTGATATATATAAGCCAATGTTAATCAAGTAATTACAATAACGAAACAGAAAACATTTAACTTCTATTTTAATTTATATATTTATTACTTTTAATTGATAAAATATTAATAGCCCACATACGCCCGAGTGTGCCATCGGTTGATACGTTTCTTTTTGAAATTGTTTTAATACTTTTGTTTTTTTATGCTGAATGGAGTGGGTTATATATACATATATATATATAAATATATACAATAATATGTCTGTACATACCCAGTAATCGGAAATGATTCGATTCCCTCGAAATCATTTGAAACTTTAATTTTATTATAACTAGTTAAATGCTGAGTGATGTGTACGATAATATAGGAGCTTTAAACTTGATCTCCTTTTTACCATGGAAGCTAGATAGCTTAACTGCATGGGTGGAATTATTTAAAAAAAAAATCAATTTTTTGTTTCAATAAAAACGCCAGCAAATATTTTTCTGTTAAAAATTGTAAAAAAATAACCAGGAATATATTTAGAAATTGTGCAAGGCTAATATTCCAGTGTAGATTTATTAAAAATCAATTTGAAATTATGCAAGCATTTTTTTATTTTAAATAAATCTGTCACTTACCGGTGACAGCCCACATTTGTTTTAATATTGACATTGAAAAGACACTTCATTCTTTGTGGTATAAGGGATTGATATATCCATTGATGAATCGTATAACTTCCTGAGTGGATTCTTACGAGCAGGAGCGTTAATATTTTTCTCGAAAATCGGTTTTCTTCAATATATGCTGAATCTGAAATTCAGATTTTTTTTATCGCCGAGAATTCGCTCAGATGACATGACACCTTGATTACATATTTACATGGATGTGATATCCACTTAAACTACAAACAGAAAAGGCCATCAATTAGCTTTAAGAGGCAAATGAGCAAAACTATTTTATTAAAAATATCTGCATACATTATTCATGAAAATTTCCATAAAATGTTCCTATTTCACAAACATGAGAGAAACACACTTCTTAAAACAAAAGCTGTAACGTAAGGAACGTCCTTTAAAATCAATTTAGCATTTGAGAGCAACGTTCAAGAATGAACATCTTTTCTGTTAAACATAACAATGTTTATTAGTGATATTGTGTCCCATCATGTTATTTGCCCTGATCTTTTATTTCTAATCGGTTTATAGATTTTTGTTTTTTTCTAGTTGGGATTTATGTCAATGAATGAAACAAATGTTTTAGTGTTCACGATGTTTCTCCGTATATCAATGAACATCATCATCACAATATTCTATATTTGGAATGATAAAATAACAGAATTACAATTGATATATTTACATTAAAAAAATAACAATAAATTAATAACTTACAGTAATTACATTTGTATCGTAACAATGCAACAAATATCCTAGGTAATAGACAATAAGCCGAGCTTAGAAGTAGGAGGTCACATAGAATAACTTTCTTATTTACGTGGAACTCTCCAGCACGTCTTAAGTTTTAAACATGTAGACGAACGGCTAAAGACAATATTCATCAGGGCTGAATTCGAAAACTAGCCTCATATGTATGTGCGCAGAGGAGAGACAGAATGACACCAAAAGAATGTATCGGGAGCTCTTATGCAAGACTTATGAGCACTGTTGTAGCTATATGATATTAAAATTGTCCAAGAAATTTTATGGCTAAGCCGATAATGGAAGAAATCGTTGGGATGCATCCGCTTACGCATTCCACCTAATCTCATTTCCTGCGGGGCGAAACATCGTCCAAGGTAGTACGCAATTCCACCATCTAAATATTCACAAACGGACATGGAGATCCCCCGATCAATCACCCTTCAACCAGATAGACGATATTCCGATCGACGCCAGGAATTCTTCAAATATTATTGATGTCCGAATGGTCTGATTAACCAACATTGACTCGGCCCACTTCTTAGCTTTACATAAGGCACGGCTAGGCATATCCCTAATTAAGCCAAATGATAAAATAGTGGCAAAAGTTTGACATCGGACACGGCTACTATATCGCAACAGATCACCAATTCATTTTGAAGATAGATCTTGTATTCAAATTTGTGTTGAATGTTGTGTTCAGTCTTAATAAAATTGTTTATACAAAAATAATTGTGTGATGGAATTTTTTTATATTTTAACAGAAACTAGTCTGTTGAAAAAGTTGGAAAACCCCAACGAAATGTCGAAAAAGAATGAAATTGTTTTATTTGCATTCGAAAATTACTAATCTGTAAGCCTGTTTTAAAAATAAAATTATATAAATAAATTCATTTATTTATATAATTTTATATTTAAAAGAAAGTCGCGTTTAATTTGGCGTATGCTGATTGTAATTGCACTTCCCATTAAATCCAAATTTAGTTTAGTACAGGTAATAATTCATAAATACAAAAAATCGTTTTCAACATGGTTATGACCAATCCTTAGGAGGGAAACACTTCTACCCGAGCGCCAAACTTGTCGAGTTTCAGAAGCTGAGTAAGGTCAAAATGTCGCGAGAAAACCTCTCTAGATGAGTCCTGAAACCAAAGGGCGCTCAAATATTCCCATAACCACTCCATTCCATGGCCCCCTCCTATCCTCTCTCCTAGTTGGTACGGTGTATAGCTGTCCAACGACTCCCCTCGACGCACGGTTAAGCGATTCGAAATGTCCGGCGTTGATCTCCCACAACCCTGAATCCTTCCTTAGCAGTAAGGCGAAAAAGCTGTCTGTGAATCCTAACCGTAGGCTCATCACTCCACGCCCACTGTAATCTTCCTTTTTGGGCTGAATTTAAGGTGTTACACGACCGTGCCGATGATCAGCCTGGTTGGGGGCTTAATTCAAAACTAGCCCAGTCGTTAACGGAGTATCCGGATACCTGGCGACCTCCTGATTAACAAGGCTTTCTTCGCTACTCGTGGGACTTAGATGAAAAATAAAAAAGGAGGACAGCTGAAACCGGTTCTTCTGCAAAACCGGGCGCAGCACGGCGCCAAAGCTGTTTGCCGTTTCTCCTGTGATTCGTGCCAGCGAGGAGGCTGTGGCATGTCATGGCCCCTATGCTGATGCAAATCACAACGAGAGAAGTAGTTGGAAGGTAGAAATACATATGTTCAGTAGTGCCCGCCACTACTAATAATAGTAATAATCCTTCCACTACTAAGGAGAGTAAGCCCCTTCTAGGCATGCGCCGAGTTGGGGGCCTCCACAGCGGTGCTGGGGTTGTGAATAATGATCCATTCGTCTATAGAGTTGGCTCTTTCACGAGTGCGTCGCGAAGTTTGCGCTTAAGGCCGTCCGAATCAACCAAAATTCTTCCATCCATGGTGGATGAGGAATCCAGGTCAATCTCGATTATAACGCAACCTTCTATGAAAGTCGACAGGTTGACAGAAATGGTGTCTGAAGACTGTTTAGATCATGTTGTTCTGAGCGAGGAGGAGTCATCCGCCTTATCCTCCGACTTGGAGGAGCTAGACAATACCGTGGTAGAGGCTGGTCTGCCTAATTGTAGCCAAAATATTGCAGTTAATCCAGATTAACCTCCAACTTTCCATCTGGGTTTCGGCTTCTCTTCTTCTTTGACTGTCCAGGTACGGGGCATATATCGTCCTCATCCAGGAACCTTGGATTATAAAATCCATGGTTAGAGGACTCAGGACTCCAAGATACTACGTAGTGTATGCTTCAGACAATGGTGAACCTTGATCTTGCATATTGGTTAAAAGTAGCATCAATGTATATTTACTACCCGATTTCAGCGATAGAGATATCACTGCAGCCAGACTGGAAACTTCAAAGGGAACCTACTGGCTTATTTCGGCATATCTGGGCCATGACTACCTTGGCCCACTACCGCCGGTAATAAACTGGAGAGGCTCATCGCGAATGCAGAACGGCAACAGATAAGCCTCATCATTGATAGTGATGCCAACGCTCATCACACAGTGTGGGGAATTACTGACATAAATGATAGAGGTGAATCTCTTTTTGATTTTATTTTAAGTACTTACCTTTTAGTAAGTAACGTGGAAGGGGAACCCATATTTGTTACCCGAAAGCGGCAGGAAGTTTTATATATAACTGTTGTCTCGGACAATATTCATCACATGATTATGAATTGGAAAGTATCGAGAGAACACTCGTTCTCTGATCATAGATATATTCAATTTAATCTAAATGATGACACTCATGGCCGCTCGGAACTCAGATCTAATCGTACCAATTCTGATTAATCTGTTCCACAGCTGCTTAGATCTGGTCAACATATGTCTGCTTTAGAGGGAAATTAAGGTTGTGTTCATATCCAAGGCGGATAAATGCACCCAAATTATCCCGAAAGACCTCAGACCTGTAATTAGTCTATAATCTTTCCTTCTAAAAACTCTTGATAGATTGATTGATATCCACTTACGTAATAGCATCGACACGAGTTTTTGTCGATGGCACAACATGCGTATACTGCAAAGGAAGGTCGGTAAATACTGCCTTACATACACTATGGTATGAACTATCGAATACTCTCTCCACCATAAGGAGTACACTATAGGCGCTTTATACAATGTTGACGTATCTGCAATTGCATCTGCACTGTCAAGTCTAAAAGTAGATGGATCGCTTGGGGAACTGATCAATAAAATGCTGACTAACAGGGTTATCAATTCAAAACTGGGCGGTTTCTCTGCAAGAAGATTTGTTAGTAGAGGTACGCCAAAAGGCGGTGTTCTATCTCCCCTTCGCTGGAATCTGGTAGCAAATGAGCTGCTGATGGATCTGGAAGCGGAGAGAGAGCTACAGAGCGGTTATTTATGTGGACGATGTTGCCATTACTGTATTCGGAAAGTACCCTAATGTTCTAAAAAACTGCTACAAAATACTTTAAATAAGCTAAAAAACTTGGAAGAAAGGTGCGGCCTAGGAGTCAACCCTAAGAAATTTGAGCTTGTCCTATTTTCAAGGATATACAAAATTCCTTACGTTGATCCTCCTCCTATCAAAGGTATTTCACTAGCTTTCTCAGATGACGTAAAATACTTGGGTCTTATTTTCGATAAAAAATTAAGTTGGAAACCTAATATAGAACAAAGACTTAAACAAGCCACAATGGTACTCTTCTCATGCAAAAAGAGTACAGGCAATAAATGGGGCCTTCAACCCCGTATTACTGACTGGCTATATACTTTGGTAATCTGACCGATTCTTTCCTACGGCGTAACAGTATGGTGGGCCGCTCTAGAAAAAGCTGCAAATCGTGACAAGCTGAGCAAAGTTTTCGGAACTTACCGCGTTAAATTTAAGAAATATTTTCAATTTCTTTTTCCCGACGTTTCGAAGAACTTTCAAACTTCGTGGTCACGGGATGAGACGTCGGGAAAAAGAAATTGAAAATATTTCTTAAATTTAACGCGGTAAGTTCCGACAAATTTAAACTTTATGTAATATGAATATCATCCGCGAAAATAATAACCTAAAATCTCATATTGCTCCATCTTGTTGAAACCAAATCCTGCAGAAATGGATACGTCTTCGGCGAAGTTTTTAGTAAAACAATTCCTTCAACATCTTTAAATAACGGTCCCCATTGTCAGTTTCTGTTACACCGTTTTCTCCAAAGAAGTATGGCCCGACAATACACCTTGATGAAACTGCGCACCACACAGTGACTCATTATGGGTGTAGTTCCGTCTGAATTAGATTCACTCCATATACGGCAATTTTGCTGATTAACATTGCCGTTTAAGTCAAAATGGGCCTCATCAGATATGAACAAGCAATTTATCAATGTGTTGTCTTCTTCGGCCATTGCAATCATTTTTCGGAAAAATTCCAGACGAACAGGCAAATCCTAAGGGTTTAACTTGCTTGTAATTTGGACTTTGTACGGAAACAAGTTTAAGTCATCACGAGGTATCCGTTGTAATGGCCATCTACTAACTCCAATTTGGCCCGATAAGTTTCGAGTCGAAACACTTGGATTTGCCTGAGTTGCCGATGCAACAGCCACAATGGTATCCTGCATCCGAACATTGGGATCTCGATGATACGGTCTTCGTTCGATGCTTCCAGATTCGGCAAACATGTTCACCAGCCTCATAATGGCCCATCTACTCGGGGGAGTACCGCCAAACTCCGGCCTAAATTCCCTTTGGACGGAAATGACGGACTGCAAAGAATGGTATCGCTGCACTATCCAAATACTTTTTTCAGTATCCCAAGCATTCAATTTGATAAAACTAAATAGTAGCCTATAAAAAAAATAAGCAGATTACTCACACTGAAAAAAAGTGATTACGTTTTATTTTTGTAGCACGAATCGTGGGCCACCTTGTATAAGCGGAGTATTGAGAACAACACCGGCTACTCCATTCTACTACTACCCCTCGATATTTTCAGCAAACAGACGGCAGCGAGCACAGCCGCCCGCCTTAGAGCTTCTTCACAACGGATCAATAATGATATTAGCCATTCTATTATTCTGAAATTATTCGGATCACTTCCAAATTGCATTGATTACACCATCCCAAAACTATAATTCGGCAAAAACTTCCAAGTAACTATTCCTCCTAGATCTGTCTGGGAGGACTTAAGTTTTCTTAGGGATGATGTTATCCATTTTTATACTGATGGATCAAAAACTGATGACGGGATTAGTGGAGGTGTGTACTCAAACAGACTAAAATTAAGTTCTCTTTCCGTCTATCTAATCATTGTAGCGTGTTCCAGGCGGAAATTATGGCGATTAGTGAAGTCCCCTCCCGGCTGAAAGAAAACGTGGTATCAACTATGTTGGGTGCCATGGTACAGTGATATTCCAGGGAATTCCAAGGCCGATGAACTTGCCAAAAATGAAACGCCACTACCCTTAGTACCTGAAAAGGCACAAATAGATATACCGATCGTTACATGTAAGTTAATGCTGAAACAAGATGCTGTAGCAAGGACAAACCGAAGATGGAGAAATACATCAACCTGTATAACGACAAAACAATTCTGGCCAAAACTTGACATGAAACGCTCCAAGTATTTGATATCCTTAAGCAGAGTGCACATCAGCGCCGTAATCGGTGCCAAAACTGAACACTGCCTCATAGGCAAGCATGCAACGAAGCTTGGCGATTATTCAAATAATTTTTGAAGAAGTTGCATGGACGAGGAGTAGGTGGAATCTGTTCCTCATCTTCTGTGTACATGTCCTGCTCTATCTCAAAGACGTAAGCTCCATTTTATAAACTTTTTCTTCAGCGATCTAAACAAGATAGACACCTATAGTCTCTTACGCTTCATTCGGTGCTCCAAATGGTTCAACGAATAGGAAGCTTATCTGAGGATTCATGTGGTATTACAATGAACCAACTGTGGTCTAAGTGCGTCAGCTACAACGCTGACAGCCACTTCAACCTAACCTAATCTAGGGGAGAAAAAAATATTGAAATATTTAAATTTCCTTTACGGTAGCATACATTTGCACACCAAAATAGTCGGTAGGTATATTGTTCGGAGCGAATTTTATTGTATTTTTAATAAAGTTTTAAGGTTTTTTCATAAAAAAAAGCACTATTTTCATGTCTAACTGTATACCTTTCCTGATATTCTTCGCGTTTCCTAAGGAGCTTAGCCCTCGATTTTCCTATACACCGGTCACGTGAATCCGTCGTTTTAGTTGAGGTATGTAAAGTGGCCAGGCAGGAACCAATCTCTATAGTTTTCGACGACTATTGACTTTTATTAATTTGATAGGTGACTTTTCTTAAATTCGATCTATCTGATTCTCATTGACAAAAATTTTAATGCATTTTGGACGAAAACTAAGAAGTTTAAGCATTACTTAAAAATAAATTTTTTTTACATTAAAATTATTTAAGAGTAAAGAAACATTGGGTACTCTAAGCAGAATTTTAAGCAGCTAATAAAATAAAATATTTTTGTGTAAGGCTTTCTCAAGCAACACGAGCACAGAGCTGCTGTTTCAATATAACCTTGAAATTGTCATAACTGATGAACCAATAATTAGAGCCAAATTATCCGCCTATTCACTTTTCTTTCACCGAATGATACTTTGATAAATTAACATAACCAGTTAACTGAGTCATCGTTTTAAATTACTATCATAAACATACAATCAAAAATGATTAAAAATAAATTTTAGTTTGTCTTACACAAATATACACAATTATCATCCGTCACGAAATAAAATAAAATTTTAAATTGCAAACATCGCCATAAATTATTAAAATTTAATTTATATCTCATTTGTTATATTGCATTTCAACCGACATGGATGCCCGCATATTTCCTGCAATACGGCCACCGAACAAATATCATCACCACCACCTATTATTACGAGTATAACCAAATCAAGGTGCTTTCCCATAAAATGGGCATCATCATTTTCTCTAGTATTACGGAGAAGCGCACACGTTACAAGGAAATAAAAACCCACGAAACACCGCCTCGAAAACAACTTGCAACTGCAATTACAAACTCAAGGATAACTTTCACCTTGACTACGTGCAAATAACAAGTGAACGCATAAATTATCCTTCTACACTGCCACATTTTGTGAATGAGAATTAGAATGTTTTCACTTTGGAGCCAGGAGTGCCAGGATTTGGACCGCCTGCTTGACTGCCTCTTCAGTGAATGCAATTCCCGGGTTTTATTGCAATTTTTTTTATTGTTATAAAGTTACTATTAATGCAATTTACAGAATCTTAAAAAAACGAATGATTCAACTTCTACTCATCCATTTAAATTATTTGATTAATAATAATTAAATTAATTTATTATGTACCATAAAGGTGAACTGATGTTATTTTTTATAGTTTAAAATTGTCCAAAAAAAAAGCACAATTGATCATGGAAATTATAATAAACAGATTAGTAATTCCTAATTGGTGCGTACTGTAGGAACAAGCAAGGGGTTGCAGAAAAATGGTCAGTCAATCCTAAATTTTGAAGAACTCACTAGAGAAAAGTGAAACGTCATTGTGGTGATATTAGAGAAAATAAAAATCTCAAAAGCCCTTATTAATTGCAAAAATTTAAATACACCGATTTTATTTTTACAAAAAGGCGTTTGCTGTTGATCAGGAACAAAAAATTAGGTCTTTTTCTATTTCTGTTATGTTTATTAACTATTCTACATATAGCAGGGCCAGTGCGGAGCTAAAATTGATAAAATCTTATTTAAGTAATCCAATGGGGCTAAAAACGTAAGGCAACTTAGCTATTTTATCCAAGTATAGTGGATCGGACTTTAAAATTTGATCACGTCCTTAACAAATTTGCAGAAAAAAATTCCAAAAAATTCTTATTATAAATAAGCGTTCTTACATCTGTTGGGGTTTTTGAATTGAAGCAGAAGAAATCCAGTGGATTTGACACGGGTCCTAACGGCCGATTTATTTCTTCCACACGACTACCAAGAAAGCTTGTGTGCATAACGTTTTGTTATAAATCTACATAAATAACAATTTGTGATTTAATTATTTTCAAGAACAGATTTCGTTTAAATTCGAAATTATTCGCCGAAAGTATTTAAGTGATGTAATTTTTAATACAAGCAACAGCAAGCTGGTTCAACCTAATCGTACATTTAATTTTTAAAATAAAGCTCTTCCCCCAACAAAAGAGTAAGATATTATTATTCAAGGCAGCAAACGCAAAGGTAACCCAGGCAAAACAAGTGTACAATATTTTGGTGCAACTGCACAGCATCAGCATAAAATAGCTTAGATGTGCAAGGTGAGGGAAAACTAGAAACAACAGGACTGGGATTGGTGTGTGGTTATTTTTTTTATTATTATTACTAAGCTCCCCAGTGATGTTGATATTGGTTTGCGAGAAAATAGAATTTTTTCTAATCCTTAATAAGTTTTTCAATGGATAAGTATAAATATTTGTTAGTGTTGCATTTTATTTTTATTAGAGCGATAAATGGTCCGCCCTTAGAAATTTAAATGGTATCTTAATTAAGTTGAAATAATTACTTTTACTACAGCAATAAATAGGGGGCCACAGTATTTTTTAATAATGTTTTAAAGATAATTGGAATGGATGTAGAAAAGTTGGTCATGCAAAAATAGAAATTCTTTTATTCTGATACATTTTAGTGTATATTTTTAAAGGACTAGGGATTTTAATCGAAAAAAAATTTGGTTAAAAACAAAAATATTTACAATTCAGCTTAACAATTACCCATTTTTAAAAATATTTTTGATGATAATATATGTTTCGCTGTCAATGAATGATACTATAATCCCCTGTTAGCTTTTTAAATGAAGGATCTAGAGAAATTTTATAATAATAACAATCCCTCTTACTTTCATATAAAGAGAACCTCACAGGATAGTCTACGAAGAACTCAGTTCTGACATTTATAATATTTGTATTATATATATAAATAAATACATTTTTGAATTACTTGTGTCATAAATTAAAGTAGGAAAAAAAATACCTTAAATTCAAAATTTTCATTAAAATTCTTTTTTTTATATACTCGTAAAAAAATGTTGTCAAAAAAGTATGACGCTAATGATCTCAGTTGACTCTGTGCTTATGTGTATTGGTTTTCGACTTATGGCTGTTTTTGTGAGCTTTTAAAATTTAAAAATGCTTACTAAAATTGTTAAATCTCCTGAACTTATTAATACACATAAACACAAGCAATAAACATAAAAAAATATATATATTCAAACGCAAGATGTACGCGCAGAGGAAATAAATGGAGATGTGCCCATATTACGCAGCTTCAAACTGCACCACAAATTCGACAAAAAGTTATTAGAAGAAGAAAAGTGTTAGATGTAGACTTCAATCGCGCTGCTTTGGAATACGATTCCGCAATCGCATTTACTTGCTCGATGCTCCCGGTGGGAGATGCAAACCATTCGTCATTTAGTTGATTCTAGCAAAAAATCGGCCAAGATATCTTTCGTTGCCTGTGTCTATGGCATTGATACCTCACTGTTTGATGGTGTTCGAACTGCACATTCCGCTTTGAAACTGGCGATGAAATTTTTCACGGTTGGCAAACCAATAACGTGGACAATGACCAAGAATTCGGCGACAGCGAAGTTGAAGCGAGAATGCAAAATCATAATTTGGGATAAATGCACGATGGCGCATTGTGAAAAGTGGGGAAAAAAGATAAAGAACAGAAGAGATAAAGGATATAATAATTTAGAATCCAGCTGCTTTGCATAACACAATAATTTGTTGAGTATGCTGTTTTATGTTGAATTTGTATTTGATTATATACATACTTCTCTTTCTGAATTACACTAGCGGAAAGTAGCGCGGCAAAAGTTCATCCAATAAAACACCCGGAAACAATTTGACTGATCCTGAATTGTATGTATCACTGTGTTTGTGAAAATTAAATTTAAAAAAAATCACATCGGCTAAAAAGAATTTCCGAAACACTTCATTTCAATATAGATACACATTTTCATATATCAATAATAATTAACTTGCTTCTTTTTATGTTATTTTACGAGAAAAGTAGTTTAAATTCAATAAACTCATCGAAATTACACAAAACAAATTATTTTTATTTATTTTTTTTATTTTGTATTTGTTTTTATTAGTTCATTGTATGCTTACACAGTAAGAATTCACTTCTTTTAAGATAGTGTTAAGCTAAAAGTATTAAAAGATAAACTATAACAATAATAAACAATCTTTAAGTATTAGTTAAATTAACCCGATGATTTTAACATTTTAACTATGTGAGTGTATTATTCTGTTTTCGATTCTGAATTAAAATCCCGAATCGTTTTTTGTTCTGGTTAGAGTAACAACTGTCATTTTGTGGCGGTCAAAACAGGTCTAGACGGCCAATCGAAAGGTCATTAATCGCTTATAAGTAGCTATGGATGGTCTTATACAGCACAAAAGGACATGGAATTAACTTTTGATTATGAGGACAAAGATACCTTCATAATCACGCCGCAAAATCAACGGCTCGAACGGTTAAAACGCTTGAGAAATCCTAACGGTTCGACATCGCATAACGTTACTAACGCTTCTTCTTCAAATGAACGTAATAACGGGGTAGGATTGCCAAAACTACCTTTCAAATCATTTTGGGGTGATTTTATAAAGGGTTATCCATATTGCGGTTTCAAAAGTATAGAGGTGGAATTCGACATCTGTCAAACTTAGTTGTTAAACCATTTATTTTTTAGTCGAAAGTCTGACATTTACGAAAATGGATCACTTAACTATCGCACAACGCATAAATATTGTTAAAACCTACTACAAAAATGGTGATTGTGCCACAGCCACATATCGTGCTTTAAGAGGAGATTATGGTTTACATAATCGTCCAATTACACAAGCAATTGGCAAAATTGTGAAGAAATTTGAAGAGACTGGATTGGCCACAGATATTGTAAGGCATGCGCGTCATCGTTTCGCTCGTACCACTAAAAATATCGCTGCTGTAAGTGAAAGTGTTGCCAAAGACCCGAATGTGTCGATTCCTCGTCGTTCTCAGGAATTAGGACTGTCTTACGGCACATTATGGCGTATTTTGCATTTGGATCTACACCTACATCCATATAAAGTCAAGCTCACACGACAACTTAAGCCAGCCGACCATTCTCAACGGCGTAGATACGTCGAATGGGTGCTTGGACAACAGGCGGTGGACGTCGATTTTTCGAACAAAATTTTCTTCAGCGACGAAGCACATTTTTCACTCGGTGGGTATGATAATAAAAATAAACAAAATTGTCGTATTTGGGGTTCCGATAATCCTCAAGTAATTGAAGAGAGGCCATTACATCCACAAAAAGTCACTGTTTGGGGCGCTCTTTGGTCAGGAGGTGTGATTGGACCTTACTTCTTCGAAAACTACGATGGAACGACTGTCACCGTCAATTCGGAGCATTACGGTCATATGATAATCGTGGCCGCGTATTTTCTAGTCGTGGCGATATCAACCACCAAGATCATGCGATTTGACATCGCTGGACTTTTTATGTGGGGCTACGCGCATAAAATAAAGTATGAAACTGGTTTTCCACCCAGAAAAATCATCTCGTGTGCACTGGCCCAGTCCATATTTTAAACACTTTCAGTGTACCTCTTTATTAATTCTGGCATGTCCAGAATATTTGGTAAACCTTTTTTGCGTTTCTTCATTCCACGGAATATTCCGGATAAACTATTTTGATGTTTTTTATTCATTCCGGAACGTTTGGAATATATTATTTTTATTCCATATTAAACACGCAATGAAAAGAATATTCTCGGAATATATCCCTCATGTGAATGGCAAACAAGCAAAAAGTGACACCAGCGAAGACAGAAACCAATCAAGTAAACAAAATGGATGACCAAACACTTTTTATTTTTGAAATAAATATATAAACAATAATTAAATTTGAGTTTTCATTAATTAATGAATCTATAATATTTAATTTTTACTATTACCCATAGAGATACCTGGGGGTGAGTACGATAACTCAGACGCCAAAAAATGAAAACGGATTCTAGTAGAACAGTTACAAGTATTTTTTAATATGGGAGGGGGGGTATATCTCCCCCCGTTTGTCCGGGATGGGAAATTTCATAAAAAACACATTAAAAATAACGGTAGTACATACAAATAAGTGTTATAACTTTACAGTTTTAAAAAATTACACTTTAAACATTTTTTTAAATTTTTCTTCCCAAAATTTGAGTTCAAAAACTGTTTTTTTTTTCAAAAACTATGCATAGATTCCACTTCATTTAAGAATTAGCTAATATACTAAGGTATTGGCTTTAAAAAAAGTTATAACACTTATTTGTCAGTATTACCGTTATTTTTAAATATTTTGTTTTCCATTCTTAGTACTTTTTTTTATGAAATTGCCCTTCCCGGCCAAACGGAGGAGATAGACCACCCACCCATATTAAAAAATATTTGTATTAAGCCCCTCTAAAAAAATCCGTTATTATTTTGCGGCCCTGAGTTATAGTACTCGTTCCGATACCTGTTTTTTATCATCATCACATCCTCTTATTTTCTGTTGCGGATAGTATTTTTGTTTCTTTATTCATTCCATTCTGGATATTCTGGATAAACATTACGTCTTTTCCATCCATTCTATTCCTTATCCGGAATAAATAAAGAAACCCACTCGTTATATGCACGTATTTAACGAGTATGCAGACGGTCTAGCCATCAGCATTCACCATCCATGGATGCGCGTAGCAGACTGTAATCAAAACCAGCAGGAGCTGGTATACATTTCCACCGAGCGGTAAAAAGAGAGGGGAGTATTATTTGCTCTCCTACGCCGCGCCGACGGTCTACTTAACCAACGTCTTACGAGTTTTCGATGAGGTCACGTGGCCTGACGCAAATTTAACATTTTTAACCATCCCAAAAAAGTGCACAACGCCGCTAAAGAAGTTTTCACTTCAATAATAACGGGTGATTTTTTTGCTACTTGGTTTTTGACGTTTATATTTTTGACAGATCACACATGACAAATTCCACGAACATTTGACATTTCGATTCAGTATTGTTTGCCATTTCATCATGAATAGACTTACGCCTGAACAACGTTTGCAAATTATTGAAATTTATTATCAAAATTCGTGCTCTGTGAAAAATGTGTTTCGCAAGCTACGTCCGTTTTATGGTCGTCATAATCGACCCACCGAGCAGGCTATTCAGCTCATTGTGACCAAATTTCGCACCAGTTTCACTTTATTGGACATTAATATACCAAATCGTATCCGTAGAGTGCGTACCGAAGTGAATATTGCTGCTGCATCCGCCAGTGTTGCTGAAGATCGCGATATGTCCATTCGGCGCCGATCGCAGCAATTGGGTTTGTGTTATTCGACCACCTGGAAGATTTTACGCAAAGATCTTGGTTTAAAGCCATACAAAATATAGCTGGTGCAAGAATTGAAGCCAGGCGACCTACCAAAACGTAGAATTTTCGGTGAATGGGCCTTAGAAAAGTTGGATGAGGATCCGTTTTTTTATCGCAAAATTGTCTTCAGCGACGAGGCTCATTTTTGGCTAAATGGATACGTCAATAAGCAGAATTGCCGTATTTGGAGTGAAGAGCAGCCAGAGGCAATTCAGCAGCTACCAATGCATCCCGAAAAATGCAGTGTTTGGTGTGGTTTATGGGCAGGCGGCATCATTGGGCCGTACTTCTTCAAGGACGATGAAGGCCGCAGGGTTACGGTCAATGGAGAAAGGTACCGTTCGATGATAACATATTTTTTTTTTGCCGAAAATGCAAGAATTGAACTCGGTCGACATGTGGTTCCAACAGGACGGTGCCACATGCCACACTGCACGCGAAACCATGCATCAATTGAGAGGCGAATTTGGTGAGCAGATGATCTCACGTTTTGGCGCAGTCAATTGGCCACCAAGATCATGTGATTTGACCCCGTTAGACTATTTTTTGTGGGGCTATGTTAAGTCTATTGTCTATGGGGACAAGCCAAACACGATTGCTGCCTTGGAAGCCAACATTGAACGCATCATTGGTGAGATTCCGGCCGAAATGTGTGAAAAAGTTTGCCAAAATTGGACCTTCAGAATGGACCACCTGAAGCGTAGCCACGGGCAACATTTAAGTGAAATTATTTTTAAAAAGTAAATGGCAGAAATTGATTTATCGATCCAAATAAAAATTTCATTCACTTTTTACAAGTTTCTGTGTTTTTTTGAATTTCAAAAACCAAGCTCTTAAAAAATCACCGTTTATATTGGTATTATTATTATCGATATATAGGCAACACTAAAACTTACTAAAAAAATATTTAATTATTCTACCTCTTTAACAAAAGTAGAAGAAACCTTAAAGCATACATACATATGTATATGACATATTTAAATATGTACCATCGTACTCAAATTGTCTGCTGGCTTAATTTACATAGGTAACCACTTTCAACTTCTTTTGTTTTTTTCTACTTGTATTTTCTACATAAGGTACAACACACAACATCCGATTTGGTGTAAAAATATTCTAATATTCGCAATAATAAACAGAGATTCAACCGCGAGTGGAGAGAAAATGTCACGAATGTGTCAGCATACAGATTACTGTCATAAAAACCTGTCATCTGCCAGGAAATTTTCATATTTACTCAGCTGAATAAAATACATACATAGGTATAAATTACTTACGACATAAAGTGCTTCAAAAACTCTTACCGCTTGAACGTTCATGAAGGACAAAACAAACGGAACTTTAAGCGAAGAAATAAAAATCGTTTCATACCCTTGTGTTAAAATAAATAGGCTTGCGTTTTCTTTGACATTATGCTGAGGTTTCACTTATGTCAAAAAAAGTTCATGTCTCTTATCTCTTATGGTGGGCGAATGTTCAGCATAGGAGAATAGGTTCGTGTATTGAAATTATATTTAATTTACATAAATGAAAGTGGGTATGTTTTTATGTAAAGATCAATTAGATTTTGACAGTATTTGATAAGGATATAAATTTATGTTAGATAAAGTATGTGATTAAAAATTAGCAGGCATTGAAAATGATTTCATCAAATTTATTTACCTATACCATCGGCGCCATATACCGCATGTCACATGCAATAACCCATGTAAAAAAAAACTTGGGAGTTCATGACTGATTTCACAAATTTCCAAATATTGTCATTGTGACTTAGTAATTGTCAAAGCGAGGGCGCAACGCTTGGGGAACTACGAATGGTATATGTGCGTTATCCGAGGAAAGAGAACACCTTAAATTGTTATTTGAATGACATTATTTGATTTGAGATTCTTCACAATCAAACACGCTCTGCTACAAAGTTACGCTGCATTGAGGTTGTGCAATAAACTGAGCCGACTTTTAATTTAGAATAATGTGGCGGTAAGTTCGTTTTTACCAATCACGAATTCGGCGAACTTGTAAGAATCTTAACTCACCGTCGATTTTATTTTTAAGTCCACTGGCGTTCGAGATATCTATTGGTTTCGTTTAACTATCAATAATAAATAAAATTTTCACTGTTTACGCAAATTAAATTTCGAAATCAAATGCAGTTGATTGAAAGCGCTTCCCACGATAGACAAATTAAACAATAACCATAAAAATCACAATGCTTACTAAATAAACGTGAACATTTTTTGTTATAATTTCTCTAAACCCAAAAATGTTATTCATTACCTTATATAACGTTGCATATCAGCAACATAAGGTAAGTGCGTTGGAAAGTTGAGTTTTGTATCGAAATGTTATTTGATGGTCATTTTAGGGGTCATTGTATATTGTAAAAATGTAATTGTAAAATGTAAATGTATATTTTTGGCAGGCACCAACGCCGGCCGATGATCCGTGGAGCCAATTTTGTCTTGTCTCGATCGCCGAAGAAGATATGTTGGGAGCAGCGCTGTTTGTTTTTCTTGTTGCATAACTCTCTTGTGTGTCACAAAACAAAAGAGGAGAACGCATGATTGCTTTGTTTTGACATATGTAAGCAAAAAGGGTAAACAAATGTGTAGGGCAGAAATGTGTAGAGGACTTGCATAGCGGCTACGTAAGTCCTTATACACATTCAGTCTTATTTAATAGAATGCCCCTCCATAAATTCCCATTTATAAAATATTTTCCCATAAATTATAGTTATGCAGGGTTTTATCTCCACAAACGGGTAATCTATTCCATTTGGCTGTCATGATCAAATCAGCTGTTTGTCAGAAAACGCAACTAGAACTTTTGTTGGTGTTATGATTGTGATTTGAAGAAAACAAAATAAATAATAATACAAAATAATAATAAATATTGGATCATAGTTTTTCATCCCTAATACTACGTTTTCACCTACCACTTAATCCAGATTTAAGTGGATTAACCATAAATCCTCTTTGAAATCTTCTAAATCTTGAAGATTTCCCATACAAATTTTAATCTCCTTAAATGAAGATTAGAAATTAATCTCATTGAAATCTTCTTCGAAGTAGAAGATTCTCAAAAGAAACAAACCTTATTTCATAGAACGCGCCTATTCTAATGTCATATTTTCTCCATTGACATTCAACAAAAAAAAAAAACTGTCTAACATTATTTAATTTGTTTTTGTCTGGTATAATTTGTCGTTGCCTTCAAATTCTGTTTTTGTTTATAAATAAGTATAAAAATAAAAAATGCAATAAAGCTACAAAGACCAAAGCGGTCGGTGCCTCGAATTTGTAATGGAAAATGTTTTAGCTATCCTACAGTAATACTTTGAAGTTGTTCTTTCCCAAATATATAACAATGAAAACCGTGCAAAGGCGATTACAGTATTTTTGTAAATATATCTGTTTGCTGCAAGATGTTGGGATAACAATATGTTAAAGTTATTACTCATTTTTATTTATTGAAATTAAATTTGTTCACTACACCGAAATTATTATTCTTCTTCCCAATTATTTTGGTTTTGGCTTGTTGTATTGACTTTTGAATGACAATTCATAGTGAAAACGTCAAACTAATCTTTTTTTCACTGGTGAAAACACTTGAAGATTAATTTTTAATCTTCTCAATTTAAACCGGATTATCTTTAGGTGAAAACGTAGCATAAGATCCTGTTTAGATGGTAGTACCGCCACTATATCATATGTCAAGTATTATGTGTATGAGTAGGGTGATGGTGGTTTCAGCTCTCTCACGGTCAGGTTCTGAGTAGCAAAACTCACTTTTTTGGTTTTTGTATTTATTCTAGAAGTTGTGAATTTGAATTGTTTTTAAGCACAACAATTCTAGGTTTCACCTTAATTTATGCAGGTCGGCTACCGGCTTTCGCCGTGGACGCCGTCACACTACCAAATAAGGTCAAATGGAACAATTTCAATAATTTAAGCATATTTGCTTTGGAAAACCTGATTTTTTGTTTAAGTCTCCATTTCTATGATTCATTGGATTGAATCGTTTTTTATGAGAATGAAGTTTTAGTAATTTAATCACTAAAAAAATTAAGCCGTTTTGTGGTCGAACACTTAGTTATCAAATTTTAAATTTATTTTTATTCCTTAAAGACCGCAAAATTCGTAAATAAAAACACTTTATGTTTAATTAAAACTATTTTTATTTATTATTGAATGCATTTCGGTTCACATCTGAGGAACCATCTTCAGCACACGTCAAAAGAGTACTGTTTACAAAAAGGGGAGACAAAGCAAGGGAACAAAAAAAATTTAGACATAAAACCTACATGTATGTATGTGTTTAAAGAGAGATTACAATTAGACAATTTTTTTTAAATATTTAATGCAAACATTTTTAATATTTTGATTTTAATGTGAAGCTTTTTTCAAACATTTAAACAAAGGTGAATCAATTGCTCCCGGTTCTAAATTCATTAGATTTTCATTCATATAAATAAAAATCGATTCAAATGCATCAAGCTTGGAAGAATTGTTGACAGATTTTAAAAGTCGAAGATTTTCTTCTATGGATAGTTTGTTGTGGGGTTCTGTGTTGTTGAGATTGTAGGCATGAGCGGCAACTGCATTGTCAAGTCGTTTTCCCCGTACCGCACGAAGGTGTTCATCAAACCGAGTTCGCAAAGCTCGTCTTGTTTGACCTATATATTTTTGGTCACAGTGGGAACAAGTTATTTCATAAACACCACTCCGTTGTTCTTTTGGTGTTTTGTCTTTCGTAGAACCAAGTGAGAATTTTAATTTGTTGTTGTTTGAGAAAACTATTTTCATGTTCGATCTCATAAAAATGTGTTTCAGCTTGTTGGCTACCATGGGGGCAAAGGGAAGGGAGACACGTTTAGTTTGTGACGATAGTGTAATTTGATTTTGGCTAAAGAGGGTACTATCTCTGTTGCGGTTAATTTTCTTCGAATGTTTATTAATCAAATTATCAATAAGCATAGGGTTAAAGCCGTTTACATCTGCTACATGTTTTATGTGTTCATATTCGCGAATGTAGCTTTCTGCTGACAATGGGAGCCGGCAGAGTCTATGAACCATAGAATGAAATGAAGCTATTTTTTGTTCATATGGGCAAAATGAATCATTGGTTATGTATCTGTCTGTTGTTGTTGACTTTCGGTAGACAGAAAAAGTCGCCTGGTTGTTCTGGCGTCTAATTTCCAAATCAAGAAATGGAAGGGTATGATTTGTTGGGTGTTCTTTTTTTAATGTAAATTTTATGCTTGGATAACGATTATTGATAGTTTCAAGTATTTGGTCCACTTCAATTGCTTTAACTTTTTATAAATGAGATTTTCGAGTTCGGAGGCATTATAAGGAGTGCATAGCACTATATACTCGCTGTAATGCAATTATAAATAAGGCTGATTATGCATACAAATCTGTCAATTAAATTAAAGCAAAAATAAATTGTTGAATGTCAAAACGGTATCTTATGTATATTGAATACGCATATATTTACGTACAAATAATGTAAATGTTTAAATCTTTACAAATGGAGTTGGTATCTCCTATATGATGGGTAGGTATTTTAGCATAAATATATGCACATATGTACATAATAATATTTAGGATATCCAGCTAAATTAAAAACAAAAAACTAATTATATACATCCTCTTCGCTCAATTTCCCTCCATTAACGACAAAGTGCAATTGTTATAATCCTAAGTTTATTATAATTGTTCCTAAAACTAAAATCCTCAAATCATGTTTGAGTCCCTTCTTACTAAAAAAAAGCAATAGACAAAAGCACCGAATACGACCAGATATCGCAACTCCTAGATGGGAATCTTCTAATTAAAATAAAGACGCCAAATGTTAACTTTATTTCCTTTTCAACAAATAAAATATTTAAATAGTTTTTACATACATAGTTCTTACATACTATTCTGTATAGAGATGCAATTGCAAGCTGTCATAAATGTATATAAATTCACAAAGAAAAATGACAAATGTAAGCCGAAACCAAGTGGTCTGATGTTATTCACCTTTGATCTTTTCTTAATTCCCAAGGCAATTGAAACTGGGTTTTATAATGTCTGGGTCTTATAAAGTCTCGGAATATATTCCAAATCCCATGCGGTGTCGTAATTGCCAACTTCTTTGGAATACTACTAAACATTGCAACGGCAACACAAAATGTGAAACATGTAACTTGCCCCATCACACCCCAGATGACTGCAACCGTACAATGTGCGTCTGTTCCTCACAACACCCTTCATCATCCAAAATTTGTCCTAGCTATAAACAAACTAAGGAAAGTCTTTCAATTCAAACATTTAATAAATGATCAGCTGGAGAAGCAAATGAATTTATAAGGAACGTCATCCACCCCCGCCATCAACCTGAAACAAATATACCTGAACTGACAAACAGGACGGGCGTTGGAGCCGAAGACGAACTCAATTTCGAAGGATTTTTTCTACAAATGGCCTAACACTTTTACTACCTTAAGAACATTGTAGTATTTTTTGTCTAAATTGTTGGTCATGCTAAATTCAATTGTCCGAATATGGACATTTTAAACCATTCTGTATTGCTTGAACTTATTATGGTTCTCCGCAGTGTGGCTGGATTTTTGTAACTCCGAAAACTTAATTATCTAAAAATGAAATTTTTGTTATCATATCTGTGCTGGAGTCTATGTCACTACCGAAGAAGCATAGTTACCACATTACGAGTTAAAGTTCCTGAAGAGATTGTTGATTTCTTTCAGGTTGGCTTTCTCATATTGCCAAACGGTTCCCCTATAGGTGATTTTTCTTTAACTGAGAGGTGTTGGCATGAGAAATTTGCTGATATGATACAATCATACAATGCTCATTCTCAGAATCAGTCAAGAACAATCTTCCAACGCAAAATAATAATTCAAGCATAAAATCTGGACCAAAAGAGTCTAATCCAAACCTCCCTCCATCTAAATCAGTTATTGAATTACCTTCGAACATAACTAACTCATTAACCAATACCTCAACTTCAGAGAAATTTAAAGAAATCAACAACAATCACTAATTACGTAAACTCCCCACTAACTTAAGAGCAAAATAAACAAATAAGTCTGACTCTCAAACCTCGCCATCAAACTCAAACACAAACACTCCAACACATACCCTCCATTCAAATACCAACACCGAAATACATCCATCCCACTCTAACCTTATCAACTACCTCACAGCACACAAAAAATCATCTTTACCAAATAAAGACCTAAATGCAGATGTCGATATGTAAAATTAATGCTGATCACCAATTGACCGACTCTGCTGGTCTGGAATCGAATCGTCCATGCTCTTCAGTGAGCATAGATCGTTCAACGTTAGGGCAGCAGAGTGAAAATCTGAACAACCCTACCATCCCAAACCCAATAATAATGCAACAAAATTTAAACAACTCAGTACCAACTCTTACAAATTATAACAACCCACATTCAAGTAATCACACGATAATTGCTTCGCGGAATAAAAGCTCGTGTAGACAACCTAAACAAAATATATGTAGCTCTCAGTATTCTAAAATGGAATATGAATGGTTTCATAAATAACTTTGACGAGCTTAATATTTTGATCAATGGGCACAATCCAAGCATAATTTCACTACACGAAACAGATTGCCCATTTAACTTGAGCCTGATTATTCCTAAAAATTACGTTGGATATTTTAAAAACATTCCCACTATCACAACATCTAAGCAAGGTATATACAATTTAATAAAAAAGAAATTTCACATAAAATACTGCCTCTAAACTGAACTTTCAAATAATCGCTTGTGAAATTCAACTTAATCTTAAAATAACCTATATTGGTGCTTACCGCGGTGGAACCACATGAAAACTTCCAAGGGAACGATCTAGATAACATAATAAATCAAACCGACTCCCCTTTAATTTTTGACGGTGACGTCAACTCTTGGAGTGTACTCTGGGGGTCTCCCGTGACAAACGCTAGAGGTGCGATATTTGAAGACTTCATTTTATTAAACGATGCGTCACCAACCCATCACATATATACTATAACATGATGCTCCGCCGAACTTATTCCAAAAACAACCTGGAAGACGTTAGACGATCTTCATAACAGCGATCACTTCCCCATTATAACATCCACTAATATTGGTCATGAAATCGCACAAGACATTCCATATTCAAAATTTAAAACCGACTATACCAATTGACCTTTATATAAGACCAAAATAAATTAATATTTGACAAAAAAAAAACCGAACACCGCAATCATCAATAAGGAAGCCGCATTGATACAAAAAGCAATTAGAACAGCTGAAAACCATTCAATCCCCCAAACACAACCAACAAGTAACGAAAATAGGAAACGAACTGTCCTTTGGTGAAATCTTTCCGCACTTCGCAAAGATAACACGTTAACCCTAAAGGTATTCCAAAAGAGACAAAATCAGAGTTACGAAATACAATATAAAAAATCCAATTCTAATTTCGTTGGTTGCTTAAAGACACTAAAGCAAAAAGTTTTTTTCGCATTTACAGCCTCTATTAATATAAACACATGCCCCGCCAAAAACTGGCAAAATATTCGTTGCTTGGTCCTACAGGGTTAAATATTAAAAGTATAAGATCACCTAACAACATAATCACAGACCCAATTCAAATCTGTAACTACTTTGCGACCAGGTGCAGTTTTCAAACGATTCAAATTTTCATCATAACTTTATTAATGCTAAAGTTGATATCCTCAATAATCCCGTGCCGCAACATGCAAGTAATCAAACTGCTAGGCGAATTGAGAAACCGATATCCTTTATTGAATTTGAAACTTGTCTTTTTTTTTTTTTCTTTTTTTTTTTGTAAATTCATTTTTATTTAATAGTAACTTATAACTATCTTAAAGCTAGACAAAAATGTTTAAAACTAGCCAATTTATCAATAACTTACAATTAATTTACTGGCCCTTTACGGGCGCTCTAAACTAAACAATAACTCTTAGAACTAATGCCTTTCGACCTAAAAACTATTCTAATTAAATCTAATTATTTTATTTTTTTTTTAAACCAAGAAAAGTTGTTGCCAAAAAACTCTTTTCATATTTTTCTTTTTTACTTATAAACTAAATCTAAAGATAGACTAAAAATAATTAAAACTAGATACAACTAAATTATACTAACTAAAAATAACTTAAATTACTTAAAATACCTAATAATACCCAAAACCACTTAAAACTACTTCAAAACTAGAACAGCCTCAGCAGCATTTTTTTTCGTTTTTTTAATTTTTTTTTGTTTATTTTTTTTATATGCATGCAGAAACACAACAACATGCAACCCATACATACATGTACATACGTACATACATATACGCACATACATGTACAGTTACGCAGGCGCATGCACATATGCCTCCGCATACATACATATTTTTAATTTTTTTGGTGCCACCCCGACTGTTCCCTATACCTAATTGCCCTAAATCTATGTAAGTCGGCCAAGACATACATACCATCCTCATCGACTTTAAATATGATGCTGTTCAGAGAGCCACCAGAACTGGTTCTCTTGTTTCGCCCTATCCCTCCGGTCCCCATCGGACACAGTCCTACTGAACCGAAGGCGCTCTTCTCCACCTTGAGCGATGACGTCTCGACCATACAGGAGTCGCCTTTCCACAGTTTTCCGGCTGGCGTGGTAGATGAGCGGAACCGACCCTCCATCCTGTATCAGCCCTCGACTGTCTAAATAGAGGAATGCCTCGGGAGGGATGTAGCCACTTAACTGCGCACTCTCGCAATATTCGTTATTGGGGTAATACGCCCCAAAAATTAAGTAGTTAGTTGAGGACATCGCTCTTGCAACTTGACCCCGAATCAGCTTAAACAAAAAATTATCTATCCTGTTTATGTTGGCTCCGTTGTATAGAACCTGGTTGGAATAATATCGTGTGTACTCCGACTCTGGTGTTCTGTGTAATCCAAGGCAACGTCTAAGACATTGCCTCTCAAACACCCGAATCTTTTCCATTTGAGATGGAGCAACGTTGAACCACACCGGGCATCCGTAGGCAATGATCGGCCTGATGAGGGCCATGTAACAAATCACCTTCACCCTGCTGTCAAGACGGCTGCTTTAAAACAGTCGTTTTGTCAAGGCAAAGGCTCCCCTAGCCCTGGTCAAAGCAGCACATATATGTCTGTCGAAATACAGGTACTGATCCAACCAGATGCCAAGGTACTTTACTACACTTTTACTCGCCAGTGGATGTCCATATGGCCCTACGATCAGCAGCTTGCGCCTGTTCTTTCTCCCTTGAGGCGCTAGATAACGGACTCCTAAACAAAATACTTTCTGATTTCTGGAAGTTGATTTTCAACTTCCAGTCATCACAATATTGCTGAATATTGTCGAAGTCACTTTGCAAAAGGATTTTGATGGCCTCAACTGTATTAGCTGTTCTGTACGCAATTAGATCGTCGGCGTACGCAATTGCCTGAGTTAGACTACCTATCAGATCGCTGGCGTAAATGCTGAATAGAATCGGCGAGTTAACCGCTCCCTGCTGAAGACCATTATTAATATTAAAAAGAAGACTTATCGACCGGAGATTCGACGGATTGGAGTTGACCTTTCCCTTTTTTGGTAGAGGGTGCACCACAGCTGTCTTCCACCGCACTGGATAATATGCATTATTCAGCGCGTTGTTAAACAGTGTGGTATAAATGTCAACTGCTTCTTGAGGAAAATGTCGTAGTACAACGCTGGATACACCATCGACTCCTGCTGACTTTTTTTTCTTTAATGAATCGAAGGTGAGCTGGAGCTCATTCTTCGAAATTAACAGGGGACTGGGCCCATTTCGGTCGGCGATTATGGCGTTTGCCAAATCTTCATCATTAAACCTGGTAAAACCAAGGTTCTCAGATCGCCATTCGCTTATATCGTTTCGGAGCCATAAGTGATGAAGCAGAGCTCTCTTCTCCAGGTCGTGATTCGGGCGAATGCTAGCATTCACCTTGTACACTTGCTGGAAAGCAGCCCCCACAGCCTCCACTCTCTCTTGCGGATCTTCGACTATATCGAGGTCATCGTCCAATACGGTATCCTCTGGGTCTATGCCTGCTGTCAGAAGTACGTCTCTGTTCTCTGTCGTCCTCTGGAGCTTAAGACACGGAAGATCGTTTTGATCCTTTCTTCTAAAAATCTTATTAATTTTTGGGAACATACTTGGGTCGCTGCACGAATTTTATTGTCCCAGAACAAATTAATAGCCAACCTATAATTTTCTTTGATCAATGGGTTGATGTTTTTGATGAACGACTTCAGTGTCCTAATCTCCAGATCTCGTGTATCTGTAAACCGTCTGTACAAGCGTTTTAGTCTTTTTAGAAGTCCACTTTTTTGTCTGTGAAATGCGTCTATTGTCGCGTTACGGTACATGTCAGTTGTGTTACGTTTTTGTATTTCGGTAATGTTCTGTTTATTGTTCGTAGAATCGTTTCGTCAATTTGTTCTAAGTATCTGTCGATTTCAGTATTTGATAGGTTCCTGTCATTTGGTGGGGATATACCATTTGAACGTAATTCACTCAATAAGGCATTGGAGAAGCTTGGCCAGCGCACCTTACTGTAATTGTAAGTATGCACATGCACATACTCCTGCAACTCCATAAGCTCGTTCGGAAGTTGTATAAGGGTGGCGAATCCGCAATGGTCACTGTCGTACTCGATCGTTCGTAAACAATTTCTTGGTAGTTGACCCACAGTGTCAGTAATTGTTAGTCTTGCGTCTTTCAGCAAGAGATCCAGATAGGCACCGCTTCTTGTAAATGATGGCCTCTCTGTGGCTAGAAGATCGAGGCGATACTCAAAGTTGTATCGACCCATCTAATTATACAATTGGTTACCTCGAGGATTTTGTATTTGATTTCCCCAATCTATGTGTTTGGCATTTAAATCACCGTATGATATGTAAAAGTTTTCTTTCGAGCTCAATCTTAAGCATTCAAAAAGCTTTTCAAGCTCTGTTATAAACTGTGTGGGCTGAGGTGTTGCCGGTGCATAGGCAGCGATCACATACTTTCACTTCCCCTGTTGGAGATGAATGCATATGATGGACGCCTCTAACGTCCGAAATTTTCGCACATCACTATTATATATTAACTTAGGACTAATGCCTTTACGTATAAAGATTGCGACGCCTCCTCCTTGAGTGGAGTTGGGTCGGTCTCTTACAATATTGTAATTGTTGTTAGTCAATTTATGTTTCTGGTTAAGCTTAGTTCCGCTAGCCATAAACACATCTGGGCTTATGTCTTTAAGCAATTGGAATAAATTCACTCTACGTTCGGTCCTAATCAGTGAATTTACATTCACAGCTAGGATTTTAAAGGGCCTCTCCGGCAGCGCGCCCTTAACCTCTAAGTTGCGTTAAGCTCGGCAAAACAGAGTAGACATAATCCACCCTAGTCGCCTGCTCCCTGATCTGGTTTTGGAGGCCAGTCAACTGGCCCTGGATGGCCAGCAGAATGCCCATAATATCCGCCTGTGCCGCCGGCGCCTTAGGCACGGGGGCCTTTTGGGCGACCTTTGGTGTAGGCTGTACGGTACTTCCCCTTCCTGACGGCTTCTGGGCGTAAGAAATTTGGGGGTTGACTGCATTTCGCAGTTTGCTGCGGCGTGGCCGAACCTTTGGCAGCGCATGCATTGAAGCATGTCGCAGTGCCTTTTTAATTTGTCCCAAGTTACAACCTGGTAGTTGAGGACGGAGATACTCCTCAAACTATCCAGTTTGCTGCTGGGTGAGAGTTTAACAAGAAAGAAGGGAAGACTCTGCTTCTACCGCATAGCTATAACTGTAGCGAACGGCTTGACCCCGATAAAGTCGAGATCGTCATTCGCTTTTTGGCGGAGTTCGCTTAAGAGCACCTGTGGTTCAGTGCATGAATCTATGCCCTTCAAAAGGACCGTTTGAAACTTTTCGGTCTTAGGGGTGAAACTAAGGAATTCAGTAGTGGTTTCTTTTAGCAACGCTTTAATTTTTTGTGCTGTTCCAGTGTGAAGCAATGGATAGCATGTCTATCGTTATTTAATCTTTTTATAGTAAAGTTTTGACCTATGGCCAACTTACACAGATTTATGGTATCCTGTAACTCCATTTTATAAGTATTTATGGGTGGCACCTTTTCTTTTTTCGTAATCGACGGCTGTGGCTGCTGCTGCTGAGACTGACTTTTCTGCTGCTGTTGATTCTGCTGCTTTTGATTCTCCTGCTGCTGTTTTTGTTGCGGTCGTTTCTGGGCTTGTGCCTGCTGTTGTTTTTGCCGTTGTTGTTTTGGCTGCTGCTGTGGCTGTTGTTTTTGTAATTGTTCTTTTTGCTGTTGTTGTTCTTGTTCATCGAATTCTTTTAGTTGTTTCGCTCGGCGCGCTTCTTGGTTGGCCTTAACTTTGCTTTTCAACTTTTGGATTTCTGCCTCCATTGCTTCAATTTGAGCGACCATTCCTTGTTCCTCGTCCTCCTCAGATGATGCCTCTGATGTGGAGAGGTTCACGACGGCAGTACTATCGCCCGTCGTGAAGTGCCCTTCTCCTTCCTCAGACATATATTCAATGCCCTCTTCGGGTGAAGTGTCTAGCTGGGTTTGTCTTGCTGCATCTGACGTCTCGTCTATATCCGACGTATTCACCCCAGCTGGCAGCTTTGCTGAGATGGCCGTGGATCTCCTCTTTACCAAATTTGGAGTGCACTTGATCCTCTTTCTGCGCTTCTGGTTGGCATCGGATGATGTTGCCGTTGTTGTTAGTGCTGTTGATGTTGTTGCTGCAGAATCACTGCTTGTAAGTGGAACATCTTTCGATGTTCCCTCAGCTGATGCCATCGCTGGCCTCATTGGCCCTAGGATACCTTTCGATGCCCGGTGCTTAAACTCCTCCTCCCTTGATCGTTTTCCCAACCAATAAATTTTTCCACTTCACGGTTGTGAAAAAAAGCTTGCAAAGTTCTGATGCCCGGTTGGGAATCGAACTGGCGACCCTCGGATTCTCGGTCACCACTCTACCACTGTGCTACTGCACCACTAAAGAAATGTTTATTTAATGTTACACTTAAACTCACACACAAAATTTAATTTGGAAAAAACTGGGAAGCCGAAAACGTGTTAACACCTCCATAGTACGAGATCGACTGATTTTAAGACTTGTCTAAGTAAAGACAAATGAAAAACGCCGGGTAGGGACCGAGTTTCATATCCAATATTAAAAAACCTGCCAATTGAAATTAAAACCAGACTTATTAAATTATATAATAATATTTTTGACTTTGCGATTATCCCGCAATTCTGGAAAACGGTCACATTACTCCTCGTCCCAAAACCAACAAGGATAATAGTTTAGTAGAAAATCATCGACCAATTTTGATTCCCTGTATGTCGAACATTTTGGAAAAAATAGTAGCTAAACGCCTGCTCTCGCCCAACCAAATAGGTTTGAAAGCCAATAGAGGATGTATCTATGCTCATCTTCATATCGATTACTAAATGACGAATTCACTCTCTTAAAGAATAATGCATCCGTTCTTTCCTTAGATTTTGAAAAAGCATTGGACAGAATCGGTATACACATTGTCTTAAAAAAATAAAAAATGGGGTGTCGGTAAAAAAGTGTATGGCTATGTAAGAGCCTTCCTAAATCATAAAAAGTTTTACCCAAAAATAAATAACTGCTACTCCACTCAAACTCAATACCCCTTAAACAACGCGATACCCCAAGGATCACCTTTATCGGTAGTCCATTTATTATAGCGTTTGATGTTATTTCCACAATCCTTATGAAACACAAGCCTGTATGTAGAATCTACATTCTTTCTAAGATCAATGATTAAAATAGTTGGAAAATCCTCTTTATAAAAGCCTGAAGTGAAATCCTAAATCTTTGGAGCAAAACTTTCAATAAATTTATGTAAAACACTTCACGAATGCCATAAACTTGATTGTGCACAGTTAATCTCTGGTAATATATAAAAGTGTAATTTTGTTTCGATGACGGTTTGCCTGTATGACAGATAAACAGTCGACTTACCAATTGACACGCCATACAAATTATTTTATCATCTGCTGTTGTCCTTTGGCCAGCTTATAGGCTATTAAATTTAATATATAATATATGTTTTATTTGCTTAATCCACAAATATTTGCACTTACCCCTTAAATTTATCCTGATTTTGAAATAGAATTACCGATTACAGATTACCGATTTTTAAAAAATAAATTTATATTTTGTTTTGTTTACGTTTTGCTGTTTCCATGGATTTTATATCCAAATTGGTTTTTGATTTGTTTACTTCCGCTGTTGTTATGGATTTTATTTCCAGACTAGCAGAAAGTTCCCGGTGTTGTCCGGGCACCCGAGGAGTCTTTTAATACAATATCTTCCAAATGATATAAATAATTAAGAAACAAAATGTGTAACGAAAAGTGTTCATCATTTATTTTGTCGTTTATTTAACGAGGATTAGTTTTCTTATTAAATTCAACAAAGAAGGTTTATTATTTGTATTTTTGCTTACAAACGAACTACCCTTCGCTTTCGTTTTTTTACATGCGATTATAGTTAGTATAATAAATATAAGGCAAGTTATGCATTCTTTGAAAAAAAAAATCGATATAATAATCAAACATAACATTACGATGAGAACGAAGACGAAAAACGCTGAGAAACAAGTGCGGCTTGAAAAAAATTGTGCATACTGTCGGAGAGTGTCACATTAGTGCGGTCTTATTTTAAACCTTTAGAGACCCGACATTTTGAGTTTCACGCTAACAGAGCCCCAGCATGAAAAATTCCGAAGATTTCGATGAAAGAAATTCGACTTTAAACGTGTCCCTTTTCTGTGCGGCGTATACACATACATGAATTGACCGGACTATTTTTATGAAAACAAAAAGGTTGCTAAGGTTTCGCACTGAACTATCATTTTTTTTACTTGCGATTATAGGTACTATAAGGCAAGTTATGTATTCGTAAAAAAAATTGTTTTCTAATAATTAACCATGACATTACGATCATAGAGAACACCAAAAAAGTGGGTCCCCCCATTCCGTCTGTCTGTCTGTCTGTTCTGTCAGACTGTTTTTTTAAGACGACAAATAACAGTAGCTCCCATAAATATTTTTTGGCCAAAAACAAAAATCTTATTTTTCGCAAAAACGGCTCCAACGATTTTTATAAAAAAAAAATCAGTTAATTAATGAAGGGAAGGGTACCTTTCAATAATTTTCTTTTTTTGAAAAAAATTTTAATTTTTGGTACCTCTAGTAGAACCATTTTTTTGGTTTTCGATTTTCTCGGAAACGCTTAATCTGATTATTTTGAATTTTTTTACGCAGAAGCTCGTAGAAAGTCTTCCACTTTTATACATTTTTTTTGGAAATAAATTTTTTTTTTTGAAAATTCAAAATTTTGAAAACGACTTAATAGATTTTTTCGAAACTTCGTATTTAGTAGTTTTCTGACATTATCTTGAATAGTTAAAAAAAAACTATTTTTCTAAAATACAAAACAACGGTACCTCCCATACAAATGTTAAAAAAAAACATTAAGAAAAAAACATATTTCTCGAAAACGGCTCCAAGCATTTTTATAAAAAAATTTGTGTGTTCTTAAATTAGTACAATTCACTTTTAAGTATAAAAATGTTTCTTTTTGCGTACTTATTAACGGTACTTCCAATAGAACCACTTTTCATATTTTTGACTTTTCCAATATTGGATGAACCGATTAAAATAATTTTTTTTTAGACAAATGCTCCCTAAAATTGTTAAGAAAACTGCATACCCAAATTTAAAAAAAAAGTTTTTCGATTTTTAAAAAATAAATAAAAATCGATTTTTCAAAAACCACAGATTTTTTTAAATTTGAATTTTATGTGTATATTAATAATATCTTCAAAATGGCATTTCAATTTTTTTTTCTAAAAATGTTTTCAATATTTTATACATACAAAATTAATTTATTAAAACCGCACGATTTTTGAATTTTTTTTTTGATATATTCTCATTTATCCATTTATTTCTACTTTATTACTTATCCCTTTTTACTTATTTTTGCCTACATCACTGTATATTAAATACAATGTAGCCCCTTATACGTTTATGTATATAAACATATATGTGTCTAAGAATCACATGAATCTTATGTATGCATAGTGCACCTAAATTATAAGTTATATGCATATAGCTACGAGTACCTACCCACCTACATCCTTCATTTTCATTATTATATGTACATTTTTACATACTTAGATTCCATCAATATGTCTACATACGAGTATGTAGATATATTTTACTCTCTAACGTACATAATTTAAATCTATAACTTAGATTTAAATATACATTTGTAGGTAGGTATACCTATGTAACTATTAATCTAATCATTGATTCGACAATTCATAATATTAAGAATCGAGGTAATCTTTCCTACATAAGCTTTACGCCTGCACAGGATAACTACACCTAACTAACTAAACCTCAATGGTTACATAAAAGCATAAATAGCTACATAAAAGTTGTTAGCTACAAGAGCAAGTTCGTACGATCCAGTCGTTCATCTTATTACGTTTGCAAGGAAAATTTATTTTCGTGTGTAAACATATACATTCGCTAAATCTTGTATTTGCTCGGTTACAGGCGCCCTTGCAGTTCAGCCTAAGGTCGCGTGTGTTTTTTTTTTTTTTAATAATTTTGCAATACCCTTTATATGTTTTTCTTAACACAGCGCGGGCATCCCGTGGAAGAGAAAGAAGGATAGGAAAGATGTGTGGCGCGACGTTCTGAGACTAGAGCTGGTTGTTGTCTCAGATTTATCTCCAGGGATGGCGGCTGAACTAATGCGGAGAGAATTACAGTGTCTTATTTATTTATGTCCCTTATAATTCGCATTATTTTATTTAGTTCTTTGTCATATTTTATGGGTACCATGTTAGAAATGAATAGTTTGTTAAGAATATTGAAATTAGCCTATTAACCGACCTTACATATACAAGGATTCCCCAGCGCCAGTGGCTACTTTTGCGAATGTAAGAACTAACATGCAAGTGTTAGGTCATGCTTTCGCGTAAGTTGATATATGCATGAAAGTAAAACAAAATTTCGTGGGTCCCAACTTTTCATGTGCCAGCTATAAGAGTTGATAGGATTTTACACTTAACTGCCATCTTTTTCATTGGTACATGTTAAGTTTACAAAAAAAAAACAAGTTTGCTTTGTAAATTTTCATATTCCCGAAATTTTTACTTTCTCAAGTACTGTTTTTTGCGTTTAGCCCATTTCACCCTGCAAACATCTAAGTTTTGCACAAAAATATTTAACCCTCAAGCCACTTGCAAGCTACAAACCTCTCAAAACTAAACCAATTTTTTAAATTGTAGGTGTGGTTTCCGAGCTTAGCCTTAGCAAACAAACTGATAAAGATTAATTTCACTTTATGAGAATAAAATTATAGAAATCTGTGGAGCGGTTTTTAGGAATAAAGCATATTGTGTATACTTATCATTTGAAACACAAAATAATGAGCTGTTTTGGAAATATTAAATTATTAAAAAAAAAAAATATGCTTTTAAGAATACAAACAAATATCTATTAGGTAATTAAAAATATTGGTATGTATCACAAGTTGATGTACCTAAACCCATATAATATGTTTAAAATTTCGAAAGAATAAAAGTTTGCCAGATATGAGAAAGCAAAAAAACGGTACCGTTCTTAGCTATATCATTGGTAATTTGTTTTCCAACCATATAATAGTTCATATCGAAAAAATACCCTGATTTTTTTAAATCAAAATCTTTAGAAACATTTTCGACAAAAATGAGCTTAAGCATAATGGCAGTTTCATAAAAAAAAAACTCTATACCAAGTTTGAAGGAATTCGGCCCACTTCCTACTACCCCGATAAAAAACATCTTAGCGGAAGCTGGACTACCGACTATTGAAGAAAGAAGAGATGCAATTACTTTAAAGCTCACCCTCAAGTTAGGTTTTTCAAAAAACTCGGTAATTGATAAGGACATTCTACAATCTAAAACCCATAAATCAAAAAAAAACCATCTGCAAAAAGTAACATCATTGACAAAGCTACACAAATGAATCTCCCAATCAATCGACCATAGAACGTGACACCAACCTATTCTCTCTGGTTCATGAAGCCAGAATCAACCATAATGACACTAGTGGAGTATAAAAAATCGAAAACCAATGATGTAACATACCATACGTTGTTCTCCAGCATCCCCTCCGATCTTCGATCGGATGGATAAAAACTTATATTTACAGACAGATCAAAAACACCAAAAAATACAACATTCGCCGTCACACTTGAATAGGGTGCCATCCTCTGTGTTGGAATACTTGCAGAATTTGTATCCGACTTTACAGGTGAAGCATTTGCCATTTTGCAAGCAATAAAAGGAGCCCTTAAGTGTCGTGGAAAACATATAATATGTTCAGATAGTAACTCTGTCCTCAAAGCTTTCAACAACCCAAACTACAACACCGATCTTATTATCGATATTCGTAACAAATCAATCAAATCACACCAAATAAATTGAAGTTAAATTAATGTGGGCACGCTTGTATTCAGGGAAACGACCATAAAGCTAACCTAGCCCAAAATGCGCCACTTTTCCGATTCAACACCTACACGAAAGCTGATATACAAAACTAGTTGAAGAAAATCATCAGATCTGAACAATTTATTGAATGGAGCTCCTATCACCACCACTACACCAAAAGAAACACTGATAGATGCATCCCAAAATATCCCACCAACATCACAAAATCTAAAATATCAAACTTCGCTCGACTTCGACTTGGCCACACCAACACCTGCTACCAAAAAACAGCCTACCGATTTACCCTACCACCGGCAACGTAATATTTGACTTACCACATTTTTTGAAAACTGTGCAGCATTTAAACCAATCATATTTAGACAATTTAATAATACAAATATTTATGACATACTAAAAAACCCCAATCATAAAAATATTGAAAAAAAAAATATTAATTTATATCCATTACGAACATTTGCAGCTAGGCTCATTAATTTTAATATTACCATGCAATTTTAAATACTTGGTAATAAAAGATAATAATAATAATAATAATAATGTACCGTTGATATTAACTTGAGGGCAAGGACATATGGACAAAAAATCGAACTCGATATTTTGATTAAACTTGACATTACGATGATGTAGATCACCAACAAATTGGGTCCCACAATTCCGTCTATCTGTCTATCGAACTGTAGAACGTCTACAATCTAAGCCACTGAAGAGATTTTTTTTCAAACTTGGTAGTTAAGCGTTTAAGGTGATTGTCTCAAATGAATTTTTGAATCGTTTTCTTTACCCCCAAGCCCCGTAACTATCTCCAAAATGGCCTTAATCATTTTGATAAAACAAATCTATGTTAAAGTGAGTGAGTTTCATCCTACTTAGCTGCTTTATTTTTCGCTCTGATTTTGTTATTAATTTCTATTTGATTTGTCATTAATTAATTAAATATAACAACTAATTCAGACTTTTAAGCATCAATTCTCAATTGTGAAATTCACGTTTGTGCATATTAATAGTTTTTTTTTTGTGCAAATAGTGTTTAAATTAATCATCTCTTGATTTATTTTTTCCTTTGTTCTTGGTTCTTTATCTCTCGTGTTAGTGCTTTCTCTTTTTGTAAGTTTTGTATTTGTAATTTGCGGAAGTTTTTTATTTGAGTGAGTTACTTGTTTTTTTGTATTTTAACATATTTGTATTGCATACTTCGTTGTATAAAAAATCAAGGGATAACCTTCGCATATTTTTAGGCACTTATTATCTAAACACATCTATCTTTTTTTTTTGTCTTCATTGCATAATTTCTCTGGCAAGTTAATTTAAATTTATTTTTCTTTTAAATTAAATAAAAATGAATTGCCTTCGTTGCGATGAAATCATTGGAGACGGTGAAAGAATGTGCATGTGTTGGATATGCGATGGTTTTGCTCATATGAAGTGTGCGGGACTAACTGTGAAGTTGGTTGAAGGGCTTCTCAAAATTGGAAATGGCTTGCGTTGGTTTTGTAAAAAATGCAATAATAAAAAAACCACCGAATTATTTCAAATGTTTAAGAAAACAAAAAGATTGTTTAAGGATATTTCAAATGATCTTACGAAAATGCAAGCAAAACTAGCTGATTATGAGATTCTGTTCAATAACCTAGAAATTGAGGATAAGGAGTTATCACCAAAGCGCAAAAAGAAGGATGAAAATAAAATTGTCTGCTTTTCATCAGATTCGCATTCTTCCTTTATTTTACCGCCCTATCCGAAACCTACTCCGATTATTGAAGAGATACCTAATTCTCCTATTTTATCTACTGTGCCTGTAAATATCTCGCCTGGTGTAACTCCAGGTGATTCGCAAACCGTCGGCCCAATAGCTTCCGAAATGGATGAGGGTGTTTCGGCCGAATTAGTTGTTGTGCCACCGGAGAAATGTGTTTTCATATCTCGTCTTCATCCTGATACTACTTGTGACATGGTTGCGAAATATATAAAAAAGAAATTATCTCCGTCGATTTCTTTAAAGTGTCATAAGATGCAATTTTCCTACGAACGTCACATATCCTCCTTCAAAATTTTTGCATCTGATACTGTTATTGAATGCCTGCTATCTCCTGATTTCTGGCCGAAATATACAATAGCTCATGAATTCAAAAATATACAGAGAAGAATCAACGTAGCTCGGATTTCTGAAAATACACCCAATAATAAAACTGCCCTTCCAAAAAACTGAGCGTATATTACCAGAATGTTGGAGGTATGAAGTCGAAACTAAAAACTTTTTTCTTAAATTGTGTTGATGGATTTTTTGATGTTATTATACTTACTGAAACATGGCTCAACTCATCTATACTTGATGCTGAAATTTGTCCACCAGAATATACTGTCTACCGAATGGATAGAAATCCATGTAATAGTATTCATAAACAAGGAGGTGGTGTTTTAATTGCTGTTAAGTGTTGTCTGAATTCTGAACTTGTATTAGCAAATAAGTTCATACATTTAGAACTTTTAACTATAAAGTTGACGCATTGTAGTTCTTCGTTTCTAATATCTGCTATGTATATACCGTCTGGTTCATCGTCTTTTGTATATGAATGTTATTCGTCAGCTATAAATGATATTGTGGAATATTCTGGAAATTTATTTGTACTGCTTTTTGGTGACTTCAACCTTACTAATTTGAGCTGGAAAATGGATGAGGATAATAAACGTTCTTATAATGCTATTGTACAGGGTCCTGTTTATGAAAGGAACTTTGTTGAAGCCGTGCTGTTAACTGGACTCAATCAAATTAATGGATTGCCGAATGAGTGTTTGCGTTACCTCGATCTTGTCTTTACTGATTGTTCTGTTTCTTGCGAAACTTTGGATGTAGACGACTGGCTTTTGCCAAAGGTTCCACATCATAATGCTTTTCAGTGTTATTTGCCATTATGTGTTGATGAAAAGCCAAATGTTACAAATTCGTCTTCGTTAAAAAATTTCAACTTCAAGAAAATTCACTTGGCAAAATTGGAACAATATTTTTGCAATGTGGATTGGTCAAGTGTAATGGATTGTAATGATGTTAATTTATGTGTCGTGAACTTTTATGATATCTTGCAAAACTGTCTTAATCTTTGTGTTCCCGTTAAAAAGAAATTGTCTATAGCATCATCAGTTCAATGGCTTTCTAAAGATTTAAGACGTATACGAAACCTAAAAAAACGTATTTTTTAAAAAATGGAGGAGAACACACGCAATTAACTTTTATTATCAGTTCTGTTACTATCGAAAACTATTTAAAAGTTCCTTAAGGACAGCCTATAAGAACTATTTAAGTAAAATAAAGTGCAATATTAAAAATAACCCTAAGTACTTTTGGAAATATATAAACTCTAAAAGGAAAAATTCAAATTTTCCAACATCCGTGCAATATAAAAATAAGTCCTCTTCCTGTGATATAGATATAAGTAATTTATTTGCTGATTTTTTCCAACAAACATATACCTCGTGCAATCCCAAATACTGTGATAATTTAATCCGAAATCAATTTAACTGTGATATACCTACGTTAAAGCTGTCTGAAGTGGAAGTAGTGCAATATATTGACGGCTTAAAAAGTACATATTCGTTTGGTCCTGACAATATTCCGTCTATATTTGTTAAAACTTGTAAGTCTTACATTTGTGCTGCGATTACACACATATTTAACTGTTCCTTATCTTCTGGTGTTTTTCCTGAACTGTGGAAGTCTTCGTTTATTTTACCTCTTCATAAGTGTGGAAATAAAAACAATGTTGAGAATTATAGAGGTATTGCAAAACTTTCATGCATACCAAAGTTGTTTGAAAATATAGTTTCGAAACATATTCAATTTTTCTGTAAGTCATTAATCGTTCCTGAACAACATGGATTTTGTCTACAAAAGTCTACAACTACAAATCTTCTCGAATTCACAAACCAAATTAATATAAATATACAAAATAAACTCCAAACTGATGTTTTTTACGCTGATCTAAGTAAAGCATTTGATAGGGTCAGTCATTCTATACTTTTTCTTAAGTTGGAAAGGTATGGATTTCCAGCGTGGATAATTGATTGGATCAAATCGTATTTAAAAAATCGTATTCAATATGTTCGCTTTAAAAACTGCCTATCTAAAATTATTAATGTGCTGTCCGGAGTTCCTCAAGGTAGTCATATTGGTCCACTTCTCTTCGTCCTGTATATTAATGACATTGGTATGAATATTCTCTACTCAAAAATACTAATCTTCGCAGATGACTTCAAAATGTTCTATAGCTTTTCGAACTCAAATGGATATCTGTTTCTGCAGGATGATATTGACAGAGCCTTTGAATGGTGTGTTTCAAATGGAATGGAACTAAATACTAAAAAGTGCAAAGTGATGTCGTACACCAGGATAAAAAACCCCATTGATTCCTCGTATTACATTGATGAATGCTTGGTTGATCGTGTTGACACATTTAATGATTTGGGAATCTTATTTGATGCAAAATTGTCATTTAACTGCCATATTGACGTTATCACTAGTAAGGCAAGAAGTCGTCTCGGATTAATTAAGAGGTTTTCTAAAGAATTAAATGACCCTTATATATCGAAAACCCTTTACTGCGGCCTCGTCCGTCCCGTCTTGGAGTATTGTAGCTGCGTGTGGTGTCCTATGTATAATGTTTCAATAAATAAAATTTAAAGTGTTCAAAAACAGTTTTTGTTATTCGTCCTTCGTCAACTTCCATGGGATCCAAATCACCGTCTTCCGTCTTATGAAAATCGTTTGAATCTATTAAACCTATCGACGCTGAAAAAAAGAAGGGAAGTGAATAATGTTCTTTTCCTGTTTCAATTACTATCTGGAACAATTTGTTCCTCTCACATCCTCAGTATGCTGAATATAAATTCTCGATCCAGAATAAATCGTAACTCTGATTTTTTTTATACTTCTTTTGCAAGATCTAATTATGGTTTAAATGAAACTTTAAATGTCATGTGCATTGATTTTAATTGTTTTTATGATTGTATAGATTTTAACTTGTCAAAGAACAGTCTTAAAAAAAATTGTTATCTTCCTAATTATTATTATAATATAATCTTTCCATTTCTTAAATTCTTCTTTTAAAATGTTACTATTTTTTTATTATTAAATAATTATGTTTTTGCTTATCTATTCATTATTTTATACCTACATTTTTGATTCAACTGAAGCATAATGTTTGTGTGTAGTTGAGAGAAATAAATAAATAAATAAATAAATATTCTACATTTGGGTATACAAATTTGTTTATATATTTTGTTATTAATGGAACCTGCCATTCAACCATTTTTTTTGATTTTCAACTTTTTCGTATACGGCTCCACGGATTTCGATCAAAATTTTTGTATAGGAGGTCGTTTAAAAGCTAAATAATATTGAATTTAAAAACATTCGAAAAAAAAATATTTTAGATTTTAGAAAAAAAAATATTTTTTGAAGTGATAACTTCTTATTGTAGGGTAATTCGCTTCTTTATGTAACGGGTTATGGCGCCAGTCTGTCTGGCTCCCCATTCTCTCACGCATACGGAGAACTTTTGATATTAAACAAATTGACACAGAACTTTTCTCAAGTTAAACAATTTCAATATTAAATACTTCAACTTAGATTAGTTTAAGTAATCACTTATCTGTCGGTCGTCCCCAGACGCACATGTTTTTTTTTTTATATTTTTATTTAAAATGTTACTTTAAGTTCAAAATACATTTATGAATTACGGATTTTTTTTTTATTTTTTGATAATAGCGCTATCAGAAAGGAAGTAATCAATAAATTTATGGAGGTGCTTACCTACTTAATTTTGTGATGCACCGCTTATCGCAAGTAAAAATATTTATCTATAAAGGGTTATCCGTTTCGCGGTTTCAAAAGTATAGGGCTGGAATTCGACATCTGTCAAACTAAGTTGTTAAACCAATTTTTTTCCAGTTGAAAGTCTGACATTTACGAAAATGGATCGCTTAACTATCGCACAACGCATAAAAATTGTTAAAACCTACTACAAAAATTGTGATTCTGCCACAGTCACATATCCTGCTTTAAGAGGAGATTATGGATTACACAATCGTCCAACTACACAATCAATTGGCAAAATTGTGAAGAAATTTGAAGAGACTGGATTGGTAATAGATATTGTAAGGCCTGTGCATCATCGTTTCGCTCGTACCACTGAAAATATCGCTGCTCTAAATGAAAGTGTTGCCGAAGACCCGAATGTGTCGATTCCTCGTCGTTCTCAGGAATTAGGATTGTCTTAAGGCACATTATGGCGTAGTTTGCATTTGGATGTACACCTACATCCATTCACAACGTCGTAGATACGTCAAATGGGTGATTGAACAACAGGCGGTTTTTCAACAAAAGTTTCTTCAGACGAAGCACATTTCTCACTGGGTGGGTATGGTAATAAACAAAATTGTCGTATTTAGGGTTCTGAGAATCCTCAAGTAAAATCCTCACCTAAAAGTCACTGTTAGGGGCGTTCTTTGGTTCGGAGGTATAAATGGACCTTATTTCTTCGAAAACGACGATGGAACGACTGTCACTCAATTCGGAGCGTTATGGTCATATGACAACCGACTTTTTTTTGCCTGCTATTGAAGAATACGACTTGGAGAATATGTGAATACGACTTGGAGAATATGTGGTTTCAACAAGACGGTGCCACATGCCACACAACTCGAGCGAATATGGCTTTATTGCAAGAGGCATTTCCTGGCCGCGTAATTTCTCGTCGTGGCGATATCAACTGGCCACCAAGATCATGCCATCATGGCCATCATGATCATCATTTGGCAGCGCTGGACTTTTTCTTGCGGGGCTACGCGAAAGACCGTGTTTATTCACATAAACCTTTAACTCTTGGGCACTTGAAAACCAACAAAGTGGTCGAAAATTACCTCAACAGAATCGATACTTGCAACAATTCGCGTGGTGGTCATTTAAATGATGTAGTGTTTCTCACACAATGTCAACGTTCAAACTTTATAATAAAAAAGCAATATCATGAAACAAAACGTATATGTGTTTTATTAACGTTTACTTTTGAAATCGCAAAATGGATAACCCGTTATTTATTTAATTATTTACTTCATTATTAACTAAAACAATATCCACTAGGTACACGATCAAAATCCTTCTTGCAACGATTAATTTTAACTAAATCATAACTAGCAAAAGAGTCTAGCAGTTCATTTTCATAATCATAATTATGTTAAAAATGTGAAACAAAAATCCAATCGATTTGTTAAATTAAAGCTCCCAAGTGTTATATACATAAATGCTCATAGTCCTTTAGAGCGTGGAACACTGAGTTTGAATGTAAAAACAGCTTAAGTTTAAATCAGCATCTTTTTTAATCAACGTGCAGCTTTTAAACTGGTTTAATGGAATTTTTATTTTATTGCACAAAGAGATGATAAAGAGTCCCGATTTTTTTTGCACATTTAAGGACTTCTTATGAAAGCGAATAAATGATTTGCATTCAGAATAATTATCTCATTTATGCGGTTAGAAAAAAATGATGGCTGATTGTGGTAGACAAGGTCTAAGCTAAGAAGTTGAACAGGGTTAATTCGAGGACATAAAGAAGTGTTTTGCTAAGTTATGCCTATAAGATGAAAATGGAAATGCGTGAGTTTTCGATAGTGCCTTTTATTCGTTCTCGTTTCACATTATTTTTTTATTATTTTTTTAGGTTAGTGATGCCTATGAGGTTGCACTCTACAATTTTCATATAGCTTTATTACCAGAAAGAGACATCAAATTCTTATTTTCAGAGTGATATACGGGCTTAGGCTTGGATGAGATGATTTGCACATAATTATGTAATAGTAACAAATTTACTCTAACAAAAAAATCACTGACCATTTATGAATCAAAATGCTTTAATGGATACATATAACCTTAAAAGTACTATCTATTAAGATAAAAGTTAATTGGCACTTACTTGTTTATGCAATGTTACAGCATCTCATTCGATATTAAACGAAAAGTCAATAATATATGTACCTAATTTAATTTTTCAAAATAAGCTAAAGAAAAGTAAATGACAATTTGAATTATTAAGTATCTTTGAAACCCAAAACAAATTAGGGATCTGTAAGTTCGAAATAATGTAATTGAGTCTGGTACGTTTCATAATTACAAATAGTTTGTTGTTTAGCATACAAAATTAATTTCCCTTCCGAACACTCTGATTTATTTGCATATGAATAATAATCTTTTTTTCTCTTTTTATATGCGGCCAGTCATTTTTTCATCGCGTGCCCGAGATTTCTCTCGACGCACGGCCCAGCATGTAGGAACACAATTTCTTGTATAATGTGAAATAAACTTTATCTTATTACTTGTAATATGACTATAGTGCAATTGTATGTATGTTCTAGATATATTTTGGTAAGAACCAAGTAACAAAAAATGTAAATGTTAACAGTATATGTAACCGTTAATATTGTTTTTACTTGCGATTATAGGTACGAGTATAAGGCAAGTTATGTATTCGTAAAAAAATTTTTTTTTCTAACAATCAAACATGACATTACGATCATAGAGAACGCCAAAAAAGTGGATCCCCAATTCCGTATGTCTATCTGTCTATCTGTCCTCGAGTCCGCAGCCTAAACGGTTGGGTGGATTTGATTCAAACTTGGTATACATTGTATTTTCGGTAATATGCACACGTTTTTTAATTATTTTTAAGACGAAAAATAACAGTAGCTCCCATACATTTTTTTAAATCTTATTTTTCTCAAAAATGGCTCCAACGATTTTCATAAAAAAAAATTAGTTCATTAGCGAAGGGAACGCTACCATTTGATAATTTTTTTTTGTAAAAAAAAATTGTTATTTTTAATACGTCTAGTAGAGCCCTTTTTTTGGTTTTCAATTTTCCCGGAAACGGTTAATTTGATTGTTTTGAATTTTTTACTGTGTACCAACATTTTTCATTTTTCAAAAAAAAAAAAAATTTGGAAATTAATTTTTTTTGAAAACTCAAAAATTTAGAAAACGACTTAATAGATTTTTTATAAACTTCGTATTTGGTGATTTTTTGACATTATCTTGAATAGTTAAAAAAACAATTTTTCAAAAAAAAAAAAACAACGGTACCTCCCATACAAATGTTAAAAAACCGTTAAGAAAAAATATTATATCTCGAAAACGGCTTCAAGAATTTTTATAAAAAAGTTTTTGTGCTCTCAGATTAGTACAGTTCACTTTTAAATATAAAAATATTTTGTTTGCGTACTTATTAACGTTACTTCCCATAGAACCACTTTTCATATTTTCGACTTGCTCAATATTGGATAAACTGATTAAAATAATTTTTTTTATATAAATGCTCCCTAAAATTGTTAATAAGACTACATACTCAAGTTTTCAAAAAAAAAAGTTTTTCGATTTTTAAAAAATAAATAATTTTTTTTTTGAAAAATCGATTTTTCAAAAACCAAGATTTTTTTTTTTAATTTGAATTTTATGTGTATATTAATAATATATTCAAAATGGCGTTTAAATTTTTTTTTCGAAAAATGTTTTCAATATTTAATACATACAAAATTAATTTATTAAAAAACTGCTCCAACGATTTTTGAACCTACCCACCAACATCCTTCATTTTCATTATTATATGGACATGTTTACATACTTAGGTTCCATCAATATGTATATATATGTAGATACATTTTACTCTCCTAACTAACATAATTAAAATCCATAACTTAGATTTAAATATACATTTGTAGGCAGGTACCTATTTAACTATTCCTTGAATTATCCATTCCAAAATTTTTATACAGAGTCCGCCAAATAACTTTTTTTTTTAAAATGGCCGCAAAACATCGAGTGTAGCTTCGGCTGTGTGGCACGTAGCGCCGTCCTGTTGAAAGCAAATATTGCCAATATCCTCCTCTTCAATTTTTGTGATCAAAAATTCGTTCAGCATGGCCCGATAACAATTGCCATTGACTGTAACGGCCACTCCTTCCTCATTTTCGAATTATGCCTCTGGACCAAAATCCGCACCAAACAGTGACTCATTTTGGGTGTATCGGCTTTTCAATGTATGCGTGCGGGTTTTCTGTGCCCCAAATGCGACAATTTTGCTTGTTACATACCCGTCAAGATCAAAATGAGCTTCATCTGAAAAGATGATTTTTTTGGCAAAATCGGCATCTTCTCTAAGTCGATCGCAGGCCCACTTAGCGACCGTTGTTCAAGCGTATATACAACAATATTCGTTCAGCGCAATGATAAAACTAATTACTTGTCAAATCAGACATGCGCTAAGTGTTACCATTCACGAAATAAGCACTAGTTGAAAAAAAAACGTTAGATGGCGGACCCGTTACTAGAATCAAGTTAATTTTACCTACATATGCCTTAAAACTGCATAGGATAACTACACCTAACTAACTAAACCTGAATGGTTAGCTACATTAAAGTTGTTAGCTACAAGAGCAAGTTCTAGCGATCCTGTCGTGCATTTAATTTTTTTTTTGTTTTAGATTTTCTCATCAACGGCTTTACCGATTGCGATCAAATTTTTTATAGGGAAGGTCCTTAAAATTCAAAAATTATATGCTGTTTATTTACACTTAAGAAAAAATCACATATTTTTGTATTTTTGAAAAAAAAAAAATCATTTTTTTAATTGAATATTGCAAAAGTCATCGGACAGTTACTTTTGAAGTAAAACTTTTTTTGCATCGTTGGAGCCAAAAAATGTCAATGGCGCAGCCAAACCGACAACACGACACGACACGCTCTAAAAGGAAATTATAGATAAAATATTTGAACAACCATTTCCTACATAATATGAGGTTTCCATTTTAAATAACTAATTGGAGTCAGCTTGAATTCATTGTTTATAAAAATCTATGGAACAACACCAGATAGAAGGTAACACAAATATTCAAGTTTCTTAAGGGAACAAATCAGGAGGAATAATTGTAAAACCATAACTATTATCAAGCTGCAGACGGGTCGTCATTTAGATCTAAAGTTCGCAGTTCTAACCTTATTGCTTTATTGAAATATATTTTATCATCTATTCAATTTATTATACGAGTATGTTAGCAAATAGAATTTTTTTCATAAGCATATAGTCAAATAAACATAATGTGTGGTGTATATATAATTCGCCCATTACTTTGAAATAATACAATATAATGTTATGTTTTATTCAAATTCCGTTAATAATACTTTTCCAAAGCTGATATATATATGTATTTGCCTTTTTGGAACGTCTAATGGAAATGCGCTTAACAGCCATGTGTGTAACGAAAGAATTGTTCCTGTTTTTCTACACACATAAAAAAACAGTGAAACGATTTTCGCATGTTCAATGAACTGGTGATTGACAGGCTTTTGTTCTGCTTGCGAAAACGTATTTTGTATGAACAGGGTGTTCCATACATACATACACTTCAATATAAAGACGATTATAATCCACGCCATTACGCTTATACCAGATCAAGTACAGAAATATTCAATATTAAGATATTCATGCTCAATTGTCAGACCTAAGATCTAATTTACGTGATATTACTTATAAAAAACGTTCTTTTCTCTAGTTACATAAACGTTTGAATGATTCATCGCAATACTCTTCGAATCAATAAGGAAATGAATACCTTCATGCGAAGAAATGAATATGAGTGATGTCGATAACCAAATGCAAATCAGTCTTATTCATTACAATATGCTAAAAGCGTGAATAGATATGCAGTACATAGGGACTTGCATAGCCGATACATAGGATATGCAAATCCTTATACAATACAACATTTTCTTCCCATTTTAGTTATAATGAGCTTAAGTGTCAAAATAAAGTATTCATGTGTATTGCTTGAACAAAATCACTTGGCCAAAGGCCGGGTGCACACTGTCTTTATTCGTGGAGTTACCGCACTTACGATTTACAAGGGACTTCGTTTACCCTTAGCACCAATAAACCGATTTCCATTGAATTGGACAAGGAGAGATTTTCAGCTTGAAACCAATCTTGTTTCAGGCGAAGCTCTCATTAACTAGTGTGAACAATGATAGATCACAGTGACATACATAATAATAATTTAGAATATATTATGCATTGACGATTATTGACCTATATTAATAATATAAGGACACCCTATATATAAGAAAATGGCAAGATATGCAATGATGCATGATATCGAATTTTCCCTTGAGGCTACCCAACCCTTTATATTTTATAACGAAAATCCAGATCCAGTGTCACAGTTTATAGAATATTGAACAATGAATACCAGAATATAAATACAAATATGTGTGTGTGTTTTTGATTGAAGTAGACACCTGTTAAAAAGAAACGAAAAAGAAATCTACCTAACTTCCTTATAACGAAACGAAAGTTGTTCATCATTTGAATTTGAAAACAATTCCTGACAGGCAACTTTGCTCAGAGTGGGTAAAAATAGAACGCAGAATATCACTGTTGAAATGAAAAAGACGTTTTGGAATGCAGCGTTTAACGTCAAATAAAAGAAAATCGGCAATTCACATTTCAGCTCAAGAAATTAAATCAAACCGGGAGGAATGATAATCATTTGAAGAGAATAACAAATGAAACAAATCCAGATATGAAAAAATCCCGAAGTAGAGTTTTGGGAGGAACGATAACACGCTTTATCGATGGCTTACCAAAATGCCTTCTCTATGTTAGCCAAATACTTTGAGAAGCTATAAATCATTGATTCCTATTCCTACTCATGAATAAACAGTGGATGTATAGTATATGCTCTTAGGCTTTGTTATGGATGATACGAGGGATGAGAGCTCACCGCACAGGATTGTCCTATGAACTAATATGTGATTTATGTTGGAAGCATGTTGGCAGTATTCTTTTCAATGCTTTTAGCTTTCAAAACTTTACGATTTATCTAGCATGTCCATTTAAGGTGTGAAAACAGAACGTATGTTATGTAGATTAAGTTGAATGTGGGTTAATTGAACGTCAGAAGTGCTTAAATAACAAAAATAAATGAGTTTTTTGTATTGTATTCATGTTGTTTAACAAATAATTTCTAAAATAAGGCACTAATAATGTAATAACCACAAGACTATCAGTCAAGTGAGTATTTTGAATATCTTTTTAAATATGGGGTCTATTTAAATTTTGAGTAATGATTTTAATTTCTTATGTTATTTTATTGCGAATTCCATTTCGTCTATACAATTTATCTATATATATATGCTTACGACAAATAAGAATTCAGTTGTTTTCCTTAGTTTTATTTAGTACTCTGGGGTGCCAGCTCTTAACTTGATACAATCGAGCCTTGATCATCGTCGTTGAACTCGAAACAAATATTTTTTTGGCAGCAAGTAACTTGAAACGAGTTTCATTTGGACTTGTACTAAAAAATATTATTGTGAACTAGAATTTGAAATGTCAAATAGTATTTTTTATATAAAAATTATTTTCTAAATTTTAAAATCCGCATATTTTTGATTCGGAAAATGAAGATGACGAAGCTTCTAATGCCAAAGTCAAAAGAAAATATTGAAGAGATAATAGCAACCAATTAGTGTTGTGTGAAAATGAGTAAAGAATGTTTCCGCTGGATATTCAACACCATTCAAATCCTAAGAAGCGTAAGGAGCACTTCGGTTCCCCCATATTTACAGCTTTGTGCAACATTGAGTCTTACAGCCAATGGGAGTTATCAGACCAATGTGGGAACAAATGTGTTATTAGATATGGCAGAATCAACTGTAGAGACCCTATCGAACGCTGCTTCCAGCCCAGCGCACTGTTTATTTTATAGCATTCATATTTTTTTGAATGTAAGGGCCTCCACCCATGCCCTTTAAGTTAATCTAATTGGTTCTGAGTTTAAATTTCACTATAATATGTATTTAAAATCACTCCAAGTAAAAAAATAAAACGGTTTAAAAAATATACTCTCATTTCTTATATCAACAAAATATTACCCAATTCTTAAGATCTTTTTGCGGAGGATCTTTCTGCGCTTAATGAATTTTTCATTTCTTCCCACAGGAAAGCACTTATTTTCCTTCCTTGGGAGGTTCCTTTGGCCAAGTCATGATGACTACTCATAACTTTAGTAATATTCTCCAACTACTTTTTGTTAATGGACATGTTTTGCCTGGGTTCCATATTTGTTTTGTGGAAATACTCCCGACGACCATAGCTAAATTCTATCGACTAAAATTTTTGTTTCAAACGTCTGTTTGAAATTTGTGTGCTGCCAATTCTGAAGATACAATCGAACGAAACCGATTGAACCAAAGTAGATGCTGACAGTGCTCGATTGTATCGAGTAAACTCGACTGTATCAATTTACGTGCTGGCACCCCTGCTTTTTCCTTGTTATGTTGTAACTATGATAATAACTATTTTTCTAAAAATGAAAAGGATTCGTATTCAAACACTAGAAATAGAAACAACGTTTCATTTTATTAAATGATTTTCTGACCCAATTACATGGTCAATTTCAATTTTTGGTCCATTCGATCCAGTTAAATAAAAAGAAAAAACAACGTCTATAATATATCTTATCCATGGACATTACTACGTTTTATGTAAATCTCTACGAGTAAAACATCTAAAAGAATTAAATCCATACTTACCGATAAATCAACGATTTATCTTCAATCAACAATTGCAATCCTTGCAAATTCAGACTTAAATGTTCATTTCATTCAATTTGCACTGGAGATCAATATTTCACCAAATTAATCTAACAAAATAAAATTTATCTTCAAGTCTCTAGAAGCCAATTCATTTGGATATAACAAAAGAATCCGAAGACTCAAGCCTCAGTCCTGAATTTCCAGCCTTTTTACCATAAAATTCATCAAAAATCTTATATAATTTATTCATTTATTATTATGGTATCACATGCGTACATATTTTAGTTTTAAAATCAGTATGCAATTGACTTCTCCCAGTTCACAAAATAATTGCATTTACGATATTGCATAAAATAATAGTAAGTGAAATAAGGTTGCTTGTGAAATTTATTGAAAATTGAGTGAATTTTTGAATTAATTTGCATAATAATTAAAGAAAAATTTATTGAAAGCCACGGTATATCATACCTTGCTGTGTTTGAATGAAAATCACGTGCAAATAACGACGAATTAAAAGCAAAAGTGCGAGCAATTCCATCCAACTGACCATTTTCCTGATATTTTCTGGGGATTTCTTTCATTTTAACTTTTTATTATAATATAACAAAATCTTCTTAAACATGACGGCACTAAACGATTTTATTATGTCAACAGACAAGTTAGTTTTATTTAAAATTAATTATTAAGAATTAGTACTAAGCGAATAAACAGAAAGTTCCTTAGAAGCTTATAAAATTGAGCTTAACAATCTTTGGTTGAATGTGAAACGATGTTATGAAAATGCAAGTGATGGTAACAATTCTGAAAATATAGAATCAATTCAAGGTAGATATCGATCTTCATCTACAACTTATATACACTGCTTAGCGGAGATAATAGATAATCGTATAAAACTTAAGATAATAAATAGTGAAAATATCAATTCTTTGCCTATGAGTTTCAATTCAAGTTCTGCTCCTTGCATCAAGGTTAGAGCATGTGATACGCAAATATTTGCTGGTGATTATTTGACATGGCCATCCTTTACGGACATGTTTACCCCTATCTACATTAACAACTCAAAATTATGTTCTGTATACAAAAGACCTTTCACCTACGTGCATAAACAAGCGGTGTGCATTAAATATAGTTTCAAAATTTCCCTCTGACAGCTGACAATTTTGTACTAGCTTGGGCTGCTCTGGCAGATCAAGAGGAAAATAAACGAATATTGGTTAATAGCCAACCTAAAAAAACATTGTTTAATTTACCAACAATTACCTGTGAATCTAGTAAACAAATCAAAGACATAGAAAGAAAATAAATGACGCTATATCAAATATCGAAAATTATAATCGATTTATGGGATCCAATTTTAGTTCATTTATGTTCAAGTCGGTTACCAGAAAAAACACTTTCGTTTTGGGAACAATCTGTTAATAAGCCATGCGATACTCTTACATTAAAAGAAACGGATTCATTCCTAACAAATCGCTACCGTGCACTGGAAACTGTTTTGGACATCAAATACTCTGGAAAACTTTCTTCCACAAGTACTTCAAAACCTGCTAAGATTCTACAACCAAGAAAGCAAGAACGCTCATGCTCAGGCAAATAATAATTTGCAATGCAAGTTGAGCCAAAGTAATCACCATATCTGATTTTGTCAATAAATGAGAGACATTCAACAATTAAGTCTTTGAAGTTTTGTGAAAACTGTTTATCTCCAACTCATTTATCTGCCGACTGCCGAAGTAAATACTCTTGCACACAGTGTTCACAGCGATACCATACTCGGTTATACAGAAACAATGCATTTCTTTCGATTAATGTCTCTGACTCATGGTCAGTACATGAATTTCAAGCTTAAAAAATACTTCAACCAAATCCATACAGTCCACTGCTAATTCAGTTAAGATACAATCCTACGTTTCAAGACACAACAACAAAATATTATCAGCGACTGCTCTTGTAGGAATACATCATCAAGGCGGTCAATTTACTATTAGAGCAATAATTGATCCCACTTCAGAAGTAACTTTTATGAGTGAGCAGATACAGAAGAGATTGAATCTGCCAATAAAACCTATCCAAGCTTCAATCTCCGGTATGAGTGATATCGTAACAGTTATAGCTCATCCAAACTGTTCTTTTACGTTAGGTTCCAAATACAAACATCGGACGATATCAGTAACAGCTTTTGTTTTAACCTTAGTTTACAGCCCCAAAAAACTTACTACTTTTCTTGCCTGGGGTGTGCTACACCCCAACAGTTTTAAGCTCATCTAATGTTTAAATTAATGTTCTGGTGCATTGTTTACGTTTTTTTTTCAATCGAGTTGACATTGGAATTGTTACTGTTTATGAACACGCGTATTGTTCGGCAAAATTTAAAGCGATTTTGTAGAGAAGTGCAAAAAAACTTTGGAATTTATCAAAAAGTTAGTATGAAAATATTGTTTTCTAACATAAATGTTAAAATTTAAAGAACTTTGTAAATGTATAATTTGTTTTAGTGTCTAATTTATATAAATCAACGACGCCAGTTTCAAATGGATGAAAGACTCGGAGACAGCAGCTCTGTCTGGTGTTCAAGGAAGCAATATTTTCAAGCCTGGTGGAACTGTTGGATCTACGATTAATTTGAAATAATCGTCTCTTATCCAAATTTTTCATCGAATTTTTAACCTGATATGACAAACGAAAAATTAAATGCAAAATGAACAAAGCAACGTTTTTGGAAGCCTTTAGATATGAATGAACTGCAGGCATACTTTGTGGTTTTGCTTGCCTTAGCCACAGTTATTATTTTTGGCCATTTTAACCCTCCTTCACGAAATATAAAGTTATTTAGAAACGGAAAGCGTATCCAAATTGCAGAAGAACTAATGGAAATGGAGTTGGATGATCGTTCGCATCCTTCTATGGAAAAAAGGATATCCAAAGTTAGTCTTGATGCTATCCGCATTATTGGAAGATAACCGCAGGTTTTTAGTTCAGTTGATGAGAAGCTTCCACCAAAACAGGTATTACAGGTCAGATGCCACCTTTGTCCGAGAGCACATGACAGGAAATCGAGATCAACTTGCGATGTTTGTGAAAAATACATTTGTCATCGCCGCATCAATATAGTATGTACTAAATTCCTCCCAGAACTTCCATCTATACCAAAATAATGTTACGCATCGAAATGTTATTTATAGTTTACTTATTATTCATGAAAAATAAAATAAACACTAAAAAAATTTTTATCATTGGGGTGTAACACACAATAAAGAAGAAAACTATTGAGAAAAAGAATTTTGTTCACTGATTTCTTATCCCAAGTCGAAAAACTGATTTAAAAAAAGTTACAAGCATTTAAGAGTCGTTTGGGGTGTATAACAACCCAGGATGTAAACTAGGGTTAAAACAACTCACACGAAATCTCCCGACATGTGAGATATATCCAACAAGAATAAAGCCAATTGATTTTGAACTTGCAGATCCTTTATTTTATGAAAGCTCTAATTATTGAGATGGTTATTGGTGCTGACCTTTATCCATCGATTATAAGAGAGGGAGTCAAAAATAACATTTTTGGTTCTCTGCTAGGCCAATGCACTATTTTCGGTTGGGTCCTTTCAGGACCTCTGCAATCAAGGAATATTAAAAGTTTTTTGGCTTTTGTATCTAACTGCAACGAGGTTTCCCTTAACCAACAAATATCTAAATTTTGGAAAATAGAGGAAGTACTTGAATCTATGTCACTTACCGCGCCTGAGCAATGCTGCGAAGATTACTACGCTTCTACTACTAGCAGAGATGGTTAAAATTACATTTTTAAACAACCAACACCAATACTTGGTCGATCTAGGCACATTGCCCTTAATCAATATAATAGCAACGAAACACGTTTATGGAAACACCCAGATTTAAGTTCGCAATACAATAATGTGCTGCAAGAGTATGTTGATCTTCGTCACATGCAGAGGGTTCCACCCAGCGAAAAATACAAAGATAAGCAAATATCTTCATTTTATTTGCCACATCGTGCTGTAATTAAGACAGAAAGCGTTAGTGCAAAGATTCGAGTAGTTTTCAATGCTTCTCACTCTATGAGTAACGGTATTTGTGCAACTACCAACAAGCTTAGCTTAAAGGTAAATCAGTGGAGACAGCATTGCATGAAGTCGTTTCAATAATAGAGAAAAGTCTTGAGCACAAAGAACACTCCTTAGCAGCATTTCTGGATATCGAAGGTGCGTTTAACAACGCTAAAACGAATTCCATTAAATCTGGCTTGAATAAGGTTGGAGCTGAACCCGCCATTGTAGATTGGATATATTCTATGCTGAATGGTAGGATCATAAACTCAGAACTTGTGGACACTTGGTAGAGAAAACGGCTACAAGAGGCACACCACAAGGATGAGAAATCTCTCCTCTTCTAAGGGTCCTGGTAGTAAACAACATTCTTACAAGATTTAAGAGCAAAGGAATTAAAGCAGTGGCTTATGCAGACGACATAGTAATTCTGATATCGAATAAGTTCCTTACCACCATCAAAGATATAATGGAATCTGCGCTTAAGGAATTATCCTCGTGGGCAGAGCAAAACGGTCTTCAGGTTAACCCCGCAAAAACTTAACTAGTTCTGTTCACGAGGAAAAGAAAACTGGAGGACTTCATACCGCCTAAGCTGCATGAGATCCGAAACTTTCCAGAGAAGCCAAATATCTGGGAGTAATCCTAGACTCTAAGCTAACTTGGAAAAGGAACACAGAGGAAAGAATGAAAAGAGCACTCTGCGCCTTCTACACATGAAAAAACAAAAACCTTTGGAGCACAATGGGACATGCGACCGCATGTCATCCATTGGATGTACACAGCGTTCGTTCGCCCCATACTTACCTACGGATCGATTGTGTCGTGGAAACCTGTAGGAAAAGATAGCTATCCCAGAAACCTTAACTAGGTACAGAGATTAGCCTGTATCGGAATAACGGGGCCATGGAGGTCTACGTCACAAGCAGGCCTGGAAATCATTTTAAATGTTCCAGGTCTGGACGAATACATAAGTGAAACAATAGTTAGGAATATCTCTGTGTGAAAGGGGATCACAATGGACCAATAGGCCCCCGTGTACGCAGCAGCCTTTTAGCTTCGCACGCCCCTCCTAACCTAACCTTACCTAACGGTGCGAGTCTTAACGATATTTTGCTTCCTGGTCCTGAATTACAATCAGATTTAAGTACGCTTGTTTTTCGATGGCGATTTTTTCAATATGTTTTCAATGCGGATATCGAGAAGATGTACCGGCAGATCAAAGTACATCCTGAACAAACTTCCTTAAATCCTACGAAAGTGAAATTATTGACTATGAACTTAATACAGTAATTTAATACTTGAGCTTAATACGGTAGAAAAATATAATTCGTAGTGTGTATATGCTGTAAATTTTATTAGTGTCGGTAATCATCGACCGAAAAATATAGCGTCTTAGAAAGGTACGGTAGCATCTAACTGATGAGCCCAACCATTGTGCCCGGGCAAGACGCATTTTGGATTAAAGGTCACTAAACTCATCCAATTTGGCTCTAACCCACAAAGTCCACAAAAACGAAACGAAAATAATATTTTACATATTGTTTGCGTTTTCTTCTTCATACATAAGTAATATGGTAACGTTCGGGATCCATTGGGCTAGCTATATGACGACGTCAAAGATATTTTCTCTTTCTTCGAAAGTCTTACTAAAACATTTCTACGTTGACGACGTATTATCGGGAGCACAAGACCTTAAAAAAGCCTTAAGCATTCAAACAGAGCTTATAAGTACGTTAAGCTCAGCTGAATTTAGACTCCGAAAATGGGCAGCAAACTGTACTGACATGATTTCTGACTTTCTTCTTTCTGATTTGAAAAAAAACTGTACTTTCCATTATAGCTCGACTATTTGACCCTGCTGGATGGTTATCTCCGGTAATCATTATTGCTAAAGTTATAATACAACAAATCTGGAAGCATGGGACGTCTTGGGTCTTATGTCTCTAACGTGTCATCGCTGGAAGGAGTTTTTTGATAACTTTATTGAAATCGAATCAATTAGAATCCCTAGGTGGATTAAATTCACTCCAAATTCAAAGTCAATCAAAATTCACGGATTTTGTGATGCGTCCGAAAGCGCAAATTAAGAATGAAAACAATGATTTGTTAACTCACCTTCTATGTGCGAAAAGTAAAGTTGCACCAGTTAAACAAATTTCACTTCTAAGATTGGAATTTTGTGGTGCTTTACTTCTTTTAAATTTTGTTGAAAAGGTTCTTCCAGAACTCAGTTGTAAAAACTACGAACTCTTTCTTTCGACGGACAGCGCTATTGTTCTTTGTTGGCTTGAAAAACCATCTTATACCTTGGCTACATTTGTTGGTAATAGAGTCTCTCTTATACAAGAAAATACGACTACTGCCAAATGGATGCACGTTCGTTCTGCTGACAACCCTGCCGATCTGGCTACTCGAGGCTTGACTCCAAAGCAGCTGAAGGAAAAAGTCTTAGGTAGAAATTCCCATCATGGCTTAGTCATTCTGAACAGAATTTTAATTTTAATTAAATTTTGAATGATTTTAATTTAATTTATTTTGCACACCCTTGTTAATATTAGATATTAAAATGTATCAATACACATTTATTTAGACAAATAAAATATGTTTTTTTAAAAATAGGACAATTATGTATTTTTCTTTCAAGAAACAAAATATACATATGCACATATGTAATCAAAATCGTACACTTCTGAAACAAGTACATAGCTAGTTAACAAACAATCCGGGGCATAATATCAAACCAAATGTCAGTAATAGGAAGTTTTGAACGATTTTAAAGCCCGTTTGTTGATACGAATCATAAACATTTATGTTCAACTTAAAACGCTTATGGCTACTTTTTCCTCTGCGTAAACTGTCACATAAGTGCTTAGGTAGAACTTAAATGCGTAAGTTGTGTATCAGCAAACAGGTCTAAATATTTTGTTTCTTTAAAGTAATGTTTGTTGTGAATGTAGTTTTGCTGTTGGTGTTTCATTTCGGAATCAATTTGGAAAACAGTTTAAAGTGGAGTTTTGTACAGCCGAATCAGTCGCTGTCGATCAGTCTACACTCTGCCAGATTCTGCCTTGTGTAGTCTGATAGAGGAAGGTATAACCATTCAACCGCAGGCTATTACCGTGAAACTTCAAAGAATATTAATCACAGCACGTTTATTCTGGTGTTCTCAACGACAAAAAAAAAAGGTAGAATAGGATTAATCTAGTACTTTATGACTATATTGTATGCGAATAAGAGTCTGGATAATTAAAAATAATAAATGAAAGGTTAATGATTGCATTTATTAATTAATTGATCTAACAGTCCAATCATATAAGAACTTAAACAAAGTGTATCTTAACTAAAAGTAGTAAAACAAAAAAGATATAAAAAGCTGAGATTAACATCTTCAGCGAAATCCAATGGCATACAAAAAGTTCTTTTTCTTGCATTTGTAATAGAAAGAAAAATATATTTGCCATACTCAACAATTGATTAATAAATGCTTTTTCAAATAGAGAATTGGAGGCAGAAGATATTGTTTAATTGCAGTAAATTTACTTGTAGTGTCAACATCATTTCAAAACTTTTTATCACTATTGCAATCGATAACATAGAAAAATTATTTCTTTCGTACAAATGTGACCCACCCTTCAACAAGTACCTTTCGTTTTCATCGATGGATTAAATAACCTTGTACAATATTTTTCTCGCCTGAACAATTGGCAGCCACATCAATCCAGTCCTTGTTTTAATACAGTTTTCAGGCCTATTGCACTTCGCAAAATTATATTTGAATTTGGTAGTAGGCAGTAGTCCATATTAGTCACTTGCAACAAATAGCCTGTAGATACGAAGACCGTTGATAATCCGGCTTCCAATAATACCTACATATAATTAGGTGTACCTACATGGTAGAACAACTATTTTCCTTAGGAAAAAACTCATCAAGTTTTCAACAGCGTCGTGCTTTTGCCGTAGCATTAATAACTTCATACTTGGCATTAGTTGAAATATGTTTGTTACTGAATATCTTTTTCCAGTTGGTGCAAATAGCTGTTCTTGCAGTATCAGCCTTAACCTTAAGGTGTTTTTTTCATATTCAGATTAAACGTTATAGTCAGTCCCAGATAGAATACGCCTGTCTTCACCACTTCCAATGGTTCACCCTCATATTTAAAATTTTCTGCTCTTGCTATCCGTCCTGCACTGTTTCTGAAAACTATTATTTTAGACTTCGCCGCATGTACTTCCAATCCCCATTTTTCGCAATAATCCTATAGCATGTTATTCATTAGTTCGAGAGAAGCCGGAGACTCCGCAAAATTGATAATTTCATCAGCATACAATAGACATTTTATTTTGAGATTTTCAAAATCCACGCCCGTAAGGAAACCAATTTAATATATTGGAATAGCGCAAATAACAGCGGACTGAAATTATAACCTTGACAAAGTCCACAATGTACTTGTATCTCCTTTGGTTTGCCACAGCGTTACAAGCCGTTGGCGCTGTTTGATTATAGGGTTTTTCAGCGCTCTTACACCTAGGTTATATAATTTATAGAACACGGTTTTTATATCAACTATGTCGAATGCAGTTGGATGTTTTAGGAACTGGGGGCTCGAGCTGTATCTTTGCCTATACATCAAGTGCTTACACTACTTCCAAGTTGGTAGCCGCCGGATACTGGTCTTGACTTTATGCCATGACTTGCTGAGCTTGTAAGTGCGAATGTTGATCACGGAAAAATTGCAACATTAAACCCATGGCCCTAAAGATTGGAGGTTAGTGCGTTGAGCTAACGACCCGACCACAGTAAAAAAAACAACATTGTTATGAGAGACCCGCGAGAAGCCTCGGCTAACGACACCCCCCCCCCCCCCCCCAAGTAGCATCCAGACCCGGAACGAAAATGGAGTATGGCCTACGAGTATGCACCTGGAATATAAGGACACTCTATACGCCAGTTTTTTTTTTTTTTTTTTTTTATAACTTTGCACGCGCTCATACCCTTTATATGTTTTTTCTTAACTTAGCGCGGGCATCCGGTGGAAGAAGAGAAAGAAGTATAGGAAAGATGTGTGGCGCGATGTTCTGAGACTAGAGCTGGCTGATGTCTCCGATTTATCTCCAAGGATGGCGGTTGAACTAATGCGGAGAGAATTACCCTGTCTTATTTATTTATGTTTCTTATAATTCACATTATTTTATTTATTTCGTGGCCATATTTATGCGTATACTATCACATGTTGTTAGTGTTATGCCTAAACAGCATGTAATGAGTAAACCAGCAACTAATTTTATAACAATTTTTAGAATTTAATTTTTAATGGAATATAAGAAGACATAGACAACGACAGGAATCGAACCTGCAACCACGAGGTTGACAGGCGAGCACACAACTATCGCGCCACGGCCACGGTGCTACTCAAAAACTTGAAATTGTCCTCTTGCGGTATAAGGCAGACAATACCGCGATCAGGAGATATGATGCATAGGATCAGGAATAACGAAAAGAAACGATTGCGACATTTATTACAGCTGTCATCAAAGAATGCACATGTTGGGATGCGGATTCGTCGTGGGAAATTGACCCCGGTCGAAAGTCATCGATTTTAAGCCGATTAGCGATCACCTGGCTGTGATCCGCATCAAAGCTACCTTCCAAAACAACAGCGTGCACACGCTCGTACCGATGAAGCTGAGGAGTCTAACAAGGATTAGTTTGACGACGTCCTGGACGGAGCTTGTCCAGAGTGCGATGTCAAAGTCGAGCTCGGAGACTTCAATGATAAAGTCGGGAAAGAAAATATCTTTGGGGGATTAGTTGGAAAGCACAGCCTCCACGAAACGACAACCGATAACGGCTTCCGACTAATCGACTATGCTGCAGCTCTTAATACGGTGATAAGTAGGACTAGGTTCCCCAGGCGAAGGATACACACAGCAACCTGGCGATCTCCAGATGGTCGAACCGCCAACGAAATCAACCACGAGCTAATTGGCGCAAGGCACGCTTCATACATCTTGGACGTGCGAACCTTCCGAGGTACAAACGTGGACCCTGACCACTTTCTTGTTGTGAAAAAGTTCAGAGCCTGACTGTCAAATGAAAAGAAAACGAAGACCGCCTAAAGGCAGAAATTCAACATCGCTTGCCTTAGCACATCTGAGAAAGCCAGAGACTACAGTGAGCACTGACCAGGAAAATCTCTGCCGTAACCCCAGCCACAAGCGTCAACGACCAGTGAAACCAGTATAGCGACACCATTACGGAGACAGCCAAGACCACCATAGGCTACCAACCACCCGCGAAAAAGAACCCATGGTATGATGATAAACATGTTGTCGATTTTCGAATATCCTTGTCGAAATCTAGATTTATACCCACTCAATTTCCGACTTAACTCAGCCAGTTGGTTTTCTATTGAGAACTGAATTGTATAAGATTGGCATTGAGAAATGATATTCCCCATTGATTGCCTAGTCGAAGGAATCTGGTTGTACCGCGAAATTGAAGATGACATTTAGTACTCGAGTTAGTCTTACCTTAAAATCGGTTTAAGTATATTTACAAATCTGTGAGGGAATACCGTCTGCACCCGTTACTTTTCCATGTTTAAATGACTGTAGTACCCTTTCTTCTCAATCAAAGTTATCTCAGCATCCAAGTTATAGTTAAAACTAGCCAGCTTTTCCAAATAATCGTAAATGTTGGTACAATTGTTCGGTGAGAACTACTAGAGTAGATGATAGATATAAGAATGTCACAAAATCTGAACAATTCCTTTCTTATACCCGCTTTTCTTATATAAAGAAAATGTATGAAAGAAAGAAAATTTCTTAAATAAATAAAAATGGATATTAATAATAACGGATAAAATATGTTTTATTTTGTATTTTATCCGTTAACAAAAAATGTTTAACAAGATCAATTAACAAATATAGTTCATAGTATAACTAAATCAAATATAGCTATGTACAATTAATTGAACTTCTTCTTTCAAATTGACATTAATAGTTTTTTTTTATTTCTCGCTCATCTTTAATCTATCACTTCTTTGGCAATTCAACAAGGGTTGATTCTGACATTTTGTGAAAGTTATACGGAGAATCATTTGGATGTTTACAAGAAAAAAATTCTTATAAACGTTTAATTTTCTATGTAGTGATTTTGTGTCAGAATAAGTTTCTTATAACAGTTGTTTTCTTTCAAAGGTTTTTTTATATGAAGTAAATTTGCAATGTATCTTTATGGCAATATGCATGATGTTCCTAAATGTCTGTTTTATTAGCTTGTTTTTTATACGAGACTTTCTTATATCCAGCTCCAGTGGCGAGCTCTTGAAGGAATTACTGTTTCCATAACCGTGTAAACAAAGTACGTAAGTGCAATTGGCCGAAAGTTATAGTGGGAAGAAAATTTGCTTTCTTAGGCACAGCATGTACAAATTCGGTTTTCTAGTTATATACTCGGAAGGAGACCAGTTGAGTAGGTTAGATTGAAAAGCTTATGTAATGCTTTTGCTGCAATTAATCCAGACCAGCGGATCTGTGTACATCAAGGTCTTTAAGGACTCCAGTAACTACAGGAGTGCGAAAGAAGATTCATCTTATTTAATCATTTATGCTCTCTAGTACTGTTTGAGTCACGACATCATCTAGCAGCATCGAACTGACAGCGAACAATAATTTACAAACAAGTATACCTGAGCAGACAAAAGGGTCGGGCTTTGGAGCCGAAGATGAACTCAATTTCGAAGGTTTTTTTTACAAATGGCCAAACACTTTTACTACCTTAAGAACATTGTAGTATTTTTTGTCTAAATTGTTGGTCATGCAAAATTCAATTGTCCGAATATGGACATTTTAAGCCATTCTGTATTGCTTGAACTTACTATGGTTCTCTTCAGTGTGGCTGGCTTTTTGTAACTCCGGAAACTTAATTCTCTAAAAATGAAATTTTTGTTATCATATCTGTGCTGGAGTCTATGTCACTACCGAAGAAGCATAGTTACCACTTTACGAGTTAAAGTTCCTGAAGAGATTGTTGATTTCTTTCAGGTTGGCTTTCTCATATTGCCAAACGGTTCCCATATAGGTGATTTTTCTTTAACTGAGAGGTGTTAGCATGGCAAATTTGGTGATATGATACAATCATACAATAGTCTGATGAGCCTAGAGTCGATAATACACTTAAAGTTTATTTATCTGGGTCAGAGGTAAGAAACAGGTCTAGACTGTTGACTTGCAATGTCATTGATTCAAAGACCTCAACACAATTCTTTGAATAGAGTCGGACATAGTATCACATGCGTTAAAAGTTGAATTTCTGTCCAAATATGCTCTCGAATATGTGGGCTAATTTTGCGGTTTCAAAAGTAAACGTAAATAAAACACATATAAAATACTTTTTTCATCATATTCCTTTTTTATTATAAAGTCTCAACTTTTACATTATGTGTGAAACACAACATTATTTAAATGACCACCACGTGAATTGTTGCAAGCATCGATTCTTTTGAGGTAATTTTCGATTAATTTTTGACACATATTGGGCGGTATCTCAGACATAACTTGACGAATGTTGGTTTTCAAGTGCTCAAGAGTTAAAGGTTTATCTGCATAAGCACGGTTTTTCGCGTTGCCCCACAAAAAACGTCCAGCGATGTCAAATCGCATGATCTTGGTGGCCAGTTGATATCGCCAGGAGGAGAAATTACGCGGTCAGGAAATGTCTTTTGCAATAAAGCCATATTCGCTCGAGTTGTGTGCATGTGGCACCGTCTTATTGAAACCACATATTCTCCAAGTCGTATTTTTCAATAGCAGGCAAAAAATAGTCGGTTATCATATGACCATAACGCTCCGGTTACAGTTGTTCCATCGTCGTTTTCGAAGAAGTAAGGTCCAATCACACCTCCGGACCAAATAGCGCCCCAAATTGACTTTTTTTGGATGTAATGACCTCTGTTCAATTACTTGAGGATTCTCAGAACCCCAAATATAACAATTTTGTTTATTATCATACCCACCGAGTGAGAAATGTGTTTCGACGCTGAAGAAAATTTTGTTCGAAAAATCGCGGTCCACAGCGGTCCACAGTTGTTGTGTAAGCTGGACCTTATATGGATGTAGGTGTAGATTCAAATGCAAAATACACCATAATGTACCGTAAGACAGTCCTAATTCCTGAGAACGACGAGGAATCGATACATTCGTGTCTTCGGCAACAATTTCACTTTCAGCAGCAATATTTTCAATGGTACGAGCGAAACGATGATGCACAGGCCTTACAATGTCTGTAACCAATCCAGTCTCTTCAAATTTCTTCACAATTTTGCCAATTGCTTGCGTAGTTGGACGATTATGTAAACCATATTCTCCTCTTAAAGCACGACATGTGACTGTGGCAGAATCACCATTTTTTTAGTAGGTTTTAACAATTTTTATGCGTTGTGCGATCGTTAAGCGAGCCATTTCCGCAAATGTCAGATTGTCTATGTCGAAATCCAGCCCTATACTTTTGAAACCGCGAAATGGATAACCCTTTATTTGTTATATGTACGTGTTTATCGAGAATTTCAACTACATGATAATTAAATTTGTGATTGAGCACAAACCATATTTTGGTCGAATTTGGTACGCAACATCATTCCTTATGTTTGGGAAAGAATAATGGCACTGAATTTTTCCCAAACAGATGCAATTCGTATTGATTAGAGTTTTCACCTATTTGTACTTCGCTCAGTGCCAAAATAGCTGGGGTCCTATTTTCCACAGTATGGACCTACGCGGCGCACATATTTTTCCTTGGCCCACAAATAATTCTAAAGTCGACCTTAAATACACCTACCATTGACATACATTTTGGGTTCGGCTGTTATAAAATATTGACAAGAGTATTAAACCATGTATACATAGACTCCAACTAATTATTAATTTTCCATCTATTTTGTGTAATTGAAATTTAAAAAATATAGATATGTTCACAAAACCATTAAATTTTTTTTTGTGAGACTACCTACTTCCCAAAATTGGTAAATGTTGGAAGAAACTATTTAGTTATGTGTTTGTGTATAAATACATAAGTGATTTGGCTGGTTATGAGAAGATTGAAATCGAATAAAGCTGAAACAGTCGGAAAATCCTATCGAAATAATAAGACTTTATTATATAGGGTCGACACACTCCTTAAAAATAAATTCTAGAGAGGGACTACAATTTTAAATTAATTTGAGCCGCTGTTAATTGGTTAAGATTTTGGGTCAACATAGGGTATCAATGAAGTTGGTGATGTTTGAGGATGAAATTTGTTTGGCATTAAGCAACTAGTGTTAGTTTTTTAATTATCAAAACAAACATTGACACAACTTGTCGAGCACTTTCCAATGCCAATGTTATGGCATATAAGATTAAAAAGAATTCATACGAGAATTATGTTGCTGAAATGTTATCTATAGGGACGTTACGATATGATTCTGTTCTGTCAAACAATAAAATAAGGTTAAAGTGCATATCTGTTCGGTGAACAGGAATTCATTAGCTTTCTGAAATCAGATATATGACTATTGAATATACATAAATGTAGTTAATTGCATATTTATTATATTTCAATTCGACTGCGTTTTTTTCAAAGAATAAGGCTTTTAAACTCGTCAGTCTTGTTGAAACATTCATCTTCACAAGAGAGCTTTAAGGAGATTCAGGGGATATCATGCGCAGAAAATACTGACAATTCATTTCAACTTTTTCACCAATGAACCAAAGAAGCCAGACGCAAGCCAAGAACCCACTGAGAGCCTACCTTACACCAATTTCCTAAATCAGTCACTCAACGAACGACGCCGACGGTGAACTTACAGTGTTAGGACTCACCTTTAGTTCATTGAATCGTAATACCACAATCTGCCGGGCATATCTTTATTCCCAACATCGAATATAATATATTTGCGTTTCTTGGGGAAAAAATAATTGAAAATATGCAAACACGAGAGTCTTCATTCTCAAAGGATTAATTCTGTGTGAATATAAAAATAAGTGATTTGGCTGGTTTGCTTTTTGTATGATGATAAATTCTGCCTTTCTAAATATTGTGTATAGTTTTGCAATTTTGTTGCTTGTGCTTAATAGTGTGTGAATTGTCCTCGAAAAAAAGGACGAAAGAGCAAAACAAAAGTAAAGAAGAAAATGTGAATTATTTTACCAAACGGGGTTTTAAATTGAGTTTTTGCCATCCTAACTGTACCCGTTTTATTATATTAACACGTCCAAGACCATTTCTGTGTACCCCATTTTAGCATCGTATAAAAAGAATGCCATCGCACTGGTACACTTGAACCGGCGTTAAGTCATGTGTGGTAACGTCAGTGGTAGTGAAATTACGTTCTAAATTATTCACCGTGAAAAAAGGATTTCTGTTTGTGGTTTTGGTTTTGGACAGCCTGTTCCATTTCCCCCCTTTCGTTCTCTATTTCTATATACTATCACAAGGAGGACTTGCACCTAGCATAATACAACAAAAGCAGCAAAAAAGTATCTTCTAATGATACAGTATCTATACAGTATATGTGGGGTTACTTATTGTTCTTGTTAAGTTTAACTTAACTACTACACCCACCTGTCGTGTGTGTGTGCCGATGACAGCCATGAGTGAATAAATAAATACTGGATTGAGTAATATCAACAACAACCCAACAATGAAATCGTTGTATATTTTATAAAATAAGAAAGTGTCCTTTTTGTGTTATTCAATGGTACATATATTTGTGTGATATACGGCGAATAGATTGATTGCACTGGGAATGTGATATGAATAATTTATTGCCATCACCAGGATGTGCGAATGTGGATGTCTTTAAATATGCCACACGCATCCCCGACTTAATGGGATTGCTTAGAAAAAAATCGGAAAAAGGATACCTGCCCAAATGCCAAGTGAATTATGCGAGGTTTTGTATACTTACTTTGTGTGATTTATCAATGATTAAAGCTCGGTTTGGTGGTTAAACGTTGTGAAATGTTTGTGAATGTAGTTTCTTTTTTCACTTACCATCATCATCGCTCATCTAATTTTTCTCTCGTTATAATGAATAATTAATTTTTTGTGATTATGTTTTATGGTCAACATTGTTGAACAAATAAGTGTCAAACCATATAAGATGTTCGCTGTAAGCAAATTTCTATGAAATAAGGGATAAGGAGTGGATAAATATTTTAAACAGGATAAAAAGTTTAAAATAAATCCATGCACAGATTTATTTCGACTATATATGTGGAAGTTGGTTGGTATGTGTTTCTCTTTTTTTATATTAACATATGTATTTTAAGTTCAAAAATAAATGTATTATAGCGAGTTTCATTCAAATTTCAAAGATCTCCTCTCAAAATCGAGATTTGATCTTTTTAGTAGTATTGGCTAATGACTGATACACACATTTCTGAAAAAAGATATCTTCATGGTCAGATGATGAGGAACCCAAAACCCCACTAAATTTATAAAACTTAAATTAATAACTTTTTCATCCATTATTTGTTTAATTTTTTAGCACGGACTGACACAATTTCACAACACAATTAATAAAAAAATATTTTCCATTTGATGTTTGACAGAAAAGTCGTTTTACATGTATGTGTTCATTCAGAACAAATCTGCCAACCCATCAGAGATCAGATCTTTCGGGCTAAGATTTGATTTAGATCTTTTTGTTGGAATGAAACGCTGAAAATTCAAAAGATCCAATCTTTTAATAGAAAGAGCCAATCTTTTCTTGAATGAAACTCGCTATTAGATATAACAATTCTTTAAATCCAGCTTAGCATAAACAAATTTATTGACAATTTTAATAAGAATTCAGTGCACATTTTACAAAAAAAAAAAGGGATGATGACTATAAATATAAAAAAACTGAAATACTCACCTGGATCGTACATACATACATACATATTTCGAACAGATACGTGAAATGTTGAAATCAAATTTTAAAGCTAGCTTTATCGTTGACTAACTTTTTCCTCATCTTATATTCTGATATAGGCTCGTAGCTATGTATTCTTGCACTTTGAAAACCTCGCAGAATGTTTTGATAATATGTACATACCTACTCATATAAGTTTTAGGCTTTGACGCTTTCGCATCATATATTTTAAGAAAAATATGAGCTTTGATGTATATACAACATGTAATGAGTGTTTTTTTTTCGATCTGTGGTTTTCAATCTGGCAAAACTTTTTTCGGAGTTGGTCTTTTTGACAGCTGTCACTTGATTTATGCTCAGTTTGGTTTGCCATTTCATAATGAATAGACTTACTCCGGAACAACGTTTGCAAATCGTGCAAATTTATTACCAAAATAAATGTTGTCGCGCGACGCATTACAAGAAAATTTTGTTCAGCGACGAAGCTCACTTTTGGTTAACTGGGTACGGTAATGAGTAAAATTGTCGTATTTGGAGTGATCATAATCCAGAAGCCATTGTTGATACGCCGCCGTTACATCCTCAAAAAGTCACTGTTTGGTGTGATCTATGGGCAGAGGGAATCATTGGGCAGCATTTCTTCAAATATGAAGCCGGTCACAATGTTACAATGTTAAGTCAGTGGGGAACTATAATTAATGACTTTTTCGTGCCAAAATTGGAGGATGTTGATGTGGACGACCTTTGGTTCCAACAAGACGGCGCTACATGCTATATAGCCAACGAAACAATCAATTAATTGAAGGCAGCTTTTGGTGAGCGCATGATCCCGTGTCGTGAGCCTTTGGTGAGTGTGGCCTCCAAGATCGTGGGACTTAGCACCACTGGACAATTTTTTGTGCGGTTCTGTGAAGTCGCTTGTCTGCTCAGATAAGCCCGAGATGATTGACGTTTTGGAAGTAGAAAAAGTGGTCGAAAATTGGCAACAGCCATAAGAACGAAATGAAAGAATTCTCAAATCAGAAAGAATACAGTAAACAAGCAAAAAGCTATTAATGTTTATGTTTAGTTACCTGCATTATCATTTCTGTTGTCTGAGCTTATCTTTTGTACTTTTTCGTGGTCAAAGATCAAATCAAATACCGTTATTTATAAAATTAAAGCGCATTGCAATGTCTATATAAGCAACTTAACATGAATAGTTTTAAGATTGCTCCCAACAATTTTTTTTCATTGACTCGAATCATGTAAGAACAGCTTTTTTACAACTTTCCAGGCCAATCATCACGGTTATTAATTTTTGGTGGTCTACTGCATTTTACTTCAAAAACCTCATATGTGCTTCCACATATGATATCAAAACCAAAGTACTTTGAATCACGGCTCCCTGCAAGTTCAAGGTCCCAAATACGTTAGGACAAATAATTTTAGCTTACAATGCGTTTATTCTTGTTGGTTTTGTCAGCTTAGACCAATAAATTTATGTCACGCCATAAAAACATAATTATTTTAATAAGCTATTTAGACAAAATGTTCCCGTCAAAAAGTTGACTGTTTTATGTTTTACTCGTATGTATGCCATTTTATTGGAACCACAGGTCCGCAGCTCCCCACATTCATGCCAATTCACAAATCTAAATAAAGGTATAACATATTGTTGACTGTAATACGCTGATTAACCACTTCACCCACTCAGGAGGTAAAAGGGAAACCTTAATCCGACTGGATATCGATCAGGTTACAAGCTACTAATGCAACAATTTTGCTTTTTGACTTATCCATTCCTCCATTCTTCTTAAAGATTACGACAACGACATACAGAAATCCGCTAGTCTAATAGTATCTCCCCTATTGTTTTGAATAGGCTGTGCCATCTGTCCTATACCTAGTATACTGATCTCTTCCTGAGTGGATGAAAAACTGCATTTGTACAGACCGTTCCTAAAAAAGGCGAATCTTATTTGTCCAATTGCAATTCCGACCCTTCATTCCAGGGTCAAGGAAATGCTGATTAATTTTCAGCTAAATATCATTAGGAATGCCTTTCGTAGCGGAAGATCAAGTGGTGATTTCATGGTAGATATATCTCGCTGAACAGTGCACACTTCTTTACATCGTTCTTTTTTTACCAAGCAGTATTGGTGCGCTTAATATTTCATAATCATTTGATAAGTTGAACTCAGGGTAAGCTGATGAGTATTCCTAGAAGAATAGTTTTAGGGGACGAATGCCGCTGGAACATTTCTGTTCGACAAACTAATAAAAGACCCGTTACATTTCGACGGTTTCGAAATATGTGTGTTTCTTAGCTGCATGATAAGTTTCGGTGGTTGTTGTTTGACAGTTGAGAATGGTAAGCTCTGTTGACATTTCTGTTCAATAAGGTTTGCCATTTTATCATGAATCGCATAACGCCGCCGGAACAGCGCTTCCAAATGCTGGAATTTGCTTTGAAAAAATTAAATCTCTTCGGGATGTTTATAGAGCACTTCGTCCATTTTACGGTCAACATAATCGGCCTATTCAGTAAGCAATTCGGGCAGTCATTTATCGTTTTCGAACTAGTTTTACTTTTTTCGATGTTCGAAACAATACTACCAACAAGGCAGAGAAATATGCGTACTGAAGGTAAGGCAACGACCATCGGTCTTTATATCTTTCGAAATAAGGAAGGAGCTGTACTTACAGTAAATAGCAGTCATATGCCGAAAATCACATTTAAAAAATAAATGCCATGAAATTATCTAAAAGATTATATTAATAAAAAAGGTTATTTGACTACCCTTAAAATGAACAAGCACAACAAGGTTATTTGACTACCCTTAAAATGAACAAGCACAGTGCGGGGTTATAGGAGCATATTGGTTTAGAATTTCTAATTATCACAATGGGAGGTAAAAATAGAGGCGGGTAGAGCATTCCACAATTCCACTTTCGTGTTACACGGCTTAAGAAAGATTCTCTGAACTTGACAATACGTACCAAGTTGGGCTCATGGGTAAACAGATGCTCATTCCTGAAAGCGCAAGTATTACGGTTGAATAACTTAAAGGCAGGAATGCAACTGGTTATTTCGCTAGAACATTGTTTCTAAAAATAGCGATAAGAAAATGAGAGACATATAACATTTCGACGATGTTCTAGAGAGAAATGTTTCCACTATAGATCTATTACCAATCATTCCTAGAGCTATATTTAGAATTCTATCCAAAATATTCAAATGAGTTTTGATGGGTGCTCCTGCCCAAATGTGAGAGTTGTACTCCAGCTTTGGACTCATAAAGGCATCATTATGTAGATTACAGCTAGACAAGAAGAGGAGAAGAAAGCCCAAGCACTTTGCATAGATTTTGGCGACATCAAAAGTGTGTTGTTTTCAAAGGGGTAATCTGTGATGCTCATGTCAAGGACTGAATGCTTATCGGTTTCCTTCATGCAAGTGCCGGTCATGGATAGCGGCATTCGGTGTGGGTTCTTCCTTAACGACAAAAGACAGCACTGAGTTTTTGAAGCATTAAATTCGCATTTTTAGGGACAGTCTGAACAAATGCTGTTTTCTATATAAGACAGATGGAAAAGTCGAAGCAGTGGTTTTACAAGCGTTGAAGAACACCTCTTTACAGCGAAGAGTGAGATACTATGCGGCCAGCAGATTTGTGTATATCACGGAAAATTCGTCCAATAAAATCGTTTACGCTCTCAAGGGGCGTGGAGGAATCATAAGACTTTCTGGCCAGCGTCGAATTACAATGAACTGCGCTGCACGCAAATTTGTTTTTTCACGAGAGCTGACAAAGGGGGTGTCATTAAAGACGAGCGTTGGAACCGAAGACGAAGTTGAATTTCGAATGTTTTATATACAGATGACCAAATAATTTTCCTATTATTGGGGCATTGTAGTATTTTCTGCCTTAATTTTTGGTCATGCAAAGATTTGGTTCTCTTAATGTGTCTTTCTAGCTTGGTTTTCTTCCGGTTTTTCTTAGTGGGGTTGGCTTTATAATTCCGGAAACGTACTCCTCTGCTCCTAATAACCTTTTAGGGGTAGTTCTATCGCCTATTATTCTTAAGCGTTCCGTAGACGCTTAATATAATTGTGCAAATATCGCATAATATTATTATCTAGGGGTCCCAGACTGTGCAATATTTCTTGCAATAATTATTAATTAAATAACTGGCGATGGTGTTCTTTTTTCGACAATTGCAAAATAACTAAGAAAATATTTTGCAATGGGTACGACGGCGGACGATACAATATTTCTAGGTTGAGCAATAAGTATCAAAAGCGTTTTGATTTTACATATTGTGTAACAACCTTGAAATATTATCTACAGACGAACACTGTTTCACACTTTTTTAATACCATCAGACTCGTGCTTACTCTAGATGTCAATTTCACATTTAAAAATATGGAAAGGTTACTATTCTATGTGTTTTCGCCTTAGAAAATATATTGAATATGATACTAGTACAAACTGTTTAAAATTGAAAAAAGTTGATAAGAAATCTTTATTTATAATCATAAAAAGTAGGAACAGAAAGAAAGGTTTTGGTAATTTTTTGACAGGTTGGCATAAATTCTAAGGATATATTCTGATACAAAACAGAGATAGGACTTACAAAAAAATGATCTGTACACAAAAACGTTAAGCCTGTGAGCTAAAACACACTCTTTTTAATTACTTCGTATTATGTTAGAAACGTTAGCTCTTTTGTTAAAATGTACATAGTATTTTAAACGCGAATACAATATTTTATGCTACATAGGTACACGCATACATGCACGTTTAACTTAATTACAATAAAACCTGTCACTTTGGACCAGCCTTGGGACCAAAAAAAGTGATCCAATTAGGAGGTGGTCCGATTGTAGAGGTTCCTTTTTAATCGGACCGGACCGGTGTTAAGAGTAAATAAATAAATAAAAAATAAAAGTACAACTGCCAGTGCATATATCACCTATAAAATTCCAGAAAATATACAATTAGATCTGTTGCTATAACCAGTGCTTTTGCTTGAAGAATTGTTCCAGAAATTGGCACATTCTTTTGTCTAGCTAAGCAAAACCATACAGATGATTTCATACGTTTTGTACTAATTTTTCAAACGACAGTCCTCCTTCGCGCTCAAAAATTCTTTGGATTTTAGATTTGCTGCATCAAATTTCTTTCCAGTTTCCTTCCCTAGCTCAGAATTTACGTTTTAAAGACTTTTTGTTCGGAATTTGCAAGAATGTCTTAAATGATGATATCGAAACTTAAGTCCTGAATCATCACTTTTAATGTCAATAACTTGAACGAAATACAACAACATTGTCATCAACGAATCGCAATTTCATCGAAATATTTACCAATTTTATATTGTATTCGATTGCAAATTGCATAAAAAACTAATAGAAAATTACCGATTAGCAATAAATAATATTGGATTTGTAAATTTGAATGCGTGGTCGAATTAATTTGGTATTTTTTGGTCGTAAATTAAATTTTTTTTTGTTACTAAATTGTTACTTTTGTTTGAAAATATCACACAAAGTGACTGCCTGTCGAGAAGTATTTTCGAAGGGCCGTTTATATTCCCCAACTGGATTCTGTCGTGACAGCCTTGAAAGATCGTCTTTTTTTAAATGCACCATCAATATTTCAGCGAGGAGTATTTTTGCCAAAAAATTATAGGCACAGAAGCTGACTTGACACCAACTTTTGAATTATCGACCTAATTCTACCGTTATCCAAAAAATTGAGCTATGGATACAAAAATGGAAAAAGAAAATTGAAGAAAGACGTAGTGTACCAGAGTCTCTATCATCAGAAATGTTAGACGTAACCCAACAATTCTCCATGCTTAGGCGCATTGAAATTTGGTTGTTTTCTTCAAACTACTGATATATATTATATGATTATATTAAGTATATAGTAACCTGTATCTAATAAAATAAACTTTATCGGTATTCTGTCTTCGGTCAACTTTTTTTGTGAAATATTCTATACGAGTTAAAATACCAAACCACATAATATATGTATATAGTTAGTTAGTATACTTTTTGTATAGAAAAAGGTGACTTTAAGACTTAAGGGATACACAGAAACAAATATTACCGAAGCGTTAAAGGATAGTTTGTTGCCTACTTGTCAAGCCAATGAACTGTAAAAATCGATTGATGGATGACTCCGAATTAAATGGATTAAAAACCTCCAAATCTTAACTAAAAAAATCGAAATTTTTCCGATTTTATTTTTTTTAATGTCGAATTGCAAACAATCATTTCAAATCGATTTCAGATCGATTTTATTGTATGCTGTAAGGAACTTGCAAAAAACAGTATGCGTATAAAGTCTATGAAATCTTACTCAAAACGCAAAGATCTGTTTTGACAGATTTTGTTTAGAAATAATTCGATTGTATTCTCAAGAAAATCGAATGTTTGGTTGTTTGGAATTCGACATAAGCCATTTGGGTGACATTTGGAAAAAAAATATTATCCAAACGTCAAAACATAGTTTGTTGCCCACCTGTCAAGCCATGAACTGTCAAAATGAATTGCGGGATGGCTCCGATTTAAATGGATTACTGGATCCACACCCCGCATTTTTTTTTCACCAACAAACTGCTGCGATACTGTACTCTATCTTTTCAATCTGAACATGCGCCTTATCATATATTTTTTTATTACCAAAAAACACGAAAGAAACGAAGAAGAAAGATCTCGTGCGAGATCCAACATTGCGGTTGCAGTTGCTTCTTCTGGAATAGCAGCCACATTGTTAGAAGAATGCCGTACGGCTCATTCAGAATTGAAATTGCCGTTAAATCTTCAAACTATTGGAGAACAAGCATGTAATTTGCAAAAAAATTCACAATGGCCAAGTTTTATCAGAATCGAAAATCATTATCTGGGACGAATGCACAATGGTGCATAAACGTGCATTAGAAGCACTTAACCGAACATTGAAAGATCTATGCAATGACTCGAGATGTTTTGAAGGAGCAATGAGCAGATTGATTTCATTTCCTCATAATTTCTCTAAATTTGCCTCATCGGAAGACGAATTTATCAACAAAGTATTCCCAAACATCATTACTAACTACAAGAATAATGAATGGCAATTTTAGCGGCTAAGAATAAAGATGTAGATGACCTAAACTAAGTATTTCAGAATGAGATCATTGGAACAGTGCATTCAGTCAAATCTATTGACTGTGTAACAAATGAAGATGAAGCCACCAACTATCCAATTGAATTTTTAAACTCCTTTGATGTGCCTGGCATACCTTCGCTCAATTTACGCCTAAAGTTTGGCTCCGTAGTAATCCTACTTCGAAACATCAACCAACTAAAACTGTGCAACGGTACGCGTTGGGTGGAAGGCAAATTGATGAACAATGTGATTTACATCACGACGCGACGAAACTCAAAGCAAAATTCCAAGGTGAGGAAATTCTCAAGCCGAGGATCCCGATGAGCCAAACCGATATGCCGTTTGAGTTTAAAATACTAATTTCCGATCAGTCTGCATTCGTCATGACCATAAGCAAATATAGTCCAATCCTTGAAAGTTTGTGCTTTGAATCCGGTATATCCATGTTTTTCCTATGGTCAATTATATGTGGCATGTTCACGGGTCGGGGGAGCTTCTGCGTTGTTTGTTCTTGCGTCTGAAAATAAAACAAAAAATGTCGTGGATCACAAGGTACTTAACTGAAGAGGGCAACCTATGCACCAAAATACATGAACAATAAAGAATCATTAAAATACTTAATTTTTTATTTGTATTTCCTTATAAAAAATTGAACTTAATAAAATCCATAATCTGCTTATTTATTACCTCTAAGGCGGAACAGAGTTCGCCGAGTCAGCTAGTATACAGATGAAAATTCACATGTTTTCCTCTTTTAAACTAATAATTTTGGATTTTAGTGGTTCTAAATGAATTTATTTGTTCAACTAATCTTTTCTCACAAAAACCACCATGTGTTTTTTTCTTTATTTTTACATTAAATATTTTATTTTAAAAACTTAAAACAACTTCGGAAGCTATGCTTCCATCGTCAGTAAGCTCTATTTAAATATATTAAATATTCCGAAACGTACATATAGCAAAAATAAATAATTTGTGTTTTAAGTTGTTAAAATAAAGTATTTAATTTATAATAAAAAACACGTTAAAACTTTCCAATTTCAAATTAATCTTTATTTATGTCGTCTGGTCACAGAGTGCTGCATACAAAAATTTATTTGGCAGAAATTATCAGGAAGGGGAAGTATTTTACTCTATCAAGAGCGCTCTCTTCTGTCCAAAATTACCAAATTTGTAAGTCTGGGACAGTATTTGGCAGAAATTGGTGCCAATTTGTACTAATTGGCAGAGTGTGGATCAGAGCTATTTTAAATATTCAAACTTATTCAGGTTATTTTAAATTGAACAGTTAACGTAAAATAATCATTTTGTAATCATCATGTTTTTTTTAAAATAATAGTAGTCATGTTTTCGTATGGACCTCATTTTTTTTTTGTTTAATTTATATTATGTAAAAAATGTAAAAAGTAGAATAGATACAGTATTTAAAATAAAAATTAATGCATTCTGATAATAACCATCAAGGAAACAATAGAAAACCTGCCATCAATTTTTCAGCGAAAAGGTAGTTTTTCTCAAATTTGATTTTTAAAAAATCAAAGGAAGTCCTACTTTTCCTCTATTTCGTTTTCTTTTTTTAATTTTTAGTACATTTTTGACCAAAACCATATACCTGTACAACATAATGTCTAGAAACCGTCAAGAAAAGTCTTCCAAAAATGTTGATAAATAAAATGCACGACTGGATCGTACGAACTCTCTCTTGCTCTAGTAGCTAACAACTTGAACATAGCTAACCATTGAGATTTAGTTAGTTAGGTGTAGTTATTCTATGCAAGTTTAAAGCATATGTAGGTAAGACTAACTTGATTCTTAATACAATGAATTGTCGAATGGATGATTCAATGAATAGTTACATAGGTACCTACCTACAAATGTATATTTAAATCTAAGTTATGGATTTTAATTATGTAAGTTAGGAGAGTAAAATGTATCACACCAAAAACATAAATGTTAAAAAAGTAGCCAAGTTATTCTATATAGAAAAACCTTTGCGTAACAAGTCAGTCGTGAAAAGTAGTGAGAGCTAAAAGTGCGCCAAGTTCTAAGTTTATTAATGTTCAATATCAAATATTTTAAGTAGAGTAATATGGAAGAACCTCAAAATTTGGTCTACAATACATATTTATGCATCCTAAGTATGTAAACATGCACATATAATAATGAAAATGAAGGGTGTATAGATGGGTAGGTAGCTATATGCATAAAACTTTATAACTAACGTCTAATATGCATGCATAAGATTCATGTGATTTTTAGAGACACGTATATATTCATAAATGTATGAGGGCCTACATTGTATTTAGTATTCAGTGACGTACGCAAAAATGCGTAAAAAGGCAATAATAATAAGGTATAGAAACAAATGGATAATACACATAATTAACTGTTTTTATATTGCTTAGTCGTTATCGTTTGATGAAAAACAAACATGCAATTTGAATTCATGTATAAATAAGAATACATAAAACAAAAATTTCAAAAACCGTAGCGGTTTTTTAATAAATTAATTTTTTATGTATAAAATTTTGAAAATATTTTTATAAAAAAAAAATTGAAAGCCATTTATTTATCTTACAAAATTACATAAAAAAAATAATAAGGATACAAGATATACATATACATACATATATTACAAGAGATAGCAAATTGTCGTAATCTTATATATAAAGAACAATCCAAATAATGTTTGTGCGCTATCTTCTTTTTTTCGGCTCGATCGATTTGAATAAAATTTTCAGGAGCCTTAAGACATGTTTGGAGAGTGCATATTAGAAATCTATTTGCTGTGCGATGTCTAAAACCGGAGTTATGACCAAAAATGCACTTACATGTTTGTTGTTGCTTTATTAGTATAAATAATATGTTTTGTTTTGTATACAAACACTTTTATTTTGGCTTCTCTCTGTTACCGCATGTATGAACGCAACTACAGGATTTGATTCCCATTAAATGGATTTTGATATTTTATTTTGTCAGTTGTCTAGAATGTTCCATAGATTTTTGGACGACTTAAAGTTGAATAATTCTTTGTGAAGCTTGGAAAATGTCGATTAATTGTGAAATTCAGTGTGATAGAAGACGTATTGCGTGCATTTTGGGTGGAGAAGTTTATGAGACATATATTAGATGACGCTTTTCTGTGAGCAATGCCACAGCGTGATAGATTGCGTTACACATTGACTTAGGCTGTGCGCCCTTTTCACATTATAATTTTGTATTCAGAAAATGTGCTATTTTTCTTGCTGAAATTGATTCGAGTTTTGCGTATTATTACACTGATTCCGATCTAACCTTTGTCGACGTACATGTCTTGCAATAGTTAATCAGTATGTCCGTGATAATCAAACGCAAGAGGAAGATACGTGCAGAAGAAATAAATAGAGACGTGCCCATATTGCACAGCTTCAAACTGCACAATTCGACAAAAAGTTATTAAAGGAAGAAAAGTGGTAAATGTAGACTTATATCGCGCAGCTTTGGAACACGATTCCGCAATCGGATTTACTTTCTCGATGCTCCCGGTGGGACATGCAAGAATTCGTTATTAAGTTGATTCTAGCAACAATTCGGTCAAGATCTCTTTCGTTGCCTGTTGGATCCTATGGCATTTATGGCATTGATACCATACCGTTTGATGGCGTTCGAACTGCACATTCCGCTTTGAAACTGGCGATGATTTTTTTCACGGATGACAAACCAATAACATGCACAATGACCAAGAATTCGGCGACAGCGAAATTGATGCGAGAATGCAAAATCATAATCATAATTTGGGATGAATGCATGATGGCGCATAAACGAGCTTTGGAGGCAGTTGTACTAAAAATGGAAGATTTACAAGGTGATTCGAGATGATATGGTGGGGATATGATATTGCTCAGCGGAGATTTTCGTCAAACGATTCCCGTCATCCCGAGTCTACTACTGCCGATGAGTTTAATCCATGCATAAAATCGTCGTCTTTGTGTCGTCATGTCAGGAAGTTGAAATTGACCACAAATATGAGAGTGGCATTGCGCTCTCAAGACGACTGCTGGCGCTTGGTAATGGCCAAATTTCTGTTAACGTCTACACTGGATTGATATCATTCCCGGCTAATTTTTGCGTGGTAACAACATCGAAGGAGAAACTCATAACCAAAGTAAAGTGTTCCCCGGCATTGCAAAAAATTATAGGTAAAAAATCTCTATTGCATTTTTGAACGGCCAAGACTATCAGCGAAGAAAAAGGACTTCGTCGTGTTTTTAAGCCGAAAACAAATCGAAAAACATTGTTTATCATATTACTCTCTACTGATTTTAATATCTGTGTCTTGTAATAGCTCTGCAGTTCATTTAAGTGTGTTAAATTGGGCGAGACGAAGTTCGCCTGCTGCGAACTAGTATTTTAATGAATTAATTATTCAATTACATATTTGAAGATTTTTTTTTTCTTAAAACATTCTGTATTCATACTAAGATCAATTTCAATGTAAGCCATAGAGGAGGAGCAGGATAAAATAACTCATTTCTGTTCCGAAGAACTCGTGATGGTACATAGAATGGTATTAGTGAAAGCAGTTCAAAGGAGGTTATTTTATTAACAATAATATCTTTAATGAGCAATATACATTGGAGTTGTCTGAGACATTTTAGCGTTTTTAAGTCAATAAGAGAACATTTGATTTATAATCCGGCAAATACCCCCCAACCCAATTAAGTGCATAAATATAATTTTCATAAAAAGGAGACCAGGCGACCCAACAATGTTCTAAAACCGGTAGAACTATTGACACTAAAAAGGGCTTCAAAGTATAGACATCATTCAAATTATTGGAGTTACGTTTCAAAAAACCTAACAGTGAATTACCTTTAGATACAATATAGTCAACATGTGATCTGAAGTGAAGCTTAGAATCAAAAATCACCCCAAGATCATTAACATCATTTACCCTCAAAAGATTAAGGTCATTGAATTTATATTCAAATTCAATAAGGGATGAGGGTCTAGATACATTAAAAATTGTACACTTTGAGCAATTCAGTTGAAGATGGTTGTAGTCGCACCATTGCAGCAAATTGTTTATATCCAACTGCATTAACAAGCAATCGTCAAGTGAAGATGTTGCTGTAAATACTTTTACATCATCAGCATACATCAAGCAGTTGCAGTATTTAAAAAATAGAAGGTAAATCATTTGTAAAGATTATAAAAAGAAGTGGGCCCAAATGACTGCCTTGTGGAAGACCTGACCCCACATCTATGAGATTTGAGATACATTCATCTATCTTAACAGCTTGGTTTCTGTCAGATAGGTAACCACTTTAAAAACGAAACATTCAATCCCAACATTTTAAGCTTTTATGGGAGTAGACCATGATGCACGCGGTCAAAAGCTTTAACAAAATCAGAACTACAGAACAGCAACTTGCCTACCATTTTCCACATGATTACTACAATAATTTGCAAACAAAACTTAAATTAGTACAAGTTGATCTACCTTTCACAAAACCATGCTGTTTTTGAGACAACGAATTCTTAACAGCAAAATATAATCTTTGGGTGACCAATTTTTCAAAAAGCTTGGGTATAACTGAAAGGGATTGGTCTACAGTTCTTCACTAAGTGCTTACTCTTATAAGCAGCATCTATATATGATATTTTTCATTCTTTAAGAAAAAACCCATTTTTTAAAGATTTGTTAAAAATAAGGGTCAACACATTACAAAGTGAAGAGGAACATTTTGTCAAAAGTGTAGAATGAATAGAATCAAAGCCAGATTTTTTAGAAACACCAATTTCCTTTAAGCTTTCCAAAATATCCTGTTATGAAAAACTTTGTAAATTGAAACCTATCAAAGGAGGAATATCAGGGTACAAGCCAGCAATATTTGTTAAAATATCACAAATTATACGAAGTTTGAAAAAATCAAGCAAAAAGGTCACATGAGGATTTAATAACATTGGATTTCAGATCCTCGTATTCCAGACATTGAGGAAAAGGAGAAGATTTTCTTTTAGAATTTAAAAATATCCAGAAGGATTTTGAATTGTTTTTTTATATTTGACTCAGCATTGATAATATACTGCTTATACAGAAACCTTTTAAGAAAATTAAATTCTTTTCTTAACTGATAAAATATTAAACAATCCTCCGAAAGATTTGTAATTTTAAAACGCTTAAGTGTCTTGTTTTTAGCATTCTCCAATTTTTTTATTCTTTTATTAAACCATGAAAGATTTCTTCCTAGTTAAGGTAGGAACAAATCGTTCTATGCCTTCATTAATAATGATTTGAAAACTAGTAAGCATATCCTCTAGAGAATCGCCCTCAAATAAATCTTTCCAGTTAACAGCATTATAAAAAATATTAAGTACAATAAAATACGCTTTTGCAAAGTTAAATTCGTTTAGATTTTTGATACAGCAGAATCTACAGAACTTACACAAATACATAGCTGATCAGTAGCATCTACATCATTTTTTAATTTGTATTGGGTACTGTTGAAAATCGTTCGGACGGCAACCAAAACCTCCTCGTCGATCCCATTCTGTTTTTGCTCAACGATCTTTACGATACACATTGTACTAACGATCAAAGAGCTCACTCGATGTAAAATTTGAAATTTGAAATTGTAGACGGGGAACAGACTTCTGTGTAGCTTCGCCTTCCATATCAGCAGCAGTCTGAAACATAATCTTTTTTGAACGTTGAGATTTAGAATGTTGAATTTGGCTAAAAACATTACCACCAGCACTCTTATTGGATTTAGTCGCATTAACTAAATTTGCAACACTGTCATCGAGAATGGCATTCACCGCAGCAGCAACAAGATCCTTATCAACAATAGCAGCAACACCACCCGCAACATATACCTCATGAACGTCAGATGGAAGAGCATTATAAGAAACGTTGTCACCCACAGCAACAGTAGCTACATGATCATCAGCAGCACTATCACCCACAGCTGCATCACCAACGCCCGCACCAACAACAACAACCTCTTACTCAGTGGCTTAATTACCAGCAACAACAACAACCTCTTTTATAGAAGAAATTGTATCCTCATCCTCCACAACAACAACAACTTCATTTCGATTTCCAGTAGTTTTGCTAGGTATTATGATTAAATCAACATCAGTTTCAGTACTGTCAAAACCAGTGGACAGAGAAGATGAAAGTGAGGCGGCACACTAACAGCAGCAACATTAGACGCCGTCGTAGCTTTCACACTATACCCATTAGTTATAGCAAAACCATCACTCTGCGTGTGTAGATGAGTGTGACTTGCTTGCTATTTTTGTATGAAGCTTAGACGTGGATAACGGTTTTTTTACTTTTCAACAGGGCTAGTACTCGTATATGGATCGAGTATATGAAGAGTTTTTCCTGTAAACAGTTGTAATTGATTATTGTTGTTTGCTTGTACTAACAATTCTAACAGATCTTACCATCATCGCGAGTAGACGTGTGTCGGAAAGTCTAGTGACCCGCTCGTTATCCAGTTGCCCCTTCTTCCCGCCTAAAAAAAAATATCACAATAAAATTGAAAAAAAAAAAATACAAAACCAAAACTTATCCAAAAATAAAAAGAAAATAGCCCAAAAAATATAAAATTAAAATATAAACAAGTTTTAGTGCTAGTGCCAGTGTTTCTCTGTGCTAAAATAATTAAATAATTAAATATTAAACACAAATAAAGCACAAAAACAAAATAATAAAATAAAACCCAATATGATGCACTCAACATCAACATTTACACCACAAAGCGAGCGGTAAAATTCCTTTCCTTCCCCTTCATAGTCACTCGCAGTTGCTTCGACTTGATCATTACATGCAGTGTGTGGTCATCCCGCACAATGTAGGTAATGATTAAGTCAAAGTAATATCAGGTATATTGCTGTTATTGGCTTTGGGAATACATGGGCGGATCAATTCAATTGCCTCTAAGGCATAACACTAGTAGTATTTGTATTGTAAAGTCCTATTTGGTACCCAAACCTAATATTAGCATAGTAAACTGTCTGATTTGATTTTATTTATGTTTATTTTTTCGTAATGGGTAGTGAATTCAAGGTAGAGTATTGTAACATACGTGGGCTTAGGAAGAATTTCTATGCTGCGTATGTTCATACTGCGAACAGCAGGCCAGCTGTTTTTGCACTAAGCGAAACCCAAGTAGGTGAAGATTCTGATCCCTCAGAATTTAGCCTACAAGGATATATTTTAGTGCCACTTTCCACATCATGGTATCGCCGTATATGTGCGAAAAGATGTTGCTTATCAGCTTCAACCACAATATGGCCATTGCTTGAATACAAATTTTAACTTCATGTGGTTCAAATTTACCGTCCATAAGCACATCATTCACACATGCTTTATTTATCGTAGCCCAAGTTTGGACAGTACTTCGACTTTTAACGAATTCGATGCGCTGTCCGACTCTATCCAAAGAATTGTTTCCCAATATCCGCACAGTGATATCGTTGTTACGGGCGATTTCAATGTACACAATTCCAAGTGGCTACGCCATTCTGGCCAGACAACACCCGAAGGAAGGTATGTTGAGCTCTTTGCTGAGGTGAATAATCTGACTCAGCTGGTTACTGAGCCAACAAGAATACCTGACATTGCAGGTCACTCCGCCAACACCCTAGACTTGTTTCTTACCTCTCTACCTGGTAAATATACTATTAGTGTGTTATCGCCTCAAGGCACATCGGACCATTGTATCATATCAGCCAATTTCTCGTGCGTAAAGTTCTCAGTTAAAGAAAGCATTCCGAAAAGGACCGTATGGCAATACGAGAAAGCCAACTGGGACGGTCTGAATAATTTCTTCAGGATCTTTAACTGGTCACTATGCTTCCTCGATAGTGACGTTGACTCCAGCGCTAATATGATTACAAATATAATTCTTAAGGGGATGAAAGCCTTTATACCGAACAAAAATAAAAGCATCAAACCAAAAGAAAATTCATGGTTCGATTTGAGCTGTAAGGAGGTTATCAGGTCGAGAGAGGTAAGTTTCCGAAGTTATAAAGCCAACCCAACTGAGGAAAACCGGAATAAGTTCAAACAAGCTAGAAAGACCTGTAATAGTCATATTCAAAGCACCAAATTTCTACATGAGCAAAAATTAAGGCAAAAAATACTACAATGTCCCAAAGGTAGTAAAAATTTTTGGTCATTTGTAAAAAACGTACGAAATTCCACCTGCTCGTCGGTTCCAACGCTCGTTTCCAATGACACTCCTGTGGTAAGCGCACAAGAAAAAGCAAATTTGCTAGCAGCTCAGTTTGCTGCTAATTCTACGCTTCCACAAAGTATCATGACTCCTCCTGTACTTGAGAGCATAAACAGTTTCATGGGACGTATCTTCTTTCGTACTCGTGGAGTTGCTAGAGTTCTTAAAGATCTTGACATACACAAATCCGCTGGTCCAGATGGTATCTCCCCTATTGTTCTGAAGAGGTGTTCTTCTACTCTGGCAAAACCACTGCGTAAGCTTTTCCATCTGTCCTACTCTACTGGTCGCTTTCCGAGTGGGTGGAAAACAGCAATTGTCCAGCCTGTCCCTTAAAAAGGCGAATCTTCTTCACCCTCTAACTACCGTCCAATTGCACTTACGTCCCTTCTTTCCAAGGTCATGGAAACGCTGATTAACTATCAGCTTAAGAAATATCTTGAAGAACGAAAGCTCCTTAATGACCGACAGTATGGCTTTCGTAATAATAGGTCCACTGGTGATCTGATGGTATATCTCACCGAACAGTGGCACAAATCTTTACATCGTTTTGGAGAAAGTAAGATTATTGCGCTTGATATTTCAAAAGCATTTGATAGAGTTTGGCATCAGGCTCTCTTATCGAAAATGCGTGCATTTGGTATCGAAGAATCTCTTCTTCGTTGGATTAGCAATTACCTTTCGGATCGCTCAATACAAGTTGTATTGGACGGTTTCAAGTCTGATATTCATAAAATAAATGCTGGTGTGCCCCAGGGCTCCGTTCTGTCTCCGACTCTCTTTCTCATTTTCATTAATGATCTCTTGTCTGAAACTTCTAATCCAATGTACTGCTTTGCTGATGACAGTACCCTCAGCTTTTCATACTCGTTTTTAGATTCTCATCCATGTCCTTCGGATGTGGAACTTGAACGGCAGCGTATGATTAGCTCATTAAATTCTGATCTAGACAGCATTGTCCAATGGGGAATAAAAAATCGCGTAGAATTTAATGCTTCAAAAACCCAATGCTGTATTCTGTCGTTAAAGCGAGACCCTCCCCCAATGCCGTTGTCCATTAGCGGCGCTTGCATCGAGGAAACCGAACAACTTTCAGTTCGGTATATGCATCACTGATCACCTTTTGTGGAATGAACACATATTCGACGTCGCCAAAAATGCTGCAAGATGTTTGGGTTTTCTCAGACGATGCAAGAAATATTTCTCCCCTTCCGATCTGGCTGTAATCTACAAGTCCTTTATTCGTCCAAAGCTTGAGTACAATTGTCATATTTGGACAGGTGCTCCCATAACGCACTTAAGTCTCCTGGACAGAATCCAAAAAAGAGCTTTAAAAATGATAGGTGATGAAACAATAACTAAAACAATTGAGCCTCTCTCGCACCGTGTCGCAATGTTTCATGCCTTTCATTATTTTATCGGTATTATAATAAACAGTGTTCTAGTGAAATAGCCAGTTGCATTCCTCCCCTTAAACTATTCAACCGTAACACTCGCGCTTCTAGGAAAGCCCATCAATTTACCCTTGAGCCCAACTTCGGACGTACTGTCAAGTATAGAGATTCTTTCTTTAGCCGCACAACACGAATGTGGAATGCTTTACCCGACCGAATTTTCCCCTCCCATTGCGATAATCAGGCATTTAAAACCAATGTACATCGGTATCTCCTGTCTAATCCTATCCCATTTTCCTAATCGCTCGCACTGTGTATTAACATTTTAAGGGTATTCATAACCCCTTGAGTGCGCGCATAGTTAAAAAAAAAAAAAAAAAAAAAAAAAAACTAACTATTACCGGCGATTATACGCGGGGGCTTAACAAGATTATTGAACTCAGATTTATTATCAACAAATAATCGATACAAGTCCTTAATTTTAGGTATGCAACTAAGGAAGGAAATGTTTTTGCAAGTACCACACTTCCAAAACTAATTATCATTCGATTCAAGCGTAGCACGTATCGTTTCACTCGTCTTGTGCATTTAAAATGAAAACCCGATTAACAAACTCCGTAACGAATTAAATCACTCTTAGAAGTAAGGAAATTGCATTCAGAACATTGGACTTCCATAGTGAAAGACAAAGAAATTAATAGAATGCGAGAATATAGTACCGTCTATAAAAAGAACAAGAACTGAAGATATTATAAATCTTACTAATATTATAAATGTGAAACTTTGGATGGATGGATGGATGGATGTATTGATGTTTGTTGCTCAATAACTCTGGAACGGCTGAACGGATCTGGATGAAATTTGGCACAGTGATAGATTATTGTCTGGAATAGGCCGCATGCTACTCTTTATCCCGGAAAAATGTATGGTTCCCGTGGGAAAGGTGTGTTTTAATTTTTCGTATAGCTCATTTTACAAATAGCCAACATAGCTTTTATTCACAAGGTACATAGAAGCACACGGATTTGCATGAAATTTAAATGGTAGGTGGATGGGGTACTGGATTCTTACAAAGGTCATTTTTATCCCGAAAAAAATGTACAGTTCCTATGGGAAAGGCTTAAATATGAAAAAATATATACATATACCTGGGTGTTTATTCCGCTTTCAAGCCTCAACGACTGAACGGTTTTTAATTGTAGGTTGTCATTAGATTCCCGTGGGATAGATAGTCCTTATACCATCGCACAAGCATCTGCTATTAAAAATGGTGTAAACAAATGTATTGTAATTCATCAATTGAGAACGAATGGGCCGATTTGGCTCGAACTCTTTTTTAGTTCTTCGTAAAATCCAGGAGAAGGTTTTTGCGAAAGAAAATGTTGGGTAAGCCCTCCAGAAAAGTCGGGAAATTTTAGAAATCGAAAATTGATTTTTTGTATTTAATTGTGTATGCAAATGTTCCGGAATGGCTTTTCGAATGAAAAAATAGAAAATTCTTAGTGGAAAACTCGAAAAATTCTAGAAAAACGCGAACATTTTTTTTCTCGATGATATATAGATAAATTTAAAGCATGATTTGGTGATTTTATACAATGTAAAGGCGGAAAATTCGTTGTGAAGATTGGAAATTTTTTTTTAAAGTTTGGATGGATGGATGTTTTTTGCTCAATAACGCCAGAACGGGTTAACGGATCTGAATAAAATTTGGCACATGGACACACACATAATCGATTGTCACATATGTCATTTTTATCCCGAAAAATGGAACCGAACAGTTCCTATGCCTATATGGGGGAGTCGTATATATGAACAAAATATATACTTGGTTGTTTGTTCCGCATTCATGCCTCAAACATTGAATGGATTTTAATGACATTTGGTAAGCAGCTGGAAGATAAGCCATGCTTTATTTTTCCAACTTTATTTTTGTAGTTCTTAATTTTTGAATCCAATATTAAATCTTCGCTTTGTTCGCGAATATGACCATACACGACGAACATTGAAGCCAACGAACACGACAAAATCTAAATTTTTGGCCCACAGCAAGCGGCTCGCGAACCAGCCCACATACAAGAAGAGCACAGCGAGTGCGAGCATGCTAGGCGAGCCTGTTCATCGTTTGTGCCTACATTCGAGGACTGAAGGGTTTTGAATAAAATTTTGTAGGTGGATAGATGATTTCATTAGATTCCCGTGCGTCCTTAGCATCCCACGGGTATCTGCTAGTATACATACAATATTTAAATTTCAAAAAAATTCTGTGACTGGCTTTTGAAAAATCAGTTTTTTTCAAAAACAAAAATTTATTTATTTTTTAAAAATGGAAAAACTTTTTTTTTGAAAATTTTAGTATTCAGTTTTATTAACAATTTTAGAGAGCATTTGGATAAAAAAATTATTTTGATCGGTTCATCCAATGTTGAGAAAGTCGAAAATATGAAAAGTGGTTATACGGAAAGTATACCGTAAATAAGAACGCAAACAAAAATTGTATGCTTGAAAGTGGAGTGCACTAATTTATGAACATACCTACACATTTTTATATAAAAATTTTTGGAGCCGCTTTTGAGAAACACGTATTTTTCTTAACGGTTTTTATAACATTTGTATGGGAGGTACCGTTGTTTTTTATTTTAGAAAAATTGTTTTTTAACTATTCAAGATAATGTCAAAAAAAAACACAACATACGAAGTTTCGAAAAAATTGTGTGAATCGTTTTCGAAGTTTTGAGTTTTCAAAAAAAATCAATTTACAAGAAAAATTGTTTTGAAAAATTTTGGTTTACAAAAGTGATTAAACTTTCTAGGAGCTTCTGCGTAAAAAATTTCAAAAAAAATCAAAATAACCGTTTCCAAGAAAATCGAAAAACAAAAAAATAACAATTTTTTCCAAAAAAAAAAAAATTATCAAAAGGTACCCTTTCCCTTCATTAAAGAACTGATTTTTTTTTATAAAAATCGTTGGAGCCGTTTTTGAGAAAACAAAATATTTTTGTTTTTGGCCAACAAAAGTGTATAGGATGTACTGTTATTTGTCGCCTTAAAAAATGAAAAAAACGTGTGGGAATATTAGCGAAGCAAATCCACCGAACCGCTTAGGCTCGAGGACAAATAGATTCACAGACGCAATTGGGGGACCCTCTTTTTCGGTTTTCTCTATGATCGTAATACGAGTATCATGTTTGATTGATAGAAAAAAATTTTTTTTTACGAATACATACATAACTTGCCTTATAGTATCTATAATCGCAAGTAAAAATGTGTGTGCATTATCTAATGCATTCCACTTTCTGCTTTCAATAGTATTTCCCATAGAACGGGTAATTTGAATTTTTTCGTGCAACCATTTTTTTCGATATTAATTTTTTTTTTGAAAACTCAAAATTTCGAAACGACTCAATAGATTTTTTCGACACTTCGTATTTGGTAGTTTGTTGAAATTACCGTGAAAAGTTAATCGGTATCTACCATAAAAATTAAAAAAAAAAACTGTTAAGAAAAAATGTATTTCTCAAAAACGGCTCCAAATATATATAAAAAGTTATAAAATATAAAAAAATATGAGTGTTCTTAAATAAGTACAGTCCACTTTTAAGAATAAAAATATTTTATGTTTCGTACTTATTAACGGTACTTGCCGTAGAACCACGTTTCATAATTTCGATTTCTTCACTAATGCATAAACAGATTTAAATAATTTTTTTATATAAGGTTTTTTCAATAATACAAATTCTATATACTACTGAAATATATCAGCCAAGCATTATAATATTTGGACTTGTTGAATTATTGATTCAAAATAGCTTTAAACGGCCTTTAGTTCAATAAAAATTGGCATTTCGTCCCGGCGATCTCACATGCACTCATCAGTTGACTAGTGAGGACCTTTGTCAATACGCAATTTTCGCCAAGTTCAGTTCATAGATTTCATAGATTTCGTGAAGAACATCTAGTTTGAACAATATCAAACAAGAGTAGAATTCCTAATCATTAAATTGGAAATTTTTGTTTTTTGCCCGTGGCCTGGCATTATTTATATAAGAAGATTTTTTTAATAATACAAATGAGTCCAAGTGAGATCGCCGGGACGAAAGGCAAATGCTCCCTAGAAGTGTTAATAGAAATATGCAAAATGTATCTACATCCCCAAGAGTTTCGTTCTCTTCGTAATAAAAGGAACAAATTGTCGCAAAAGTTTCTGATGTTTAGGTCTAATATTAAGTTTTCTAATTATATTACAGCATATAATGATTTTTCTGCTTTATGTGAATCTCTTTACTCTGACTATATTTCTCAAATCCAATCTGGTATTATTTCCAACCCGAAGGCTTTTTTCCAATTTGTAAATAGTAAGAGAACGTCAGATGGATCCGTTATAAAACTATGTATATGATTATTCATCTGCCGATCCCACTACCATCTCGAATTATTTTGCAAATTTTTTCAGCCAACCATTTTCATCCAACACTGCCGAAGATGATAAAGATTACTTTAATTACCTGAATGAGTGCAATCAAACGTCTTTAAATTCACTATTAGTTAATGTCGTGGCCGTGGCGCGATTCCTGCCGTTGGCGTTGTCTATGTCTTCTTATATTCCATTAAAAACCAATTCTAATAAATTGTCATAAAATTTATGTCGATTTTTCGTCCGTTATTCAGAAAATTAATCTGCTTAAAGATGATTACTCTGCTGGTCCTGATGCAATTCCTCCAATATTGTTACAAATGTATTGACAATCTAGTTTTACCCCTAGCGTTCATTTACCAACTGTCTATTACAAGTGAAATTTTTCCTAGAATCCGGAAGGATTGTTTTATCATTCCTATTCATAAAAAGGACCAAAAAATGATATAACCAATTACAGGCCTATCGCAAAACGTTCATGTATGCCAAAACTTTTTAAAAGTATAATTAACGATAGTATGTTTTTCCATTGTAAGTAAATCTTCTCTCCGAAGCAACCACATTGGTTTCGTAAGGGAAGATCTACTACTCTGAACCTTATTTAATTTGTAACTCTTTCATTACATGCTTTAGAAAATGTTAAAGAAGTTGGCTCAATAGCTGCCAACTTTAGAAAGGCCTTTGATAAGATATCCCATAATCTTATTTTATTTAAACTCAAAAAGCGTGGCTACCCACTAATTTTCATCTCTTTGATCTCTTCGTATTTATCAGATCGACAATATTGAGTTTTATTCAGGCACTAATTTCTGACATAATTAATGCAGCATCTGGTCTTCCACAAGGTAGTCATCTTGGTCGTCTTATTTTCGTACTTACCACCAATGACGTTAAAAAATTATTTATAATTCTGAGCTCTTTTGCTATGCAGACGACATGAACATTTTTAAACAAATCGCTTGTTCTAAAGATGTTAAACTGCTCCAAAATGACATTAATGTTTTTCATCTTTGTGCCAAAGGAATTTCCTTGAACTGAATGTAAGTAAATGCCAACCTATAACGTACTCTCGTAAACGCATTCCAATACCTAACAGAATTTACACTATTAATGGTGAAACTATTCCATATTGTAACATCTATCTCCGATTTAGGTTTGTTGTGTGACTCTCATTTAAATTTCAACTCTCATATTGAACTCATTATAAGGAAGGTTAACTCCACTTTATGCTTCGTGAAAAGTTGGTCTAAGAAATTCTGTGATCCGTATGTCACGAAATCTCTACATCGCTTTTGACAGACCACTACTTGAATACTCATCACAAGTCTGGTGTCCGCATTATCAAGTGCACATTCAACATATTGAGGCTGGCCAGCGCAGATTTATTCGATTTGCCCTACGTAACCTTATGGTTCAGGTTGGGAACATCCCTTTAACCTAACACCCAATGTATCGCGCCTGCTGTTATTATACATGAACCCCTTATTCATTCGCCGTGAATGTGTCTGTTCTTAAAAATTCTTTATTATCACCTTTTTTTCCCGTTTCCTCTATCGTCTAACTTTATTCCTTCTTACCTTTTTTTTCTTAATTTTAATAATTTTTTAATTTATATAATTAAATGTATATAATATATATACTTATTTTCTCAACCCTGAATTATATTTAAAAAAAAAAATATCCTTTTATTTATTATGTTATTATACGTTGTGTTAATTATTTTTTTTTAAGTCTTAGTTTTAAGTTTGCTTGTATTAAGTAATTAATTGAAACAGCATACTAACATTTTTTTTTTAAATAAATAAATTTTTTTTTTCTTTGAAAAATCGATTTTTGATAAACCAGTCACTGAAATTTTTTGAAATTTAATTTTTGTATGTATATTAAAAATATCTTCAAAATGGCGTATTCATTTTTTTCTCTGAAAATGGTTTTAAGCTTTTATACACACAAAATTATTTTTTTTAAAAACGGCTCCAATAATTTTTAATTTTTTTTTTATATATTCTTATTTTTATCTATGAATTCAAATGGAATCTTTGTTTTCCCTCAAACTATAACCACTAATCAATATAAAAACATTTTACTATGTGAATTATCCATTTATTTCTACCTTATTATTATCCTATTTTCACTGAATACTACCCAGAATATAGGCCGTCATACATTTATACAAACATATACATCTTTGAAAATCACATGAACAATGACAATTCATTACACTAAGAATCAAGTTAATCTTACTTATATCGGTTTTAAGCCTGCATAGGATAACTAGACTACCTACCTAGTAAACAGCGTCAATGTTTAGCTTTATTAAAGTTGTTAGCTACAAGAGCAAGTTGGTACAATCCAGACGTGCATTTTATTTTTTATTCACACTGGCTGACAAATCTCTCTTTAACCTCCTAGAAGGCAAATGTCAGGGCAAAATAATCTTATAATCGCATTAAACAATCTCACCGCGGCATTAAAAACGTGTTCTGTTTGATTGATTCTAATCACGCTTTGTAACTTTTTAGTAGATACATTATTACAGTTTCAATTTTAATATGGATTATAATTTAGAATTCTCAAATTACTTTAATCTTACTTTACCTACTTATTTATGTATGTACCTACTTAGATATTTAAATAGTCGTGCACGTGATTACTTATTCATTGAACAAGAACGTGCACCCAATTTGTGCTATCTATTTCCTTTTTATATTCATTTATTTTTTATAATAAGGAGCAGTTATTTTAAATTGATTTTTTAACATTTCAATACAATGTTCTTAAAAAATAGAAGATATGTTTGCTGGTCGTTTTTTGATTTGTTCAATGATTTACAAACATAGTCAATATGATTTTTTTTTTAACTTAAACAACTATGGTCAATCGAAGTTTAAGGTTTCTGCTTTTTTATCACTTTTTTGGTTTAAATATAGAAATTTAAAAATGAAAACTCCATAATAAAATTATTGTATTTTTAATTCTATACTATGTATGCGTTCGCGAATAGCTCGGCTGTACAGCGTCCCATTTGAATTATGCGGATATTTTCGTTGGATTCATAATATTGAACGAAAGAAACACACAACGGAGCCGAAAATTTAAAATTTCGACGATATCTGAAAATTTCATGTATATAAGCCAAGGAGAAAATATTGATTTTAAGGAATGAAATACAAAATTAACAAAGTTAATACTACGTTTCCACCAAACGCTCTTTTGTAAATTAACAAATCTCAAATAGTTTTTTTTACCGCTCCAAAAGTACTCGTAGATTAATTTTGAAAGTAGATTAATTTCAAAATGCAAATCTGTTTCATTTCATCTGTGTTAACCGAAAAGAAAAAAGCACTCACCCAAAGAATGTGTTCATTTCGATATGGGAATAGGGTAGTTCGATTTGTACATCGATTGGCCCTATGAAGATTTAAATGAGATTTATTTCAAGTCTTCATCTGAGAAGATTAAAGATTTGTATGGGAAATCCTCAAGATTTGTAGAAGATTTAGCTAAATCTACTTAAATCTTGGTTTAGTGCTCGGTGCGAACGTAGTATAATTTAACTTTAAGTTAGTGTCGTCATAACAACCTTTCCCATACGTACAATGTGGATCAATTCCTCATAAGCCGCTTTAGATTTACTTCCTTGGAAAATCCAATAATGAACTTAATCATCACCGTTGTGGGGTTATTTGTGCGATAATATGTGAGCTCATACAACAAAACAACGAAAGAATTCCTACACGGACAGAACGCGTAGAATAAAGTGTTCTAAACTGCATTGAAAACTCTACCTTCCGATCTTAAAAAAATATCTTTTCAGTGACAAAACTGAAATTGGAAATCATGCACGACAATTGAATGCTACCGCAATGGAACAAGTAGCAGTTGTGCTTGTGATTGTTGGCGAAAATGTGGATCTCACGACATAGTGTTTAAGCGACTTCCGCTCATGTATATATACAAATTTATTAACCTCAACATTTTAGAGAGTGATATTTTTAAACAATTAATTCTTAACTATGTACCAAAGTGACTCTGAGATTTCAGCAGTAAGACTTTGAGATTTCAAATTGGTGTCCACACCGCCAAATGCACCATTTTATCTTTCAGAAGTACAAACAACAACCATATATGTATGTTTATCTAATCCATCAACCCAAGCCACGTTGTCAAACGAAATTCGTACTCTCTCTTTTTATCTCCTTATCGTTAGAGTAAAGATCGTAATCACGGTTGCCACCTGGAAATAAAACTTGTGACCAAAATTGAAAATAAAAAGGACCAAAACCAGTTAAAAGTGGCCAAATAATTAAAATCTGAAAACTGTATAATACACTGAAAAATAAGGTTAGTCATATTTTTTTCATTTATTATCATAAATAGTTAATTAGAAAATAACTTCTATAATTAAATAAATAAAAAGGTACCAAATAGTTCACTAAATTAGGTACTTTACACTTTAAGGGCAATGTGATCGCCCCTTCTTCATAATAATTTTGGAATGCGAATGAATAGCTAATTCGACAGAATATATCTATTCAATCGACCGAATATTGTATATTTTGACATCCGAACGAATAATATTAATTTTCAGTCAATTGCATAAATGAACTTGAATGAATCTTATTTTCAAAGTCAGCTGTTTGAAAATTAATGACATATATATTTAATTTAGCCCAATGTCCAAAGTGACTTTTAAAATAAATATAAATAATTAATCCTTATTATTACAGAAACACAAAGTAAAGTTGCTTGGTAAATCTAAGTATTTAAAAAACAAATTAATAGGAAGTTCATTTGTTTATTTTGAAGCATGTAGAAAATAATGGTCAGTTTATTGATACGAAAAATAATCAAAACAACTATAAAACTTTTGTATAATAAAATATTAGATTTTTGCTGAACTTTCGTTTCAGTTTAATTGTGCTTAAAAAATGTTAACAAAAAAAAATTTGTTTTGCAAACAACTCCAGGCTTTATTAACTTTATAATACACATAATATTACATAAGTTGAAGAAACACCGGCCGATTGCAATTTGTTTGTGGGTTAAAAGTAAAGTATGAAGACAGCGAGCAGATAGTGTTGCAAGTGATAGTTATAACCATGAAACTCGAAGCGCTCGGGACAACATTTCTGCATTACTTGATAAATTGTTTGTATTTGTTATAAATAAAGTTATTTAAATTTGTAAAGCAATACTCGTTTAACCCATTTTTAAGACAACTGAATTTTTCGCAAAATTCGCATATGCCCATTTTATCGTTAAGATTATTATTTGAATCACTCAGCGTTGAAATTGTAATTTCGGTATCCGAAAGGATACTTTTAGATGTTATTATAGACAAATTACTAAAAACATTGCTATTGAGATCATATAAAGTTCTAAATAAAAAATGTCAAGCATTTGTTTTAATATCATTTTTGTTAAAACTTGTGAGGTTTGATTTTTAAGAAATTCCTCAGCTTTATTTGAAAACATCTTCAATGGATAATTAATTTTCTCTGTTCTCTAAGGAATATTGGGGCTCATCTTCTTCTGTGAGGATTTCCGTGATTTTTACGAGGTCTTGAAGTCACAATAGTAGACTTTTAATAATGTTATTTTAATTTTACAAGGAATATTTAATAATATTGTATATCTTAGTACTTACCTATCAATTTGATTTGTTTTTAAAAACCAACGAGCGAAGTAGACGGAGACACTTAAACGTTTAAACACACAAATATTTTAAACTTTCCATCTGTTAATAATTTTCAAATGAACAAAATTAATGCATTGAGCCCTCGTCTATTCAGTGGTTGTGGATGGATAATGCAATGCGTTCAATTTAACACATGCATCGCGCAGACGATGAAAAAAAATGCGCTTGATTTTAGAGAACCTGAAAATTATGTCGAGTTTTTTATTTCTGCTTCAAAAAAGTGACCAAATGGATAACAAGATGACCAAGTGACCAAGTGAAAAACAAAATTACCAAATTTGGTCATAAATGATCAACGTGGCAATCGTGATCGTAATATGCACACAAAAAGCTTTTTACCTAAGTATGGTGAAGTTTAAAATGAACTCGTTTACTATGAATTGCGCGCATCAGTACTGAGATTTCATTGTGATTTCAACGAAATCTCGGATTTCGAAATCCCAAAAATATATATGGTGAATTTCGAAGATTTAGACTATAATCTACGAACTCCGAGATTTCGCTTCCGTGGGCACACATCACAAGCCTAACATTTTATCTCTGCGAGAACAGACCAAATGACACTACAATATTCTAATAACGAACGCACCAATGAACAATAAATTGTCTTTGTAATAACTACAATTATATTACAAAGACAATTTATTGTTCATTGGTGCGTTCCTCATTAGAATATTTTAGAGTCATTTGGTCTCCGTTTTATAATAATGATGTGAAAAAACTCGAATTAATCCAAAAACTGTTTCTGTTGTTCGCTTTAAGACGTCTTGCATGGAACACAGACTCTTTTGTGTTACCTCGATATTCCCACCGTTTGAAGCTTGTTAATATGTGTAGTCTTGCCAATCAAATCATAGAGAGTTATCTCAGGCTTTATTTACGTTTGATCTTCTGAAAAGTAACATTAAGTCAATTTATCTGTCTTCCAAAATATCGGTAAATCAAAACATTCGAGTCTTGAAACACACCAAATTCTTAAATGAAAGAACATCAAAAACTAATTATGCATCTCACGACTCCTTTAATCGGTGTTTGAGTGCTTTTAATAAGTGATTTGTTTTATATAAACATGAGCAGAAACTGTTTTAAGAACAAAATATTGGCCCGAATTATAGTTGAAGAATCTTCGTGACGTTTCGAAATTAAATAAAATGCGCGATCCGCATGAACTTGCTCTTATGTTCGATCACATCGAATGCAAAAGATATCAGTTAAAAATCTAAATATATATTTAAAGCTACTTTTTACTTCATTTTATATATATACAAAATATCTTTAATTTTTTTCTAAAAAAAAATTGGTATGACAGTCTTAAATATTATAATATAAACTTAGAAACAAAATATTAAATCGGCTTAATCAAAGAAAAAATACTTCAAGATTCTGAAATAAATACTTAAACTAATTTAACCTAAAAAAAAAGTACGGCATTTTATTTGTTAGATAAATTTGAATTTATGAGAACAAAATTTTTAAACTCTGTGAAGCGGTTTTTGAGAAAAAAAGTTTTTTTTGTAACTTTATGCAAACATTTTTCAAAAAAAAAAATCAAAAACGCCAATTCATAGGTATTCAATAAATACATATAAATATAATTTTTGAAAAAAATTTAATGAGCAGTTTTCGAAATATAAATTTTGTAATTTTTTTTTAAATGATTTTAAAAATACAAAAAAATACTAATTAAAAATATTGGTACGCGGTGTAATTTGAGCAACCTAGTCCTATATACGAGTATGTGTGAAATTACGAAAGAATCGGTTGAAAGCAAAAAAAACGGTCTTATGGAAAGTACCGTTTTTAGACATTTTTCTAATTTTTTTTTCAACTAAAACGCCGGACTGATTTTTTTTTTCAAAATCGTTAGAGCCGTTTCCAAGAAAAATAGGTTTAAACGTAACGGTTATATGCCAGGTACCGTTATTTTTTGAGCTAAGAAAAATTCAATTTCCCCCCTGTACAATACCTAAAAAACTCTATATACCAAGTTTGAAGCCCACCCGTTTGGGCTGTAGGTGTCTATACATACATACAGACAGACTGACAGACTGACAGACTGACAGACTGACAGACTGACAGACTGACAGACTGACAGACTGACAGACTGACAGACTGACAGACTGACAGACTGACAGACTGACAGACTGACAGACTGACAGACTGACAGACTGACAGACTGACAGACTGACAGACTGACAGACTGACAGACTGACAGACTGACAGACTGACAGACTGACAGACTGACAGACTGACAGACTGACAGACTGACAGACTGACAGACTCACAGACTGACAGACTGACAGACTCACAGACTGACAGACTGACAGACTGACAGACTGACAGACTGACAGACTGACAGACTGACAGACTGACAGACTGACAGACTGACAGACTGACAGACTGACAGACTGACAGACTGACAGACTGACAGACTGACAGACTGACAGACTGACAGACTGACAGACTGACAGACTGACAGACTGACAGACTGACAGACTGACAGACTGACAGACTGACAGACTGACAGACTGACAGACTGACAGACTGACAGACTGACAGACTGACAGACTGACAGACTGACAGACTGACTGGACAGACTGACAGACTGACAGGACTGAAGACTGACAGGACTGACTGACTGGAAAGACTGACAGACTGGACAGACTGACAGACTGACAGACTGACAGGACTTTACAGTCTGACAGACTGACAGGACTGGACAGACTGACAGACTGGAAAGGGACTGACAGACTGACAGGACTGACAGACTGACAGACTGCAGACTGACAGACTGACAGACTGACAGACTGACAGACTGACAGACTGACAGACTGACAGACTGACAGACTGACAGACTGACAGACTGACAGACTGACAGACTGACAGACTGACAGACTGACAGACTGACAGACTGACAGACTGACAGACTGACAGACTGACAGACTGACAGACTGACAGACTGACAGACTGACAGACTGACAGACTGACAGACTGACAGACTGACAGACTGACAGACTGACAGACTGACAGACTGACAGACTGACAGACTGACAGACTGACAGACTGACAGACTGACAGACTGACAGACTGACAGACTGACAGACTGACAGACTGACAGACTGACAGACTGACAGACTGACAGACTGACAGACTGACAGACTGACAGACTGACAGACTGACAGACTGACAGACTGACAGACTGACAGACTGACAGACTGACAGACTGACAGACTGACAGACTGACAGACTGACAGACTGACAGACTGACAGACTGACAGACTGACAGACTGACAGACTGACAGACTGACAGACTGACAGACTGACAGACTGACAGACTGACAGACTGACAGACTGACAGACTGACAGACTGACAGACTGACAGACTGACAGACTGACAGACTGACAGACTGACAGACTGACAGACTGACAGACTGACAGACTGACAGACTGACAGACTGACAGACTGACAGACTGACAGACTGACAGACTGACAGACTGACAGACTGACAGACTGACAGACTGACAGACTGACAGACTGACAGACTGACAGACTGACAGACTGACAGACTGACAGACTGACAGACTGACAGACTGACAGACTGACAGACTGACAGACTGACAGACTGACAGACTGACAGACTGACAGACTGACAGACTGACAGACTGACAGACTGACAGACTGACAGACTGACAGACTGACAGACTGACAGACTGACAGACTGACAGACTGACAGACTGACAGACTGACAGACTGACAGACTGACAGACTGACAGACTGACAGACTGACAGACTGACAGACTGACAGACTGACAGACTGACAGACTGACAGACTGACAGACTGACAGACTGACAGACTGACAGACTGACAGACTGACAGACTGACAGACTGACAGACTGACAGACTGACAGACTGACAGACTGACAGACTGACAGACTGACAGACTGACAGACTGACAGACTGACAGACTGACAGACTGACAGACTGACAGACTGACAGACTGACAGACTGACAGACTGACAGACTGACAGACTGACAGACTGACAGACTGACAGACTGACAGACTGACAGACTGACAGACTGACAGACTGACAGACTGACAGACTGACAGACTGACAGACTGACAGACTGACAGACTGACAGACTGACAGACTGACAGACTGACAGACTGACAGACTGACAGACTGACAGACTGACAGACTGACAGACTGACAGACTGACAGACTGACAGACTGACAGACTGACAGACTGACAGACTGACAGACTGACAGACTGACAGACTGACAGACTGACAGACTGACAGACTGACAGACTGACAGACTGACAGACTGACAGACTGACAGACTGACAGACTGACAGACTGACAGACTGACAGACTGACAGACTGACAGACTGACAGACTGACAGACTGACAGACTGACAGACTGACAGACTGACAGACTGACAGACTGACAGACTGACAGACTGACAGACTGACAGACTGACAGACTGACAGACTGACAGACTGACAGACTGACAGACTGACAGACTGACAGACTGACAGACTGACAGACTGACAGACTGACAGACTGACAGACTGACAGACTGACAGACTGACAGACTGACAGACTGACAGACTGACAGACTGACAGACTGACAGACTGACAGACTGACAGACTGACAGACTGACAGACTGACAGACTGACAGACTGACAGACTGACAGACTGACAGACTGACAGACTGACAGACTGACAGACTGACAGACTGACAGACTGACAGACTGACAGACTGACAGACTGACAGACTGACAGACTGACAGACTGACAGACTGACAGACTGACAGACTGACAGACTGACAGACTGACAGACTGACAGACTGACAGACTGACAGACTGACAGACTGACAGACTGACAGACTGACAGACTGACAGACTGACAGACTGACAGACTGACAGACTGACAGACTGACAGACTGACAGACTGACAGACTGACAGACTGACAGACTGACAGACTGACAGACTGACAGACTGACAGACTGACAGACTGACAGACTGACAGACTGACAGACTGACAGACTGACAGACTGACAGACTGACAGACTGACAGACTGACAGACTGACAGACTGACAGACTGACAGACTGACAGACTGACAGACTGACAGACTGACAGACTGACAGACTGACAGACTGACAGACTGACAGACTGACAGACTGACAGACTGACAGACTGACAGACTGACAGACTGACAGACTGACAGACTGACAGACTGACAGACTGACAGACTGACAGACTGACAGACTGACAGACTGACAGACTGACAGACTGACAGACTGACAGACTGACAGACTGACAGACTGACAGACTGACAGACTGACAGACTGACAGACTGACAGACTGACAGACTGACAGACTGACAGACTGACAGACTGACAGACTGACAGACTGACAGACTGACAGACTGACAGACTGACAGACTGACAGACTGACAGACTGACAGACTGACAGACTGACAGACTGACAGACTGACAGACTGACAGACTGACAGACTGACAGACTGACAGACTGACAGACTGACAGACTGACAGACTGACAGACTGACAGACTGACAGACTGACAGACTGACAGACTGACAGACTGACAGACTGACAGACTGACAGACTGACAGACTGACAGACTGACAGACTGACAGACTGACAGACTGACAGACTGACAGACTGACAGACTGACAGACTGACAGACTGACAGACTGACAGACTGACAGACTGACAGACTGACAGACTGACAGACTGACAGACTGACAGACTGACAGACTGACAGACTGACAGACTGACAGACTGACAGACTGACAGACTGACAGACTGACAGACTGACAGACTGACAGACTGACAGACTGACAGACTGACAGACTGACAGACTGACAGACTGACAGACTGACAGACTGACAGACTGACAGACTGACAGACTGACAGACTGACAGACTGACAGACTGACAGACTGACAGACTGACAGACTGACAGACTGACAGACTGACAGACTGACAGACTGACAGACTGACAGACTGACAGACTGACAGACTGACAGACTGACAGACTGACAGACTGACAGACTGACAGACTGACAGACTGACAGACTGACAGACTGACAGACTGACAGACTGACAGACTGACAGACTGACAGACTGACAGACTGACAGACTGACAGACTGACAGACTGACAGACTGACAGACTGACAGACTGACAGACTGACAGACTGACAGACTGACAGACTGACAGACTGACAGACTGACAGACTGACAGACTGACAGACTGACAGACTGACAGACTGACAGACTGACAGACAGACATACAGACGGACTAAATTTGTAGACCATCATTTTTCGTCTTCGCTATCATCGTAATGTCATGTTTGATTGTTATCTCAAAACTTTTTTTTTCGACGAATGTATTAACTTACCTACAGTCGCAAGTAAAAAAGGTGTAATTTTAAAACAAGATTTTTAAAGGCAACATTATTAGGAAATGATTTAATTAAACAGGATTATAAAAAACGATCTGAACCAACTCATTTTTATCTTATAATATAGTTGTCTACGTGCGTGATTAATGTACAAAATATATTTCATTGTTTGGAAGTATACCTAATCCAAGCAAATCCGATTACCAACGTTGTGTAATATCATTGACAAAATAACACATAACAGAATACCTTTACATGTCTGTGACAAAAGCCATTAGCAAATCTGCCTTTGTATACATACATGCAACAATATTATACGCAGCTTTCCTTGAAGCGCAAATATTGTAACTCCATCCAATACCCGATTATAGTTAATACATTTAAAGACTTATGTTAGATAAAGTAGTAAAAATATTATAACTAATTATTAATATTAATATTTTTTCTTCACATAAGAAATACTCTAAGTTCTGATTTAATAACCGAGAATAGTTTTTAAATCGATGTTTAATTTGCCACTAGAAAATGTTATTAGAGTTAGTAATTAATCAACTGCCGTAGCAATCCCATATCAAATGACTACAACCGAATATTAAAAACTTTACATACGAGTGCCTAAATTGCTCTGTGTTGACATAACTATAGGGTACATTTACAATGTATTTTTTTTTGCAAATACTCTATGGAAATTCACGATTTAAGTGCACACAGTTGAATAGTGCACGAACCAAAAATTATATGAGAAAGTTGATAGTAACAAAAAATGTTTTTAATCGGTTGGCATAGAATTCTACAATTTAAGGAATTATAAATATTATTGATCAATCTTCCGACCTGAATACCCAATTTTTGTCTGATCTTGTCCCTGGTTAGTATTGTATTCGAGTTGTTAAGTTCGGATCGTGAGTATATAATGTGCATGACAAGAATGTATTTATTTTAATTTCGATTCTTTTCAGTGTCTGGTTTATCTTTAGTATTTTACTTATTCTATTATTTCACATATATATAATTTTATATCCCATTTAAATTTCGATTGTTACAGCTGAAACATATACCATTGTGTATTCATCGTATTAATTTGGGAGACTTGCCTCGCAATTATTTCGTTGTTCATATACTGGATAATTGAGCTGAGCTTTTGGTTAGAGTACATCTTTGGGTATTGAAGGAATGGATTTATATTTTATATATTTCCCGCTGTCAGGTGTATTCGTCGTCTCCGTTGTTATTCGTTCAGTTTTTTGAGATTCGCCGTTAGTCCTTTTTTTTTTTTTTTTTTTTGTTTTCAATTTAATTATATGCCTGTAAGACCTAAGGTCTTTTAAATGCAACCTGAATTGTACGGCACTAGTTTGGCACAGTGGATTCATTTTCATGAGCGGCATCCAATTAAAATTGGAGGTATAGAAAAGAATGCGCCTAGCGTGAGGATCGAACCCACACGTCCTAGTTAGCAAGCAAGCAATTTATCCACGTCGCAATTGCCACCCATTGTCCTTATAGCGCTTTCCGTTTCATTTTCATTTGTTGTCGTGCTTAGTTCCTGGTGGTCTGGAGAGCTCCAGCTCGGTGTTGTCACTGTTAATTCGTTGATGATATTTCGTCTTATCTCAGGAATAAGGTTATTCCTGTGGATTGCTCGAATTTGGATTGATAGTCTTTGTTCTGATACATCATATTGGGGGTGTTGTGCGAAGCTTTGTTCGATATCATGTAAGGTTTCTTTCGCGATCCGTTACTATATAGTATGCGCGTAGAAGGTTTTTGTTAATTTCGTTCGTCCACTTTCTGCGATGTCGAATTCTGCAAGCTGCTGTGACAGCCGTGTGTATATCTGCTGTTCACGTATCGGCTTTGTGATGATGCTCTATTGGGTGTGTTCTGTGGCTTATTTTTCACACGTAGCCCAGGTACCAAACTACGTGCGCGAGAGTTAGTATGCGATCCCGACGCGGTGGGGTTAACCGAAGTCCCCAGGTTATTTCCTCTATTTGTACTGTTCATACTTAAGTGTGTTTTCGTTTTATACCTATCGGCAGGTTGGAGTTGAGGCCGCCTCTAACATGAAGGTCAGACCCCTACCAGGAAGCCGTCCATTCTGTGCAGACGCTATTGGATTTTTATGGTTTACGATAATTCGTTGTACAATATTTCTCCACTTCGACCTGTTTGACATGGGTGGCCCTAAGTCAACATAGCTCTCAGTTTCGCAGAAATGAGTACTTAAGCCCCCCACCACTTCACGGGTTTTCCCTCGGGGGGGGGGGTTAACGCAAGCCCAAAATAGGGTCTTAAAAGACTCAAGGAAGAGCTATACGTTTCAGCGATCGAAGAAGGGAAGTCAGCTGTCCTCCAAACAACAGGGACTACAGAAACCACTGTCGGAGCAACCATGCAGCTCATTCATCGAGCATGTGATGCAGCAATACCACGAAAGTCCAATGATAGAGGTCGCAACCCGGCTTACTGGTGGACAGCCGAAATAGCTGCACTCCGCAGATGCTGCCTTCAACTCAGACGAAGATTAACCAGAAGAAGGAGAAGAAGTGCTGAACCATCAGTGGAAGATCTCGCGGAGTTCAAAAACAAAAGAGCAGTGCTAAAAAGTGCAATTAAGCTCAGCAAGAAATAAAAATGGGAAGAATTACGAAATAACGTTGCCAGGGACCCCTGGGGACTAGGATACAAACTGGTCATGAGAAAACTTGGAGCACAAGCAGCAAACCCAGCTCTCGATGCAGAAATTATGGAACAGATCGTGAACGCACACTTTCCAACATACTCCGATAGACCACCAGATACCGCTTTAGTTATTGAAATAGAGTTACCACCTTTCAAGGCGGAAGAACTTGAAGAACCTGTGAACTCACTTCAGAAAAGGAAAGCTCCTAGCCCCGACGGAATACCAGCAGAAATCCTTAAACTGACTGCCCGAACGTGCCCCAACTACTACTGAAAATATTCAAAATTACGTTGGGGAAGGAGTTTTCCCCAAAAGCAGGGATTAATACTGATCAGTAAAGGTAAGGGTGACCCAAACACACATTCAGCTTGCAGACCTCTATACATGCTGGATACGACTGGAAAGCTATTAGAGAAAATGATAAAGCTGTGATTCACAGCTGCAATCCAAAGAGAAAGAGATCTATCTGAAAGACAGCACGGGTTCAGGAGGGGACGCTCTATGGTTCGAGCGATCGAGGAAGTGATAAATGCTGCCTATTCCGCACACCGAGGAAACCATCACTCGAGGAAGATAGTTCTTCTTGCAACTCTAGATGTTAGAAATGATTTCAATTCTGCCAGGTGTAGTGACATGCTACAAGAACTTGAAAACACTTTAAAAACCCTAGATTATCTCCTACAAATCATCAGGGACTACCTCAAGGACCGAGAGTTAATCTACGATACCACAGATGACAAGAAGAAGAAGAAGATAAACTCTGGAGCAGCCGAAGGATCGATCCTAGGACCTGAACTCTGGAACATCTCATACAACGGCATATCCTATATGGACATGCCAGAAGACTGTTTTCTTGTTGGGTATGCAGATAACATTGCGGCTGTGATCACAAAAAACCCTCCATAGCCCTGCATGCACTTAATCTTAACCATTTCAATATAAAAGTTTAAAATGTACGATTGCTTAAACAATGCACAATTGCAAGACGACTTGATGCATACGAAAGTGTTTACATCCACATGAACGACCAACTGATGAACGGGAATAGCTGAAATATTGTTTCATCTTTGTTTAATTTAATATTTGTCTCTTTTGTACAAGTTGTTAATCACTCCGTTAATTTTGTTTGTATTTTCTGATTGGTTATACTTATCTTATACACAGTTTTTCATTCTGTCTTGATTCTGTTTTCCCTTTTTTAAACTATTTAGTGCATTGCTGATGATGAGTCGGTATAGTGAAAGAAAGAATTTAAAAAAAAACTTAAAATTGGCATACTAAAATTTGTTTAACAAAAAAAATTAGAAAACTTTGTATGTAAAAAATTAAGTTAAAAATACTAAATATATTTTGAGCTGTTTCCATAAGATGTGATGGAACACAAGAGCAAGACCAAGTACGTGCGATCCAGTCGTGCGTTTTATTTTATTTATTTGAGATAAATTGAATCACTACAAGAATTCATATTTTGTTTTTTGTTTTATTTGAGGGTGTGTTGTGTATTCTTCTTAATCTCCAGACAGTTTTGAGCTATTTCATTAAAATAAATAAGCGTCGAATAATGTTTATTGTTTAAACTTGTAATTATATTTTAAAATATATTGGAAAATTAAATTTTGTTCCAAAGACAACTAATCGACTTTGAGAGATCTGCGTGCTGTAGGAGTATGTTTTTTTTAATAATTTACACGCGCTCAAGGGATTATGATGTTACCATTTATTATGTTTTTTTAACACAGCGCGGGCGTGAGAAAGAAGAATAGGAAAGATGTGTGGCAGCTGGTTGTTGTCTCAACTTTATCTCCATGGATGGCGGCTGTACTAATGCGGAGAATTTACCGTGTCCTATTTATCTATGTTTCTTAATTCGCATTATTTTATTTATTATGTTGTCTGTATCTTTGTATCTTATGGGTATAGTAGCTTACTCAATCACTGTTAGTGTTATGCCTGAACAGCATGAATGAGTAAACCAGCAACTCACTTTATGACAATTTTAGAAATAGTTTTTAATGAAAAATTTGACGACATAGACAATATCTATGTAGGGGTATGCTCCAAGAATCCTTATAAGAGACACTTTTTTGAGAATCTTGTTTTTAAAAAATGTGTGGCTCTTTAAAAAAGCATTACGAAGGCATAATACTTACAAATGAAGTTACGCACCCGAACCCTAAGCGATATGTATATAAATAGTTACGAGGCTAGACGTAATAATTTATTTTTCATGTACAGGTATATTCCCGGGTTTTCATAATTTCTCGTTTATTAGTAGGTAAGTGATGTATATTGAAGTACTGAATATGTATAGATAGGTATGTATTTAGTAATAAAAGTAAATGTGCCCCATGAGCGATTTCGTATTACTGTTTCTGTATTTTTCAAAATCCATTGTTTGTTTTATAGAATTTATTGAAATCATTTATTTTACTCTTCTAGGGAAAAAAATAAAAATAAATGGGTACATTACATACATATATGGGTACATAAAAAGTTATTGCATTACCTATTTTCAGCTGGAAAAATTCCATTTACCTTCTAACATTTATAATAATAGAAAGATTTTATCAACGAATCAATAATCACGCCCAAGTCATAACCACTGTATTATTTACTGTGTGTGTAGGCTCAACAAAAGGCCAATGATTCATAAGAAAAAAATGTTTATAATGGTAACTTTCCGCCATTGATTACACTCTACAATTCTCTTCATCACAATATTTCTGCACAACCAAGCAAAATGGATTCCATTGTCGCCTAAGCTCCTGAGAGCAAAAATATTTTTTTCCTTTATTATATTTATTACACCACCTAAACCTATTGAACAATTTTTCTTATACTGTGTAAATCTCCTGCCAAAAGCATTGGCGCACTGTCACCGTACCTCTGGCTCCTTTTGAATCCTTGCCACAACTGTAGCGACCTGAAATATACTTTATAGCTCTCCCAAAGCTGTGTACATTACTTCCAAGTTCCAACTAAGCATCAGCTCTATAAAATAGTTATACCTACTCTTATACTCGCATATCGGTAGTCCCATAGGAACTTCCGATGAAGAACTTGATACCAGGCAGCGTGAAGCTGCTCCGCAACACATCGATTTAAATCTTTTTGTGCACGGAGCAGCCATAAACTCCTTTACTTCAAATGGCACACCATTTGCGAATAAGAGCACAAGTTTTCCAATAAAAATAAAATTTATGGTTTAATACGCCGCACCAAGATGTACAACACCAAAACACAGAAAGAGAGGAATTTCTGTGAGCAAAAGAAAAATTGAGGTTACCTACAATTTGTATCAATTGTTCGAGTTGTTATGATAAACTTCTCTCCTCAATGCTTATCATTATCATTATCACCTTTGGCTTAACATATTTATAACTCTACCACTCAGTAGCATAAATTCTAAAAATCGCTTACGATATAACACTGACAGCAACAAAATAAATATTTATGGTACAAACCGAGAGGGTTTATTCGTGTGCACATCTTAAAGTAGGTTATATAATATTTGTAGATCTGTACACACTTGTTCGCCTTCTTACGGTATACCGTGCCAATTAATGTGAGGATTTTAATAGCTCCAAGGCAAGCAAGGATCACATTCTAAGCTGTGCTATTTTCTCGTTAAATCCAAGGAAGCACTCGTCTAGGTTCAGGTTGTTAAAATGTGGGCATTTGAAAGAAATGATAAGTTCAAAACGGAAAAAATGTTATTTTTTAAATGCTTGGGGATAATGGTTCTTTAATGGAAGTGGTTGATTTAAAGACTAAGCAAAAGAAAATTTAAGGAAATATTAAAAATCGTTTTTAGCAAATTCTTTGCAACAAAGTTGCATTGATGGGGCTTGTAATGCATGTTTGTAGGTATATAAGACCTTTTCCCGGTTTCCTTCGAGTGAATTAAGTATTCGCGGCTAATAGTGTGAAAACTTGGTAAAATATTTCTCATCAGAAATGCACATTTGCACACCCCTGTGAAAGGGAAATTAAAATGCGGTTATGTCAAATGCCGTTTCAATTAAAAAAAAAAAACACTTTTATGGTACACGTATATTTAATGTTGCAGCTTTTCATCGTTTCATAAGTTTATGAATGAGGCCTTATTGTGTTTAGACTTAAAGTGATTATTAGGCTAAAGCTTATAAGGCTAACCTATACTCGCTATAATACGTTTTTATAAGAAGTTTTTTTTTAATAATACAAATTCTATATACTACTGAAATACATCAGCGAGGTAGAAGACTTAGCACTATAATAGGTGCGTTTTATTATCCACGGGTCTGGGTTATTTTTTAACAGGAAATACAAAAACAACACGAGATCCAGGTTTCTATCGGGGTTTCTATCTGGGTTTGCAAATTAAATTCGGCAGAGGATACATATCAGTACGTAACCCAGATCGTTTTATGCTTACGGGGTGAACCATATGGGTTATTAGCGATACTAAAACACGGCTAATATTTGGACTTGTTGAATTATTGATTCAAAATAGCTTTTAACGGCAGAATTTGTATTATTAAAAAAACTTCTTATATAAATAATGCCAGGCCACCGGCAAAAACAAAAATTTCCAATTTAATGATTAGGAATTCTAGTCTTGTTGGATATAGTTCACACTAGATGTTCTTCACGAAATCTATGTTAGATGAACTGAACTTGGCAAAAATTGCGTATTGACAAAGGTCCTCACTAGTCAACTGATGAGTCCATGTGAGATCGCCGGGACGAAACGCCAATTTTTGTTGGACTAAAGGCCGTTAAAAGCTATTTTGAATGTATAATAATTTGTGCATAAGGTGCATATGATAAAGTGAGGTTGCGACTTTATTTTTTATTTTTTTTGGGAAATGTACACGCACTTCGTTTCAATTTAAATATACATGCATACATGTTGAGAGAGAGTTCAATCAATATCGATAGCGAAAATAAAAATAAAATGCACGACCGGATTGTACAAACTTGCTCTTGTAGCTAACAACTTGAGCTTGGTAGGTAGTCTAGTTATCTTATGCAAGCTTAAGGCAGATGTAGGTATAATTAAATTATCTTGATTCTTAGTATAATGAATTGTACTAGAATAGTCGAAATATATATATAAATCTAGATTATGCATTTGAATTGTTGGACAAATATGAATATGTATTTCAAAAAAAAATTCAAAATTGTTGGCGCGGTTTCTTAAAAAAATAATTTTGTGTATACAATCTTAAAAATATTTTTAGAAACAAACTTATAAATGCGATTTAGAAGTTATTATTAATATACATATATAATTTTAATTTAAAAAAAATGCAGTGATTGGTTTTTGAAAAATCGCAAAAAAAATCAAATCGAAATCATTTCATTTATTTTTTTTTTAAAATCGAGAAAATAATTTTTTGAAAATTTTAGTATGCAATTTTATTAACACGGTTTATCTAATAGTGAGAAAGTCGTAAATTATGAAAAGTTTTATTCTCAAAATAAATTATTTTTTTACTTAAAAGTATCAAAACTTTTGGAATCGTTTTTGAGAAATACATTTTTTTCTTAATGGTTGTTTAGCATTTGTATGGGAGGTACCGTTGTTTTTTTACGAAGTTTTGAAGATATTTTCAAGATATTGAGCTTCCAAAAAAAAAAAGTTTTTTTATTAAGTTAAGAAAAATATTTTTTATATTATATTAGTGTTTAAGTTTCTAAGAGCTTCTGCATAAAAAAATCAAATGAGTCGTTTTCCAGAAAATCGAAAACCAAAAAAAAAATAGTTGTACTAGCAGTATACTAAAAGCTACCATTTTTTCCAAAAAAAAAAAAAAACAAATATAAAAAAATAAATTTACCCTTCATTAATGAACTGATGTTTTTATAAACGTCACTGGGGCCATTTTTAAGGAAAATGAGATTTTCCTTTTTGGCAAAAAAAAAACATGTACGGCAGGTACCTGCCGTTATTTTTCGTCTTAAAAAAATAAAAAAAAAATATGTGATCATATTTCGGCAAAAAAAACAATACCTATGTAACAAGTTTGAAGCAAATCTATCTTACCGTTTAGGCTGTAGATTCGAGGACAGACAGGCGCAATTGCGGAACCCAATTTTTTGATGTTCTCTATAATCGTAATGTCAAAAGTTTGATCAAAATCTTGAATTCGATTATTTTTACAAATCCATAACTTGCCATATAGTACTTAAATATATATCGCAAGGAAAAAATGAAATACACACAAAATAATTGTTTGGGTGCTACACATTAGAGATGAGAATAAATTACAATTTTCTCCCTGACAAATCACATAAACAGGTGCTGTACCAATTTGAAGCAAATCAGGACATCAATTTAGGCTCTTGCTCGAAAGTGAGCTATTGATTTAAGGAATCACATATTCGTAATAATGCTGAGAGACAGATGGGGAAAGCCACTCTTTTCGACATCTGGATCATCGTATTATTAGTTTGATCAAAACCTAGCAAGGCAACAGTTACACGTAAACGTTACATATTTAACTAAATTAAAACTAAGTACCTATAGATTTAATATATTCTTTTTATGGTACTCAAACAATTTTTCGAATAATTGGATATTATTTTCATTGTATATCCTAGTTAATTTGAAAGACCTAACAATGATCAAATAAAAGTAATTTTCCATTTTCATTCAGATAGAGAGATAACTATAAATATAAAAAAATAGGTACACATGATGATTCTGAGTTCATCCAATTATCTTCACTGAAATAAAAAAAAATCACTCCTCCTTACATGAAATCAATAAATTATGACATTAATTTTCTGCTACTTCTAAGGAATACGTTACTTTTGAATGCGATGAAATTAATTTCATGACTATTGTCAAGAATTAAGTGAATCCTCCTCAATTACTGTCACTTTTGACATTCGGAGATGCCTTTAGCTCCAAAAGGGAGCAAATGGTTTTCCTGCCTACAAAACGAAACCAAGTGAAACAAAACAACAACACCAAGCTACCTCGTTCGTTTTCATTTATTCGGCTGCCATTAGAGTAAGAAGGCGAAGCAGCAAAAGCCATTAGGCGAATCCATTCATTAGTATTAATGGTAATTTGTCGAAGGCATATTGCCAGGGCTTCGAAATAAATGAAGGCCAGGGCCCGGTGGTAAAAGTATTATGATTGCACAGACATTCTCATGATAAAACTAACCGAGAAATAAAATATCCTTGATAAGTCTAGGTCTCTAGGTATATAATGTAGGTACATAGTTATATTTGTATTTTTTTATTTCTAGTAAAATAGCACTGGCAATGCAGAAAAGGTCAGAGGTTGGGATGGAAAACTTCTAAATTTGTCTTTATACATGTTTCATATAGAAGAAACCACTTTTAAGGAAAATGGATATTCTGGGTGGATAATGAGTTTAAAGAAAAAGGAAGCAATCAGCTGCGCTAACCTCGGTGGATAGTTCAAGTAGCAGAAGGCGGAGTTTTATGTACCGACTGCAGAATGAGGAGGTTATGGGCTTCTGACCTGAATAATTGGAAATCGCTAGCGCACACGAAATGTTTTTGCTGACTTTTAAATTTGTATAATAGACATTGTATTGTTATTAAGAAGAGAAAACTAGTATTGTCAGAATTACGAAAAAACATAAAGAGGAATATTTTAATTAAATTAGTGGTGATTTGAAATGGTGAACAGTTTTACACGAGAGAATATTTCGAATAGTCTTTGTGGAATTTTAGCATCATAATTGGTCAATTGTGTGTATAGTTTAACATTCTTTTGTTTTTATAATTTTTTTTACCCAGGTAAGAGGGAGGGCTTTACAAACTATCAGAGAATACAATCAGAGCTACATACTTATTTTCAAATAATAAGCTAATGTTATAAAATTATTTAACGCGAATTTAATATTAATTAAAATCAAAATAAACTCTTAAGTATAAGTACAGGGTGTACTTGTACCTACTTAAAGTGGGCGCCAGGAATTTTTTTTATAATACCAAATTATAAAAATTTCAAAATTACAAAACCAATATTTATTAAATAAAAAGAAACGAAAACAAGTAAAGAACCAAAAGTATAACACAAGTTTTATATATCCAGATGGGGATTTTAAAAAGATTTAATTGGGAAACCTGTGAACCGAAGTCCAGGGGTTAAAACGCAAATTTTATTCATTATATGTAAGTAAGTACAGTCAAAATCGGTAATACCGAACTCGACAGGACGGGAGAATTTGTTCGTTATATCCGGTGTTTCGTAATAACCGTTTTTCCATTTTTTTGTTCTTTTTTAAATAGTGGACAAACTTTTTTATTTTAGCGAAGCTTTTATTTATTTACAAAGTTATCTATGATTTTGCTGTCGACATTTTCGTTTTATGAATTGTACTTCTATTATGTCGGGATGGTGACTGCATCGATTTTTTTTTTATTTTTAAGTTGGATCCTGTGAAATTCTTCGAAAAAGTCTACGTTTTAAACTAATTTTGAAAAAATAAAACTAACACACTTAACCTTTCATTATATAAAATATGACTATCAAAGTTCCTCTCAGAAACTGAATGCGAAATTCGCGTATAAAAAAAGACAGAAAGAGGGAAATACCTATAAATTATTATTTGAAAAGCACAAAATTTCGAATGCCTACTTATTTTTTTAATATTCGTTATAAAAGATAGGTTTTTTTATTTTCAATTTAAAACTGTTCGTTATAAGGGATAGTTCGTTATAGGCGATATCGTTAAAACCGATATTTGGATAGTACAATTAGCATGAACCTTGGTCGGGACTTGGAGATTAGTTCGCAATAACCGATCTTGACTGTATATATAACGGGCTTATGGTGAAACGTAAAGGCGAAATCAAACGTAAAGAAAATGGGCCGTTAACCAAAGCCGGGATAAAATTCGAATTAATAAAACAGAAAAAAAAGCAATCAGAATTAAAACAAAAAAACTAAATTCAACCAAACACTATACTTATCTATTTTATGTCTGCCTGCAATTATGTTAGCCTCCTGACAATTGCTTCTCCGCCTTAAATCACTAAATTTTTCCTCTTGAAATTTTCCTCAAAATCAAAATTACTTTTTCTCAACTTCTATTTTTTTTTACTTTTCTCGAATCTTCTTTTCAAAACAAAACTTCTTGCTTGAACATTTCACCCAAAAATGGGCTTTCCATGCATAATCCATTGTCCAGCTCTGCGATTCCAGTCTCTCACACACACGTACGACCAGCCTATCGCTTTCGAGATCTTCAGTCACGGTATCACGGCTTCCCGGATACCTATGTGCTCTCCTCGAAAACACCCGTTCAGTAGTTGTCGATTCTCTGCGAAACTTTGCTCTCAAACACAAATTCAATGATTCAGCAAGTTGTTGGATGTCTTTCCAAAACTTTTCGAATCCAAATGACCGAGGTCAGGACCTTTACAACTAAAATTATAGAGAAAATCTAAAATAAATAAAATTAAGAAAAATTTTCTTCTAGGCATTCTCCTAGGTACTCTAAAACAAATCGCGAGTGATTCGAAGCGCAAAGCAATCTTTCTAAATTTACTCTGTTTAAATTCCGATCGATTGATATATTTAAAGAAAATTAACTTTAAAGAGACATTTTAATTTGAGTTAATGATATTTCGATGATCTCGATTACTTCTTCAGCTCATCCGCTGGTACAACTGCAAGAGACCACCGGCGCGCGCCGTCTTCTTGATAATTATGATTCCATTGAAGCCATAAGTCGATCGAACCAGTTCTTGTTTACTTTTGCAAAATACTTTAAGAGTAGGTCACTGGCTGATGGCTTTATGATTATGACCTTTAATCCAAAATGCGTTCGGCCCGGGCACGGTAGTTGGGCTCATCCAAACAAATATTGCGTTTGGAAGGGTACGATAGCATCTAACTGAGGAGCCCAACTATCGTGCCCGGGCGAAACGTATTTTGGAAGAAAGGTCATAAAATATTTCAATTTGGCTTAAATGCACACACACGTTTACTTCTATTACCTAAAAGTCTTAAAGTCACCTTTTTCCGGAGGGATAACAAAGTCTGAAAAATGAGCAATTTCATTCCAACAACATGCATACCTACATATATACATATATTCTTCTCTGTATTTTCGTAGTGTGTTTATCTGAATATAACTATATACATAATATGGTTTTATATTTTTACTCGCATAGAATATTTCGCAAAAAAAAAACTAGTTAAAATTACAAAAATTGAACATTGAAAATTGAAAAATTCTAGCGAAAACCGAAACCAAACCAACGAGACCAGCGAGACTGTGAGCGAATTTCGTTATCGAAAATTTGATCTCCTCTCGGGTGCTTTTAATCTATTCTCGTCTCGGTCTCTTTGTCAGCCCTAAGTGCAGTAGTAACAAAAATTAATATAGCCCAATTTTGGGTGTGTAATATTAACAATAAGCAAACAGCTAAATATTTCTTCTATGCAAATTATTTGCTCTGTTTCATGATTAAATAAAATGCACGACTGGATCGCACGTACCTGCTCCTATGTTCGATCACATTATATGCAAACGATTCTTAATAGAAACGTCTAAATGTATTTTTAAAGTCGTTTTTCACTTAATTTTTTATATGTATATATAAAAATTCTCAAATTTTTTTCTAAAAAAAAAATTGGTAGGAATATTTTAAGGTTTAATAATATAAATTCAAAAACAAAATTTTAAATCCAAAAAAACTATTTTTCGAAAATTTTTAAATCCAAACAAACTATTTTTCGAAAATTTTGAAATACAATACTATTTAGAATTTGAAGAAGCTCCTGTATACATTTTTTGATCGAAATCCGTGGAGCCGTTTATGAGAAAGTCGGAAATCAATAAAATGGTTTTATAGCAGGTACCGTTAATAACAAATTATTTTTAATTTTTTTAGAAAAAATGTACCCAAAGTAGTACGCACGCCAATTTTTATCAAAATCGGTAGAGCCGTTTTCGAGACAATTAAGATGGTAGAAAATTTTTTTATGGCAAGTACCGTTATTTTCGGGGCTAAAACAACTATTCAAAAATCTGTCTTGTACAATCACCTAAAACGCCTAAGTACCAAGTTTCAACCAAATCGATTCAGCCGTTTAGGCTATAGACCGTTCTACAGACAGACAGACAGACGGACTTGCGGGACCCACTTATTTGTGTTCTATAGCATCGTAATGTCAACTTTGATTAAAATCTCGAGTTCGATTTTTTTTTCCAAATGCAAAACTTGCCCTATAGTACCTATATCGCAAGTAAAAACGACCACGGTCTAACAGTCACCTTCTAACAAAGAGAAAGGATGAGTTACTTCAGGAACGATGTTCGAAAGTTTTACCAAAGTTAAAAACAACATGTCATGGTAAAAAAGCACGACCGGAAGAATGAAACAGCAAATATTAAAGTAGAGTAATAGTCTGTGCTCGAAATATGAGAGAACTACTTCTATAGCCGAAGACCACCATGCCGCTGTCAAGTGGAATGAACCATTCAATATAGGCGATTAAAGAGAAAACTCCAGTCAATGTCTTTGTTCAAAACAAAAACAACAAACCACTACTAAAAGAGAGGAACATTTCTTTCTCTCCTCGCTATTAAAATCTTCATCATCTGTCAACTATCACCTGCATCGAAGCTTGGTTCCAACGGTAAAACCCTAGTAGGTAATTGAAAAACCGGTTTCGTCTAAACCATATCTACATAAAAAGAACATGCAGAGGCTCCTTCTGTTGTATCCGATTGGTCCGTGTTCCTGTAACTAATGAAATTGTATTCCTACAAAAACAATCGGACGAAAGTAAAACTTCTGATGGTGATATCGTTTAAGTTTAAGCTTCTGTTTTTGATGTTGATTCTTAATGTCGTTGACTCTGTTAATTTGATTTTGGGAGGTTGCGATGATACTGTTAAGGGTGTTGATGAGAATGTTGAAGTGGGTGAGTATAATGGTGCACGGGTTGGCAATGCTGCCTTGAAGCGGTTGGAAATAGTACGCTCACTAATAATATAAACCAAACAAAAAATGGCCATTGTTCTAAAAACATTGTTTGGGACTGCTGTTGCTTTTGAAGATGAACTTACACTGCAGCCTGTTTCCCGGCTACGTTTTCTTCACCTTTCTCGTTTAGATAGTAAAGAAAATTATAAGATATTCTTTATTATAAAATATAGAAAGACCGAGTTTTCAATATAGTTTAGGTTTAATTTGAATAAGAGGTAGTTCCTTGAAAGTACAATTTTAGAATGAATCAAAATGAAATTGACTTTAGAAAAGCATAATTCATATATTTAGTTCAAATGATAAGTAAGAAAGAGATAAAATAAATTTATATGAAAAGTAGATAATATTCACAGTACATAGTAGAGTATAATATAGGGTAAATGAGATAAGCTAAAATCGTTTCGTCGATTAATTTTTAACATCTTCGGCGGGGGCGAATGTGAGCTCCAAAGGATACAACAGTTGTACATGTCGTCGAATTCTTGATATATCAGCGTAGCGAATATCACAAGCTCGAATATTTCTGTCTCGTTCAGAGAGAACACATTTATTAACTGCTAGCCTCCAAGCTGTCTGAGGTTTTGCAGCATCAAATACAAGCACGCCATCATTAGACTTGAGTTGAGCTGAAAAATTTCCTTAGCAAATTTGCTAGCAACGCCGCTGTTAGTTCGAGCTTCGGGAGGGAAATCTTCAGTCTTAAGTGGTGCGATACTACTCTTTGCGCATAAGAAAGAAAAGCTTTCTTGGCCATAATTGTTAAAGCTTTAAATATAGAGTGTCCACCGGGAAGTTATACTACTTTGTTTGTTTATAATTTTTGATTAAATGAAAGAAAATGGATCTTATATTGATAAATGTTTTATTTAATGTCATCAATTATGTATGGAATACAATATCAGGTAAATGCCCGCCTCTTTTACTCTCACAAATACGAGCCCTTTTGAGCGCATTTTTCATTGCATTCTCACACATTTCACACGGTACATTAATTTCATCACGAATATTTTGTGTGAGTTTCTCAAGCGTTTCTGTTTTTTTTTTTTTGCAGAAATTTGCTTTTCAGATACCCCACAAAAAGAAGTCCGGAGCAGTCGAATCAGGGGACCGTGGAGGCAAATCAACATCACCATTTCTTGAAATAACTTGTTGTGGAAAGAGGTCTCGCAGTAAATTCATTGTAATCCTGCCTGTATGCGATGTGGCATAGTCTTGTTCATATCACACGTTAATCAAGCCCAAAGCATGCAGTTGTGGCGTTAAAAAGTTTTCAATCATATCACGATATATCTTTCCATTCACAGTTCTCTTTACGACGTCTTCATTTGCAAAGAAGTAAGGTCCAATGATTCCTCCTGACCAAATTGCACACCAGACTGTAACTTTTAATGGATGCCAAGGTGACGCATGAATATGGGCTAACTGTAACATCGTATTGGCATATTTACGGCGGCGTAAATGGTCTTGCGGAAGAAGCTCTTGTGTCAACTGAATCTTAAATGGAAACAAATACAAATCCTTGTGCAAAATTGCGGCCAAAGTTGTTCTTTGAAGACCAAGCTCCTGATCACGGCGTCGAATTGAGATTGATGGATTGTTTTGAACACTTCCTTGAGCAGCAGTAATGTTTTCAGCCGATCTTGAGGTACGTTGTGGTTCATGCTTGGACCTATCACCTACAAACCATCTTTCTTCGAAATCATTCACTAGACGATAAATAGTGCTATTTGTTGGCAAGTTGTTTCTCCCAAAAATTTCACGTAACTTTCTCATCGTCACAGTAATCAATGATTGATTTTGATAAAATGTTTTAACGATTGAAACACGTTGGTTTATCGAATATTTTTCAATAATAAATTTGCCACGTGTCTACTTTACGACTGCTAAATATGAACTGTCAAGACTAATATTTACCAAATGGTGGCAAAACGAAGTAGTATACCTTCCCGGCGGACACCCTGTCCATACGACATAAATGTCTGCCTGATACGGATCCGCCCACTGTAATTTATAATTTAAGAATATTATTTGAACTACTCAAACAAGGATTAGGTATAAGTACAAAGATTTGTTGCACTTTGAACAACGTCTTTAGAATTTGTGTCTAACATTGAATCGGAGTTTAAAGGTGTATATTATTACCAAATTAACGATAACCAATTCATAAAAGTGAAGAAACTGCCCGAAAAAAATTCGCTTATTTTAATTTTAATCCTTTTACCTGGACTCTTAGACTCCGGTTTGGATCATTGTAATGTGCCTTTCCAAGGATTTAACCTCTCTTTTCAAATAACTCATTATGTCTTTCACCTGCATATCACCAATTATCGTCGAGCTTCGGTCATACTCTTCTGCTTCACCTATTTTGTAGTCTGGTGGCCTATAACCTATAACAATCAATTTGCAATTCGGAGGGGAAATAACGGAGCAATATTAGTTTTAGCATGACATAGTAATGTTGGGTTTGTATTTGCCAAGCCATAAAGGTGCGACAACACGATGTGACTGAATTATACAAATTCGGAAGTCCAACAACATCTGTTCTTTGCTGGACGGGCAAAAATTGCTGGATATTTGTATTTGTGTACGACGTCACCAAATTTCTATAGCAAGAGCGAGATAGCACCTTCAAAGCACAATCCTGGAGCTGTAAATCTGGCTATTATTTTCTTCACTTTGCCTACTCCTCGTGACTCCAAATAACTGGATTTGTCGGATGATTTGAGATTGCCGTTTTCATGAATTTCTGTTCGAAATTGCTCCAGAACGTAGCTAATCTTGGTAATTTCCATCGAACTTCTTCCGCAGTAATTCAGGAACCTTAGCAAAGTGTATTACTATTACCATTAGAAGGAGATAGATAAATAGATTCTCAATTTAATAAACAAATTCGCGTTTGCAAAAGTACAGCGGAATATATTTTGTTAAAAATTGGTCAACAGCTCCAGAATCCCACAAAGAGAAATCATGCTCTTGATGCTAAGACCCAACTTTTATGGCGTTCTGGTTTGGAAGTGAAGCTCAATAACATGTAGTTGGTGTTGGACTGGGTGTTTCTAAAAAAAAAACTAAAATTTTACTCTGGAACGGACTGTAAAGAAGGTCAACATTAAATGAAAGAGAAAAACAGTTATTTTACTTATGCATACATATAAATATATATGCTTGTACCTATACACAATATGTACCTACATACATACATAAATAATATTGTAGATCAATAATTCACCCTCTCTCATGTACTCACATTACAAACAATTTGTGAAAATATAACAATGGCAACATTGTCACGACAAAATTGTCATTGTCTTTAACTGAGAATTATGTCACCTGTTAACACGATATAAAATGAAAACTTTTGAGAAAAGTGACACATTCGTAAAATTGTCACTTGTCAATGTTTATTAAATAGGCACCAGGTCGTTTGTAGAGTTTTGTTTTTATAATTCGCTTCCGAGGAACTCAGTTACAACTTAAACAATTTTTGTTACCTGTCTTATATAGGCTGATCGAGCAGATAATTCCAATGCTATTTTGATGGATTAACGCACGCACTTTGAAATTTTGCGTTAAAAAGTGAATTCTTTTTCAAAATCAAAAACTCTGTTTCCCTTTCTGCAGGTTTCGGCACCGTACAACAAATAATACATATGATATTCTTCAATATAAAATAAGGGAAGACCGAGTTTTCAAAAAATTGTGTAGGCTTAATTCAAATAAGACATTATTTTTCAAAAGTACAATGATAATTTCGCCAGACAATTCGTTGAAAATCCGGATCTTTATCTGGCACCGTCGCTGGAACATTTGTACGATGTTCGTTGTGAAAACGAATTTGTGAAGACGAAAACATAAACAAACAGCAACAAGATTGAGTACGTGAGCACTGGGCATCACTGAAACATTCAAAGAGCTACCTCTCGAATCCTTGAAGGACCCATCGAAAAAAAGCGAACTTTGTCTTTGCGATGTCCTGTTTCAACACAGCATGGTAAGGCAGATAAAGCACATCGAAGTTGTTGATTTCTGACAAAGGAATCGTCATTTCTTCATTATGTTTCCTAAGGCCATATACTCATCTATACTCCGTCCCAGAAAAATACGTAGTACACGTCTTATGGGAAAGCTTTTTCAAAATCATTAGGGTGTCATATTTTTGCACCATACTAAATTGAAAGAACTTCTCCATAAAAAGTGTTGGCCTGTCCGTAAATATATAAAATAATAAAATAAAATCTGACGCAGACCCAATGTCCTACTCAGCGCACATCTGAGTGTGGACTGATTTGCGTTTGCTGTGGTCTGTGGTTGCTGCTGCCATAAACTAATAACCACAAATAAGCCATAATAAAGATTGGTAACCTTCGTACGTTTCACCCCCCAAAACCCATTTGCTTACATTGTTGTATTTGTAGCTTTGAAACTCTATGCATGAATAGATGCGAAATCGAAAAGCAAAACAAAAACAAATTACTAGGGCTGTGTTGTCTATGTGTCTATAGGAAGAGGAACAGAAAATATTCTTGTGTGCGTTTCTATCAATGTGTCTATTGGAAGAGGAACAGAAATGTTACTTGTGTGCGTGTTTCAGCTTGTAGGCAAATGTCAAATGAAAGCAGAGGCTTCTGGCATAAACTACTAACTTAAAGACCCGAAACCTCTGCTTTCATTTGACATTTGCCTACAAGGTGAAACACGCACACAAGTAACTTTTCTGTTCCTCTTCCAATAGACACATTGATAGAAACGCACACAAGAATCTTTTCTGTTCCTCTTCCTATAGACACATAGACAATACAGCCCTAGTAATTTGTTTTTGTTTTGCTTTTCGATTTCCCATCTATTCATGGATAGAGTTTCAAAGCTACAAATACAACATTGTAAACAAATGGATTTTGGGGGGAGAAACGTACGAAGGTTTCCAGTCTTATTATGGCTTATTTGTGGCTGCTGCTTTTCAACCCCCATTAAATATTGATGTGCTTTCAGAGTTACCCGTGTTGATTTCTTAACTCGATCGGTTTTTGTTCCTTAGGATTCAGTTGAAGTGCTTTTGATTTGAAAGCATTAAAAAAAGTTTTAAATGATGACCGTTTTCGTGGAGTATTTTCATTTTTTACACTTTTTTTTAATGTGTGCAAAATACGTTAAAATGCAGTTACAAAATTTTAAGCTGTTTTCTTTTTAAGAAGAACATTATTTGAGTAGATTTTCGTAGCGCGCGGTTAATTAATGTGAAGTGAATTTAAAATTTCATCGGTGTGTCCGACACGTCAAGCAGATGGTTGAGCCGAAAATGTGGGAATTGTGCAGTTTTTCGGAACGCTCTGTAGAAAATCTTGTAATAAACCTAGGTGAAGATAGCAGCAGCACTAGCAGGAGCACCAACTCCTTTTCTGAATATTTTGTAAATATAGTTATTTAAAAGATGAATTTTTTATTTATTTTTGTTATTTAATTTATTATTAATCCTAATGAATAAATATTTTATTTGTATTTGTTTTTTAAAAAGGGTTTGGCCTACTGGGACCTTTTTTCTTACCTCATGGTGGTGTGGAAAAAGATAAAATTTTTATAAGCAAAACGATTAAATAAAAATTCCTATCTAAAAAAGGGTGGCAACCCTACATACTATTCTTTCATATCTGAGTTCATTTAAAATGCACATTACAAAAACCGTGTGAGAGCTTTCTTGGGCGACGGATTTATGCAATTCACTGTAGCAAGAATGAGAGGCAAACGTCATATCTTGCCTGTACTGCCTATTTTTCTGGGACAGAGTATAGAAACGAAGAATAACTTTTAAAAAGGCATTTGTTGAAAACTTCTTTTCTGTAATTGGTGTCAGCTGAGCAGCTAACACCCAACCAAATATTGCACTTGGCGTTACGTTGCACGAACACATTTTTTCAAATCCGGAAACAGGAAATAATCACTAGGGGCAAGGTCTGGACTATAAGGTGGGTGTTAGATTTCTTCGAAACCACAATCTCGCGCAGCAGCCGTGGAAACTCGCGCCGTGTGAACAGGAGCCTTGTCATGAAGAAGAACACACCCGCTGCGAGTTTACCCCGTCTTTTCTTTTTAATTTCCTCCCGCAAATTATGCAAAGTGGAAGTGTAGGATGTGGCGTTGATGGTTTCACCTTTTTTTTGTACTCAATGAGCAAGATTCCCTTTGAGTCCCAAAAAACTGTGGCCATGAGCTTCCCGGCAGACGGAGTGACTTTGAACTTCTTCGGGGGGTCTGTTCCTTTTTTATGCCACTGCATGGACTCTTGTTTGCTTTCAGGGTCATAGTGGTGAACCCATGTTTCGTCCCCAGTAACAATTGGATCCATAACACCGTCCGCGTTCTCCCTACACATCTCTCAAAGCTCTCTACAGCATGCGATTCTCACTTTTTTCTGCTGCGCTGTGAGCATTGGTGGCACCCACCTTGCACTGACCTTTGAAAGGTTAAGATGGTCATGAAGAATGGTGTGAATGGTACCAGTTGAAAGCTTGGTGATCTCTGCCATCATTTTCACCTTTATTCGGGCATCCTCAAGAACAAGTTTTTCGACTTCTTTGATGCTTTCTCCCGTGCAGGCAGTAGCCGGGGCGCCGGAGCGGGGGTCGTCTTCAATGCTCTCTCTGCCTCTCTTGAACTCACTTGACCACGATGTGAAGCGCCGGTCGTCTCGAAATGCATCCAAAGTATGTTTTCAATTGTTTAATAATAATTGTTTTAATAATTGAAACCGAATCGTTGTGTGATAAATTTTGTAGTGTTTGATTTATATTTTCTTATAATTCTTCCAGTAAGATTTTCCAAATATTTTCAGTTCCCAACAAAATGTCAACGGATGATGTCTTATTAAACGAAGAATCAGCTTAGTCTAACTGGCTTAAATGATATTTCTCTTCAATATTCAATGAAGTTGTTAGCAAGTTATTGTATTAATGTTTTTGGAAAAAATTGTAGCATATATATAATTTAGAAATTCTAGTTAAATTCAGAATTAGTATGTGAAATTATATTGTTCTGTATTTAATTTAAAATTCTAAGGGGTTTCCGACTCTCAATGAATGAAAAGCCTAGCAGTAGAATGCCTAGCTATTTGGCAACACACATTCTTTTGAAAAGGTCTAAAATTGTATTAATTAAACTAAGGGTCTTTGAACTCCTTTAAATTCAGTTTTAAATATAAAAATATGCATACAGTTTAGTTCCCACCATATAAACTATTGTCCAATATAGTTTATTGTTGAACTTTCATAATAATCATGCAAGACTCTAAACAAAATGCAAAATATATTCATATGTAAAGAACGTTCTATCCGTATATATAGTTCTATATAAATAAATTATTTTAACTAACACATCTCGACGTAATCACACAAAAAAGCATTTCACAATTCTAATTATTCAAGGTGCATTCTCTCTAATTATAAAGATAGCTCCAAAATGGGTTTCCGCACACGTTAACCTGAATAACAGATGGCACTCAGATAAAAACGGAAAAAGCAAAACCAGCACCACCAACTTTCAATGGTTTTTCATATAAATCATCAGTTTATTTTTTTTTTGTTCTTCTAGATTTGTATCTTTTAGCGCATTGAAAAAAAAATCTTTCATTTCCACACGCTTTAATTACGTTTTTCGCACGTAACCATACCTTCATTTGCCTCTTATATGGCTACCAACAACTTAATTGTTGCCTCATTAATGCGGATGAAACATTTTTCCAACATTAGCAACTGTCCTTTCACAGTTGCAAGGAAATATAAGGATACTATTTAGAAGTAGGAAATAAAACTATGAGGACTTTTCACTCTCGTACACAAAGAAGTAGGGTGTTTGTGACTTCGTATGGCTGGCTTCTCTTTGAATGAATAAAAAAGAAAATGAGGTTACCTACTCTATCCAAGGTATACACTATAACATTATATCTACATAGGTGGTATACTCTATATGCCTAAAGGGGTGTTTAGCATTGCATTAATGATGGTCCAGCCATGCCTTAAGGTTTGTAATTTTTCCACTGAAGTTTTTTTATGGTTGGGCGGCACCTGCTTACAAGTATATTTTCTAGAAGGTGATGTCCTACATCACAGTCCAGCCTCTTTTTGAATTTAAATAGGCACGCCAGGACATCACGACACGAATAGAACTTTGCTAATATTGCAAACGTACGAGTATATTCATATGTAGTTACATATACTCAACCATAAATCATGTACCCGTAGTAGAGATGTTTTAGTTTTATTTAATTTATCTTTTAGTGGACCCGTTGGTCATGCTACTCATTTCGGGTTCCGGGAGTAGGTAGGTGACTTCATTTAGCATTTAGGGAGTTGTGGTACATGGAATTGATGATTTGCTTTATGAAGCAAGTCTTTTTTATTGCTTTTATTAACTCCGAAGCCAGATAGACAAAAAAAAACGTACTAGGACTATACCATGATATACGTCAAAATAGATCACAAGGTGCGTGTTGACTTTTTATGTAATACTGAACCATTAAAACCTCTTAATTAATGTACAAAACTAGAAACAAAGTATGTCTTCCTTAAACAAAGCAGTAATTAACATGGTAATCTCCTTCAGTGTAGACATCATCAACGATTAGCTTGGTAAGGGGGAAAATCATTATCCTTGTCCAGTTTTTATTAGCGACCACTCGAAAAGAGATCAGTAGAATAGGATATGTGAAAAACCTTATCGCAGAGGTTTTACCAAATAGGAAGAATACTTCTTTGAAATAATAAGGCAGAACCCACGAAAGCGAGCTATGGAATGACGAAATGGAACTTGGTAAGTTTTTTACAAATAACAGCAACATCTTAGTACCTTAATGATAAAATATATTTTGGCTTAATTTAAGCTCGTGTAAAAATGTGGTTTGTTGAATATGGCTGAATAAGACTATTGTAAGTTTTTATATTTTGTTTGAACTTATTCCGGTTTTTCTCAGTGGGGTTGGGCTTACAGAATCGGAAACTTATATTAAATTAAAGATTTTATTTTTTACAACTTTAGACACAAATTATTTATTTTTGCTTAAATGTACATTTCGGAAGCTATGCTTCCATCGTGAGTAAGCTCTATTTAAATAATAATGACGTTTTGATATTAATATTCAAATTCAGCCAGGGCTAGGGGAGCCTTTTCCTTGACAAAACGACTGTTTTATAGCAGCCGTCTTGACAGCAGGGTGAAGGTGATTTGCCACATGGCCTTCATCAGGCCAATGATTGCTTACGGATGCCCGGTGTGGTTCAACGTTGCCCCATCTCAAATGGAAAAGATCCTGGTGTTTGAGAGGCAATGTCCTAGACGTTGCCTTGGATTACACAGAACACCAGAGTCGGAGTACACAAGATATAATTGCAACCAAGTTCTATACAACGGAGCCAACATAAACACACTAGATAATTTTTTGCTTAAGCTGATTCGGGGGCACGTTGCAAGAGCGATGTCCTCAACTAACAACTTAATTTTTGGGGCGTATTACCCCAATAACGATTATTTCGAGAGTGCGCGGTTAAGTGGCTACATCCCTCCCGAGGCATTCCTCTATTTAGACATTCGAGGGCTGATACAGGATGGAGGGGCGGTTCCGCTCATCTACCACGTCAGCCGGAAAACTGTGGATAGGCGACTCCTGTATGGTCGAGACGTCATCGCTCAAGGTGGAGAAGAGCGCCTTCGGTTCAGTAGGACTGTGTCCGATCGGGACCGAAGGGATAGGGCGAACCAAGAGAACCAGTTCTGGTGGCTCTCTGAACAGCATTATGATACATAAAGTCTATTAGGATTGTATGTCTTGGCCGATTTACGTAGATTTATGTAAATTAGGTATAAGGAACAGTCGTGGTGGCATGCGTGTCTGCATGCGTATACAAAATATACAAACAAAATTTTTTAAGAAGAAAAAAATGCTGCTGTGGCTGTTCTAGTTTTTAAGTAGTTTTAAGTGGTTTTGGGTATTTTTAGGTATCTTAAGTAGTTTAAGTTAGTTTTAGTTAGTATATAAGTTAATTGTATCTAGTTTTAATTATTTTTAGTCTAGATTTATGTAGTTTATAAGTAAAAAATGAAAAATGATACGAGACCGAGTTTTTTAAAAAAAGTTTTCTTGGTAAAACAAAAATAAAATAAAATAATAAGAATTAATTAAAATAGATTTAAGGTCGAAAGACATTAGAATTAAGAGATATAGTTTAGTTTAGAGCGCCCGTAAAGGGCCAGTAAATTAGTTGTAAGTTATTGTAAGTTATTGATAAGGCTAGTTTTAAACATTTTTGTCTAGCTTTAATATAGTTATAAGTTAAGATTAAATAAAAATTAATAAAAAAAAATAAAATTCAATACAAACAACAAATTCAATACACATAACAAATTCCACAAACAAATACAGTGAATTTAAGGTCCAATATAAACTTTTTTGAAAATATTAAATATTCCAATGACAAAAGAAAGAGAATACAGTGAAATTCAAAAAATCAAAGAATTAGCAAAAATAAATGGGTATACAGAACAACTAATTGATGATCTACTGATTGCTCATAAAAGAAAACAGAACCTAAGGAATAATACAACTTTAGATTTAATCAGAAATGAACAAGATTCAGAAAAGAAATGGTCAAAATTTAATTTCCATCCAGAAATTACATCTAAGCTAAAACCAATATTTAATAAACAAAATATCAGAATTAGTCAAAGCAGTGAAATAAAAATTAAAAATCTGATTATTGGATCAAAGCACAAAATTGAAACATTACAGAAATCAGGGATTTACTCAATTGGATGTAACAATTGTAATAAAATATATATAGGGCAGAAAAGAAGACCAATTCTCAAAAGATTTAAAGAACATTTTGCGCATCTAAAATACAATGAACCAGAAAAATCAAGTGTATCACAACACATGCTAGATAATAACCATAATTTTAGTTTACAAAATTTGAAATTAATACGTTATGTAAATAATCCTTATGAGCTAGATGTTTTCGAATCTCTTTATATATTTAAAAATAAAAATAATTTAATGAATAGTGACGATGGACCAATAAGAAATTCAATTTTCAAAAAAGTTTATATTAGACCTTAAATTCACTGTATATTTGTTTGTGTAATTTGTTATTTGTATTGAATTTGTTGTCTGTATTGAATTTTAATATTAATATCAAAATGTCATTATTATTTAAATAGAGCTTAATGACGATGGAAGCAGAGCTTCCGAAATGTACATTTAAGCAAAAATAAATAATATGTGTTTAAAGTTGTAAAAAATAAAATCTTTAATTTATAATAAAAAACACTTTAAAAAATCTCCACTATCATATTAATAAAACTTACATTACTTAATCAGATCCTCTTTGAGCTGAGATCTTATCAAACGTTTTCTTGCGCATCGATTTTTATAGAAGACCAATCTAGAGAGTTACTTAGGAACTTAAAAACACGCTTACTTATTTATGTTAGCAGTTAATTAAAGACATAGGACCTATTATTAAAGCCTTAACACGACATGTAGTCTACTTACTTTTCATAAATTTTAAACCTTTTGTTAACTAGTAAAATCCTTATAATGCTACGTTTTCACCTAAAGATAATCCGGTTTAAATTGAGAAGATTAAAAATTAATCTTCAAGTGTTTTCACCAGTGAAAAAAAGATTAGTTTGATGTTTTTACTATGAATTGTCATTCAAAAGTCAATACAACAAGACAAAAACAAAATAATTGGGAAGAAGAATAATAATTTCGGTGCAGTGAACAAATTAAATTTCAATAAATAAAAATGAGTAATAAATTTAAAATATTCTTATCCCAACATCTTGCAGCATATACGAGAAGATATATTTACATAAATACTGTAATCGCCTTTGCACGGTTTACGTTTTTATATATTTGGGAAAGAACAACTTCAAAGTATTACTGTAGGATAGCTAAAACATTTTCAATTACAAATTCGAGGCACCGACCGCTTTTGTCTTTGTAGCTTTATTGAATTTTTTTTATTTTTATACTTATTTATAAACAAAAACAGAATTTGAAGGCAACGAAAAATTATACCAGACAAAAACAAATTAAATAATGGTGGACAGTTTTTTTTGTTGAATGTCAATGGAGAAAATATGACGTTAGAATAGGCGCGTTCTATGAAATAAGGTTTGTTTCTTTTGCGAATCTTCTACTTCGAAGAAGATTTCGATGAGACTAATTTCTAATATTCATTTAAGGAGATTAAAATTGTATGGGAAATCTTCAAGACTAAGAAGATTTGGAAGAGGATTTATGGTTAATCCACTTAAATCTGGATTAAGTGGTAGGTGAAAACGTAGTATAAACTACATATCAAAGCATCTGTAGGGTTTGAATTCTGATGAACACAATTATTTTGAGATTTTAGGTTATTATTTTCGCGGATGATATTCATATTACATAAAGTTTAAATTTTTCGGAACTTACCGCGTTAAATGTTAGAAATATTTTCAATTTCTTTTTCCACGAACTTTGAAACTTCTTCAAAACGTCGGGAAAAAGAAATTGAAAATATTTCTAACATTTAACGCAGTAAGTTCCGAAAAATTTAAACTTTATGTAATTCAATTATTGTGTTTATGCTTTGTAAATTAATTATATGTTCATGAAAACACAACGTTTGTTCTAAATAAGCATAAGCATTGTTTATATTTTAATCATTTATCTTCATTATTTGCAAACGAAAAAAGTGTTCACCAGCAGGATTTGAACCTGGGCCCTCTGTGCAAGGCTGATATACTATCTGATGACATTATGGATTTAGTACGATAAAAAAATTAAATTTGGTGATTTTAACTTTAGTAAAATGTTAAGAAGATAATACGATACTAAACTCGTTTAAAATTAGCAAAATCCTCTTTTTAACCTATTATCATACTAAAATGATTTAACATATTACAAAATGGTTTTAAATTTTGCGCAATACATATTTTTTGCATTTAAAAAGAAACAACATCATATTGGCAAGCTTAAGCTACTCGCTTAATTTCATTCAGCGTTTAATAAAAGCGAAGATTAAGCAAATAAAAGATTACATACTGTTCATCCCCTTTAAACCCGTTACCCGGTTAAAAGCTTTTAAATCGTGCATTTATTATAAGGGTATTTCTGTAATTAATACTAAAAAAAAAAACTTGAAATATAAAATGGGTTTACCATTTAAGAACGTAATGAAACAAAGGGCACGTAATATACGAGATTAATATGAAAAGTGTTTTTAAATGTTGGTTCTAAGAAAATAGAGAAAGGTAATTATGCAGGTTAGGTACTTAAGCGAGAGGTAATTATCAGGGATTTACTATACACTTAATTATTCAAACGTCCACGAAATTTAAATAGCTTCAATTTGTAATACTGAATGGAATAGTAAACCCAAACAAACTACAATGCACGATTGGATCGCGCATACCTACTTGCTCCGAAACACAAGACTTTTAGTAGAAAAGGCTATTTTTGGTATTTAATAATATAAATTTAAGAGCATATAACGAAAAAATCGTTTGCCAATTTTTGAAATATTAAATTTTCAAGAAAATAAACTAATTTTTCTGTTTTATGACAGTTGGCGTTAAAACATTTTAGTTTAAAAAAATGTTACCAAAATGTAGACTACTTCTTATTATAGTGCAACAATTTTTTTCATTAAACTGGTTAGTGCCGTTGTCGAAAATATTAAGATTTATCATTTTTGGTACAAAAAAATGTATAGGTATGGCGGGTATAGTACATGTGGGGCTAAAACAGAATAGAGCCGATTACCTAAAACGCTTAGGAGCCAAAATTGAAGAAAATCGCTTCAGCCGTTTAGGCTGTAGATCGACATAGAATATAAGCGTAAACTTGGTGTCATACGACGGTGGACAACTGATTTTAATGACCCGCATGTACTAAAAACTCTTTACTGTTTTTTTTTGTAAGTTCATTTTTATTTAATATTAACTTATAACTATCTTAAAGCTAGACAAAAATGTTTAAAACTAGCCTAATTATCAATAACTTACAACTTATTTACTAGCCCTTTATGGGCTCTCTAAACTAAACAATAACTCTTAGAACTAATTACTTTCGACCTAAAAAGTATTTTAATTAAATCAAATTATTTTATTTTTTAACCAAGGAAACTTATTAACAAAAAAACTTGGTATCTTATCATTTCTTTTTTACTTATAAACTAAACCTAAATATAGATTAAAAATAATTAAAACTAAATACAACTAACTTATACTAACTAAAAATAACTTAAACTACTTAGAATACCTAATAATACCCAAAACCATTTAAAACTACTTAAAAACTAGAACAGCCACAGCAGCATTTTTTTTGTTTTTTAAATTTTTTTTTGTTTATTTTTTATATGCATGCAGACACACAACAATATGCAACCCACCCATACATGTACATACGCACATACATATACGTACGCACATACATGTTCAGACACGCAGAAACATGCACGTATGCCCCCGCATACGTACATATTTTTGATATATTTGTTGGTGCCACCCCGACTGTTCCCTATACCTAATTGCCCTAAGTCTATGTAAGTCGGCCAAGATATACCATCTTCATCGACTTTAAATATTATGATGCTGTTCATAGAGCCACCAGAACTGGTTCTCCAGTTTCGCCCTATCCCTCCGGTCCCGATCGGACACAGTCCTACTGAACCGAAGGCGCTCTTCTCCACCTTGAGCGATGACGTCTCGACCATACAGGAGTCGCCTATCCACAGTTTTCCGGCTGACGTGGTAGATGAGCGGAACCGCCCCTCCATCCTGTATCAGCCCTCGGCTGTCTAAATAGAGGAATGCCTCGGGAGGGATGTAGCCACTTAACCGCGCACTATCGAAATAATCATTATTGGGGTAATACGCCCCAAAAATTAAATTATTAGTTGAGGACATCGCTCTTGCAACGTGCCCCCGAATCAGCTTAAGCAAAAAATTATCTATTCTGTTTATAGTTTCTGTTTGGAATAATATCGTTTGTACTCCGACTCTGGTGTTCTGTGTAATCCAAGGCAACGTCTAAGATATTGCCTCTCAAACACCCACATCTTTTCCATTTGAGATGGGGCAACGTTGAACCACACCGGGCATCCGTAGGCAATCATCGGCCTGATGAGAGCCATGTAACAAATCACATTCACCCTGCTGTCAAGACGGCTGCTATAAAACAGTCGTTTTGCCAAGCCAAAGGCTCCCCTAGCCTGGCCAAGGCAGCACCTATATGTCTGTCGAAATACAGGTACTGATCCAACCAGATGCCAAGGTACTTTACTACAATTTTACTCGCCAGTGGATGTCGATATGGCCCTACGATCACCAGCATGCGCCAGTTTTTCTCGTATCACTTGAGGCGCTAGACAACGGAGTCCTAAACAAAATAGTTTCTGATTTCTGGAAGTTGATTTTCAACTTCCAGTCATCACAATATCGCTGAATCTTGTCGAAGTCACTCTGCAAGAGACTTTTGATGACTTCAACTGTATTAGCTGTTCTGTACGCAATTAGATCGTCGGCGTACGTAATTGCCTGAATTAGACTACCTATCAGATCGCTGGGGTAAATGCTGGTCAGAATCGGCGAGTTAACCGCTCCCTGCTGAAGACCATTATTAATATTAAAAATTGCGGTAGAAGTTACATTGCCAATCTTGACAACAAACTTTCTACCATTCAGCATGTCATAAAGCATATGCAATAGAGGTTTACTTATCCCTAGTCTGGTTAGCTTTAGACCATACCTAACCATACGGTGTCAAAGGCCTTTTCCAAATCAACCAGACAGGCACCCGTACACTGCTTTTTAGTTTTGTTCCATTGGATATCAGAAACTAGTTTAGACGCGGCATGAATTGTGTCATGTCCCGTCTTAAAACCGAACTGATTATCCGGTATGATTTTGTTGTCCTCCGCCCACTTGAACAGAGCTCTATTAATAACCTTTTCAAATACTTTGCTGATACTCGGAAGAAGACTTATCGACCTGAGATTCGCCGGATTGGAATTGTCCTTTCCCTTTTTAGGGAGAGGATGCACCACTGCTGTCTTCCACCGCACTGGATAATATGCATTATTCAGCGCGTTGTTAAACAGTGTGGTATATATGTCAACTGCTTCTTGAGGCAAATGTCGTAGTACAACGTTGGATATACCATCGACTCCTGCAGACTTCTTTTTCTTTAATGAATCGAAGATGAGCTGGAGCTCATTCTTCGAAATTAATAGGGGACTGGGCCCATTTCGGTCGGCGATTATGGCGTTTGACAAATCTTCATTATTAAACCCGGTAAAACCAAGGTTCTCAGATCGCCATTCGGTTATATCGTTCCGGAGCCATAAGTGATGAAGCAGAGCTCTGTTCTCCAGGTAATGATTCGGGCGAATGTTAGCATTCACCTTGTATACTCCACTCTCTCCTGCGGATCTTCGATTACTGTACTTTAGTAAGGAGTGGATTGGAATATTGCAGTTGTGTTTGGAGTCCACGTTATACTTCGTATATAAATAAAATTGAGTCTATACAGAAAAAGTTCCTACAGTTTGCACTTCGTAATCTCCATTGGAATGAAGATATAAATCTGCCTTCTTATACTCATCGTTTAAAACTTTTAAACCTTGAAACTTTATGTAAAAGAAGAACTATAATTAATGTAATTTGTGTGTTCAATGTTTTAGCTAGTAATGTAAATGCAAGTGAATTATTAGGTAAAATAAACATAAATGTCCCAAATAGATTTTTTCGAAATTATGAACTTATAAATTTAAGATTCAATAGGACTATATATGGTCAACATGAGCCTCTATTTGCTGCATGTGTAGATTACTATAAATATTGTGAATACATTAATATTAATATAAATTCGAATACTCTAAAAACATTATTAAAACAATTAATTGTATAAACTTTCTGTGTAAATAGGCTAAGAATACAAAATGTGTATGTAGCTAAATAAATAAATAAATAAAAAAATGAGAGAAAGAATTGGGGGCCACTATTTTGGTGTTCTATATTATCGAAATGTCAAGTTTGATTAAAATGTCCAGGTCGATTTTTTTCCCAAATGCAAAACGTTCGATAGTACCTACATCGCAAGTGAAAACAATGTGTATCTATCTACTGAAAAACAGGAGTAGGTACTAAATTTAGTCTTAATCGCTAGTACAAAATCTCTGTTTGTGCAGGAACAGTCAAAAGTCAAACAATATTTTTTTATTTGTGTTGTGTTATAACAAATGTATGTACTTAAAATTTTTGCAGATTAAAATAATATAAACGGTGATTTTTTAAGAGCTTGGTTTTTGAAAATTCAAAAAAACACAGAAACTTGTAAAAAGTGAATGAAATTTTCATTTGGATCAATAAATCAATTTCTGCCATTTAGTTTTTAAAAATAATTTCACTTAAATGTTGCCCGTGGCTACGCTTCAGGTGGTCCATTCTGAAGGTCCAATTTTGGCAAACTTTTTCACACATTTCGGCCGGAATCTCACCAATGACGCGTTCAATGTTGGCTTCCAAGGCAGCAATCGTGTTTGGCTTGTCCCCATAGACAATAGACTTAACATAGCCCCACAAAAAATAGTCTAACGGGGTCAAATCACATGATCTTGGTGGCCAATTGACTGCGCCAAAACGTGAGATCAACTGCTCACCAAATTCGCCTCTCAATTGATGCATGGTTTCGCGTGCAGTGTGGCATGTGGCACCGTCCTGTTGGAACCACATGTCGACCGAGTTCAATTCTTGCATTTTCGGCAAAAAAAAATCTGTTATCATCGACCGGTACCTTTCTCCATTGACCGTAACCCTGCGGCCTTAATCGTCCTTGAAGAAGTACGGCCCAATGATGCCGCCTGCCCATAAACCGCACCAAACAGTGCATTTTTCGGGATGCATTGGTAGCTGCTGAATTGCCTCTGGCTGCTCTTCACTCCAAATACGGCAATTCTGCTTATTCAAGTATCCATTTAGCCAAAAATGAGCCTCGTCGCTGAACACAATTTTGCGATAAAAGCTTGCGAAACACATTTTTCACAGAGCACGAATTTTGATAATAAATTTCAATAATTTGCAAACGTTGTTCAGGCGTAAGTCTATTCATGATGAAATGGCAAACAATACTGAATCGAAATGTCAAATGTTCGTGGAATTTGTCATGTGTGATCTGTCAAAAATATAAACGTCAAAAACCAAGTAGCAAAAAAATCACCTGTTATTTGTATAGCAGTATCAGATTTCCCGCTCATGGTGCTCCCTTAACAATCGTGTATCTTCCTTAAGAATTAAAACACAATTATGTATCAAATTCCATTCATCCGGTTAGTTTGTTGGGTTTGATTAAAACCTCAATTTTTTCCCACGGAACAAATACTTGCTTTAAGTTAGAAAAAGGCAATTTTAATAATTGAAAACTTTTTAAAAAATAAATAAATTCCCGGAAACAGTGAAGTGAAGGAAAACAAAAGGTTTTTTTTAATTAAGAAAGAATTTTAATTTTCTTTTCTTTTGGTTGGGCTGGTCAGTACACTTTGGAGACTATGCCCAATCCTCTCGAATGTTGTATTTTCTCTGAATCTCAACACAACCAATAGTGTAATTAAAAAAACGGAAAATGAATTGAAGACATTTAATCTCAAGCGAATAGGGAAACGAACCAAAAGTTAATAGAACATATCTAAAGCAACATAAAAATGCTGACTAAAAGTGCTGAAACGAACTACATCTAACAAAGTTATCTATACTTTACCTAACCTTCCCGCTGACAATCTCTTGACAGAGGATTTTGGTTCTGTAAGGCGCAGGGGGGTTCAAAGAGGGATATTTATTTTTTTGTTTGCCTTTGTTAGCTCGTCTTTTGATTTTTGATATCAAAACGAAACACAATATTCAAAAAAAGCCACAGTTGAAAATATTTGCAGATAGCACAAACATAACTGTTGGCGTGTGTCTGGTGATATTTGTTCTCCTCTACCTCAGAAATGGTATTTCTGTTATGTTTTTTTTTAGGAAATTATTTTTATTTATCTTCCGGCGACAAAGTAAAAAGTGTTTCTTTTTTTGTACATTGGTTGGGATATTGTGTCATCGTGTCTAGACTGAGATTTAACAGCAACAAGAACGAGGGAACGAATTTGTTTATATAATTACAACCCACTTAGCTTTCGAAGCCATGCGAAACATTATTGGGTACGTAAAATATGCATTCACAGTTCGTTGATTTTGATGTATGAGCTAAGTGAAAAATGTTGTAATTTAAAAATGTATTTGAGTAGGTATAACTACCTAACCTAGCTAACATAACACGGATAATTTTGGTATGTACTTACATTTATTATAGACATATTATATAGGTATGTATGTGGAAATTTGTATATACAAGTAAGCAATATGTATTTCACATATCTCCATGATATAAATTTATTTTTAAAAAAAGTTCAACGAAATATTATTTAATTTTTGAATAGGTGGTGTTGGTCACTTAGTCACTTAAATAAATGTAATTTTAATGTAATGTTTATTCTTATGAACAAAGTTGCTTTGCCAACACACACATAAAGGCATTTTAATTGAGCTTTGTCAAACCGGCTATTAAGTTTGTTTTAAACAAAGCTGGAGCCCGCCCCAAATCATATATTCGACAAAACATGGCGGTTGCATTCCCCCTTACGCGCCAAGCTTTTTGTACAGATGTAGAGTGTAGAGATTCTGGATATACTCAGGAAGGCGCTGCTCTCTGTCCTTTGATGCCTTGGGACTTGCAATTGATGGTGGTTGCTTCAAATTCTGTGTTCTGCAGGTTTATTCTGAAAGCGTTGTGGTTGCTTCTATGTCTACTTGGAATCTATCTACGTCCACTTGCTTATAGTTGATGATGTGCTCAGTTGGTTCAGTTGACAGGAATATGGGTTGATGTAGTGTGATGCTTCATGGTCCGAATCCCCGGGTAATGTTGAACAAGTCTAGTTCCTTAGTTGCAATATACAAAAATAATAGAGGTAGTAATACAAAAAGTCAAGTGTCGATGAAGTCTTTGGATATGTTGGTTTGTAAACAATATTTATTTTAATTGTGAAAAACGCAAATCAATAAATTTTTAAATATTAAAATTTAATTGAATTTAAAAATGTTTAAATACAAAATTTACACAACTTTAATTTTATTATTTAAATAGCAACGTGTTTCGGAATAAATTCCATCTTCAGGCCAAAGCTTAGGGTGTATTCTACCTATTATTTTATGTGTTGTCCTATTGTAGTGTGTTATGTTATATAGTTGTTGTTGTTGGTGATATTATTTTTCTTCATTTGCCGTTGTCTATTTTTATTTGGATGTGTCGTATTGCGGTGTCGTAACGTGATTACTTGACGCTTAGTTCAAAAAATTAACCCACTTTATACGACACTGCCGTTGTAGCTAACAACTTTAATGTAGCTTAACATAATGCCGCTGTAAGTAGGTAGTAGGTCTATTAATAATATTAGGAAGGCTTAAGACCGAGTAAGTTTATCTTAGTTGTTTTTTTTTTTTTTTTGTATTAAAATTTAAAAACATTCTTAGCAAAAATAAAAGATCCACAATTTAATGTACATAATTATCTGTGTTTTAAATTTTAATTTAAAAAAAAAATCAATAACCCGGTCTGAAAAAAATATAGATTTTTTTTTAAATAAGGAAAAAACATTTTTTTGAATATATTTACACTTTTAAGGAGCATCTGAACAACACACATATTGTAATCAACTCATCCAATAGTGAACAGAAGTCGAAAATATGTAGTTATTTTATGGAAAATATCGTTAATAAGGACGAAAAATTAAATATGTACCAACTTTAGAAACACTCACACATTTCTTATCAAAAATCGTTTTTGCGTTTTTGAGAAAAACATTTTTTCTAAACGGATTTTTTAACATTCGTATGGTAGGTGTCGTTGTTTATACTTAAGGAAAATGTTTTTTTTTCAAGTATGTATCTATCTTATAAAGTTTCCAAAATCTACTAAATACAAATTTTTAAAAGAATCGATTAAGTCGTTTTCAATACATGTGTAGAGTTCTAAAAAAGAGTTTTTTTTTATACTAAGTTATTAGAAAGTACCTTTTCCCTTTACTAATGAACTGATTTTTTTTGTAAAGATCGCTGAACCCTGTTTTGAGAAAAATGTGATTTACCTTTTTGTCTAAAAAAAAAAAACAAATGCATGTACATATATTACCTTAAACACCATATGTACCAAGCTTGAAGAAAATGCATGCACCCGTCTATACTCTGTTCAATTTGTATTTTCAGTACAGGGAAGATAGGATATTTACCGTTCACCCTTACTATTATGGATTTCAATAACCTATCTCTATATCTATAAAACCTTACCACTTTTCATGGTTACCGTAGTGAGCATTATAAAATATCATATTTCTCTCACAAATGTAAGTAGGGTTACCAACTGTTAATTTAAATTTCATCAACAGAAAACTGTAGATTTTAAACTAAATCTAATATATTAAACTAAATCAATATAAAAATAAATCTATCTTTTTCCACACCAAGAGTTCCCCAGTAGGCCTTATCTCTTTTAATGTAAAAAATAAATCACAGAAAAAAGAGTATAATTAATTCACCGAAAAAAAAATAAATTGAATTAAAAAAACACTTTCTCACTCCGACGAGTAGTTGCTGCTATTGCTCTCTTCATCTAAGTTTATAACTAAACTGTCCACTGCTCTTTCAGTAAAAACATCCATTTCCCACATCTTTGGCTCAATCACCTTCTCAACATGTTGGACACACCGTTGCCATTTTTTCAGCGTCAACATTCATAAGTCCATTTCTTAGAAGATCTTTTATTTATGCAAGTTTAAAAGACTTATGCGCTGTTTTCTTTACAGCTTCCGTCTTATTTTTTACAAGATCGTAAAATGTATTGGTTATGTCAACGATTGCCTGCCTCTTTTGTGAACTTGTGTCCTTCGAAGAACTTGAAGCCATTTTAAATGTAAATAAACACATCACAAAAATGCACTGCACTATTTTAAATATTATATTTATAAACACAAAACCCCCTTCCTTTTAATTTCGTTTTCATGAAGAAAAAAACGATTTGGTAATTTAAAGTTCCAATAAATTGGTAAACCGAACTCCATCAAAAACGTGCACAAATAGTTATTCCTTAAACAAAATATCCATTTTAAGCGTTTTCCAGAAAAAAACAAAGGATATAAGCAGAAAAGCACCCCACGACAACACCTTTTTCCTAAAAATTAAAATAGATGCTCTCATGAGCTCTTAGAAAGCTTTAATTCTGAGAGCTCCATAGCATAAACCAAAGAGAAAAGTATTAGAATTTCCATCAACGGACAAATGGTAACTCTGAATCAATAGGGGTATTCACGATCCGATGCAACAAAAAGGTGTAAAATTGCTAAATTTTGTTTTTTTCTATAAATCGTGAACGCACCTTTTCAATTCTATTGCAACTCTGGAGTAAAAATGCCAAATCATTTTGCACACAACCATTTTCGACAGAAAATAACAGCTGCCAAACTGTCAACGACACCAGGCAAATTGGGCACCATTGTATTTTTCTGTTGCAATAGGGTTAGGGGACTATACTCTGTCCCAGAAAAATAGACAGTACATGTCTTATGGGAAAGCTTTTTCAAAATCATTAGGGTGTCATATTTTTGCGCCATACTAAATTGAAAGAACTTCTCTATAAAAAGTGTTTGCCCGTCCGTAAATGAGTGTGGCTGTGGACTGATTTGCGTTTTCCTGCTATTCAACCCCCATTAAATATTGATGTGCTTTCAGAGTTATACGTGTCGTTTTGTTAACTCGATCGGTTTTTGTTCCTTAGGTTTCTGTTGAAGTGCTTTTGATTTGAGAGCTTTAAAAAAAGTTTTGAATGATGAGTGTTACCGTGGAGTATTTTCGTTTTTTACACTTTTTTTAATCTGTGCAAAATACGTTAAAATGCAGTTACAAAATTTTAAGCTGTTTTTTTTTGAAGAAGAATATTATTTGCGTAGATTTTCGTAGCGCGTGGTTATTTAATGTGAAGTGAATTGAAAATGGCATTGTCCGACACGTCAAGCAGATGTTTGAACCGAAAATGTGGGAAATGTACAGTTTTTCGGAACGCTCTGTAGAAAATCTTGTTATAAGCCTAGGTGAAGATAGCAGCAGCAGTAGCAGGAGCACTAGCAGCACCACCTCCTTTTCTGAATATTTTGTAAATATAGTTATTTAAAAGATGAATTTATATTTATTTTTGTTATTTAATTTATTATTAATCCTAATGAATAAATATTTTCTTTGTACTTGTTTTTTATTTAAAATGGATTTGGCCTACTGTCACCTTTTTTCTTACCTCATGGTAGTGTGGAAAAAGATAAAAATTTTATAAGCAAAACGATTAAATAAATATTCCTATCTAAAAAAGGGTGGTAACCCTACATACTATTCTCTCATATCTGAATCCATTTAAAATTCACATTACAAAAACCCTGTGAGAGCTTTTTTGGGCGACGGATTTATGCAATTCACTGTAGCAAGAATGAGAGGCAAACGTCCTATCTTGCTTGTACTGCCTATTTTTCTGGGACAGAGTATAGACCAGTTGCACCGGATCGTGAATACCCCTAATGTGTTTCTTGTTTCTAATAAACACAATAAACGACATAAACTAATAATGTAAGGACCGGAAACCTCTTCATTTGACATTTGCCTACAAGCTGAAACACGCACACAAGTAACATTTCTGTTCCTCTTCCAATAGACACATTGATAGAAACGCACACAAGAATATTTTCTGTTCCTCTTCCTATAGACACATAGACAATACAGCCCTAGTAATTTGTTTTTGTTTTGCTTTTCGATTTCCCATCTATTCATGGATAGAGTTTCAAAGCTACAAATACAACAATGTAAACAAATTGGTTTTGGGGGGTGAAACGTACGAAGGTTTCCGATCTTAGTATGGCTTATTAGTTATAAACGAAAGTAATCAGTCTCCTTACAGGTCATGTTGGACTGTTCGTGGGCTTATAGAATATTTCAGTGGAAATTTCTTAAATTAAATGTCAAAAGCTCACCCATAAGGCCTGTACTGAAAATTTAAATTGAACAGAGTATAGATTGTAGGCTTACACACAGTGAGAATTGTAAGGGTGACGTAAAAAATGAAGCAATAGGTGATAATTTATAAACAGACAGTTTAGTACAAGACCTATAGCTAAATTAGCTAACAGTACTCGCTTAAGGAAAAAGACGCCTCTAGTTAAGGAATTCGTTTATTTGGGAGGCCTTATGTTTCTTTTTGGCTATTTTAAACATATAACATAGTTAATTCATATGATTAAGACGCGGCTAATCTAATGTGTTATTTTATTCACTTTAAACAATTCTTCTAACTAATGTACGTTTTTAACAGATATTCATGAATTGCACCCAAAATATTGAAATAAAACCATTTTTTTTTGTTTTTTCTTTTATAATTAATATATATAAATTTTTGGGTAAGAACATTTCAAACAAAAATAAAATAATTGTTTTTTATGTTCATACACCCATTGTGTAAGAAATAGGTACTTATGTATGTAATGTATGTACTGTGAGTGTACGTTTTCGCTCAGTTGTGCATTTATTTTATTTTAGATTTGTTGATATTGTATTGAATTTATGAACTAGAACTACTCCTAATCTTATTTTTTTTCAGTATGGTACAACCAAATAACAAACCTCGCAAAAACTCAAAACGCTCGGTGATAGTGAACTAATTTAAAATTTGCATCACCGGAAAATCCTTTTCGCTTTTTAAGTGGTAATGAAGGAAGGTGTTCAGAGTAGTCGAATAAGAGCTTTGCACATCAGATTTTGCGTAACTTGCTTTACAAATAGATATGTACTGCTCAGCAAGGCTCATTATACAATTTATTTTCACTGTAGCATAGTGTTGGTTGGTGTCATTGATGGTGGTTTAATATGGTGTACTCCGCTAGTGCTTGACTACAGATTCCTGATATTGAGGGAATATAATTACATATAATTATCAAATCGATTGACTGCTAGGTATATGTCAATCCTTGACATACAATCATAATATACTTATATGTGTGGAGAGGTTGCTGGTGCTGGTACAGATATTGTTTATTTATGGTATGTTTTAGTCGAAAGGAGAAATTTTGCATATAGGTATGAAAAACTGTTGTACATGCTACATGCATACAACTCTTATCTTTATTTGCATTCAAAATCGATTGCATTTGGGATCAGCATTGATAATTATGGCGACGTTCATTCATCTCTGATTTATTCATCAGGGAGGTATACGCAATGTGTGTATTAATTTTATTGGAAAACATTTTTCACTTTAGAGTCCGATTAATATAGCAAATAAATTGTTCTTAATGCAAAATATTTCATTATAAAGGTGGTAAGAACTTTTACAAATGTCAAGAGTTTTATTTTTAATCCCGGAAGGAATTAAATAGCTTTTAACGATTTCGTTTAACATAAGGATAAGGCTGCATTATACAAATTTTTACACAGTAAAGATATTCGATTGGATTTTATTTCAAAATATATACACTTTCAAACTACAGTCAACTCCCTTTAAGTCGAAATTCTCCCTAATTCGAATATTTTCTAACTATTTTTAATTTTTGTCTTCACCTTCCTTGGCAGGTATCCCGCTAAACCTAGTGAAGTGTGTATTGTTTAATTGCACTTAAGTTCCTTTTTTCCAAAGTCATGGAAACACTGATTAATTACCAGCTTATGAACAACCTTGAGGAACGAAACCTCATCAATAACCGGTAGTTTAGTTTTTGTAGCAACATGTCCACCAATGGTGATCTGATGACATCAGATAGAGTTTGGCATCAAGCTTTCTTGTCAGAAATGCATCGATGCATCTATTTTTCATTGGATTAGAAATTACCTTCTTCGAATCTCTCAATACAAGTCGTATTAAACGGTCTCAGCTCTAAGAACAAAATGCTTGTATGCCCCAGGGATCGGTTCTGTCTGTGACTCTGTTTTTCATATTCATCAGTGATCTCTCGTCAAAAATTTTCTATCCAAGTACGAAAGTAACATCAGCTTTTCAGATTCAAGCCCATGTCCTTCGGATATGGAACTTCAACAGCAGCAGAGGTTAAGTACATTAAATTCTCATCTTGACAGCATTGTAAAATGGGGAATAAGAAACCGCAAATATTTAGTGCTTCAAAATTCCAATGCTGCCTATTGTCATTAAATCGGGATCGTAACCTCCCCAACGCAGCCGTTCATAAGCGGCGCGCGCTTGCATCGATGAAACCGAACCACTTCCAGTTCCCGGTTTGTGCGCATCGAATGCCTTTTGTGAAATTAGCACATTTTTGATATCGCCAAGAACACTGTGATATCTCAACAGGTGTTCCCATAACTCCTTTAAGTCTCTTAGACATACTCCAAGAAAATAGCTTCAAAAATGATAGGTGATAAAGCAATAACGGAAACAACAGCATTTCTCAAACACCGTTGCAATGTTTCATGTCTTTTAAACTTTTGTCGCTCTTTTAATAGACAACTTTCTAATCAAATAGCATTGGTCCCCTAAAACTATTCAACCGTAATACTGCCGCTTCTAGGGATGCTCATATTGTCCTTCTTTCCCACACCAATGTGGAATACTTTACTCGACCGTATTTTTCCCTCCCATTGCGATATTGAAAACATTTAAAACCAATGTGGATCGATATCTCCTATTTCTATCTAATCTTATCAGATATTATTATGTATATTATGTTTTGTGTTTTATTCAAATGTACTACTTTACTAAATTGTTAAACAATTTTATTTATTTATTTACTTGATATTATTTACTAGACAATACGAGAGTCGATGTCGAACTGTGGAAGTGTATAGACGTTACCGGCTTTCGCAGAATTTCCAAATTAAATAACGTGTGTGAGCTCAAGTTCAAATTTAATTCAACTTTTGTGAAGGAGTGCGATAGCACAGTGGTAGTGTGGCCGACCGTATTACGCAGGGTCACGAGTTCGATTTCCAGCCAAGAATCAAAAATTTGGAGGCTTTTTTTCATAACCGGGAGGTTGAAAATTTAATTTTCTGGGAAAACCAGATCAGGAGGAGGAGTTTGAGCACCGGGCCATCGAAAGGTGTCCTAGGGCCAATGAGGCCAGCAATGGCATCAGCTGAGGGAATATTGAAAGATATTCCTGTTAAGGCATCTACATCATCCGAGGCAATGGCAACATCAGCCGATATGGCAACGAAAAGAAGAAAATGATTAAAGTGTGTGCCGAATCTTGTAAAGCTGCGTACTAAGCCCACTTCAGCTGATCTGCCAGCCAGTGAAGGAGAGAGACGTCGGAACAAGATGTGACGTCAGTAACAGCAAACGTTCAAACCCAGTTAAATACGTCAACCTCGGATAATAAGGATTTTACTACATGTCACAGGGTGGATAAGGTCATTTCACTACAGTCGAGAGCAATGCAATGTGAACCTCTCCACATTGAGGCAGTAATACAAAGCCTTAAAAGCCAACGGAGACTCTAGTTCTCGCAGTTAAGGCTCAACAAGAAGCGTGCAGAGCAAAAGAACAGAAAGAGCTCTAGGAAAAAAGGCACTATAGCGGCGCCAAAACGTAGCGGAACAACAACAACAGCAAAAAGAACAATTGCAAAAACAACTGCCACAGCAGCAGCAGAAACAACAACAGCAACAGCAGCAGACCCAAGCCTAGAAACATCCGCAACAAAAACAACAGCAGCAGCAGAATCAGAAACAGCAGCCACAGCTGCCGATTACGAAAAAAGAAAAGGTACCACCGATATATACTTATGAAATGGATTTACAGGATACCATAAATATGTGTATGTCGGCCATAGGTCAATGTGTAATATGTAATTATAGGCATGCTATCCCTTGCTTCACACTGGAACAGCACAAGAATCCGCTTCTGAATTCTTTAGTTTCACCCCTAAGACCAAAAAGTATCAAACGGTCTTTTTGAAGATCATAGATTCCTGCACGGAACAACAGGTGTTCTTAAGTGAACTCCGCCAAAAAGCCAATGATGATCTCGACTTCATCGGGTTCAAGCCGTTGGCTACAGTTAGAGCTGGGTGGGAGAAGCGGAATCTTCCCTTCTTCCTTGTGCAGCTTTCACCCAGCAGCAAACTGGATAGTTTGAGGAGCATCTCCGTCCTCTACTACCAGGTTGTAACTTGGGATAAATTAAAAAGGCGCGGCGACATGCTTCAATGGTGGTTAGGTCAAGCACAACCAAAAAAAAAAAACAACAACGTGTCTAAGGCTCCGGCGGCACACGCAGATATTATGGGCATTCTGCTGGCCATTCAGGACCAGTTGACAGACCTACAAAAGCAGATCAATGAGCAGGCGACTAGGGTGGATCATCTCTACTCTGTTTTGCACAGCTTAACGCAACTTAGAGGTTAAGGGCGCGCTGCCGGAGAGGCCTTTTAAGCAGGGCCGGACCACCATATGTGCAGGATGTCCAAACGCACATGGGGTCAAGATTTGGGGCTCATTGTCAAACCATAGCACAAAAAACAGTTATGGATACACATACTTTCATTCTTCAAATTTAAATTCGTCTAACCAACTACCTATGCCTATATATTTCTAAAAGTTATTTGAATGCAATAATTATGTTCCAATAATTCAAATTAAGTCATTTCATCTGCTCACACGAAAGAACATTCATATAATTACACGAGAAATAACATAGTGTGAATAGAGTAGAAATAATAAAATCCCATCAAGATTACGTTGGTGCAGGCTTGAAAGGTAAATTCATGCACAAACACCCAACAAAAATCCAAATAAATCAGCTTATTAACCATTTCTACAAGAAAAAATTTCATATGAGCCAAAACAAAAAATCGCACCAAGGCTGCGCAAGATAAATTCTCGCAAAAACCCAACAAAAATCCATACGAAATCAGCTACCTATCCATTTACATAAGAAACAAGTTCATATGAGCGAATCGCAACAAGGCAGTGCAAGATTAATTTCTTGAACAAACACTCAAAAATTTTCATAGGATAAAATTTCAAAATAATAAACTCAATCTACATTTGAGTGCAACGTGCTGACTTTAATTCTACACGTATGGGATATTCGACTCTGACTTTTTTTTGGATGGAATATTGTGAGTTTAATACATTTTTGATGCCAAAGAAGAAAAAAAGCACAAGAAAAGGAATTCTTTATAGATATGCACGACTGGATCGTACGAAATTGCCCTTGTTTCAAACAACTTTAATGTAGTTAAAGGTTAAACATTGACGCTGTTAGTAGGTAGGTAATTTGGTTATCCTATGCAGGCTTAAAGCCAATGTAGATAAGATTACCTTGATTCTTAGTATAATGAATAATTGTCGAATGGATGATTCAAGGAAAAGTTACTTAGGTAGGTAAGGTACCAACCTACAAATGCATATTTAAATTTAGATTATGGATTTTAATAATGTAAGTTAGGAGGGCAACATGTAGATACATACATAGATGGAAATAAGATATAGTAATAATGAAAATAAAGGATATGTGTCGATGTCGAACTGTGGAAGTGTATAGACGTTACCGGCTTTCGCAGAATTTCCAAATTAAATAACGTGTGTGAGCTCAAGTTCAAATTTAATTCAACTTTTGTGAAGGAGTGCGATAGCACAGTGGTAGTGTGGCCGACCGTATTACGCAGGGTCACGAGTTCGATTTCCAGCCAAGAATCAAAAATTTGGAGGCTTTTTTTCATAACCGGGAGGTTGAAAATTTAATTTTCTGGGAAAACCAGATCAGGAGGAGGAGTTTGAGCACCGGGCCATCGAAAGGTGTCCTAGGGCCAATGAGGCCAGCAATGGCATCAGCTGAGGGAATATTGAAAGATATTCCTGTTAAGGCATCTACATCATCCGAGGCAATGGCAACATCAGCCGATATGGCAACGAAAAGAAGAAAATGATTAAAGTGTGTGCCGAATCTTGTAAAGCTGCGTACTAAGCCCACTTCAGCTGATCTGCCAGCCAGTGAAGGAGAGAGACGTCGGAACAAGATGTGACGTCAGTAACAGCAAACGTTCAAACCCAGTTAAATACGTCAACCTCGGATAATAAGGATTTTACTACATGTCACAGGGTGGATAAGGTCATTTCACTACAGTCGAGAGCAATGCAATGTGAACCTCTCCACATTGAGGCAGTAATACAAAGCCTTAAAAGCCAACGGAGACTCTAGTTCTCGCAGTTAAGGCTCAACAAGAAGCGTGCAGAGCAAAAGAACAGAAAGAGCTCTAGGAAAAAAGGCACTATAGCGGCGCCAAAACGTAGCGGAACAACAACAACAGCAAAAAGAACAATTGCAAAAACAACTGCCACAGCAGCAGCAGAAACAACAACAGCAACAGCAGCAGACCCAAGCCTAGAAACATCCGCAACAAAAACAACAGCAGCAGCAGAATCAGAAACAGCAGCCACAGCTGCCGATTACGAAAAAAGAAAAGGTACCACCGATATATACTTATGAAATGGATTTACAGGATACCATAAATATGTGTATGTCGGCCATAGGTCAATGTGTAATATGTAATTATAGGCATGCTATCCCTTGCTTCACACTGGAACAGCACAAGAATCCGCTTCTGAATTCTTTAGTTTCACCCCTAAGACCAAAAAGTATCAAACGGTCTTTTTGAAGATCATAGATTCCTGCACGGAACAACAGGTGTTCTTAAGTGAACTCCGCCAAAAAGCCAATGATGATCTCGACTTCATCGGGTTCAAGCCGTTGGCTACAGTTAGAGCTGGGTGGGAGAAGCGGAATCTTCCCTTCTTCCTTGTGCAGCTTTCACCCAGCAGCAAACTGGATAGTTTGAGGAGCATCTCCGTCCTCTACTACCAGGTTGTAACTTGGGATAAATTAAAAAGGCGCGGCGACATGCTTCAATGGTGGTTAGGTCAAGCACAACCAAAAAAAAAAAACAACAACGTGTCTAAGGCTCCGGCGGCACACGCAGATATTATGGGCATTCTGCTGGCCATTCAGGACCAGTTGACAGACCTACAAAAGCAGATCAATGAGCAGGCGACTAGGGTGGATCATCTCTACTCTGTTTTGCACAGCTTAACGCAACTTAGAGGTTAAGGGCGCGCTGCCGGAGAGGCCTTTTAAGCAGGGCCGGACCACCATATGTGCAGGATGTCCAAACGCACATGGGGTCAAGATTTGGGGCTCATTGTCAAACCATAGCACAAAAAACAGTTATGGATACACATACTTTCATTCTTCAAATTTAAATTCGTCTAACCAACTACCTATGCCTATATATTTCTAAAAGTTATTTGAATGCAATAATTATGTTCCAATAATTCAAATTAAGTCATTTCATCTGCTCACACGAAAGAACATTCATATAATTACACGAGAAATAACATAGTGTGAATAGAGTAGAAATAATAAAATCCCATCAAGATTACGTTGGTGCAGGCTTGAAAGGTAAATTCATGCACAAACACCCAACAAAAATCCAAATAAATCAGCTTATTAACCATTTCTACAAGAAAAAATTTCATATGAGCCAAAACAAAAAATCGCACCAAGGCTGCGCAAGATAAATTCTCGCAAAAACCCAACAAAAATCCATACGAAATCAGCTACCTATCCATTTACATAAGAAACAAGTTCATATGAGCGAATCGCAACAAGGCAGTGCAAGATTAATTTCTTGAACAAACACTCAAAAATTTTCATAGGATAAAATTTCAAAATAATAAACTCAATCTACATTTGAGTGCAACGTGCTGACTTTAATTCTACACGTATGGGATATTCGACTCTGACTTTTTTTTGGATGGAATATTGTGAGTTTAATACATTTTTGATGCCAAAGAAGAAAAAAAGCACAAGAAAAGGAATTCTTTATAGATATGCACGACTGGATCGTACGAAATTGCCCTTGTTTCAAACAACTTTAATGTAGTTAAAGGTTAAACATTGACGCTGTTAGTAGGTAGGTAATTTGGTTATCCTATGCAGGCTTAAAGCCAATGTAGATAAGATTACCTTGATTCTTAGTATAATGAATAATTGTCGAATGGATGATTCAAGGAAAAGTTACTTAGGTAGGTAAGGTACCAACCTACAAATGCATATTTAAATTTAGATTATGGATTTTAATAATGTAAGTTAGGAGGGCAACATGTAGATACATACATAGATGGAAATAAGATATAGTAATAATGAAAATAAAGGATATGTGGGTAGGAATGCATATAACTTTATAATTTAAGTGTAATTAATTCTTCGGCATGGGGTTCTTATGTGCAAATAAAAATGTACATTTCTAATGCAAAAAAAGAGAATCCCACCAACCTAATTATCCCACCACTACCAATCACACAATCACCTTCTCCACATCAAACACAATATACTCTGCAACAACTTCCACCTCCGCCTCCACCTCTGCCGCAGGCATCAACAAATCAAACCCACTGACAATCAACTCTCCCATCAAGTAATTTCCTTTCACGCACTCTACAACGTTGCACCACATGCGACAGAGAAAAAAATGCAAAATATTTTTCTCTTCTTCCTTTCACAACAATACGACATTTATGCAATCAACGAAACATGGCTCTCTCATTACCATTATAAAGCAGAGATATTCGACAACCAGCTGTTTAATGTTTTCGTTATGATCGAAATTCACTTAAGCCTAGTACGCTGCTGATGCGAAACGAAATTTTTCGGTGGTCTCCACTAGGAGAGCGAAATGCTAACGAAAACCACAGCGGAAAAATATTTGCGGAGAGTTCTGTAAGCTGTGAAAAACAATTGACAGTTGTAAAAAAAGGTAATTTTGTCACCAAATTATTTTTAGATGGATTTTTTTTTTAAATAATTCTTGGATTTACAAATGTTGCTGGTTACACATAGAGGATTTAAAATAAAACTCAGAACCGTTTAAATGACCCAAATTAAGCAATTACTTTTGGATTTTATAAACTGGTTCATCTGCCGATTTGATGAAATTTCTATTGATTTTAAGAAAATCAATGAATTTCGGAGGTAAACCACCTATAATTCGAAAACTACGTGCTTCACTGGGATGGTGTAAACGGTTCTGAGTTCTAATTTATGGTTTTTTACTAATTCCGGATACAATTTTCAAGTCCGGGAATTATTTTTAAAAAATTACATCCAAAAGAAGTTTTGTCACCAAATTATTTTTAGATGGAATTTTTTTTGTCACCAAATTACTTTTAGATGTAATTTTTTTGAAATAATTCTTGGACTTTCAAAGCGGTAACTGGAATTACAAATGAAACATAAATTAGAACTCAGAACCGTTTAGATCATCCCCATGAAGCACGTAGTTTTCGAATTATAGAGTGGTTTACCTGCGTCCCAATTTCATTAAATTTCATAGAATTGATAATCCAAAAGTATTTGCTTAATTTGGATCATCCAAACTGTTCTGAGTATTTTTTTTTAAATCCACTATGTGTAACCAGAACCATTTTTAAATCCAAGAATTATTTTTAAGAAATCAGATCATCTGAAGCACACAAAGGAACTGCCCAAATTGCTGGATAACTGTATCACTTACAGCGTAATTGGCATTCACTTTAGATACTGTCCAAATCGCGTTGGGTACTCCCAATCTACCACACTCGCCTACACTATCATAATACATCCCAACGGTTCATGGCAAACTTCTCAGTGTAGTTAAATGGAAAAATTTTTCCACTAAAACGAAAATGTAAATGCATAAGACATGATTTTCTCACAAACCGATCGGCGAGAATGTTTCTCCTGTTTGTGGGCAAACCATATTGTTCTGGAATCTTTGCAAGAGATCTCGATCCCATAACCATTCTCATATTGCTATGTAGACCCTGCATTTTCTTCAACTCGAAAAATTGTCCCTAATATTGGTTTATACCAAGATACTTAACAGAATCAACCCACGGAATATTATAATTATTAATTTTTAAATTATTTAGCTGTAAAGCACAAGCTTTTCTTTTTCTCCTGAAAAAGATAGCTTGTGTTTTATCTGGGTTAATTTTTCCACAATTCAAAATATTGAAGTGTGGTATAAAGTGCATTTTAATATGAATTTTCTATATTATACCCTAATTTATTTGAAATAAATATAACAGTGTCATCGGGAAACATAGCTAAATCGGTTTAATGAAAAGCTTGCACCCACTTTATTTTTCATATGTTATACTATATGTCGTATTAATTTCTGACAATAAATGATCTTAAATAAGCCTTGTAATTTTAAATGGTTATGTTAAAAAAGCTGTAATAATTTTGCTTTCTCAAGAAATTTTAATGTCGACGTCGCGTCACGTCAGCCTGATGATTCCTTTTAAATGTGCACAACTTTATTATCCCCTCACTTCCTAGAAAGCAACAGTGTAGGTTCTTATACTGACTATTTTTCCAGTTGCACTGAAAGCAAAGGGCTTCTTCTTACCATTTGCATATTTCCTGAGTTTGTGTGAAGCATCTTTCGCTGTTAACTGTTTTCATATGCTGTGTCACTGTTTCCATTCCAGGCGAGGTATACTCCTTTTATTTATTTATATTTAGAAAGGTCATTTATATTAAATACAGCAGGGGCTTTTGTGTATAGGATTATGGTAGTTTTTTTTTTATACATTTGTTGTTGCCTGGTTCGTTTTGTTGTTATTTTTTATATTAATGATATCATTAACCTTGCTTCTCTGTCGTCTTTCACCGAAAACATTGTTAGTAGGAGGAGATGATGTCGACGACACAAAACCATTAAAAATCTTGAATTTACATCCAAACCTAAAAACACTGCTAATGTTGCTTTTATCTTTATTTTTGCAGCACGAGTAAAAGTGGGACAAGGGTGCTACCATCATGTTGTGAGCATTCAGGCAAAGGACCAAATATAAATCAACTGTAAGTATCTTATTAGTCATAAGATTAACTGATATTATAGAGATATTTCAAGATCTGCACCAGGTCAGCGCCCTTTTTTGGAAATTTATATCAAGAAATATTTATATTATCTTCCGCGCGAATAAGAAAGACTTACTATAGATACACTTACATATACAAGTATTAACATAAAGCTGAATTAGGTTTAATGGAAATTGGAGTGAAGCTTGACGATCAGGTTAACATCATTATCACAATTAAGGCTGGCACATTAGAAAATCAGTAATAATTAAAAATAAAATACATGACTGGATCGCACGTACGTGCTCTTATATTCGATCACACTGCCAGCATAACAACTAGTGATGACGGCTTAGCCAATGTTTTAAAATTCATAATTAAATTATAACTAGCGCATAGCTAGTTGATATTTTATATCTAAATATAATATATTTTATATCTAAATATATATATTTTTTTTTGTTAATTTAAAGAAATGTATTTAATGTTCTGGTATGGCAATTTTAAGTGCATATTTAACGTATTTATTTAAAAAAATATATATCGAAATATTGAAATTGCAGTAATATTTAAAATTTGAAGGACCTCGTGTGTAAAAAAATTTTATTGAAAATAAACAAAACGGTTATTAATAATATTTTATGTAACACTTTGTTTGGACATACATACAAATTAATTTTTTTTTCAAAGTTCTGATTATTTATGCTTACCTATCTAACATCATTTTCAAAGTTCTTTCGTCCCAATTTAACGCCGTCATAAAAATTCCAGAGCTATAACAAAAAACAAATAGCTCAAATTTCAATGTGATTTACATTGATTTTGAATGGAATCAAAATCAGTACAGAGTGATAATGTTAAACAATATTTTTCGATTTGTTTTCCGGGGGTGGCCGTGGCGCGATAGTTGTGTGTTCGCCTGTCAACCTCATGGTCACAGGTTCTAGCCCTGCTGTGTCCTCTTATTTCTCCATTAAAAACCAATTCTAAAAATAAATGTCATACAACGAGTTCCTGGATTACTCATTACATGCTGTTTAGGCATACAACTAACAACATTTTATTGAGTAAAACTAGTATACCGATAGAATATGTCAAAGAATAAAAAAAATTAATGTGAATTATAAGGGACTTAGATAAATAAGACACGGTAATTCTCTCCGCATTAGTTCAGCCGCCATCCCTGGAGATAAAATCTGAGACAACAACCACCTACAGTCTCAGAACATCGCGTCAAACATCTTTCTTATCATTCTTTCTTTTCCTTAACATCACGCCCGCACTGTGTTGAAACATTTAAAGGGTAGTATAATCCCTTGAGGGCGTGTAAATTATAAAAAAAAAACAAAAAAAAAACGAAGATGGCTTGCCAACACGCGAAGATGGAACATACAATTGATCGAGCAAAAAACACTCGTCGGTCACGCTGTCAACGAATTTGTACGAATGCAGTTCTCCAGCCATTTGACTTCGAATAATGAAATTGAAACTATCGACGACGTTCTTATTCTTCGCTGCTAGTATTTCCTGTTCACAAATCCAACCGAGATTTTTATATTTTTTTGCAATGCCAGGGAACACTTTACTTTGGTGATGAGTTTCTCCTTCCACGTTGTTAACTCACAAAAATTTACCTAGTATGATATCAATCCAGTCTAGAAATCAACAGGAATTTGGCCATTGCCAAGCACCAGCAGTTGTCTCGAGAATTCAGCAGCCATGTTCGTGGTCAAATTAAAATTCTTGACATACCGCCACAAAGACGACAATTTTAGGCATGTTTGAAGTTCATCGGCAGCAGTAGATTTCGGTATGACGGGAAGTGTTTGACGAAAATCTATAGAGAGCAATATCATAACTCCACCAAATCAGCTTAACTCATATTCATCCCAAAATGATGATTTTCCATACTCGCATTAACTTCGCTGTCGCCGAATTCTTGGTCATTGTGTACGTTGGCTTGTCAACCCTGAGAAGAGCGGAATGTGCAGTTCGCCCGCCTTCAAACAGTATAGCAGAAGTTGCCTCACTTAACCTTTAACCTCACTTTTAACGTTTATTTTCTGAAAAACAATGATCTAATTGATAAATATTTTTTTTTTTTGTTATCCGATGGAAATCTTCAAAAGACACTCGGTAATAATCGGTACCCAGTAGTGTGGGACTCTTACCACACTAAAACCACCAGTGAAATCAGGACCAATCTATGAAAGATCGACAAATGATTTTACTATCTTAATTTATATTTTAATCGCATTGGGGGAAGTTTAAAGTTATTACACTTTCCTATAGCTTTTAGGCCATCAGCTCATGAGGCTTGGTTCTTCTTAATCTCCGAACATTGTCTCGTACATTTAAGGCGGTCTGCATTTCGTTGGTATGACTTTGCAGTCGCTGGTTGTGTGATACACCGTGTTTTTTCACCACTTCTGTAACCATTTCAATTTGAAGGTCACGATGTAGATCGCTATTTCTTATATACCAAGGGGCATTTATTATTCCACGAAGGACCTTGCTTTGGAATTTTTGGATGGGTTCAGCATTTGTTTTCTTTGTACAGTTGGATGCCATGTGTCCAAACTGGTTTCAGTCCTTGCTTATATAACATTAGATTGTTCGATACAGATAGGTCAGAGTTCTTTCCTAGTAACCAGTACATTTTTCTGTACTTCAAGTTTTCTTCTTCTTGTTCCTTTTTGATGTGCTCTTTCCATTTAAGCTTTCCATCCAAGGTCATTCCAAGGTATTTGGCGGTATTGGAGTAAGGTACTACTGTATTGTTTATAAATATTGGAACATTGTTTATGTTTTTGTTAGTAAAATTTATATGCGTCGATTTTGTTTCGTAAAATTTGATACGCCATTTCTGCGTCCAATCACTAACTTTATCGACAGCATTTTGCAATTTTAGTGTAGCCTTCGTAACGAATTTATCTGGCACCAATATTGCCGTATCGTCAGTAAAGGTGGCCATGATAGCGTTGATGTCCAATGGAATATCCCTTGTATATAATAGATACAGGGTTGGTCCTAGGACACTTCCTTGTGGAACACCGGCTTCAATTTTCTTTAGTTCCGCGTAATTTTGGTCGTACCGTACTCTAAAGAGTCGGTTCGTAACGTAGGATTTCAGTATTTCGTAGTACTGCCTGGGAAGGTCCCTATGCAGTTTGTACTCAAGTCCCAAGTGCCAAACCTTGTCAAAGGCTTGAGCAACATCTAAGAATATAGCCGAGCATACTTGTTTATCTTCAAGTGCCTTTTCCACGACATCCGTAATTCGATGCACTTGGTCTATCGTGGAATATTTATTTCTAAATCCTAACTGATAACTCGGAATTGGTCTTCTTTCTTCTATTATTTTGTTAAGGTTTTTCAGTAGCAGTTTTTCAAAAACTTTTGACATGATTGGTATAAGCGATATTGGTCTGTAAGATGTTACTTCTGTTGGTGGCTTAACCTGTTTAGGCATAACAATGACTTCTGAAATTTTCCAATGATGTGGAACATATATTCGTTTAAGGCATGCGTTAATTATAAATTGGAGTTTCTTGAAGGCTATTGAAGGCATTTCTTTCAAAACCTGAGCAGTTATTAGATCGTACCCTGGTGATTTTTTGCTAGACAACTTATGATGCTTCATACTTCTTTGAGTGTGACAAAAGATATTTCACATTCGTCATTTCTGTCAACAAACTGTAAGGGATCTGTAGGTGTATTTGCTGGGAATGGCTTAAAAACATTCGCGATATGTTCAGCGAAGAGATCAGCCTTTTGTTTCGGGTTTGCGATCCATTTACCATCTTCAGATTTTACTGGCGGGTTTTGTGTCTGAGGTCTTTTTAGGCGCTTAGCTGCTTTCCATAAGGAGTATTCGGAAGAAGCATCCGTCGTCAGGTTTTTCAGGAATCTACTAAGTGAATCATTTTTGAACTCACAGATTCTTTTTTTTAATTCGTTGTTAAGACTGTTAAAAAGTGCCTTATCACCAGGGAATCTCGTAGTTTGCCACTTTCTTCGAGCTCTTCTTTTTTCCAATATTAGCGCCTTTATTTCGACAGGATATTTTATTTCTTTTTCTCTCGCATTTGAAATAGTTGGTGTACTTTCTTCTGCAGCCTGTTGCACATCAGCAATAAATTGTTCTACTTCATGATCAATTTGTTCACTTGATAAATGTGACATTGAATTTCAATTGATCATAATGCTTATATATCGGAATCAGTGTAATAATACACAAAACTCGAATCATTTGTTGCTGAATAGAAAATGACAATGTGAAAAGGACACCTGTCAAATCGCGCCAAGCCTAATAATGTCAATGTATAACGCAATATATCGGATTGTGGCATTGATTGCAGCACAGCGCCATCTAGTATTTATCTCGTTAACATCGGCGCCCAAAATGCACGCAAAACATTGAATTTCACAATTATCCGAAATTTTCCTAGCTTCACAACGAATTTTCTACTTCTAAATCATCCAAAAAGTCCATGGAACATTCTTTCTTGACAATTCGAGGTACGTCCAGAAAATCAGAGGAAATCCATAGGACATTCCATGAATGTCGACAAAATAAAATATCAAAATCCATTTAATGGGAATCAATACTTTAGTTGTATGCATACATGCGGCAACAAAGCGAAACCAAAATGAAATGTGTGCATACAAAAACATTATTTATACTACTAAAGCATTGACGACCACCTGAGTGAAATTTTTGGGCATAACTCCGGTTCTAGACATCGGACAGCAAACGATTTCTTATGCACAAAATTTCATTCAAATCGGTTGAGCCGAAAAAAAGGATTTCGCCCACAAAAATAATCTTGATTGTTCTTTATTTGTATAAGAAAAAGATTATATTCATGAATTGATCTACATACATTTAATTATAATCTGTGATATAAAGTAAAATATAAACGAAGTTTTCCGAGTTCAATCTGTTGTAAGTGTCAAATAATTTTCGAAAACCAAATTCTCGTGCCGCGCAAGTGATTAATTTAATCTAGTGTGATCACCCGTGTAAAATGGCCTTAAGGCCTAATTTTCCTTCAGGTTACAGACTTCGTATACTTGATCAGCAATCTGACCCCCCCCCCCCTAAATAGGAGATAGACCCCCTCAAATAGTAAAAAAATGTTTTTGACCTCTCTACAAAAACCTGTTATCAATTTTTGGCGCCAAAGTTATCGTATTCGTGTGTCGCGTCGCACCAAATTATATATATATATAACTGCAATTAATCAGCCAAAGTCTGCCCACCATCGACAATTTACTTCGAATACTGAAAATCTACCTCCAATACTTTGGTCTTCTTTTAAATTTTCCATGTAACAGCACAGCTGCTGAAAGAATACTTTGCATTCAATATAAAATAAAATCCGCGACTGGATCGTACGAACTTGCTCTTGTAACTAACAAATTTAGTGTAGCTAACTACTGACGCCCTTAGTAGGAATAGGTTGTCTAGTTATCCTTTGCAGGATTAAAGCCGATGTAGGTAAGATAATCCTGATTGTTAATAGGATGAATTGTGGAATACATATTATTCAAAGAATGGTTACATAGGTACCTACCTACAAATGTATATTTAAAGGGATTTGAATTATGAACATTAGGAGTGCATTATGTACCTACCTATATATAGAGAACCTAGGTGTATAGATATGTACATACATATGTATTGATGAAAGTGAATGTATAAGTGGGTAAAAATCGTTTTCTTAAACTTATACAAACTGCCAAATCCATTACTTTAATCGGTTTCTCGAAAAAAAACAAGAAAACCACTAGATGCCACCGCTCAATGAAAATTGTATAAAAAAGTATCTCGAAAATTGTACGACGGATTTTGATGAAATCCGGTTTTTTATTTTTAGTTTTTTGAAAACAAAGGTTTTCTAAAATTTTGGTATGCAGTTTTTTAGAGTTTATTAATATACACGTAACCATAAAATTTTAAATAATTTTTTTTGATTAGTTTTAAATATATTGATTTTTCGAGATAAAAAAATAAAAAATTAATTATAATTATAAAAAAAGTTATTTAAAATTTTAATATGCAGAATTAGTTTGGCTAGCTAGAACTTCTCACATATAAAATTTGACAGAAATGCAATGTACTTTAACCGAGAAAGCCAAAAATTAAAAATACCGTTATATGAAAAGTACCGTTAATAGACTTTTCCCGTAAACTTGGTTCATATCAAATGATAGCTATTGCCAACAAAAAAAAATTCTCAAAATAGTTTATTAAAATCGTTGCAGCCGTTTTCAAGAAAAATAAGATTTTCCTTCAAGGTCATATGGCAGGTACCGTTATTTTTAGGCCTAAAAATAAAATTTCAGTTTCCCCTCTGAGGAATGCCAAAATAATCTCACATTCCAAATTTAAAGGTAATCGCTCACACCATTTAGGCTGCAGCAATCATTTAAATGAAAAAATTGTCAAAGCAAAAACCAAAACACAAAAGTTATACAATTTTTTGATTTTGTATTTAATTTAATTTTATTACCAAAGGATAATCATTAAAACAATATAGGTATCAAGATTATTCGATTCACCACCAAACTAAAAACTAAACAAAACGAAACAGATGATAACAAACTGTTATTTGAATGTTTGACTATATCAACATCAATTGGTAAGGAACTATAAATTGGACAATTGAAATTGTACTATAGCAGCACATTGGCTGTTATTACTTCTTAATACTTCTGTCAAAAGATTTGTAAATGCAGTAAACGTTCTAAAATATATACCTTTGTAAAATCGGTTTACTGCAGTTTAAATGTCTTATTGATTTTTTACTTGCGATATATGTTGGTACACGTACTACTATTTTAATCAAACTTCAATGATAGAGAACACCAAAAAAGTGGGTCCACAATTCCGTCTGTCTGTCTGTCTGTACAACACTGTACAGCATAAACGCCTGAAGCGATTTTCTTCAAACTTGGTATTTAAGCATTTAGGTGTTATTGTAGTCAATCGATTTTTGAACAGTTTTGTTGGTAACTAACGGTACCTGCCATACAAAACGGTCCTAACGATTTTGATAAAAAAAACATGTGCACATCTATAGGTATAGTCTACATCTATTGCTGAAAGACACAAGACTAATAATTACTGACACTGTTGGTCAACGACCAAAAAATTGTTTACGAACGATCGAGTACGACAGTGACCACTGCGGATTCGCCGCCGTTATACAACTTCCGAACGAGCTTATGGAGTTGGAGGAGTATGTGCCTGTGCATACTTACAATTACAGTAAGGTGCGCTGGCCACGGTTCTCCAACACTTTATTGAGCGATTTACGCTCAAATGGTATATCCCCACCAAATGACAGGAACCTAACAAATACTCAAATCGACAGATACTTAGAACAAATTGACGAAACGATTCTACGAACAATGAAAAGAACAATACCGAAATACTGGCAAGATTAAAACGCTTGTACAGACGGTTAACTGATACACGAGATCTGTAGATTAGGACACTGAAGTCGTCCATCAAAAACATCAACCAATTGATCAAAGAAAATTATAGATTATCCATTAATTTGTTTTGGGACAATAAAATTCGGGCCATTAACTCTAGCGACCCGAGTATGTTCCCAAAAATTAATAAGATATTTAGAAGGAAAGATCAAAACGATCTTCCGTGTCTTAAGCTTCAGAGGACGACAGAGAACAGAGGCCTACTACTGACAGCAGGCATAGACCCAGATGACGCCGTATTGGACGATGACCTATATATAATTGAAGATCCGCAGGAAAAAGTGGAGGCTGTGGGGGCTGCTTTCCAGCCAGTGTAGAATGTGAATGCTAGCATTTGCCCGAATTATGACCTGGAGAACAGAGCTGCTTCATCACTTATGGTTCCCGAATGATATAATCGACTGCCGATCTGACAACCTTGGTTTTACCGGATTTAAAGATGAAGATTTGGCAAACGCCATAATCGCCGAGCGAAATGGGCCTAGTTTCCTGTTAATTTTGAAGACTGAGCTCCAGCTCATCATATATTCATTAAAGAAAACGAAGTCAGCAGGAGTCGATGGTATATCCAACTTTGTACTACGACTGGTTTCTGATATCCAATGTAACAAAAGAAGGCCTTCGACACCGTATGGTTAGAAGGTCTCTATCTAAAACTTACCAGACTAGGTATAAGTATACCTATTTTATATATGCTTTATGACATGTTAAATGGTAGAAAGTTTGTTGTCAAGTGTGGCAATGTAACTTTTAATATTAAAATTGGTCTTCAGCAGGGAGCGGTTAACTCGCCGATTGTATTCAGCATTTACACCAGCGATCTGATAGGTAGTCTAACTTAGGCAATTGCGTACGCTGAACAGAACAGCTAATACAGTTGAGGTCATCAAAATTCTTTTGCAGAGTGACTTCGACAAGATTCAGCAATATTGTGATGATTGGAAGTTGAAAATCAACTCCCAGAAATCAGAAGCTATTTTGTTTAGGACTCCGTTGTCTAGCGCCTCAGGGGATACGAGAAAGAACTGGCGCAAGCTGGTGATCGTAGGGCCACATGGACATCCACTGGCGAGTAAAAGTGTAGTAAAGTACGAGTACCTTGGCATATGGTTGAATCAGTACCTGTATTTCGACAGACATATAGGTTCTGCCTTGGGGCTAGGGGAGCCTTTGCCTTGACAAAACGACTGTTTTATAGCAGCCGTCTTGACAGCAGGGTGAAGGTGATTTGTTACATGGCAATCATCAGGGCGATGATTGCCTACGGATGGCCGGTGTCTTTCAACGTTGCCCCATCTCAAATGGAAAAGATTCGGATGTTTGAGAGCCAATGTCTTACACGTTGCCTTGGATTACACAGAACACAAGAGTCGGAGTACACAAGATATTATTCCAACCAGGTTCTATACAACGGAGCCAACATAAACAGAATAGATAATTTTTTGTTAAAGCTGATTCGGGGTCACACTGCAAGAGCGATGTCCTCAACCAACAGCTTAATTTTTGGGGCTTACTACCCCAATAATGAATATTTTGAGAGTGCGCGGCTAAGTGGCTACATCCCTCCCGAGGCATTCCCTTATTTAGACAGTCATCGCCCAAGGTAAAGAAGAGCGCCTTCCGTTCAGTAGGACTGTGTCCGATCGGGACCGAAGGGATAGGGCGAAACAGGAGAACCAGTTCTGGTGGCTCTCTGAACAGCATCATATTTAAAGTTGATGAAGATGGTATGTCTTGGCCGGCTTACATAGTTTTAGGGCAATTAGGTATAGGGAACAGTCGGGGTGGCACCAAAAAAAATTAAAAATATGTATGTATGCGGGGGCATATGTGCATGTATCTGCGTGTCCGTGCATGTATTTGCGTACGTATGTATGTGCGTAACATAAATGGGTGGGTTGCATGTGTGTTGTGTTTCTGCATGCATATAAAAAATAAACAAAAAAAAAAATTTAAAAAAACGAAAAAAAAATGCTGCTGTGGCTGTTCTACTTTTTAAGTAGTTTTAAGTGGTTTCGGGAATTATTAGTTATTTTAAGTAGTTTAAGTTATTTTTAGTTAGTATAAGTTAGTTTTAATTATTTTTAATCTATCTTAAGGTTTAGTTTATAAGTAAAAAAGAAAAATATGATAAGATACCGAGTTTTTTGGCAATAAGTTTTCTTGGTTAAAAAAAATAAAATAATTGGATTTAATTAAAATAGTTTTTAGGTGGAAAGACATTAGTTCTAAGAGTTATTGTTTAGTTTAGAGCGCCCGTAAAGGGCCAGTAAATTAGTTTTAAGTTATTGATAATTAGGCTAGCTTTAAACATTTTCGTCTAGCTTTAAGATAGTTATAAGTTAATATTAAATAAAAATGAATTTAAAAAAAAACACTTTGGCTAACATTTTCTTTTAACATATGTATTTTGTTATAATCGGTCCCTGCCATACAACAATTTTTTTTGATTTTGACTTTCTCATAAACGGAATTTCAATATTTCGAAAATGGGTGGACGATTTTTTTTTTTATTATTCAGTTCTTAAATTTATATTATTATCTATATACAAATAATTGTCATGCTACAAAATTTGTTTGGAAAACAATCTAGAAATTTTGTATATACATTTTCTTATATATTGTTTCTACAAAAAATCTTGTGGTTAATATGTGATCGAAAATAAGAGCAGGTACTTGCGATCCAGTGGTGCATTTAATTTTGTAACAATATGTTCTTACATAATTTAATGCATTTAAACCTATTCTAATGTTAGTTAGTTAATATTATTTCTGATTCCCCTAAGGGTTACAGGATTCCGTTCCTGACTTCAGTCTACCTCATCCCTTCTACTTTCTCTCGTCTTGTCTTTTCTCACTTCCTCTAGCTCTTTTATCCATTCTTCTCCCCTCCCTTTTTCGTCCATTATTTCCATCAACTTTTCCCCTATGGATTTTCCTTCATTTCCTCCTGCTCTGCATCTTTCTATTACATGTTCCCACGTCTCTGGTTCACCCTCGCACAGTCTGCACATTCTCTCCTCTTCTCGTTTCCAATACCATCTTTCTCTCACCTCATTCCCTAGTCTAAATCTTGCTATTCGCCTCGTTCTTTCTGTCTTCCATCCTGCTACCAGATAATGCGGTATCCCCTCCGTCATTATTTCTCTATACCATCTGTTATATCTAGATTCCTTTATTTGTTCCCGCCTTTCCTTCTCCTGTTCTATTCTGTCTTCTCTTTCCACTCCCTCGTATCCCGTCGCACTATCATCTCTTCCCTCCCTTCCCCTCATTTCTTGCCTACCCTGTTCCCATCTTGATACTCTCACTTGTCCATCTCTCCCTCTCTCTTTCATCTCCTGTAGACATTCCCTCGCTATTTCACTTCCCTTTCCATCTGTTAACTTCTCTTCATATTTCCATGCCCTTCTCCCTGCTCTTATCCTTATCTTGTCTCTTTTTGTTTCTTCTCTCACCATGTATCCTGGAGTTTGCCATTCTACACCTAGTGTCCATTTGAGGTACCTCTCTTGCATTGTTTCAATTTCTTTTCTCTCCTCCCATCCCCATATTTCTGCTCCATACCCCATCACCGTCCATACCAGGGTGTCAAAAAGCCACATCTTCCTCTCCCATACCCTCTCGAATTTTCTCCTTCCAATCCCCCATGCTTCCTTCATGACCGCTGCTGCCTTTTTTGCTCTGTCCTTTATATGTGCCTCCTGCCCTCCATTCTTTTTGAACACATAGCCCAGGTATTTAAACTCCCTTACTTCCTCTATTTGTTTTCCCCTCCATCTCCAATCTACTGTTTTATTCCTCCCTCCTCCTTTTCTAAACCTCATCACTTTCGTCTTTCCAACGTTTAACTCTAGTTTTTTCTTCTCGAAATATTTTTCCAGTATCCTTATCATACATTGCATCTCTTCTTCGTTTTTCGCCAATACTACCACATCATCTGCGTATGCCAGCGAGCAAATTCTTTTTCCTCTCACTTTTACCCCTCCCCATCTCCCCTCGGCCAGTTCGTCTTCCATATCTGCCGTCAATAAGTTAAACAGTATTGGACTCATCGGGCAGCCTTGTCTTACTCCTTTTCCCGTCCAAAATGTTCCCCCCATCGCTACTCCCGCTTTCACTCTGCTCGTCGTTTCTTCGTAAACCTCCCTAACTCTCTCCCTAAGCCCTTCTCTTACTCCTCGTTCCACCAATGCATCTATCATAATTTTTCTATCCACTGAGTCAAACGCCGCTTTTAAATCTATAAATAGTGCCACTATCTTGCCTTTCTCCTCTGCAACCTCTCTGTTCACCACATAGTTCAACACATATATATTGTCTATCGTCCCTACTCCTCTTCTGAACCCCGTTTGATTCGGTGGTATCATCCCTTTTTCCTCCGCTTCTTCCTCTAGCCTCTTCGCTAAAACCGCAGTGTATATTTTATATAACGTTGGCATGAGTGTTACTCCTCTGTATTCCTCTACCTTTGTTCCCGCCCCTTTCTTTACTATTGGTGCAATCACCCCCTCTTTCCACCCCTCCGGCCATCCGTCTCCTCTCCACACTTTTCTGCATATTTCCCAAGCTACCTCTATCCCTTTTTCTCCTCCATATCTCCACGCCTCATTCGGTATTTCATCTATTCCCGTTGCTTTTCCTTCTTTGAGTTTTCTCACCACCTTTCTTATTTCTTCTTTGCTAATATCAGTCTCCTCTTCCGCTCTTCTTCTTCCCTCCATTCCCATTCTTACTCTTCCTTCCACCCCTCCAAATAAGCTCATAAAATATTTTTTCCATTCCTCTTCGGCTATACCTTCCCCCATTATCTTTCTCTTCTTTCTTTCTCTATTTATTATTTCCCACACTTTGTTTTCGGTATTGGCCTCTGTAATTTCTCTTTTCAACTCTTCCTGCTCGGCCCTTTTCTTTTTCTCACACATCACTTGATATTCTCTTTTTTTCTCCCTGTATTTTTCTTTCGTCCCACTATTTTTCCTCCACCTCCTTAACTCCTTTCTTACTTCCCCTTTTTTATCTCTGCACTCATCATCCCACCATCCTCTCATTTTCCGTTTCCTTTCTCTCCCCCCTATCTCCTCACTTCGATCAATCTCTCTCTTTATCCTCTCCCCTATCTCCTTAACTGCTTCCTCTCCTCCCTCCTCCAGTCTAAATCCTCGCATTCTTCTCTCGTATTCCCGTTTCATCTCCTCTGACCACCTTCCCGTTTTTGTTCTTTTGACCTCCTTTCCTTTTTCTCTCTTTCTCATTCTCCCTTTTTTCATCGTGATCACCAATGGGTGATGATCCGACTCCACCCTATCTGCTACTTCCATCCTTTCTATCCCGTCTCTCGTCCTCTCGTCACCCAATACATAATCTATAACTGTCTCCCCTCTGCCTCCTGTATACGTGAACTCTCCCTCCTCGTCCCCCTCTATATTACCGTTAAAAATTTCCCACCCTAATTCTCCTATCATCTGCGTTAACTTTTTTCCTTCAGCGTTCACTTTCTTATCTTTTGACCTCCTTCCATTCTCTTCATCTTCCATCTCCCTCACTCTTCCACCCTCTAGCCCTGTTCTGGCGTTGAAGTCCCCCCCTATTATCACTCTTTCCTCATCTGCTTGCTTCTCCATCCACCTTCTTAAGCTTTCCAACTTCTTATCTATGTCGTTATTAACGTATATTGCTACTATAACCCATTCATCCTTCCCGGCTTTTACTTTCCTGCATATTATTCCCTCTTCCCGTTCCTGATGCTCATCTCCCTCCATTGCCATTTCTTCTCTAATTCCCATCATCATACCTCCCATCGCTCTTCCCTTCTTATTCTTCTTTTTTGCTCCCTGTCTCGTCCATTTATACCCCTTTGGCAGTTTTGTTTTCCATTTTTCCCAGTTCTTTTCCTCTACCCAAGTTTCTATCAACACTATAACTTCCCATTCTTTGATCCCTTCCCAGAACTCTTTTTCTTTATTTGCTAGCCCCGCCACATTCCAGAAGCCGATCTTCCATCTTTCCTTCGCCTCTTCTCTACTTATTTCATTTCTTTCTTCTTCTTCCCTTATCCGTTTTTTGGCTCCATTCGCTCTTCTACTTCTCTTTCCCCTTCTTGTTTTTGGCTACTTCTACTTTCTCTCTGCAATTGGCCATCCTGTTCTTCATCTCTAGTCATTATTTTCCTTATGACCTCCCTTTTCTCATCCCATACCCATGTCTCGTCATTTACCATCAGTTTCCCATATCTTATCCTAACCCACTTCCCTTTTCTCTTCTCTTCCTCTGCTCGCTCCTTTATCAGCCACTTCATTCTTCTTTCTTTCCACGTTAAGTCCTCTTCAATTCTCTCCCTCCTTCCTTTTAGGCTCGTTTTCTTTCTCATAACCTCTGCTTTCCCCTCTAGTGTTTCCATCTTTACCTCTATCATGCCCTCTTTCCTGTCTGCTCCTCTCCTTCCGACCTCCTTCACTTCCTTTATCCTTGCTCGCACTCCTATGCTTATAAATAAGCTTTCTACCGTTTCTTTTATTGTGCCTTGTATCTGCGCGTTTCTGATTATTACATTCCTTTTTATTTTTTCTTTTTCCTGTTTTTCTATCTTTGCTTCCATCTCTTTCATCTTCTCCATTAGATTTTCTGTCTCCTCTCGCCCAATTATTTTTACTCCTTTTTGAATTTTCTTCTCCTCTATCTCCATTTCACGTTTTTCTCTCTTTTCTAACTCTTCCATCCTTCTTGTCAACCCTTTTACCTCAATCTTTAGTTCTTCTCTCTCCTTCTCCGCCCTTTTCAATTCTTCTCTTATCATTCTAACTTCCTCCTTCATTTCTACTCTCATCTCTTTCATCTCCTGCTTCACTTCTTGAATCTCACGTTTTAACTCTTTGTTCATCTCCCTTAGTATCCTCTCCACATTCGATTCCTCTCCCTCTTTCTTCTGCGGTGATCTTGGAATTTTCTTGCTTGGCTGAAATACCGCTATTCCTTCCACCATTTCCTGCTCCCCTCCTTCTGTCTGTTCCCTTTTCCTTTTCCATAGATCACTTATATCTCCCATCGATCCCGTGTTCATACCCTTCGACAATCTTTCAATGTTTGTCGGCCTTCCTCTCCTCTTTATTTCTTCTTCGATATTTTCTCCTTTTTTATCCGCCATGTCCTCTCTGTACCCCTTCCTTATTTATTTGAATTTATTTTAGTTTATTTTATTTTATTTTATTCTATTCTATTTTATTTTATTTTATTTTATTATATTTTATTTTATTATATTTTATTTTATTTTATTATATTTTATTTTATTTTATTTTATTTTATTTTATTTTATTCTATTCTATTTTATTTTATTTTATTTTATTATATTTTATTTTATTATATTTTATTTTATTTTATTATATTTTAATTTATTTTATTTTATTTTATTTTATTATATTTTATTTTATTTATTTTATTTTATTTTATTATATTTTAATTCAATTTTTATTTTATTTTATTTTATTTTATTTTATTTGATTTTTTTGATTTTATTTTATTTTATTTTTTCTTATCTTCTCTAAAACACGTCCGACACCTTCGACGGTCAAGAATGGAATCTCAACCTATTCTAATGAATAAAACGAATATTTATATTGGCACTGCGGCACCCATTAACATAAAAGTTGGTACTGCAGCGCTGCATACCTATATCTGCACTGTGCATATGAAAATACTACAATTTTTTGTTTAAAAAAAACGTTAATTCTTAATGGACTTACAATAAATATATATATAATATATATCTATCTTCCATAGCAAATATTTCGATTATAAACGTCATGAGAACAATTTCAAAATAAACCAAATCATTACATATTCTCTGGTATGGACTCTTATTGAATATCCTGAAAATCTGTCAAACTTCCGCTATCCGTTCGGTCACACACTATCCCTTTGCTCAACCATTTGTAGTGATGGCTGAGTTTTGAATAGATATGCATACATATGCACCATTTATCGAGCTAAAAACCACACAATATCCTGGTTTTCCACCGTTTTGCCATTTAAGCACGAGGATAAACAATACTAAGGACAATATTCACTGATGCGAAATTATTTCCGGAAAATTTAGAGAGCCAAACAGATATGAAAGACCACCTAAACAAAAACAACTATGTATATTATGTAAGAAAACAACAAAAACAACATCATAAACAGATGGTTTTCCTGCTGGTTCTGTTGTTTCCATTTCATTATTGTCGTGATTCTCCTTTGTCGTAAAATTTAGTCAGTGTTATCTCTGATGGAAATGCTTAGTTGTAAACATATTGTGTGAGTGTTACCAAAGAGAGAAAATATTCATAATAATATAGGAGATTGCAGAGCATCACATTCTGTTGGCCATGTCCACTATATGCACAACCCAACTTAGACCTGCCGATGGTTAAAAGGACAAAAAGCAACAAAAACTTTTGTCATGAATGAAATGTATCTGTTGTCGACAGGTTCATAGAAGTGACCTAGTTCCATAGATACGAGTAGTTAAGCTAGTTATAAGTTATATGCGCATTACATTATTCACTCGTTCTCTTATAAATTTGATTTGCATCTGCAGGGATTCGGAGAAATCGAAGCAGTTCATTTTGCATATTTAAATTTGTAGGTAAATAAATTAATGCAAATGACTGCATCATCGAAAAGATAAGATAAATTAAACCACCTGGTAAAATGTACTCAAACGAGAGCCCGTAGGAATAATTTGAGAGTCATTCATCGTGGGCAAAAAATGGGCGCATTTTTGTAAGACAAATCTTGAGTCACGCGCGCGCAGTGTGGCCAATTCAGCATTTTTCCTGCTAAATTTAGCCGGAAGAGTTTTTTATTTTAAAATCCTGCCTGCAGGAAATTTGGTTTTAGCAGGAAATCTAGCAGGTTGTCATATTTCTCAAGCCTAAAATGAAATATTACTTTAAAAAGTTAAAACTCAATCAAACATAAAGGCGTATCGCTCAATATATAGCTTCAATCGCGAACTCCACAAAATCTACGAATTTTTCAGCAAGTAAATTTCTTTTATGTTAAAAAATGTTTGCGGAATCATAAACAACCATTAAAGGTTTTTAAGGATAAAAACATGAATTCTAAAATTATTTCCAGAATTAAATCGTAATGGGGCAACATAAATCCAAATAAAGGGGAGCATATTGAAAATACTGTTGAATTTTGGTGCGAGGTAAATAGGTTCACCGATGCATCCATAATGAAAACCCTTACAAAGACTTATAGGACTTTGTCAATTCGTTTTTAGTTTTGCCTATCTCAAATGCTGTAGTTGAAAGAGTGTTTAGTTTAATGAATCTTGTAAAGGATCATAGAAGGAATAGAATGAAAATTGATTTGCTAAATAGTATACTTTTTATCCGATATAATTTATATGAGTAACGTTGTGATGCCTTCATTATTCCTCCTAATATAATCAAACAAGTTGCCTTATCAAAACTTTATTTTGCCGAAGAAGAAGAACAAGAATTTTGTGATATTTTTGTGCTATAAATAAGGCAGAAAACTTTTGAGTAAAAAATTATATGAATACCTTTTACTTCATTTGATAAACATATTCTGGTACCTGATTTTTTTGTTTATTTATGTTGCAAAATTGATTAATAACTATTTGTAAGGTTATTTCTTTTTTTTTTAACAAACTGAACATAATAAGCAACTGCTTTTTTGACAATTATTTAAAATTCAACACAATAAAGTAAAAAACTACAAAAAAATATACACTCGGTACCTATTTTAAACGTCACCCTAATGCCGGTCGTCCACTACGTGCGCGACTAGCTCAACCTACTTCATTCAACTCCATTGTTGGATGTCAAAATTTACAACCTACACTAGTGCACGAGCTTGCGTTCTTCACGTAACAAAGCCCGACGATAAATTGAACAAAACGTGTTGGGAGCCTCGTACAATAGTTGACAAACTTAGTGAAATGTTGAAAAACCTCGTACACTTAGAGCCATTTTCTTCACTATTTGTCAACTTGCCGCAAACTCACAAGTTAGCCAACTCTAGAGTTCACACAAACTTGAGAGTTGAGTGACAAGTTGAAATTTGTTTTTCTTCACTATTTTAAATCTCACCTCGAGAATTGAAATTTAAAAATTATCCAACTGTGCTTTTTTAAATTTCCCTGAGATATTTTTGACAGATACGTATGTTTCAACTTTAGATTTGAATTTATTCTGTGAGATTTGAATTTATTATGTGCTATGATTTCGACGGATTCGAGTTTGTTTCCAAAATTCTGTGCAGATGTTATGTGTCGCGAATTATATTAGGCGACCGACGGAAAGGTCGAGTACGTAACAAACGTAAAAAAATTGAAGCATAACATTCAACCAAACTCTTACCTGATGGGAATATCATGTATGCATAAAATATATATTCGGTAAAACGTATGTGCTTTTCGGGCTGTCGTTTGTAATGTGAGCTATTTTTTTTTTTAAGTAAAAGTGAAAATTCTATTTAACTGAAATTAATTTTCTGCAATTTAAATATTTTTGCTTCGGCGGTTTTAGTAAAGAATTAATCTGTTTTTAATTTGATTCAATCGGCAAACAAGAATAATTGCTTAGTGAGTGCTGCAATGTATAATTTATTATTGATATCAAGAATTTTTTGACGTAAATATAAAACTAATAACATATGTAGGAGTAAGCATAATTTAAACTAAAAAATATTCAAGATATTAAAGTAATTCGGTAAATAAAATCATGATCATCGCATTTTTCAAGCCCGACCCGTAGTCACATTATATATTATTGTCTTCTTTCAAACGCCAACAATTCTTCCTCATCTTCGCTTCCCGAAGCAGACGATGGATTATTTTCCATATAACAATTTTCTCGGAAGATATTATTTTAAAAATGTTTTTATTCAAAACGAAGCAGAGAATAATTTTTGAGAGAAGATGCAACAAAATGTATTACAAATTTGAAATTGACATAAAACTCTCAAGTTTGCTCTCTCAACTTCTACTATTTTCGGAAGTTGAGAAAACCAGAAGTTGATTAACTCGAGATTTGAGAATCGAAAGTTGAAACTGTCAACTTTGAGTGAAGAAAAAGAAAATCACAAGTTGATAATAAAAATCCTCAAGTTGAGCTCAACTTGTAGTGAAGAAAATGGCCCTTAGTTGATCAACTCGTTCAATTGTTGGAGAACTCCGTACACGTAATTAATCAAGGTATTCAATTGTTGAATAGCTTCGTACATCTAGTTGACAAGCCTACTCAAAAGTTGAATAACCTCGTACAGTTGATAAACTTTTTCGATTTTGACAAAAAAAAAAGTTTTTCAAGTTGATCAACTGCGTTTTTGATATTGTTGTTTAAAAAGTTGATGGACGTGTTGATACCTTCGTACGCCTAACCAAGAAGCACTCGTTGAGGAAAGCATTGCACGCATGCACTATAGATATTGATGACATAATTTTTACTTGTAAACATTTTTAATGTCAGTGTCACACAAATCTTTCTTGAAGAATATTGAAATTAAACTTTGTCTAGATTAAGCATGATTTTCTCTCAAAGAAAAAAAAGTGGCTGACATCTTAATAATATTGGAAAAATAACTAAAAAAAATGAAAGACGATGAAGAAAAATCAAAACACAATGTACAACATTGCACCAATTTTCAAGTTGATGTCAACACAATACTTCAACTCATGCACGCACACAAATTTTGACTCATCCAACGCAACGCACAACAAATATTTTCACATCAACGGCAACCAACACCAAACAAAATTAAAAAAAAAGTTGATCAACGAGCTGAACAAATAATGTGCAACACATTATCTTTAAAACGTTACTCAAAGCGTTGAACCACCATTTCCAACGAGCAACTGCAGCTCTAACACTAGCCGTACACTTGTTGAACAATTCGTTCAAAACGATCTGCAACCGGATTAAACTCGTTGGTTGGATGGAATTGAGAACATCGTACATTAGTGTTGAGTATGTTGAACTCGAAATTTGTGCGTTGAACGCCTAGTGGACGACCGACATAAGACAAGTTCGATTGTTCTAGGCATATATTTACGTTTTTTGCGTTCTAATTACAGGATTTCCTGAGTTGGCAGGATTTTTGGCTGATTTTTGGCAGTTTTTGTATTTAAAAAATCCTGCTAAAACCACTATTTTAGCTGGATTTGCAATGTTTTATTGGTACTGCTCGCGCGTACCATCGAAATTCGCCGAAACTGATTGAATTAAATTGCGTTGTAATCATATCAAAAATTGTATTTATCTAGATTTATATAGTAACGGGGTACCAGTTACCAAAAAAATTAATTTTGATCCTAAACCCTGGTCTTACTCCGACTTATGTATATGTTTATTTACTCAGAAAAAAGAAAGTATATTTGCAACTATTAACAAATAGTTTAAGACGTGTTCACTCAGCCAGGAAGTATTGGAAGATCACTTTTAATACGGTAACATTTTAGCCAACCAGTGAATTCATAATATACTTCCAGAACTTCTTGAAATCACCGAAGTCTTCTAATATTCGAACTGCGTATTCGATACCCTTCATAGCAATTTATGAAGTTTATTCCTCAATATAATTCTAAGAAAATTAGTAACGCAGTAAATTGTAGATGGAACACCATATGAATTCCAAAAAAAAAGCAAGCTCGTCTCTCGTCGTTGACGTTTATAAACAATTTTGTCAAAAATCTTTGGACCAAACCTGAATATTTCAAAAATCAGTAATATATCACTGTATAAGAAATGAGATACCCTAATACGGAATCTAACTTCAGACGACTGGCCTTTCTTGACACGCCTAACAAGCTGTTTACCATTTTTTTTTCTGAAACGACTCAATACTTGGTTAGAAAAGAATAATATTATTACTAAATTTCAAGTTGTTTACTAATTGTTTTGCTGTTGATCAAGTCCACAACTTGACTTGTCTTATAAAACTCCAACTTACAAGATGAAGCTCCATGCTTCTTTTAATTAATTTAAAAAATTCCTTCCATAATATTAACCGAAACTTGATATCTTACAAACTTTCTAAACTTCTTGGTTACTATATAGTAAAAATATTTGCCACGAATACTTAATGATTGCAGTTGGGGATGTCAAAAATATATACGAGTTCTTCTCGACTAACATAGCTTTGATTTTCATTCTTTATTTAACCTACTTGTACCACAATCTGAGATTTGAATTACATATTTTTAGACAATCTCATACTCATTGACAGCTTGTAGCTTTGTAGCAAGTGAATCCTTCAAGTTAATCTCGGAAAATCTGAGAGTAATTTTTCTTAAGTGTGGACGCACAGCTTGTAAGAAATTGTTATTCAATTCAAACCATTATAAATATTTGTAGTAATTCTCAACCACAATAGGTATATATTTGAATAATTCCATAAAATGTGACAAGGTCAAAGCGTCTTAGGAATAAGTCAGTTCAAAACTCAAAAATCACAAATACGAAGCTGATGTTATGACGCACGTCCATCTTTATATACTGTGCCCAGGTGTGGTGATACTGCGACTACATACAGGTGGAAAATTTAAAGCGTTTTTTTTATTGTGATACGTAGATACTATAATGCCAAGTTATGATTTCGTATAAAAAAATTCGATCTCGAGGTTTTGATCAAACTTGGCATAACGATGATGGAGAAAACCAAAAATATGGGTGCCGCAATTTCGTGTGCCTGTCTGTCTTCAAGTCCACAGCCTAAGCGGTTGGATGGATTTGCTTTAAACTTTTCCGTAATATGCACACTCGATTTTTTCATTTTTTTTATGCACAAATTACGGTACCTGCCATAAAAAGCGGCTCCAAAGATTCATATATAAAAACAATTAATAAAGGCAAAAGGTAATTTCGTTTTTTCGGAAAAAAAATAGTTATTATTAGTACCTCTACTAGAACCATTTTTTGCTTTTCGATTTTCTGGAAAACGGTTGATTTGATTTAAATTTTTTTTTATTCAGACACGCGTTCAGTGTTGTTCTTTTTAGGCATGAACTATTATATGGCCGGAAAACAAATGAACAAAAATTGCCAAGAACGGTACTTTCCTTAGAATCGTTTTTTTCTTCCGACTATCTTGAAACGGCTTCAGAGATTCTTTCGAAATTTTACACATATTATAAATTTTACGTAGCTCAATTTGTGATGCATAACAATGTTTTTAATTAATATTTTTTTTGTACTTTTTTGTTAATTCGAAAACGGATTTATGAAAGAAAATTAAATTGGAGGATTCTTTTTCTTAGTATTATAATCGGGTGCATTACTCCCGTCAACCCTCTCCGGCTCACATGCCTTATATAAATGCATGTAAACTTAACCTATAAACAAAAATAAAAAAAAAAAAAAACCATTTAGTGAGCATTTTCATATGCACATGTACCATATGTTATGTTAAAACAATTAATTAAAACCAAAAAAAAAACATTATTTTCCGCAGAGAGAGCTGAAAGCAATTAAATTAAAAATATAAACATACTGATCATTTTTATTAAGTTTTCATATAAAAATGAAACCCTTAGTATTTGGATTTAAAGCCTAGTACGCTGCTGATGCGAAACGAAAATTTTTGGTGGTATCCACTAGTCGAGCGAAATGCTAACGAAAACCACAGCCGAAAAATATTTGCGGAGAGTTCTGTAAGCTGTCAAAAAGAGTTGACAAGTTGTAAAAAAAGGAGTTTTCTCACCAAATTACTTTTAGATGGAATTTTTTTGTCACCAAATTACTTTTAGATGTAGTTCTTATGAAATAATTCTTGGATATAAAAATGGTTCTGGTTACACATAGAGGATTTGAAATAAAACTCAGAACCGTTTAAATGATCCACATTAAGTAATTACTTTTGGATTTATAAACTGGTTTATCTGCCGATTTGATGAAATTTCTATCAATTTTAAGAAAATCAATGAAGTTGGGAGGTAAGCCAATCTAAAATTCGAAAACTACGTGCTTCATTGGGATGGTGTAAGCGGTTCTGAGTTCTAATTTATTGTTTCTTACTAATTACGGATACCATTTTCAAGTTCAATAATTAGTTCCAAAAAAATTACATCTAAAAAACTACTTTTGGTTTTGTTAATGCTTCCTTTGAAAGTATGAAGTGCTGATTCTAAAAAGATATCACTCGCCATTATTGGACAACCCGTTCCAAAGATATACTCCAAAGTATTTTCAGAGTATTTATTTCAATGTGAACAGTGAATAGCTTTTGGACTTTATCTTTGGAACGGATTGCATTTTCACTTTTTAATCAGTGAGGTTTCTTAGTGAGCTTGTATTTGTACTTGACCGCTCTGCCACGCTGCGTTTATGCAATTCATTCGCCAATGCTCTTTGATCGATTCCCATTTAACTATAGGTCTTGCTTCCTCAATTAATACCAAAATCGAATGAATAGTATAAATGCATGGCCTTATATGTCAAATCCAATCCACAAGTGACCAGCTTGCAAGCAGCTTGATTTGCTTTCAAATCCATGAGCAGTGCATTTGCCATACCATCGTTCAATTACATTAAACAACTTCGTCCAGAAAAACCAAAAGAAGGTAGCGATGGCAATTCTTTCTATCACCACAACAAAGTACTATCGAGGTCATCACCAGAAATTGTAGACTAAGTAACAATGTCCATTCCGAGCCGATTTTCACGAAGTGAAACAGATAGCCTGAACGGAAGAAATAAGTTCTGGGGTATGGTATATAATCGCCAATCAATGAGATCAGAAACAGGCTTCCCAGATAGAGATCTATTTTGAGGTGGGTTGGGTATCGTTTAAGATGGCCTTTTTGCAACCAAACATTTTTGTGGTAACTATGATTTCCTTAATTGTCGTTGGTGCAGCGATAGGCCGCGTACCTTTGGCTTCTGACCTGGATACATCTGGTCCGCTAGGTCGGAAATTCATATTCGTACTGACAGTAACCGGCGGCGGTCGATTTGATTTTTTCTTTGTGGCCATTGAGTTAATTTATGTGTTGAAAGTATGTAGCTAGAAATGGTTAGTGTTTTGATATTTATATGTTGTCAAAGGTAGCATAGAATTTAAAAGTCGGAGTAACAAATGGATTTTAAAATTCGGGACAGTTCATTGCAGAACAAACTACTGAATCTTGTTTATAATATTTTTATTTAGTAGCCACTTAAAATAGATTAATTTTAAAAGAACATAGGTAATTTTTAATCTAAGCACTAGCACTAGGTATGAGAAAAGTCGATGGTTGGTTATAATAAGCACTCCAAATAAAGATCCGCAATATCTTGTTCGCCGATAAGACATGTGAAGGGTGTGTTTCTTTCCAACTTCCCATTTTCATTTTGTAGATTTAGTTTAGTCGCTTTTGAAATTCGTTTTGATACAAAAATTAGAATTGAATTTATTTTGAATAATTTAATACAGAAAATGCACAGAAAAACCAGACACTACAGAAAACCCAAAGCCTAAGAAAAATCAAATAAACAACACAAGAGCTTGACTTTTTTTTATAAAAAAAATTAAATGTCAAAATTTCGCAAGCAATTAATGTGCAGGTCAATTAAATTGAGAACGAAAAGAGTGGAGAATTGTACTAAGAAATCTAGTACAGCTTTTCACTAAAATTACACATTTCGTCGTTCAGCAGCGTACTGGAAAACGAATAGTAGAGCGAAATTTTTCATTCATGATATCGTCGTGTCATTTTTGTATGGGATTTTTCGTTTCAGATCAGCAGCGTACTAGGCTTAAAAGTTAGTTTTGCGGTGTTTAATTTAACAATTATCTGATTGTAGGCTTTGAAGTATTTAGAAAAGTAAAAACCAATGGACGAACAAAGCAAATACAACAACAAATATATTAACGAAGTCAAACTGAAGAGGAACCCAAATCACATAGAGATATCGACAGAATACGACATGGAAATAAGACAACAGGTAGAGCTGGCAATGAGACTAGAGACGAGACCGGTGAGACTTTTCTTACTCTCATCAAAATCGAAAAATTTCAGTCTCGTCCAGCGTTGCCGGAAACAAAATTTTATAAGTCCCAATTCTGGCAACAGAAAGTGCCATTTTAAGTCACTAAGTGCCACCAACAAAAAAGTAACAAAATTCCGAAGATTTCATATGTAATTTTTAGTTTTATTTATTGCACCTCAAAACTTAAGAAATAATAAGAATAAATAAACACAAAATTAATCAAAAATAAATTAATAGATAAAATAAAAGAACTTCATTAAACAAACATACAAAAAATAAATAAAAACATCAACTAACTATATGTGTGTTCAATGAGGATGTTCGGAACCGATTAGAGCTCCTTAGAACAGAAAAGCACAGGATTTTGCTGTTCAATGAGAAATTTTCTGTTCTTAACTGTTCTAGTTTGGTGTTCAATGAGTCAGTGTGGAACACTTTAGAACAGGATTTTCTGCACTTACTTTTTAGGTAGAACACGATAGAACAGATTTGTGAGAACTGTCAAATTAAAAATAAATTTAACTCCATTTCAAATTATTTTTAAGAGTATTTCTGCAAAAATAAACGAACTTGAATTGTAGGTAAACAACAATAATTTTTTTTTATAATCTCTGTCAGATGACTGACTATTCTAATTTTCTCCATATACTTTAAGACTTCAATTGATTAATCTCCCATCCCTTTCCCATCACAGAGAGTACTTGCAGTTCTGCTTCATAACTGGAGTAATGAATGGGTCTATATTTTCCCTTCATCGTTTCTCGTTCGAATAGGTTTCAATGTAAGTCAGCCTACCTTCGAACTATTTTTGACAGATCAAACTATGGCGCTAATAGTCCTCCTAATAAGTTAATCAAAAATTTCAATAAATTCTCTATTCTCATTGGTTCCGCAATTTTAAATTTGAAAGCTTTAAATGTAGTTTTTTTGCTTTGTGTAGTTGAAATTTTGTTATATTTATAATTAATTATGTTTAGATTTAAGTAAATTTTTGAAATTTTAACGTTAGCATTTAACGTATTTAACGTATTAAATATTATTAATAATAATAATAATAATTTGTTCTATCTTGTTCTGAAGTTTCTCCCAAATCTGTTCTGCTCTGTTCTATTCTATTCTAACTTTTTCGTCACTGAACAATCTTAATATAATTTTTAGGTGATATGAATTGCTGGCAAGTTATACCCTTTATTTTTGAAACAACCCTTTCAGCTGATGCACTACCTGATCTGATCATGAACTTGATGTATTTCAAAACATTTGCTCGTTGATTCCTTAAGCGTTTGAGTGCCATTTAAATTTAAAAGTGCCTAAAGTGCACGATCGTGCCACTTCGGCAACGTTGGTCTCGTCTCAATGCGAGGTGTGGATCCACTAATCCATTTAAATCGGAGCCATCCCGCAATTGATTTTGACAGTTTGTGGCTTGACAGGTAATGCAACATACAATTTTTTGACGTTTAGATAATATTTTTTTCTGAATGTCATCCAAAAGGCTTAAGATCAACTTTTTCCGGAGCAAAAAAAAATGTGGTCGGACAGACTTTGCCCAGATCAAAACTCAATGAATTTATTTGTGAATAAAGTTTTTGGCACTGTGTAACCGTTCTAATTGATTTGATTTTATTTATTGTAATGCGGTTTTCATATTTTTTTCTCTGGATTTCTCAGTTTTTTTTTTTAAACTACGTCTTGACATACAACTAGCAAAACGAAACTGGAATTTTGCCGTTCCTCTCTTCAGTTATGGCGTAAAGTGTATATTCAAATTATATGATTTCATGTAGTTTTTTTTTTCAGAACTGTCCTTATAAGCTTACCAACAGGGGGTCAATTCCGGATCAGTGAAGTTTTGAAGTGAAAAAAAAAATATCATTTCAGTTTTCAACGAGGTTTATCATTTTCCTACTTCACGCACACGCCTAATGCGATTCTAGAACTCATTGTGATTAAGTTTGTACTAAAAAGTACTAAATGATAAATTCTGTCATTTCTGATTAGATTTTTTGTTGGGAAATTTAAATATTTCATTTCAGTTTCTAAATTTGCTTAAGAATAATGTCCTGAATAATAATTCGTTTAATAAATTAATAAAAAGACATCGTATTGAACAATTGTGGGTTTTATATTATATTCAATAGTATCTCTGTTTTGAGTAAGATTTATCATTTTTTCATGTGAGGATATTGAGGCTTTCCCTTCGAGATGGACAGAATCTATTCGAAGTTAAAACTAGGAGCACTTTATTGAACTTTATAGATTCCCAAAACATTTATGCATGGATTTAATACGTGAATTGAGAGCATTATTGAAAAACACTCAACTTATAAGTGCGCTCCAAAGCCATTTAAATATGGTAAAGTGCTCTGCATTTTTTTGCAATGGGTAGTTTCCAACGATCTGTCGCGGGAATGAGCACCGTCGCGTCGGCTGTTGTGAATCTGTTTAACAATTTGACAAAATGATTTAACAATTTCTTTATTTACTCGAATTAACACAAATATAACTTACTACCAAAATAAATTTGTGTATAAATATAATTGTTGCTTACTCGTCATGTGCCAAATCCTGTTTTTCTTCTTAATATATGATTAGTAACATTTTTTTCACAAAACAATTGACTGTGATAAAAAATTATCATATGAAAAATGTTTGGCATTTAACTTCACTTTTTCACGAATCGAGAATCGCATTAGACGTGAAAGCGTGATAAACTTTGTGATTTCACATCTTCACAGATCGGGAATTGACCTCCAGATCTTTCTTGAAATAATTAATTAATTGATTAAAAGTCTTAAATTCATACACTCTGAGGTTCATTCCAATTTTCTAAATTGCATCTACTTTCGGGACAGCTTTAAAAATAGCCAAAATCAATTCACGCTAGAACAGACATTTTAGAAATATTTGTCTAAAATTAAGACATTAAAGAATGATATGCTTTGCAAAAAGTATACACATTTCTTTAGGTAATTGCTGCTATTGTACAAATTGTATAGTTTGACTTTTTATCGAACTTCACACAATTTAGCTTTTTTTTGTTATCATTTAATAATGACTTGAAACCATAATATTTGTCGACTAATTTATGTTATAAGATATTATTTTAAACAGTTCAGATTTCATGTTGAATGTGTTCAAAGGTTCTTGAAATTTGAAATTACTAACGAGGCTAACCCGAAATTCATAACCCATACGAACTTTCAATCACCAATATACAACTTGTAACCAAATATTTCTTGCTCTTTATTTAAACAATTAAGTTCCAAAACTCCATGTAGATATGTACATATTACTCTTATAACCTTTCTAACTTTGATAAATCATAAAACACTATCAGGAATTTAGAAATTAATATTTCTTCAGGGCATTAAGTGACGTAGATTTTGCATCGATTACAAAAATCCATTCTCATAACCATCTTGTCAATAGAGTTTATCCCCATATATCCCCATATTTTCATTTCATTGATTCCTTCATCAATTTAATATTTATTCTTAAGGAGCATATTAGGAAAAAAACCAATTTCGTAAACCAGGAATGTTGCCTTTCCATCGCATTCCCTCAAATATATTAAAATCCCTTCAGCAAAGTGCTCTTATAAAAGCACATCATCCTTTCAAACTTGTTGTCCAGATATAATCTGAAGAATCATTATTACAACATTCAAACATATATGTACGTAAGTATATGCATGTATGTAGGTTCAAGCTAAATATTTTTCTATTAAAATTTGAAAGAGAAACTTACTCGGATGGGGTCATAACAATCAATCTTATATCAAATTCGTTTTGTATTCACGACATAAGGTCAGCTCAGTGTCACCTAATGTCCCCATTTGGAGTTCAAAGCAAATTATAAGCACGTGCTATGAAAAACCAGCGCCTGGAACATAGAACGCATGTATGAAATTACTGCAGATTTGTGTTGCCTCAAATTTAAAATGTACATATGTATATTGTATATACGCCACAGTGAACAGATGAGCAGGACTAAGAACAAACAACAATTTTAGGACTTATTGTTTTTTTCTTCGGTCCATTTAGGCGTACATTTATTTTTAAATGCTAAACTGTGTAACAAAGAAAACAACTTAAGGCCTTCATGGTATAGCATGTATAAAGAAGTGGGGAGAAAATAGAGCAAAGGAAATCTCCTTCTTAAGTCACATTAATGTCACGAAGTTTCCCACATTCATTTCGTCCTGCTGATATCAAACAAACAAGTGTTTATATCATTAGAGAAATAGGTTTTTATTATTTTTGTGTTGTAAAAAATTGTGAACATGTACATATGTACGTATCATTATATTGTATATAGCAAAGATATATATGTATGAAATTGGCATTGTGTATATACGATTTTTCTTATTTCAAATGAATAATTGCCGCAACATGACAAGAAATATTTATTTTCTTAAACCAGATTGGTGTTTATAGGATAAAGAAAAGCACGTGGTGTGCATAATAATCAAGAAGTATTTGAATGTGGATTTTAAAAGAAATAAAACGTTAGGAAGGATAAAACCCTTATAAGATAAGGCCTTATAAATAAGCTTTTTCCTACTCGTATATTTACGTTCAGTTTTTATTTCTTATAAATTAAACGAAGTTTGAACAATGACTCGTAAAGAGTCTTAGCACAAAAATAAAACTTCAAAATAAAAATATTCTATGTTGCACAGCCAGCATCTTTTATTCAAAATAAGTATCTTTTTAGAAAGTTTTGAAAGGATTTTGCAATTTTGCATGGAACTTGTACCAGAGCAAAAGTTACCAAACTGGGTATGGTATAAAAGCTGATATAAAGCACATGCCCTAAGTAAAATCATTTATGATCGTACTTGGAAATAATGAGAAACTTAGACTTGAAGGCGGTAACAACAAATCCATGACTGTATGGTTCGGTAAAACAGTTTAGTTTAAATTAATAATATACATACCTATATAGTACCTGGGAGACCGAACTTTGATCGGGAACTTTCGAATTAGACACGAATATGTTATTTAATTAGTACCTGTAGGAAAAGTTGTTTGTATTATAATATTAGACATATATACATACTTATATACATACTCTGTTATTAAAAATTTAAATTTATATATCTTATTAAGAATAGAAGAAGTCGCTTTTTTGAAGAACCATTTTTGCATAAATGCATCTACGCCCTATACCAAGGTAATTCTAAAATGTATCCACTTTTGCATTCTGAGAAAAAAAAATTAAATTAATTACACATTAAACATCTCGTTAAGTATGATTGGCCTTGCTCATTCTCAATATCTTTTATATATTAGCCTTAAATATCTCCTATATTTAATAAAATAAGCTTTAAAACCCATCAGAAGCATCAAATGAAGACCAAAAAATCAACATTGTTAGACAGTCCTTTGCTACGGTCCTGAATATTAATTACTTACATAGATACACTTGAAATGTGCAAAATTAGATCTCCAAATGAGAAATTATGAAATTATTCGTGGGCGTTAGCGGATTTTACTGACTCTTATTTTAATTTTTTTATCCATCATAGAGCAAACTGTAAAAATTTTTCCAAATCGGAAGAGCTGTTTCCAAGAAACCAAGAAATGATAAAGATGTAGGCGTGACAGTGAAAACATTTTAAACATTTTTTATATTTCTAATTAGTTTTAGTAGGCTTTTTTTGGTCAATTTGTATGTGAATGCAAAAAAAAAAAAACAAATTTAATCCATTTTTTCCCAACGCAAAATTTCGTCGCTACCCACGACTTCCTAATGGCTATATCTATTGGCTACTACTTCAAGGTTAATTCAAAACTAAATAATAAAAGATCGTCTTGTAAAATATCCTTTTAAAAATGTATTAAAATATTTATAAAAAATATAATTATACATATATACATTTTACGAAATATACACAAAATATTATCCGTACTAATATATAAAAGTGTAATTTTGTTTCGATGCCAGTTTGTCTGTATATGACAGATAAGCTGACGACTTACCATTTGACACGCCATAAAAATGATTTTATCATCTTCCTTTGGCCAGCTTATAGGATGTTAAATTTAATATATAAGTTATTTTTTATATATACGTACTTACGGCCAATTTTTCAATAATCAGTTAAGCAGTCAGTTAGTATGTATTCTCCAGATAGAGACAAAATCTGTTTTCCAACAGTTAGATACAACTTAATCTAGGACTAAAGTTAGCTGCTCATTTTAAAACGGAATAAGGAGTTATCAGAGAAATAAAATAAATAGTTATTTTCGATGTAGAAAACACTTTGAAATATTATTGCTTTGAAATAAACGTTAAAGAAAATTTCGATACTCGAAAAAAAAGTGACGTTCAAATTAAATTATTCTATAGATTGTTTTTTTCTTGATTGAAAAATTCGATCTTGTTATCCGGTTGTGTAACAGTCACGTAAGTTTATTCCTCTGGCAACTAACTGCCTCTTTATCTGGAGATTGAAAAATCGGCTCTTAATACACAAATATTTGCACTTACCTCTTAAATTTATCCTGATTTTGAAATAGAATTTCCAAATTTATATTTTGTTTTGCTTACGTTTTGATGTTTCCATGGATTTTGTATCCAAATTGGGTTTTGTTTTGTTTACTTCCACTGTTGTTATAGGTGTTATTTCCAAACTAGCAGAAAGTCCCCGGAGTTGCCCGGGGTACAGCCGAGGCAAAAGTCTTTTAATACAATATCTTCCAAATGAAATAAAAAATTAAGAAACAAAATTTGTTAGGAAAAGGATTTAATATTTATTTTGTCGCATATTTAACCAGGATAAATTTTCTTATTAAATTTAACAAAGAAGATTTATTATTTGTATTTTTGTTTACAAACAAACTATTCGCCCTTCGCTTTCGTTTTTTTTACATGCGAATATAGTTAGGATAATATAAGACAAGTTATGTATTCTTTGAAAAAAATTTAATTTAATTTTTTTAAATTTTAATTTTGGTGTGGCAAGTGCGGCTTTAAACCTTTAAAGACCCGACATTTTGAATTTCACTCTAACGAGGCCCAAGCATGAAAAATTCCGAAGATTTCGAAGAAAGAAATTCGACATTAGACGTGTTCCATTTCCGTAATTTATGCGGGGCTTATACACATACATGAATTGACCGTCACCAGGACTATTTTCATGAAAGCAAAAAGGTTGCTAAGGTTTCGCACCGAACTATCAATTTTTTCAAGTTTGCAAGGAAAATTTATTTTAGTGTCACGAAATCACGAAATTTTATATTTTCACGGTTACAGGCGCCGCGCGCGCCGGTGAATTCATGCAATATTCCTTGCATTTCAGCGAAAGGTCCGCTGTTAGAAATGAATAGTTTGTTGAGAATATTGAAATTAGCCTTTTAACCGAGCTAACATCTGCAAGGATTCTCCAGCGCCAGTGGCTACTTTTGCGAACGTAAAAACTAACTTGCAAATGTAGGCTCATGCTTTCGCGTAAGTTGATATATGCGTAAAACGAAATTTCGTGGGTCCCAACTTTTCATGTGCCAGCTATAAGAGTTGTCAGGATTTTACACTTAACTGCCATCTTTTTCATTGGCACATATTAAGATTACAAAGAAAATCAAGTTTGATGTGTAAACTTTCAGAGTCCCGAAATTTTTACGTTCACAAGTACTGTTTTCTTGCAAAAAAAAAATACTTAACCCTCAAGCGACTTGCAAACAACATTTCAAAGCCAAGAGATTTTTTAAAATTGTAGCTGTAGTTTCCGAGCTTAGCCTTAGCAAACAAACTGATAAAGATGAATTTCACTTTATGAGAATAAAATTATTAAAATCTGTGGAGCGGCGGGAATAAAGCATTATCATGTATATTTATAATTTAAAATAAAAAATAATGAACTATTTTGAAAATATTTAATTACTAAAAAAAAGTTTTAAAATATGCTTTTAAAAATACAAAAAAATATCTATTAGGTAATTAAAAATATTGCATCACAAGTTGACGTATATAAACCTATATAATATCTGTAAAATTTCGAAAGAGCGAAAGAATCACCTAAGCCGTTTTCCAGATAGTAGAAAGCAAAAATATTAGTCCTATGGAAGGTACCGTTCTTAGCTATTATTGGTATTTTGTTTTCCAATCATATAATAGTTCATACCGAAAAAATACTCTGATTTTTTAAATTCAAAATCGTTAGAACCATTTTCTAGAAAAATGAGCTTTAACATAATGGCAGTTTTACAAAAAAAAAAAATCTATACCAAGTATGAAGGAATTCGGCCCATTCATTTGGACTGTAAGTGGCTATACTAACATACAGACGAACAGAATTTTTAGACCATGTTTTTCGTCTTCGCTATCACCGTAATGTCATGTTTGATTGTTATCTCAAAACTTTTTTTTTCGACGAATGCATAACTTGCCTTAAATTGTATTTACCTATCGCAAGTAAAAAATCAACCTCCGGAAAGCGAAGAGCCCCAAAATGAATAATAGTTCGTTTGTTAAAAAAAATAAGAAAACTAATCCTGTACCCATCTTCTATAACTCAGGCGATAATTTTTCCTCTATTACAGAGGGTTATTATGTTATTTTATTATTTCCAATGGAAGACAATAATTTGAAGTATCATTTTGACATCTTAAACCCAAAACAAACAATTTTCTTTTGCTTATCGACTATTAGTAACGATTCGAAAGTTACAGAACAATGGTATTGAACGACAAAATAATCCTTTTTCTTACAATTTTTTTTTAAATTTTTCATTTCATTTGGAAGATATTGCATGAAAAGACTTTCGCATCGGGTGCCCGGCAACGTCGGGTACTTTCTGCTAGTTTGAATACAAATACAAGTAGGTATTTTTTTCTAATTTTGCAAATCTGCATACTTAGTACAATTGATTAAAAATACATAGAAACTATATAATATTTTTGTGTCAAGAATTATAGCAATTTGAAATCAAATTTGTTAGGTCGATCGACCGTTATCTGTAAATTTCGATAAGAAACCGGTTTTGAACAATACGTGGTCGCTTAAGGCAATAAAACGTTCAAAATGCTAGGAAAGAAGCCATAGATAGATTTTAAAGATAGTTGGATACGATTTTTGCAATTGCCTATGGACCTTAAAATTTCAGAAAAATGCGTTTTAGACGAGCTCGTCGAGCCATTAACAGAGAACACCCGGTTTGACTGGCTGCGAACTACATTTAGTGGTGATACTCAAGATATTTTTTTTTATTTAGTGAAAAAAGTGATTAAAAAAGACTTTATACTGAAACAAAAGTGACCAAGATTTTTGCCAGAAAGTAATATGTAGGTAAATTAATATTTAATGCTGAAATGGGGAAAAATGTTAAATACCTATTGTTTAAATTATAATAATAAATTCCTAAATTTTATACATATACAAACATTATTTGTCTCTTTAAATGGAGGAAATTGGTCGCAACTGAAATGTTTTCATAAACTTACTTTTGAAACTAACTAAAATACATTTCCTATTCTCACAGCTCTCACCAATTTCAAGTTCCACTCAAGAAGGTTTTGGATTTTTACAATAAAATGTATATACCAATGCCATTTTTAATACAATACTACCAAAAACCAAAGGCCTATAACTATTTTTCTGTTCAACAACAAATAAATAAACCACCATGTAAGACGAAATCGTTTGTTTCTTTTACTTAAAGGAAACTCTAAAATGTGTGTCTAAGTCCTTAGAAACGTTTCCAAGAAACAAAAGAAATTATAAATGGGGCGCGGCAGTAACCGGATACAACTAAAACAAATTTCTTAATTTGTTTCGTTCATCCAAACTACAACTCCAAATTTCATTCAAAGTAGATTAAGATTGATTTGATTTTTATTTACATTTCACAATTTTTTACAAAAATATCATAGGTATAATCAATTAAATGCATGGCTTTGCCGTCTGCCTGATTGACAATGAATTTAAATAATTATTTTATCTTTTTTATATTCAATAAGTTACAGTATTCAATTAAAGACATTCATTTATAATTCTGTTTCTATAATTAATTGCCGTTTTACAATATTTGTATAATTTAGATACGTTCATTTCATTAAGAAGATTTAAGGTTTCGTCATCCGTAAAAAAGTCACTACCCAAAAAGTATCTTCTTGTTTCCCTTAGTATCGGGCACCTTCCAACAAAATGTAATATATCCTCACGCTCCACCATATTGCACATATTGCAAGGCATTTGCAGTTCTTCGTGATGCGGATAAAATTCAAATTAAGAAGTTCACCTCTTAGCCGGAACATGCTTAAAATTTGATCGATGGTGTAGTCATCTCGGAAATAGTTACGTTCATTGATGTTATAGCTCAATTTACTGTAGATCATTCGGTGTAATGAATTTGATGCCTCTTCCTTGTATCTGTCTCTATAGATTTCATCTAGACGAATAATCATTGTATACAACGTAGGCTTCCATGACCTCCATTCACTGGAATTTATTTCCAGACCTGCATCTTGGAAAGTTCAATCCAGTTTTTAAACCATCCTGACTTGGAGTGTATAGCATGAAGAGCCGGTTTTTTGGAAGCCGATTATTTGGCATCTTAAGAACATTGTTAATGTAGTCGACTTGTAGTTTTAATGTTTTGATAAATAGTGGAGATAAACCCGTTTCCAGAAAAATCATATAATTCGGAGTGGCAGGTGGCAAACGAAATATTCGTTTTATATAATATCTGAGGAGTTTTTCCACTGGTTCATATTTTTTACCACCTCACACTTGCGCTGCATAGAAAAGAATTGATTGTGAAACTCCTTCGAACACTTTATATTTGTTGCTATGTGCAAAAGCCTTGTTATTAAAACACTCTCGCCATGTTACATAAAAACTGTCTTAGCTTTCCCAAGCTTATCGGTGAGATGTCTTTCCATGTTAAGGTTATTGGTGAAATAGACACCCAAGTATTTGTAATCTTTCAAAACTTCAATTTGTTCATTATTCAAACACAGATGTTCGTTAGACCTGGACCTGCCTCCACCTTTTTTAAATATCATAACCTTCGACTTGTTAAGGTTGATCAACAAGTTCCATCGCATACAATATTCGGCCAGTCTATTTATCATTAGCTGGAGGGATTCTGGTGAGCTAGCAAACAGTACAATGTCATCTGCAAAAAGAAGAGCTTTAATGGTGACTCCCGTGTACTCCACGCACCCTGGTAGTGCTTCAGTTACATCATCGATGAATAGCGCAAAAAAACTTGGACTTAGCGCACAACCTTGTCTTACCCCTAACTCCGTCGAAAACCAATCAGATATAGTATCGCCATTCCAAACCGCTACTCTGTTATCCATGTACAACTTTCGCAGAACTCGGCCAAGCTTAAACGACATTCCTAATCCATATAACTTGAACATCAATACGTTTCTGTCCACTGTGTCGAAGGCTCCTTTCAAATTGACAAAAAATGTGTAAAGTTTTTTACTTCTCGAAATAAACCATTCGGCGATGCCATTGAGCACAAATATATGGTGTATTGTAGAGTACCCTGTTCTGAACCCCGCTTGAAACTCACTTAGTAAATTATTTGAATCTATCCAAGCGTTCAACCTTTTTAGTTGTATCGTGGTAAAAATTTTATAAGATGAGTTCAAAAACGAGATGCCTCTATAATTTGCCGGATCCTCTTTGTTGCCTTTTTTGTGGACTGGATAAATCAGGGCATCTTTGAACTGTTGAGGAATAACCCCAGTTTCCAGAATTTGGTTGAATACTTCTGTCAATTGCTTAGTTAGCTCTTCCGTTCCATATCTATAGAATTCCGTTGGTATTCTATCAGAACCTGCTGCCTTTCCGTCAGATAGTGAAGTTAGAGATGCTTTAACCTCTTCTTGTAGTCATGTATTCATGTAGTCATGGAATCCATGTGGGGCGTACTGCATCATGCATGGGCTTATGGCGTTTGAGTTTAGCAGTTCGTTGAAGTGATTTTTTAATCTATTACAATCTAGCTTGGGACTGATGGTGTATTTTGCTGCAATAAGTTTCCGGACCAAGTTCCAAAATTCAGATGGGTTTATTGCACATGGCAAGTTTTTGCGCTTCAACTTCATAATAAATTTTCTTTTTATCCTTGCACAGAATTTTGAAACGTTGGTTATATTGAATATACAAGTTTTTTGCGATTGATTACATCGTCTGTACTCATTTAGACAGACATATGATAAGTTTCTTGCCTGCATACACTCTTTATTAAAACATGGTTCTTTATAGGTTTGCTTCTTCTGCCAACCTGTACCTGATATGCCTCTTTTATACTGCTGTCGATTTTTGTTGGGCTGCTTTCATATTCATGTGACAGCAGAAGTGTATTCAACTGTCGTCTATATATTGGGGCAGTTGAATTTTACCAATGCAATTTAGGCATTAGTTCTAAATTAAGTCTGTCATCATTTTCCTCTTTTCCACCTTTAAATTACACAATAATCGGCATATGATTCAAAGTATTTTTATAAAAAACTAAGAAAAAGTAAAAGTGGGCTAGTAAGCAGACTTTACAACGATCTACAGCCTAAACGAATGAAACGATTTTATTCAAACTTGCTATTTAAGAGTTTTAGATGATTGTCTCAAACTGATTTTGGAATCGTTTGTTTACACCCGAATCTAACGGTACCTGACATACAATTTTTCTACCATATTAATTATGTCGAGAACGGTTTTGTAAATATGTACCTGAATTGGTTCAAGAGACTAAAAGGATTGCTTATTCCATCTATGATATTTTTACTATTTGAAAACTTTGTTTTCAAAGTTTCAAAATGAATTACCGAAGTTTTTAATATATTTTTTAAACAAAACCTTTTTACATTGTTCTATGTATAGTAAACAGTTATATGATTAGTATTGTTGGACTTATTCCACACTTCATCCAATGTTTCGTAAGAAATCTTTACTTCTTTAGGGTGTATCTTATTCAATTCAATTCTTATATTAAATCATTGTCAAGTATCTCTCAATTCTTAATTGCATCATCCAGGCGACATCGATACTGATACAAAATTGGAAATAAATCAACAAATATATACAGGAAATTAACGTGTGCTTATACAAACATATGTAAGCATAACTAAATAGAAGAAAATCATACACATTTAAATCTTAACAAAATTTAAAGGTCAAAAGCTTGACCTGAAAAAAATGTTAAATCTTGTAAACCATTATAAAATAAAGAAAGTATATTATATGTCTTCGAGATTTAAAATATATCTCATTCTTTAAAAAGCACTGGGAAGACAGCATTGGCCTTACACTCCATTGAGCGTAGACACAAACCAGATTTTGACAAAGTGGAAATCCTGGAAAGGGAGAAACATGTCTCCAAGCGGTATACTCTAGAAACGCTTCATATTATTAATAACACAAACAATATGAATCGTAAACAAGACAGCCAGAACATTTCATCGGCTTACTGCTCTTTGGTGACTAAGCAGAATCCGTGACAATTTAAAGCCGACTAAACTTCAATCGAAGTGTTTTTTTTTTTATCATAAATTTTTTTTTTTTTAAACACTGCTTTATATTTGTCTTTCATTGTATTATTTTTGTTTATCTGTAATACGTACTAAATGTAAGTTTGCCAAAATTTTACGCTAAATGTTTTTATGTGTATAATATGTTCATTTTATTTTGGTTAAAAAAAGATCCCCTGAAGAAGACGGCAACCACCATCGAAACGTCGGGGAAGGAAATGAAATTGTTTCATTCAAAAAAATTACGACCAAAACAGCCGAAAGAGATATATTTTAAATCTCGAACACATATAATAATTCAACCAATTGGTCAATAACTTAACAATAAAGAAAGTATATTCGACACCTATATTAATTTACTGTATAATAATTAATAAAATGCATGACTAAATCCCATGTACTTCCTCTTAAGTACGAACACATCGTAATGACAAAATTAAAATATAAATTAGTATGGTAATTTTAAATTAATGTTAAAAATATCGTTCACCGATTTCGGCATATTGTAACGGGTCCGCCATCTAACGCTTTTTTTTCAACTAGTGCTTATTTCGTGAATGGTAACACTTAGCTTATGTCTGATTTGACAGATAATTAGATTTATTCTTCCGCTGAACGAATATGGTTGTGTACACGCTTGAACAACGCTCACTAAGTGGGCCTGCGATATCGACTTAGAGAAGATGCCGATTTTGCCAAAAAAATTTTTCAGATGAAGCTCATTTTGATCTTGGCGGGTATGTACATAAACAAGCAAACTTGTCGCATTTGGGGCACAGAAAACCCGCACGCATTCGTTATCGGGCCATGTTGAACGAATTTTTGTGCACAAAAATTGAAGAGGAGGATATTGGCAATATTTGGTTTCAACAGGACGGTGCTACGTGCCACACAGCCGAAGCTACACTCGATGTTTTGCGCCCATTTTCAAAAAAAAAGTTATTTGGCGGACCCTATATTAAAAAACAATGTTTTTTTTTCAATAATTCTAAAAAAAAATCAAACATTTTGGTATGCAGTATTATCAAACATTTGAATGGCCTCTTGTGAAAACATTTTGATTGAAATCCTTTGAGCCGTTAATGAGATAGTCTAAAATAGAAAAAAAAACACTAATCTACGGATATACCACACAAGTATAATGGTACTGTTAATAATATTGTACTAACATGTAAACTTGTTTTTTAACGTAAAATGTAGACTAAACCGCTGCACTGAATTTTTTTTATCAAAATCGTTACAGCCGTTGTTGAGATAGTTAATATTTTGGCAGATTCCGTCAGTTATGAAGCTACAAAAATATTTCAAAAACCAATCGATCAATTCACCTAAAACGCTTAAGGATCAAGTATTAAGGAAATCCCTTTAGAACGACTTAGGCTGTAGATCGACCTACAGACCGATAGATGGAATTGCAGGACCAACTTTATTGAGTTCTCTATCATCATAATGTTAAGTTTGATTAAAACCTGGAGTTCGGTTTTCTTCCAATGAAAAACTTGCCCTTACACTACATTAAAAGTAATACAGAAAAAAATTAAGGAGAAAACTTCTGTTTCATTGATTAAATGAATTTGAATACTTTCAAAATACCAAACGTTGAATAATAAAAACTACAAACACAAATTAAAGCATTTTTTTGAGCTTCGGTAATTTTCTCCAAAAAAAAGTTTCGTTTCTTTCTTTTTAAGGGAAAGCATAAACAGAAACTTAAAATTATTTCAATGCATTAAATTCTCTGAAGTATTAAATTATGCAACCTACTTAATATACTAACTAAAAGAGAATGCGAAAACTATATTAATTCTCATACCAATATTTAATACAACTCGCTGACATCGTTTTTGGGTAAGTTAGATTTTCTTTATAAAATTCAGATTTTGTTGGACAGGACAACCAAGTAAGGCAATAATAGCAAAGCACCTGAAGCACCAGACACATGAATATTAAATTCATCCCAATGAACACAAGGAATTTTCTCCTTGAGCTAGAGTTGTGTGTTGGCTTGTGAGCTTGTGTTAACCCAGTTTTTGAAAATAATTGTTTCAGCAAAAATGGTATATCAAAGGCAGACCTACGATAGTTTATTGAGTGCAGTCTGTACACTGAAAAGTGGATAAGGGTATCATACATTGCGGTAGAACTTAAAAATAAATTAAATGCACGACTGTGTCGCACTTTCTTGCTCTTATGCTTGATAACATCGAAGTCAAAATATTCTAAGTAGAAATATTGAAAATAGATTTTTGTTCAAATCCAAAAAAAAAAAATGTTTCTCAAACATTTTTGGATGCATATGGCATTATTTAGAGTATTATTTAAAAGAACCTCTTGCAAAAAAATTTGTTATCGATATCCGTTGATCCGTTAATGAGGAAGTATTAATAGTTATAAATAAAATGAACGACTGGGATCACACATACTTGCTCTTATGATTTAAAGTCGTTTTTTCCAAAAATCTATTTTTTTTAAATTTGGAATGCCAATTTTATATATTTATTAATATAAATTTCAAAAAAAATCATCAAATTATTTTGAATTTTCAAAAAATTCAAATTTCCTCTTTTGAAAAAATTAAAAAATTTTTTTTGGAAAATTTTGGTTCCAATAAAACTTGATACCAAAATTTTCTAAAAATTCTTAGAACTTGAAGAATCTCCTTGAGGAGACTCTACCTTTTAGCAGTCTAAATTAGGAGACTGTACCTACAGCCTTTAATCTAAGAAACGAAATAAAAGAAAACTATTATTATTTAATGTTTAATGTTGGGAGATGTTCACTCTTCGAGTGTTGTTGACTGACTGACTGGTTACCATAAACTAATAATGTAAAGACCGGAAACCTCTGCTTTCATTTGACATTTGCCTACAAGCTGAAACACGCACACAAGTAACTTTTCTGTTCCTCTTCCTATAGACACATTGATAAAAACGCACACAAGAATGTTTTCTGTTCCTCTTCCTATAGAAACATAGACAACACAGCCCTAGTAATTTGTTTTTGTTTTGCTTTTCGATTTCCCATCTATTCATGGATAGAGTTTCAAATCTACAAATACAACAATGTAAACAAATTGGTTTTGGGGGGTGAAACGTACGAAGGTTTCCAATCCTTATTATGGTTTATTTGTGCTTTTTATTTATATAGTACATATACATAGGTAGTCAAGCCACCACATCTGTATCGGCTTATTATATATAAGAATAGAATGATGGTAAGCAGTGATGCCAGATTGCTAAAAGGGCGAAAGGGAGAATGCATGCTTCTCAGTTAAAAAAAGGGCATTTTAATTTGTCTATCTTTTATATTAGTTTTGTGCCGGCTTTTTCACAAATTTGCACAGGGGACAAACAAAGCGGCAGAAGTCCTCTTGTCTAAATGCATCAATTTCAATATATTTGAATGCAGCAGCGTTGAATGGAATTATTTCGATTTGGGTTATTTGAATGATTTCATTTTTTTTTTATACAAACGCTAGCTGTCAAATAATCAAAAATTATTCGTTGTTGTTCCCAATATTCATTCGTTTGTCTTCTCGCAAGTGCTTCAATTGTATAGGTTCTGCTTGTCTGTGAAATTTTATAAAATATATTTTATAAAATTTATGAAGTATTTGATAATGTGTGAAGAAAAGGGAAGCAAGAAATGTTTCCAGGTTAGGTGGCAAGAGGATCCAAAAACAGAACAGTTGAAAATGACGATTTTAAAGCTTTCTGCAAAGCTTGTGGCACATCTTTTCGATGTGGAAAAAGTGAAATTGTGCGGCAATCCAATGGCCCCAAACATTTGTTAAATTTTAAGTCAATAAAAACAACACCTCCAGTAAAACCTTTTTTTTTGAAAAATCAAGTAAAACCTTAGACAAAACAAAAATTGCAGAAATAAAGTTATGCGCTTTTTTTGCCGAACATAATATTGCTGTTGTGTTGGTGGAACATCTTATTCCCTTACTCAAAGTCATTCTTCCTGATTCAAAGATATTATGTGATGTGACATTGGGACGTACTAAGTGCTCACAGATTATAAAAAAAGTGATTACTGTTGTGGAAGAAAACGAGCTGGTCAATATCTACGCATAACGAAATTTTCAGTTTTGGTTGACGAAACGACTGAAATCACCAATGCTAAGCATTTATGTTGTTTGGCTCGATTCGTGCATCCTGATAATAGACAAGTGACGACAAAACTATTTTAGATGCTTAGTATAAGTGTATTAGATTCTGGTGCAGATGCTTTGTTTAACTCATTTTCTAAAATGATGATTGAAAAAAATATACCATTTGAAAATGTAACTGGAATGGCTGCAGATAATGCAGCTGTAATGGTAGGTAAACGTAATTCTTTTTACACTAAGCTCAAAGAAGTATGTCCAAACTTGTTCCTTATGAAGTGCATTTGTAATTCGTCAGCATTAGTTGCTTCTCATGCTTGCAAGGAACTGCCGAAAACGAACGAAGAGCTATTGCGATGAATTTCAACGTATGTGTCTGAAAGTGCAAAAAGTTCAGCACAATTGGTTGAATTCCAAGAATATCTTAGCGGTCAAGTAAGAAAAATTTTAAGACCAGCAAGTACTCGCTGGCTTTCACTTCATCCTTGTGTTATACGGCTTCTTGAGAATTGGGAAATACTCAGACATTATTTCCGATTGGCTTCATTTGAAGACAAAAGAAAAAAAGCAGACATAATATATGAACATCTCGAAAAAAGTAAAACTAAAGCGTACTTTCATTTTCTCAAAAATTCGCTTATTGTTTGGGCCAGGCTGCGATGATTCTGGGGTTATCGAAATGGTAGGCTGTTCGATGGTGTTATTGCTGTTGTTTGTTGTGTTGTTCTCCAATGTGTTGTTTAAGGTGAACACAGGTTTCAACCGATCGATGGATACTGTTGATTCTCGACTAGAAATGTCCACGACAAAGTATATTTCATATCGTGAAATAACACGATAGGGACCTTCATATGGTGGGGTGAAAGCACTGTGAAAGGCGTCCAGGCGGATAAACACATGTTCCTTCCATGCTGTTCGAATGAAAAACAATACTATTGGCAACGTATCAATCCAGCAGGAACTTTCATGGCATCGAATCGCTGCCTTAAGTTCTTGGTGGAGGCGTTCAACCATGCAATTAGACTGCGGGTGGAATGTCGTCGTGTGAATATGCTTGCTGCCGAGTAGCTTACTGAGAGCGTTGAACAGCTGACTCTCAAACTGAACTCCTTGGTCAGTGGTTATCCGAAGTGGCACTCCATAACGGCATATCCAACCTGAGAATAATTTCAGAGCTACACATTCGCTCAAGTGTCCTCTAGTGGAAAGGCTTCAGGAAAACGTGAGAACCGATCGATGATCGTCAAGCAGTACCGGTATCCTTTCGACGGAATGTATGGTAATATGATGTCGACATGGATGTGCTCGAATCATCGGGTACGTCCAACCGGAAAATCATTGATTTGTGACACAACATTACGAGAAATTTTGTTGCGTTGCTACGCCAAGCAAGCCCGAGACCATCGACGGCAATCTTTCTTCAGACCAGGCCACACAAAGCGCTGTGAGACTAGCTTCACAGATGCATTCATTCCAGGATGGCTTATACTATGGAGAGAAGACAAAATTTTCTGGCGTAGCTCAATGGGCACGAAAGGGCGTGCCAGTTGACCATTGACGTCGCAATATATTTTTTTTGTTGTATAATCTACACGCCTTCAACTGATTATGAATACCTTTTAAATGTTTCAACACAGCGCGAGCGTGAGGGTGGGTTTAAGGCAGAGAAAGAATGATAGGAAAGATGTGTGGCTCGATTTTCGGAGACTGTAGGTGGTTGTTGTCTCAGATTTTATCTCCAGGGTTGGCGGATGAACTAATGCGGAGAAATTTCCGTGTCTTACTTATCGATGTCCCTTATATTTCGCATTAATTTTTTTATTCTTTGTCATATTTTTTTATCGGTATACTAGTTTTACTCAATCACATGTTGTTAGTTCTATGCCTAAAGAGCATGTAATGAGTAAACCAGCAACTCATTGTATGACATTTATTTTTAGAATTGGTTTTTAATGGAAAAATAAGAAGACATAGACTACGGCAGGGATCGAACCTGTGACCATGAGGTCGACAGGCGAACACACAACTATCCCGTCACGCCCACCCCAATATTGGCTTGCTGCATTCAGGAATACTTACTGGTCGAATGTACAATGAACCGACTGGTGGATCTTGAAGGCGCTGCTGGACTTCTTCATCAGATGACTGAGCTTGAGCGATTTCGTTGGCGGAGACTGCGGTGGCGGTGGATTCAACGCGTGACAAAGCATCAGCGACGACATTGTCGTTGCCGGTTACGTATCCGATGTCAGTCGAATATTGTCCAATTAAGTCCAGACGTCGAAATTGCCAAGGTGTCGCTTTGTATGGGTCTTTCGAGAAAGCGTGCAGAAGCGGTTTATGATCTGTATAGATTGTTACGTGGCGTCCTTCAAGAAGGCGTTTGAATTTTCGCACTGCTGCATACCCTGCTTGTAGTTCCATATCGTATGTGCTTCGTTTTCTCAGTGATGGTTGCATTTTCTGACTAAAAAATGCAAGGGGCTCCCAAACTTCGTTTCGTAGTTGGTGTAGCACTGCACCTACAGCAGTCTGGGAAGCATCCGTAAAAATAGCCCAAGGTAAGTTTGTGTCTGCGTAAACGAGTAGTGTAGCATTTCGATGTTGCTCTTTACAAGCTGTGAAAGCAGCATCTCGGTCTGAAGTCCATTCGACTCTTGAAGCGGAGACTGACATGTGGGTGCGTTTCTCTGAAATTTACGATAAAAATTAATTATACCAAGAAATTCACGCAGCTGTTTGACAGTCTCTGGTCAATTAAAGTTGATGATCGCTTCTACCCTGTCTGGTGGAGGACTAATTCCGTCGGCTGAAACATGGTAGCCGAGAAAATCAACCTCTGACTGACCAAAGAAACATTTTGCTGTGTTTACCACAACGCCAAATTGTGACAGTCGATCGAATAGCCTTCGGAGGTGATTTTGGTGTTCTTCAGCGTCCTTGGAAGCCACTAATATGTCGTCAATGAACGGGAATACTAAGTCGAGTTCTCTTGTCACCTCATCGATAAATCTTTGAAAGGTCTGCGCCGCATTTGAAAGTCCAAAATCATATACTGGAACTCAAAACGGCCGAACGGCTTAATAATCGCCGTGTTAAAGATGTCCTCTGGTGCCACAGGCAACTGGTTGAATGCACGAACCAGATCGATCGTGGAAAATACCTTTCTTTAGCTAGGTTTGATGTAAAGTCTTCAAGAACTTGAATCGGATAGCGATCTGAAATCGTCCGTGCTTTGAGCTGTCGAAAGTCGCCACAAGGTCGTTAATCTTTTCAGGCACTAAATACTGTGGTGACGACCATGGGTGAACTGCGTGCAATACCAAGCTTCACCATCTTTTTGAACTCCTGTTTGGCTATGGCTAATCGATCTGGAGCTAGATGAAGAGCCTTATTCGCAAGTAGAGGACCAGGTGCTGTCGTGATGTAATGCTGAGTTGCATACTTAGCTGGTTTGCGGGTTCCATCGGGTTTGGTGTGCTAGGAAATTCGGCCAGAACGCGCAACCAGGAGGAAGTATTTGGAAGCATTTTAATTGATGAAATGGCTGCAATGGAACACGAGATGCATGCAACTGAAAGTCCGGTTGTGGAATCGAACAGGCGATTGTTTTTCAGATATGTAAGTAAACCAAAATGAGCAAGAAAATCGGCGCCAATGATTCGTTTTTCGATGTCCGCCACTACGAAGCGCCAAGTAAAATTTCGTCGCAGGCCAAATTAAGAGCGAGCAGAATGAACCCAAGACTATGGACTTGTGATTCGTTTGCTGCGAAAAGGCAGTAGCCAGTTTCAGTGTGATGATTTGATGGTAATTTTCTTGGATAGACGCAAAAATCAGCGCCAGTGTCCACGAGAAAGCGGATTTTGGTAGTGCTATCTAATACGAAGAGGCGGTGTGATTGAAGGGTGGAGTCGTGTACCACCGTTATCGGCTCCCTGCTCCGTTTCCCGAAAATGTGCATGGATTTCAACAATTTTTAGCAAGCTCTCCCAATGTGGCGTGATACCAACAGAAGCCGTTAGATGAATCCATTTGAGAACGGGACCGTGAAAATCACCGTGGACGAGATCTTGGACGGCTGTGCGAACGTGGACGTTCACACATTGCGCTTTTAAATGTACTTACCAACTCATTTACCGTGGCTTCGAGTCGAGAATGTCTAGGCTCCATTGTTATAACACTCTCATCATAATTAGTAGCACTTACCGTCGCTACTTGGTTTGAAGATGAAATTTCCATAATATGATCAGCGAGCGTAGCTAGTTTTTCCAATGGTGTGTCAAGACAACAAAATGTGTAGCTAAAATCTTTTGTATCGTAGATGGTAACCTGCTCAACCACTTTATGCGTAGAATATTAATAGGAACATTGTCCACAAGACCTTTGAGCTGCCGCAAAAATTGGGATGGTTTGCGATCTCCCAAAATTTCTTTGTCGAGCAGCTGGTGGAGCCTTGACTCCTGTGATGACGACAATCGTTCGATGAGCGCTGTTTTTAACCTTAAGTACGGTGTCATAGAGGGTGGATGAAATATAAGACCTTGTACCTCAGTGGCGGCGAGAGCATCTGAGTGGGAAGACGCAAAGAAAAACTTCGTTGTTTCATCGGTTGTACCAGCTAGATGAAATTGCCCTTCGAGTTGAGCAAACCACAAAGCGGGGCGATCGGTATTGAAAGTTGGTGGACGAACGATAAACCGCTGCATTGATGTGTCATCAGCAGTTGAAATACGAGTAGGTTACACAGGTTGTAAATGCGACGATGTTGTTTGGATAGGTATTCCAGTCTCGGTTGACGATGATGTAGGGTTACTCAGTGTAGGTAATTTGCCGGCTTCAGCTCTTCAAATTAATAACTAGATCTTCAACAAAAGATTACTTGTAACGGGGTCACCAATTGAGGAGACTGTACCTTTTAATAGTCTAAAAGAGGAGACTGTACCTACAGCATTTAATCTAAGAAACGAAATAAAAGAAAACTATTATTATTTAATGAATTTATTTTAATGTTGGGAGATGTTCACTCTTCGAGTGTTGTTGACTGACTGACTGGTTACATTTCATATTTTAATATTCGAAGAGCAGTTAATTCTTTTCATTTACATAGTACATAGGTAGTCACGCCACCAATTCTCTGTAGCGGCTTATTGTATATACGAATAGATTGATGGAATATCCCGTAACCTCTCAAAAAATCCATTTCCCCCAGCATCAAGTGCCGAAGACCAGTTGCAACGCTGCCAACAAGCCACCAGACGTGCCGCAACTGATTAGCTAGGTTTCACCAGACCTCCACCACGAAACCGCTGGTTTGATGAAGAATGCAGGCAGGCACATGCAGCTAAACAAATGGCATATACAGCGGCGCTGTAAAGAAGGACGAGAGCTGCTCGCGAGTTCTACGAGCAGAAAAGACGGGAAGAATACCAGCTTCTTCAGAAGAAAAAGAGAGAGCATCGGAAGCGCGCGATCAAAGATATTGAGAGATGCTACTCCAGGAACAACGTGCGGAAGTTTTACCAACAGGTAAAAAGAACGTGTCAATGCAAAAACCCCGCACAGAAGCCTGTAAAGATAGGAAAAAACCTCGTAGTAGAGTCACAGTCGGTGTTGAGTATATGGAAGGACCATTTCTGCAGACTATTAAACGGCGATGAAGACCAAAATCCCGCTGTCAGACAGAATGAACCATTCAACATGGACGATGATACACAAAATTTCCGTCCACCTGAACAAAATGAAGTGAGGATAGCAATATCCAAACTAAAGAACAACAAAGCTGCTGACCCCGACGGAATACCCGCCGAACTCTTTAAAGCAGCCGGAGATGACCTGGTACAGTGCATAAACCAACTCATCTCTAAAGACTAGTCAGACGAAAGTATGCCTGATAAATGGAACCTCAGCATCTTTTGCCCGATCCAAAAATGGAGACCCTCTAAATTGCGCCAACTATAGAGGAATAAGTCTACTGAATATCACGTACAAGATCCTTTCTGCTGTATTATGTGAACGTTTGAAACCATTTGTCAGCAACGTGATTGGACCCTATCAGTGCCGTTTCAGGCCAGGAAAGTCCACAATCGATCAAATGTTCACGCTACGGCAGATCCTGGAAACTACCCAAGAACTCCAAATCGATACCCACCATCTCTTTATCGATTTTAAGGCCGCGTACGATAGCATTTATAGAGACGAGCTATACAGAGCCATGTCTGGTTTTGGCATCCCCAAAAGAACTCATCCGACTGTGTAGGATGACGATGGAGAACTCTCGCTACTCCGTCAAGGTTGGTACTGACCTCACAGAAGCTTTTGATGTCAAGAAAGGATTGCAACAAGGTGATGCGCTATCGTGCGATTTCTTCAACTTAATACTTGAAAAAATTGTAAGAAATTCCCAAGTTAACTCTACTGGCACAATTTTTTTCAAGTCTGTGCAATTGTTAGCATACGCTGATGACATAGGCATCATTAGCAGAACCCAGCGAGCTGTCACTGGAGCGTTTGCTTACATTGAAGCTGAAGCGGCTAAGATGGTACTAGCAGTCAATGAGGCCAAAACGAAGTACCTGCTGTCCACAAAAAGGGACCCACAACACCGGCGGATTGGACAAAACGTCACAATAGACAGGTACAACTTTGAGGTAGTTAGGGACTTTGTCTACCTCGGATCCGCTATAACATCTAACAACAACATCTTGTTAGAAATAAAGCGAAGAATAACTCTTGTCAATCGCTGTTCCATAGGCTTGGGAGGCAATTGAGTAGTAAAGCCCTCTCTCGAAAAACAAAGAAGACTCTTTATAAGTCTCTGATCATCCCAGTCCTGCCCTATGGCGCGGAGACATGGACTCTATCAAGAGCGGATCAAGATATCCTTACTCGTTTCGAGCGTAAGGTTCTTCGCAAGATTTTCGGCCCTATCTGCGTTAACGGGCTTTGTAGGAGAAGGTTCAACCACGAACTATACATTGATCTGGTATAAAAAAATACCTATATCAGGTTGCTAGGTCATGAAAAGAGTATGGACAACAATGCTCCGGCTCGCAGGATGTTCGATTCCAACCCAGAGGGAAGACGCAGTCAAGGAAGTCCTCGCCTAAGGTGGCGCGCTCAAGTGGAAGGTGACTTCAACCAACTTGGAGTGCGTAACTGGAGGCAGCTAGCCAAAGACCGAGCTAGCTGGGGAGTCATGTTGGTTGACGCCCAGGTTCGTCCCGAACTGTAGCGCCACCTAAGTAAGTAAGTAAGTAAGTAAGAATAGATTGATGGTAAATTACGCTATAATTTATAAGAGTACAGTGAAGTTCGAAAGTTTCGCTACACTCCTGTTGAAAAATGTTGATCGAAGTCCGTTGAGTCGGTAATGAGAGATCGAAAATAATAAAAAATGGCTCTATGGCATGTACCGTTAATAATATGTAAGTTATGCAAACGTTTTTTTATACAAAAGTGCAATCGGTAATTCTAAGAGCATTTTGTTTTTTTTCTTTATTTATTTTAACATATGTATTTTTAAACAATATGTCTTAACATTATTAATTTATAAGGAGTTTAAACAAAGGAAATTTTAAGGAAAATTAAAAAAAAATGTTAAAGAAAATTTTAAATTATTAAATATTAGAAATTTTAAAAATTAAAGATAATTTTAAATTTTATTTTGATAAAATGTAAGTAATAATAAGCAACCGAAATAAAAATTAAGGCAGGTGAAACACAGTGTTATTCTATTGAGTATTGAGCCGCCGCTAACTCTTTTTTTAACGAATTCTTATATTCATGAAAACACATTATCTTTGCTGATGCCCTAAAAGATAGACTTATTTAAATTATATTTTGATGCCATAATGTATATGATATACATATACATATCAGCCACAGCAGCAGCCAAAACAACAACGGCAAAAACAACAACAACAGCAACAGCAGCAGACACAAGCCCAGAAACAACCGCAAGAAAAACAGCAGCAGCAGATTCAAAAACAGCAGAATCAACAGCAACAGAAAAGTCAGTCTCAGCAGCAGCAGCCACAGCCGCCGATTACGAAAAAGAAAAGGTGCCACCCATTAATACTTATAAAATGGAGTTACAGGATACCATAAATCTATGTAAGTTGACCATAGGTCAAAATTTTACTATTAAAAGATTAAATAACGATAGGCATGCTATCCAGTGCTTCACACTGGAACAGCACAAAAAAATTAAAGAGTTGCTAAAAGAAACTACTACTGAATTCTTTAGTTTCACCCCTAAAACAGAAAAATTTCAAACGGTCCTTTTGAAGGGCATAGATTCCTGCACGGAACCACAGGTGCTCTTAAATGAACTCCGCCAAAAAGCGAATGACGATCTCGACTTTATCGGGGTCAAGCCGTTCGCTACAGTTCGAGCTAGGCGGGAGAAGCGGAGTCTTCCCTTCTTCCTTGTTCAACTCTCACCCAGCAGCAAACTGGATAGTTTGAGGAGTATATCCGCCCTCAACTACCAGGTTGTAACTTGGGACAAATTAAAAAGGCGCGGCGACATGCTTCAATGCATGCGCTGCCAAAGGTTCGGCCACGCCGCAGCAAACTGCGAAATGCAGTCACGCTGCGTTAAGTGTGGAGAGAACCACAATGCAGATGAATGCAAGTTAGGAAAGGAACGGGTCGAAGATAGGACCGAGCTTAAATGTGTACTCTGCCGAGGCGCCGGACACCCTGCTAATTATCGGGGATGCCCGACGTTTCAGCTTATAAAAAACAATAAAGCAGCAAAGCAAACAGTGGTAGAAGAGCGTCCAACAGTGCGCCCTCCTACAACAACGCCCGTCAACCCCCAAATTTCTTACGCCCAAATGGCGTCAGTAAGGGGAAGCACGGTACAGCCTACACCAAAGGTCGCCCAACAGGCCCCCGTGCCTAAGGCGCCGGCGGCACAGGCGGATTTTATGGGCGTTCTACTGGCCATCCAGGGCCAGTTGAACGGCCTCCAAAACCAGATCAGGGAGCAGGCGACTAGGGTGGATTATCTCTACTCTGTTTTGCCGAGCTTAACGCAACTTAGAGGTTAAGGGGGCGCTGCCGGAGAGGCCCTTTAAGATCCTAGATGTGAATGTAAATTCACTAATTAGGACCGAACGTAGAGCGAATTTATTCCAATTGCTTAAAGACATCAGTCCAAATGTGCTTATGGCTAGCGAAACTAAGCTTAACCAGAAACATAAATTGACTAACAACAATTACAATATCGTAAGGAGAGACCGACCCAACTCCACTTAAGGAGGGGGCATTAGTCATTAGTCATAAGATAATATATAATAGTGATGTGCGTAAATTTCGGACGTTAGAGGCATGCATCATATGCATTCATCTCCAACAGGGGAAGCGAATGTATGTGATCACTGTCTATGCACCGGAAACACCTCAGCCCACACAGTTTATAACAGAGCTTGAAAAGCTTAATGCTTAAGATTGAGCTCGGAAGAAAACTACTACATATTGGCTGGTGATTTGAATGCCACACATATAGGTTGGGGAAATCAAATACAAAATCCTCGTGGTAACCATCTGTATAATTGGATGGATCGATACAACCTGGAGTATCGCATTGAACTTCTCGCTACAGACAGGCCATCGTTTCCAAGAAGCTGTGCCTATCTGGATCTATTGTTGAAAGACGCAAGACTAACAATTACTGATAGTGTGGGCCATCGGTCTAAAAATTGTTTAAGAACGATCGAGTACGACACTGACCACTGCGGACTCGCCGCCGTAATACAACTTCCGAACGCGCTTATGGAGTTGGAGGAGTATGTACCGGTGCATACTTACAATTACAGTAAGGTGCGCTGGCCACGCTTCTCGAACGTCTTATTGAGCGAATTACGATCAAATGGTATATCCCCACCAAATGACAGGTACATGACAAATACTGAAATTGACAGATACTTAGAACAAATGGACGAAACAATTCAACGAACAATGAACAGGACAATACCGAAATACAAAGAACGTAACGCAACTGACATGTACCGTAACGCGACAATTGATGCAATACACAGACAAAAAAGTGGCTGACAAGACTAAAACGCTGACTGACAAGACTAAAACGCTTGTACAGACGGTTTACTGACACACGAGATCTGGAGATAAGGACACTGAAGTCGTCCATCAAAAACATCAACCAATTGATCAAAGAAAATTATAGGTTGTCCATTAATTTGTTTTGGGACAACAAAATTCGGGCCGTGAACGCTACCGACCCGAGTATGTTCCCACAAATTAATGAGATATTCAGAAGAAAAGATCAAAACGACCTTCCGTGTCTTAAGCTCCAGAGGACGACACAAAACAGAGACGTACTTCTGACAGCAGGCATAGACTTAGATGACGCCGTCTTGGACGATGACCTCTTCATAATCGAAGATCCGCAGGAGAAGGTGGGGGCTGCTTTCCAGCAAGTGTACAAGGTGAATGCTAGCATTCGCCTGAATCATGACCTGGAGAACAGAGCTCTGCTTCATCACTTATGGCTCCGAAACGATATAAGCGAATGGCGATCTGAGAACCTTGGTTTTACCGGGCTTAATGATGAAGATTTGGCAAACGCCATAATCGCCGACCGAAATGGGTCCAGTCCCCTGTTAATTTCGAAGAATGAGCTCCAGCTCATCTTCGATTCAATAAAGAAAAAGAAGTCTGCAGGAGTCGATGGTATATCCAACGTTGTACTACGACATTTGCCTCAAGAAGCAGTTGACATTTATACCGCACTGTTTAACAACGCGCTGAATAATGCATATTATCCAGTGCGGTGGAAGACAGCTGTGGTGCACCCTCTCCCAAAAAAGGGAAAGGACAACTCCAATCCGGCGAATCTCCGGTCGATAAGTCTTCTTCCGAGTATCAGCAAAGTATTTGAAAAGGTTATTAATAGAGCCCTGTTCAAGTGGGCTGAGGACAAAAATATCATCCCGGATAATCAGTTCAGTTTTAAGGCGGGACATGACACAATTCATGCCGCGTCTAAACTAGTTTCTGATATCCAATGGAACAAAACTAAAAAGCAGTGTACGGGTGCCTGTTTGGTTGATTTGGAGAAGGCCTTCGACACCGTATGGTTAGAAGGTCTCTATCTAATCTAAAGCTTACCAGACTAGGTATAAGTAAACCTCTATTGTATATAGTTATGTGGTTTATAATTCCTTCCGAAAATAAATAAAGACCACAAATTGCTTTTTATTGTAAGGACTTTATTTTAACAAACAACTCTACTAAACGAACACTTAAAGTCGACTCCGACAAATAAACTTAAAGACTAACTTACAATCTTAACTTACGATCTACGTTTACGATATTATTAAGTCTCTCCAGCTTTATCTTCTAAAGAAGATAATGTTGGAAAGAGAACTTAAACAGATAACATGTATTCTATAATGCACTCTTAATGTCTGCTGTGCAGACAACAGAAAGTGTGGCGAAAAATACCTCTTACTTACTGGGTGTAGGTAACGTATTTAGGAGAATGTAAATGAAGACTTCAATATGTAACACCTCCCCCAATAAGTATTTTTGGTCTCCAAAAGTTTAAACAATTTAAATTAGTTATACAAACATAGGAATAGTTCATCTTTCTAATAACACCCTTTTTTATTTTTATTTTTTGTTTAACTGATGTAAGTATTTATTTAACCTTAATATTTTTATTTGATTTTCAAATTTCTCTATTATTCTTAGTTACATATTTCTCTTTTTTTAAAGACGTTTTTTTTGCATTTTAGTTAATTTAACATACAGTTAATTTAAATTACAGTTTTTTCCTCTATAATCTTTATGATTAAGTTTAAATTATAAACATTCGGATTTTAATCAAATAAATTATTCGTTTTTTTTCTATCACTTTTACCATAAACATGTTCAATTCAAATTTATAATGTCTGTTTTAATGTACATGAAAGTTTGATTTAATACTCTCTTTTCGATATTTTTATTTTCTAAACTTTTTACAAATCTATATTTATTATTTATTTTTATTTCATACAAATTAGGGTTTCAGTTTTCTTTTATCACAATGATCTTTTTCTATTATTAGGTTCATAGGACAGGGCACTTCATCAGCAACTATTTGTCGTAATTATAAATATAACAATTCTTTGCCAAATTATTTTCAAATCTAGCCTAATTTTTATTCATTAAACTAAGAATAATCTAATACCATCTAATTCTACTTAAATCTGCAAATTTTCTGTTTGCACCCGAATGGTAAACTTAATTTCCTTCTAACTACATCGTGTGAATAGCATCATTTTTATGTTAACACAAAAAACGAATAATGGATTTTGCAAAAATTCTAAACAAATTTGTGACGCAGGAAAAAAGTGGCTACCTGAAACGCATTCAGATATGACATTTCAGATGTCTTGTTATTATCACAAATAAGCCATAATAAAGATTGGAAACCTTCGTACGTTTCACCCTCCAAAACCCATTTGTTTACATTGTTGTATTTGTAGCATTGAAACTCTATCCATGAATAGATGGGAAATCGAAAAGCAAAACAAAAACAAATTACTAGGGCTGTGTTGTCTATGTGTCTATAGGAAGAGGAACAGAAAAGATTCTTGTGTGCGTTTTTATCAATGTGTCTATTGGAAGAGGAACGGAAAAGTTACTTGTGTGCGTGTTTCAGCTTCAATGTGTCTATTGGAAGAGGAACGGAAAAGTTACTTGTGTGCGTGTTTCAGCTTGTAGGCAAATGTCAAATGAAAGCAGAGGTTTCCGGTCTTTACATTATTAGTTTATGGTTATTATATGTCAAATTAAGATCGAAATTGCAAAATGTTTAGGTTAATTGAGGACGGAAATAATAATTAATGAAAACAAGATGGATAACCGTTACGATTTTAAACAAATTATATAAAAGATGGCCATTAAATACAAGTAATAAATTATTTTGAAGAAAATACGGTGAGAAGAAAAAAAAAATGCAGAATACTTATGGAAGTACAGAACCATATTGAAAACTAAAGAATGAATCTGAAAAAAACTTTAACGATGTATGTACATTATGAAGGTGAATTAATTCATGAAATTTGGTATTTATATTTGCGCTTAAATTGTTTTCTGTAGTATTTTATGTTTCGTTTTGTTGATTTATCAACAACATAATTCCCATCTTGTTCAAAATTATTGAGTTTTTTATACTTTTGTTTGTTTTTAAAGACGGTACGGTTTTGAACAATGTTTGGGCATTGATTCATGCAGGTTCCTGGTTCTTTATTTGTATTATTTACTCTAGTTTCTTTTTCTTTTTGAAATGTATGTGCTAATAAGTCAATGTCTTCCTTGTTAATGTTTTTTGAAATAAAATCAATTGGCCTCAACTTAGTTGTCGAATGGATGGTGTTGTTATAAATTGAGATTATTTTGAATAACTTCTCATCCAATTCGGAATTATCTTTAGCTACAGACATAATCCTCAAGTGTTCGTTTAAAGTGCCATGTAACCTTTCGACATCTGCATTGCCGGTTTTGAGGGATGCAGTTGTTTTGTGGAAGACAATCTTGTTTTCCTTAAGAAACTGTTCGACCGCTGAGTGCAAGATGCAAGTATCTCCATCTGATACTATTTTGTTTGGCTTTCCGAGAAATTGGATTCTTTGCTTGATTGCCCTCAGAATGGCGATCCAGTTTCTATCTTCCAATGTGTGGATAGTGGCATACTTTGAGAATTTGTCGATTGTTGTGAGATACATTTTTCCTCGTTCAGGAAACCAAATATCGATGTGGATTATGTCGTTAAAATGTTTTGGTTGTTCTGATATTTGCATTTGTATCTGCAGTGGTTGGCGATCATGTTTTGCAAGATTACAAATTTCACAGTTGTTAATATATTTTTGTATTTCAACTTGTAACTTAGGATAAAAGTACAAAGCTTTCAACTCCATAAACATTTCATTAATACCACGGTGGTTTTTACTTATGTGTTCGTCTTTTATTATAGTAATTAAATCATTTTTGTCTACGATGTCTATTAATTTAATGTTGGATTTTAATAGTTTGAGATTTTTGTTCATCGAAAAATATTGAACATACAAATCTTGAAAATGAAGAAACAATGGCAAATCGTCACAATATAAGCAAATCAGTCCCTTTGAGATTAAAAGCCTTTCCATTATTTCGCGTAAGTTGCTAATATCTTTTTTTATTTGGACAAGGTTTTGAATTTTCTTATGTACTATTTTTATTGAAATTTTTTCGTTAGTTCCGTAAAAGAGATAAATTTGGTTTTTGAAAAGGTTTACAGGTTTTTCCGTTATGTAAATATGACGAGTTTCATCTTCCAATGCACTATGAATAGTAGCGCCAGTAGACATAACTTCTTCGTTATGACTCATAGCTAAAGAAACTGTGGAAATGACTTCTTCGTTGCCGGGTTTTTCATTTATATAAATCTCATTATTAAAGAAGTCTACTAAACTAACTTCGCTGTTAGCCTTCGACCTATCTTCAGTTTCGTTCTTGTCAGTATACCTACTCAGTCCATCTGCTACGCAATTCTCTTTCCCTTTTAGGTACTCGATATCGAAATCGTATTCGTTGAGCATTATCTTCCAACGTTGGAGTTTCATGTTGGGTTCTTTAATGCCATTAAGCCATACTAGCGGCTTGTGGTCTGTTTGAATAACAAAATGCCTACCATACAAGTATGTTCGAAAATATTTTACAGACCACACCACGGCAAGGAGTTCCTTCTCTATAGTGGAATAATTTAACTCGTGTTTGTTAAGAGTTCGAGAAGCATAACATATGGGGTGGTTGTCTTGGCTTAGCACGGCTCCTAGAGCATAACGGGATGCGTCTGTGGTAAGAACGAATTTTTTTGTAAAATCAGGACTTTTTAAAATTGGATCGGAAGTTAGTAAAATTTTTAAAGTATTGAAAGACTTGACGTATTGGGGATCTGTAATTTTTATTTTTTCACTCTTTTTTAGGTATTTTATCATTGGGTAAGCAACTTTTGTGTAGTCCTTGATGAATTTTCGGTAATAACCGGTTATTCCAAGAAATTGTTTTATGCCAGTTATGGTCGTTGGCAGTTTCATTTCCGTAATTGATTTAACTTTGTTCACATTAGGTTTTATCCCATTATTTACTATTGTATGACCTAGATAGTTTGTTGACAAATCAGCGAATAAACATTTGTTAACTTGGATCTTTAAGTTACTCTCTTTTAATTTCTGAAAAATTTTTCGAAGCGATTGTAAATGTTCTTCGAAACTTGTGGAGAAGACAAGGATATCGTCCAAATAAACAACGCAAATCTTATTTATAAAATCTCTCAAAACATGATTCATAAGTCTCTGGAATGTCGCTGGAGCATTCTTAAGCCCAAACGGCATCCTCAGAAACTCATAATGGCCACTTTTGGTTGAAAAAGCTGTTTTCGCCCTATCGCGTGGATCAACTTCAATTTGGTGAAAACCCTTGACCAGGTCGATCGTCGAAAAATAATTGCATTTGCCCAGTTTGTCAAATAGATCATCAATGTTAGGCATAGGAAATCTGTCCTCTATGGTCTGATCATTCAGCTTCCTGTAGTCTACTACAATTCGCCATTGTTTTTGACCATTTCTATCGTTCTTTTTAGGGACTACCCAAATGGGCGAATTGTAGGGACTACTGCTGGGAACAATTATTTTCTGTTGTAGCATATCAGAAATTTGCCTATCTACCTCATCTGAATGAACCTGTGGATAACGATAAAGTTTACTATAAATGGGAATATCATTGTTCGTTATTATTTGATGTCTTATTTGGTTGGTAAATGATAGAGCATCTCCTTCCTTATAGATAATTGATTTAAAGCTATTAATTAAAGATTTTAACTTTGAAACATCAGCGTTATTTAAATGGTCTGCAAAAAGATTATCGGGAATTTCAGATATAAAAGTTTCACTACAAAAAACGTTCAAAACTTCTTTGTTTTGGTGAACAAGGTTCGCATATATTTCTTCTTCTTCGTTGAAATATATGCGGATCGTTGCGTTTTCTGTTATAAGTGATCTAGTTTTATAATCTATTATTGGGTTCAGACCCAAAAGAATGTTGTTTCCAACCAATCCGTCAAAATGGTCATGAAACTGGTATTCTAAAAAATTTACGAAATAGTTACTTACATTAAACTCATTAAACAGAGGAATTCTAAATTCTACATTTGTATTTATGTTGCGGTCGAGTACTCTTAAGGTGTAGTTGGCAGATGGAACTTGCCACTTTGGGTTGCATACATTTTTATTAATTATGCTGTACTCTGCACCACAGTCAATAATAAATCTAAGTGGTCTTATATTGCTATGTATAATTATATAGGGTAATTGTTTTGGCGGTTTACTGAAAAATTTTGAGGGTTTTGATTGGAATTTTGATTATTTGTATTATTTCTATCTTGATTAAGAGTAACTTCCATGGGCTCATAATAATTATTTTGTGGTCCGTATCTGTTTGACCTTCTTGATTGGGCGCTTTGGGTATTGCTATTACGTGAAGTTTGGTTACTTTTATTGTAATTTTGATTTTGTTGTGTTGTATTACTACTATTTTGTCTTCTTGTTTGATTACTTTGGGTATAGGAATTGTATGAATTGTTGTATGCATTGTTACTGTTTCTAAAATTTGAATAGTTGTTATGGCTATTGTTTCTATGAGGTGGAATATAATTTTCTTGCATTGAATAAAAGTTTTGATTACGGTTTCTAAGGTTTTGAGAATTTTGATTGTACATATTGGGTCCAAAAAATTTGTGATCGATTTCCACGATCACCTTATATGCGTCAACCAGGGATTTTGGGTTTCGACTGAGCACAATAGATTTAGTGGGCTCAGGAAGATTATTTTTGAAAGTGTCTAATGCAATTCTATTGTTAGAAGCTATAACTACAGCATCGTTTTGATTTCTAAGTAAAAGAGAATTATTGATTCTACTTAATAAATAATTAATATTATTATAAAAATCTTCTATATTTGTTCTAACTCGTGCTGTTCGCATTTGATCTATTAGTGTGTTAACTGTTAGCTTTTCTCCAAAACTGTTTTTTAGTATTTCCTTAACTTGTACCCATTCCCCTATCCTGCCATGCCTTTGGAGCTCAGACCTAGCTTTACCCACGATTTTGTCCCTGATAAACCCTGAGATAATTGTTAATGAAGCGTCATCAAATGTTGACAATATAGGTGCCAATGAGTCTACCCTGTCCAAAAAATGAATAAGACAGCTCGAATTTCCATTAAATTCTGGAATCTTACTAATTAAATCTAAAACTACTTTGAATTTGTCGGCAGCGTTTAGAACTTCCATTCTGATTATGTATGTAAGTACTCACTTGAACGGGATGATGTATGCTTTAAAGTTTCTTCAGTATTTTTTTCGGCCTCGTTTTGTTGTCTTCTTTTCCTCTTAGATGTAGTTATTCAATTTGAATGTTGTTTTTTTTTTTTTTTGTAGGTACAGTTGTTACATTGATTTTTTTTTCAATTTTTGTTTGTATAAAAGTTTTTATTTTATCAATTTAGTAAAGTTGTTTTTATAACTTAATTTAAACTTTAGGATTTTGTTTTAATGTTTTAGAATTTTTTTTTTTATTCAATAAAGTTTTTTGATCTGTTTGATTGTAGCTTATGTTATTGCAAGCTTTTTATTGCAGTTCTTCGTTTATCATAAATAAGTAATGTTTATATGTTTTATCGAATTTATGTTCGATAAATATTGGTTTTCAGCGAAAGCTTTGTTTGAAAGTTTTTCTGGCTTGGTTCGATGGACTTGTTTTCGAACTCTTATTGCTTAAGCTTCGCGTTAGGGAGCATGTATGATGGGGTGTTTTTCAACTATTTAAGAAGACCGCGTCTTTTTTTTATTTAACGGTATACTTATAAGTACTTAGAGATGTTTTGTAAAAAAGTAATTACACTATTTTTTCTGTAATTTAACTCAACCATTTTTTTTGTTATTTTTCTTAACACTTGTTTTTTTTTTTTTTTTATAGGTGCATAATAAATACTTCTTTTTTTGACTTGTTCGTACAGTTAACTTTGAGTGAAGCGTTAATTCTTTTCTTTTATTACACAAACTTTTTTTTTTTTTTTTTTTTTAATGAACTGATTTTGATTTTTTTTCTTTTTGATTATTTTCTTAAATAATTCACTCCGATTCTTTAAACCGACTGCGCCAGTTATGTGGTTTATAATTCCTTCCGAAAATAAATAAAGACCACAAATTGCTTTTTATTGTAAGGACTTTATTTTAACAAACAACTCTACTAAACGAACACTTAAAGTCGACTCCGACAAATAAACTTAAAGACTAACTTACAATCTTAACTTACGATCTACGTTTACGATATTATTAAGTCTCTCCAGCTTTATCTTCTAAAGAAGATAATGTTGGAAAGAGAACTTAAACAGATAACATGTATTCTATAATGCACTCTTAATGTCTGCTGTGCAGACAACAGAAAGTGTGGCGAAAAATACCTCTTACTTACTGGGTGTAGGTAACGTATTTAGGAGAATGTAAATGAAGACTTCAATATGTAACACCTCCCCCAATAAGTATTTTTGGTCTCCAAAAGTTTAAACAATTTAAATTAGTTATACAAACATAGGAATAGTTCATCTTTCTAATAACACCCTTTTTTATTTTTATTTTTTGTTTAACTGATGTAAGTATTTATTTAACCTTAATATTTTTATTTGATTTTCAAATTTCTCTATTATTCTTAGTTACATATTTCTCTTTTTTTAAAGACGTTTTTTTTGCATTTTAGTTAATTTAACATACAGTTAATTTAAATTACAGTTTTTTCCTCTATAATCTTTATGATTAAGTTTAAATTATAAACATTCGGATTTTAATCAAATAAATTATTCGTTTTTTTTTAAGTTTTTTTTCTATCACTTTTACCATAAACATGTTCAATTCAAATTTATAATGTCTGTTTTAATGTACATGAAAGTTTGATTTAATACTCTCTTTTCGATATTTTTATTTTCTAAACTTTTTACAAATCTATATTTATTATTTATTTTTATTTCATACAAATTAGGGTTTCAGTTTTCTTTTATCACAATGATCTTTTTCTATTATTAGGTTCATAGGACAGGGCACTTCATCAGCAACTATTTGTCGTAATTATAAATATAACAATTCTTTGCCAAATTATTTTCAAATCTAGCCTAATTTTTATTCATTAAACTAAGAATAATCTAATACCATCTAATTCTACTTAAATCTGCAAATTTTCTGTTTGCACCCGAATGGTAAACTTAATTTCCTTCTAACTACATCGTGTGAATAGCATCATTTTTATGTTAACACAAAAAACGAATAATGGATTTTGCAAAAATTCTAAACAAATTTGTGACGCAGGAAAAAAGTGGCTACCTGAAACGCATTCAGATATGACATTTCAGATGTCTTGTTATTATCACAAATAAGCCATAATAAAGATTGGAAACCTTCGTACGTTTCACCCTCCAAAACCCATTTGTTTACATTGTTGTATTTGTAGCATTGAAACTCTATCCATGAATAGATGGGAAATCGAAAAGCAAAACAAAAACAAATTACTAGGGCTGTGTTGTCTATGTGTCTATAGGAAGAGGAACAGAAAAGATTCTTGTGTGCGTTTTTATCAATGTGTCTATTGGAAGAGGAACGGAAAAGTTACTTGTGTGCGTGTTTCAGCTTGTAGGCAAATGTCAAATGAAAGCAGAGGTTTCCGGTCTTTACATTATTAGTTTATGGTTATTATATGTCAAATTAAGATCGAAATTGCAAAATGTTTAGGTTAATTGAGGACGGAAATAATAATTAATGAAAACAAGATGGATAACCGTTACGATTTTAAACAAATTATATAAAAGATGGCCATTAAATACAAGTAATAAATTATTTTGAAGAAAATACGGTGAGAAGAAAAAAAAAATGCAGAATACTTATGGAAGTACAGAACCATATTGAAAACTAAAGAATGAATCTGAAAAAAACTTTAACGATGTATGTACATTATGAAGGTGAATTAATTCATGAAATTTGGTATTTATATTTGCGCTTAAATTGTTTTCTGTAGTATTTTATGTTTCGTTTTGTTGATTTATCAACAACATAATTCCCATCTTGTTCAAAATTATTGAGTTTTTTATACTTTTGTTTGTTTTTAAAGACGGTACGGTTTTGAACAATGTTTGGGCATTGATTCATGCAGGTTCCTGGTTCTTTATTTGTATTATTTACTCTAGTTTCTTTTTCTTTTTGAAATGTATGTGCTAATAAGTCAATGTCTTCCTTGTTAATGTTTTTTGAAATAAAATCAATTGGCCTCAACTTAGTTGTCGAATGGATGGTGTTGTTATAAATTGAGATTATTTTGAATAACTTCTCATCCAATTCGGAATTATCTTTAGCTACAGACATAATCCTCAAGTGTTCGTTTAAAGTGCCATGTAACCTTTCGACATCTGCATTGCCGGTTTTGAGGGATGCAGTTGTTTTGTGGAAGACAATCTTGTTTTCCTTAAGAAACTGTTCGACCGCTGAGTGCAAGATGCAAGTATCTCCATCTGATACTATTTTGTTTGGCTTTCCGAGAAATTGGATTCTTTGCTTGATTGCCCTCAGAATGGCGATCCAGTTTCTATCTTCCAATGTGTGGATAGTGGCATACTTTGAGAATTTGTCGATTGTTGTGAGATACATTTTTCCTCGTTCAGGAAACCAAATATCGATGTGGATTATGTCGTTAAAATGTTTTGGTTGTTCTGATATTTGCATTTGTATCTGCAGTGGTTGGCGATCATGTTTTGCAAGATTACAAATTTCACAGTTGTTAATATATTTTTGTATTTCAACTTGTAACTTAGGATAAAAGTACAAAGCTTTCAACTCCATAAACATTTCATTAATACCACGGTGGTTTTTACTTATGTGTTCGTCTTTTATTATAGTAATTAAATCATTTTTGTCTACGATGTCTATTAATTTAATGTTGGATTTTAATAGTTTGAGATTTTTGTTCATCGAAAAATATTGAACATACAAATCTTGAAAATGAAGAAACAATGGCAAATCGTCACAATATAAGCAAATCAGTCCCTTTGAGATTAAAAGCCTTTCCATTATTTCGCGTAAGTTGCTAATATCTTTTTTTATTTGGACAAGGTTTTGAATTTTCTTATGTACTATTTTTATTGAAATTTTTTCGTTAGTTCCGTAAAAGAGATAAATTTGGTTTTTGAAAAGGTTTACAGGTTTTTCCGTTATGTAAATATGACGAGTTTCATCTTCCAATGCACTATGAATAGTAGCGCCAGTAGACATAACTTCTTCGTTATGACTCATAGCTAAAGAAACTGTGGAAATGACTTCTTCGTTGCCGGGTTTTTCATTTATATAAATCTCATTATTAAAGAAGTCTACTAAACTAACTTCGCTGTTAGCCTTCGACCTATCTTCAGTTTCGTTCTTGTCAGTATACCTACTCAGTCCATCTGCTACGCAATTCTCTTTCCCTTTTAGGTACTCGATATCGAAATCGTATTCGTTGAGCATTATCTTCCAACGTTGGAGTTTCATGTTGGGTTCTTTAATGCCATTAAGCCATACTAGCGGCTTGTGGTCTGTTTGAATAACAAAATGCCTACCATACAAGTATGTTCGAAAATATTTTACAGACCACACCACGGCAAGGAGTTCCTTCTCTATAGTGGAATAATTTAACTCGTGTTTGTTAAGAGTTCGAGAAGCATAACATATGGGGTGGTTGTCTTGGCTTAGCACGGCTCCTAGAGCATAACGGGATGCGTCTGTGGTAAGAACGAATTTTTTTGTAAAATCAGGACTTTTTAAAATTGGATCGGAAGTTAGTAAAATTTTTAAAGTATTGAAAGACTTGACGTATTGGGGATCTGTAATTTTTATTTTTTCACTCTTTTTTAGGTATTTTATCATTGGGTAAGCAACTTTTGTGTAGTCCTTGATGAATTTTCGGTAATAACCGGTTATTCCAAGAAATTGTTTTATGCCAGTTATGGTCGTTGGCAGTTTCATTTCCGTAATTGATTTAACTTTGTTCACATTAGGTTTTATCCCATTATTTACTATTGTATGACCTAGATAGTTTGTTGACAAATCAGCGAATAAACATTTGTTAACTTGGATCTTTAAGTTACTCTCTTTTAATTTCTGAAAAATTTTTCGAAGCGATTGTAAATGTTCTTCGAAACTTGTGGAGAAGACAAGGATATCGTCCAAATAAACAACGCAAATCTTATTTATAAAATCTCTCAAAACATGATTCATAAGTCTCTGGAATGTCGCTGGAGCATTCTTAAGCCCAAACGGCATCCTCAGAAACTCATAATGGCCACTTTTGGTTGAAAAAGCTGTTTTCGCCCTATCGCGTGGATCAACTTCAATTTGGTGAAAACCCTTGACCAGGTCGATCGTCGAAAAATAATTGCATTTGCCCAGTTTGTCAAATAGATCATCAATGTTAGGCATAGGAAATCTGTCCTCTATGGTCTGATCATTCAGCTTCCTGTAGTCTACTACAATTCGCCATTGTTTTTGACCATTTCTATCGTTCTTTTTAGGGACTACCCAAATGGGCGAATTGTAGGGACTACTGCTGGGAACAATTATTTTCTGTTGTAGCATATCAGAAATTTGCCTATCTACCTCATCTGAATGAACCTGTGGATAACGATAAAGTTTACTATAAATGGGAATATCATTGTTCGTTATTATTTGATGTCTTATTTGGTTGGTAAATGATAGAGCATCTCCTTCCTTATAGATAATTGATTTAAAGCTATTAATTAAAGATTTTAACTTTGAAACATCAGCGTTATTTAAATGGTCTGCAAAAAGATTATCGGGAATTTCAGATATAAAAGTTTCACTACAAAAAACGTTCAAAACTTCTTTGTTTTGGTGAACAAGGTTCGCATATATTTCTTCTTCTTCGTTGAAATATATGCGGATCGTTGCGTTTTCTGTTATAAGTGATCTAGTTTTATAATCTATTATTGGGTTCAGACCCAAAAGAATGTTGTTTCCAACCAATCCGTCAAAATGGTCATGAAACTGGTATTCTAAAAAATTTACGAAATAGTTACTTACATTAAACTCATTAAACAGAGGAATTCTAAATTCTACATTTGTATTTATGTTGCGGTCGAGTACTCTTAAGGTGTAGTTGGCGGATGGAACTTGCCACTTTGGGTTGCATACATTTTTATTAATTATGCTGTACTCTGCACCACAGTCAATAATAAATCTAAGTGGTCTTATATTGCTATGTATAATTATATAGGGTAATTGTTTTGGCGGTTTACTGAAAAATTTTGAGGGTTTTGATTGGAATTTTGATTATTTGTATTATTTCTATCTTGATTAAGAGTAACTTCCATGGGCTCATAATAATTATTTTGTGGTCCGTATCTGTTTGACCTTCTTGATTGGGCGCTTTGGGTATTGCTATTACGTGAAGTTTGGTTACTTTTATTGTAATTTTGATTTTGTTGTGTTGTATTACTACTATTTTGTCTTCTTGTTTGATTACTTTGGGTATAGGAATTGTATGAATTGTTGTATGCATTGTTACTGTTTCTAAAATTTGAATAGTTGTTATGGCTATTGTTTCTATGAGGTGGAATATAATTTTCTTGCATTGAATAAAAGTTTTGATTACGGTTTCTACGGTTTTGAGAATTTTGATTGTACATATTGGGTCCAAAAAATTTGTGATCGATTTCCACGATCACCTTATATGCGTCAACCAGGGATTTTGGGTTTCGACTGAGCACAATAGATTTAGTGGGCTCAGGAAGATTATTTTTGAAAGTGTCTAATGCAATTCTATTGTTAGAAGCTATAACTACAGCATCGTTTTGATTTCTAAGTAAAAGAGAATTATTGATTCTACTTAATAAATAATTAATATTATTATAAAAATCTTCTATATTTGTTCTAACTCGTGCTGTTCGCATTTGATCTATTAGTGTGTTAACTGTTAGCTTTTCTCCAAAACTGTTTTTTAGTATTTCCTTAACTTGTACCCATTCCCCTATCCTGCCATGCCTTTGGAGCTCAGACCTAGCTTTACCCACGATTTTGTCCCTGATAAACCCTGAGATAATTGTTAATGAAGCGTCATCAAATGTTGACAATATAGGTGCCAATGAGTCTACCCTGTCCAAAAAATGAATAAGACAGCTCCATTAAATTCTGGAATCTTACTAATTAAATCTAAAACTACTTTGAATTTGTCGGCAGCGTTTAGAACTTCCATTCTGATTATGTATGTAAGTACTCACTTGAACGGGATGATGTATGCTTTAAAGTTTCTTCAGTATTTTTTTCGGCCTCGTTTTGTTGTCTTCTTTTCCTCTTAGATGTAGTTATTCAATTTGAATGTTGTTTTTTTTTTTTTTTGTAGGTACAGTTGTTACATTGATTTTTTTTTCAATTTTTGTTTGTATAAAAGTTTTTATTTTATCAATTTAGTAAAGTTGTTTTTATAACTTAATTTAAACTTTAGGATTTTGTTTTAATGTTTTAGAATTTTTTTTTTTATTCAATAAAGTTTTTTGATCTGTTTGATTGTAGCTTATGTTATTGCAAGCTTTTTATTGCAGTTCTTCGTTTATCATAAATAAGTAATGTTTATATGTTTTATCGAATTTATGTTCGATAAAACTTGGTTTTCAGCGAAAGCTTTGTTTGAAAGTTTTTCTGGCTTGGTTCGATGGACTTGTTTTCGAACTCTTATTGCTTAAGCTTCGCGTTAGGGAGCATGTATGATGGGGTGTTTTTCAACTATTTAAGAAGACCGCGTCTTTTTTTTATTTAACGGTATACTTATAAGTACTTAGAGATGTTTTGTAAAAAAGTAATTACACTATTTTTTCTGTAATTTAACTCAACCATTTTTTTTTGTTATTTTTCTTAACACTTGTTTTTTTTTTTTTTTTATAGGTGCATAATAAATACTTCTTTTTTTGACTTGTTCGTACAGTTAACTTTGAGTGAAGCGTTAATTCTTTTCTTTTATTACACAAACTTTTTTTTTTTTTTTTTTTTTAATGAACTGATTTTGATTTTTTTTCTTTTTGATTATTTTCTTAAATAATTCACTCCGATTCTTTAAACCGACTGCGCCAGTTATGTGGTTTATAATTCCTTCCGAAAATAAATAAAGACCACAAATTGCTTTTTATTGTAAGGACTTTATTTTAACAAACAACTCTACTAAACGAACACTTAAAGTCGACTCCGACAAAATAAACTTAAAGACTAACTTACAATCTTAACTTACGATCTACGTTTACGATATTATTAAGTCTCTCCAGCTTTATCTTCTAAAGAAGATAATGTTGGAAAGAGAACTTAAACAGATAACATGTATTCTATAATGCACTCTTAATGTCTGCTGTGCAGACAACAGAAAGTGTGGCGAAAAATACCTCTTACTTACTGGGTGTAGGTAACGTATTTAGGAGAATGTAAATGAAGACTTCAATATGTAACAATATGTTTTATCGAACTTATGTTCGATAAAACTTGGTTTTCAGCGAAAGCTTTGTTTGAAAGTTTTTCTGGCTTGGTTCGATGGACTTGTTTTCGAACTCTTATTGCTTAAGCTTCGCGTTAGGGAGCATGTATGATGGGGTGTTTTTCAACTATTTAAGAAGACCGCGTCTTTTTTTTATTTAACGGTATACTTATAAGTACTTAGAGATGTTTTGTAAAAAAGTAATTACACTATTTTTTCTGTAATTTAACTCAACCATTTTTTTTTGTTATTTTTCTTAACACTTGTTTTTTTTTTTTTTTTATAGGTGCATAATAAATACTTCTTTTTTTGACTTGTTCGTACAGTTAACTTTGAGTGAAGCGTTAATTCTTTTCTTTTATTACACAAACTTTTTTTTTTTTTTTTTTTTTTAATGAACTGATTTTGATTTTTTTTCTTTTTGATTATTTTCTTAAATAATTCACTCCGATTCTTTAAACCGACTGCGCCAGTTATGTGGTTTATAATTCCTTCCGAAAATAAATAAAGACCACAAATTGCTTTTTATTGTAAGGACTTTATTTTAACAAACAACTCTACTAAACGAACACTTAAAGTCGACTCCGACAAATAAACTTAAAGACTAACTTACAATCTTAACTTACGATCTACGTTTACGATATTATTAAGTCTCTCCAGCTTTATCTTCTAAAGAAGATAATGTTGGAAAGAGAACTTAAACAGATAACATGTATTCTATAATGCACTCTTAATGTCTGCTGTGCAGACAACAGAAAGTGTGGCGAAAAATACCTCTTACTTACTGGGTGTAGGTAACGTATTTAGGAGAATGTAAATGAAGACTTCAATATGTAACACCTCCCCCAATAAGTATTTTTGGTCTCCAAAAGTTTAAACAATTTAAATTAGTTATACAAACATAGGAATAGTTCATCTTTCTAATAACACCCTTTTTTATTTTTATTTTTTGTTTAACTGATGTAAGTATTTATTTAACCTTAATATTTTTATTTGATTTTCAAATTTCTCTATTATTCTTAGTTACATATTTCTCTTTTTTTAAAGACGTTTTTTTTGCATTTTAGTTAATTTAACATACAGTTAATTTAAATTACAGTTTTTTCCTCTATAATCTTTATGATTAAGTTTAAATTATAAACATTCGGATTTTAATCAAATAAATTATTCGTTTTTTTTTAAGTTTTTTTTCTATCACTTTTACCATAAACATGTTCAATTCAAATTTATAATGTCTGTTTTAATGTACATGAAAGTTTGATTTAATACTCTCTTTTCGATATTTTTATTTTCTAAACTTTTTACAAATCTATATTTATTATTTATTTTTATTTCATACAAATTAGGGTTTCAGTTTTCTTTTATCACAATGATCTTTTTCTATTATTAGGTTCATAGGACAGGGCACTTCATCAGCAACTATTTGTCGTAATTATAAATATAACAATTCTTTGCCAAATTATTTTCAAATCTAGCCTAATTTTTATTCATTAAACTAAGAATAGTCTAATACCATCTAATTCTACTTAAATCTGCAAATTTTCTGTTTGCACCCGAATGGTAAACTTAATTTCCTTCTAACTACATCGTGTGAATAGCATCATTTTTATGTTAACACAAAAAACGAATAATGGATTTTGCAAAAATTCTAAACAAATTTGTGACGCAGGAAAAAAGTGGCTACCTGAAACGCATTCAGATATGACATTTCAGATGTCTTGTTATTATCACAAATAAGCCATAATAAAGATTGGAAACCTTCGTACGTTTCACCCTCCAAAACCCATTTGTTTACATTGTTGTATTTGTAGCATTGAAACTCTATCCATGAATAGATGGGAAATCGAAAAGCAAAACAAAAACAAATTACTAGGGCTGTGTTGTCTATGTGTCTATAGGAAGAGGAACAGAAAAGATTCTTGTGTGCGTTTTTATCAATGTGTCTATTGGAAGAGGAACGGAAAAGTTACTTGTGTGCGTGTTTCAGCTTGTAGGCAAATGTCAAATGAAAGCAGAGGTTTCCGGTCTTTACATTATTAGTTTATGGTTATTATATGTCAAATTAAGATCGAAATTGCAAAATGTTTAGGTTAATTGAGGACGGAAATAATAATTAATGAAAACAAGATGGATAACCGTTACGATTTTAAACAAATTATATAAAAGATGGCCATTAAATACAAGTAATAAATTATTTTGAAGAAAATACGGTGAGAAGAAAAAAAAAATGCAGAATACTTATGGAAGTACAGAACCATATTGAAAACTAAAGAATGAATCTGAAAAAAACTTTAACGATGTATGTACATTATGAAGGTGAATTAATTCATGAAATTTGGTATTTATATTTGCGCTTAAATTGTTTTCTGTAGTATTTTATGTTTCGTTTTGTTGATTTATCAACAACATAATTCCCATCTTGTTCAAAATTATTGAGTTTTTTATACTTTTGTTTGTTTTTAAAGACGGTACGGTTTTGAACAATGTTTGGGCATTGATTCATGCAGGTTCCTGGTTCTTTATTTGTATTATTTACTCTAGTTTCTTTTTCTTTTTGAAATGTATGTGCTAATAAGTCAATGTCTTCCTTGTTAATGTTTTTTGAAATAAAATCAATTGGCCTCAACTTAGTTGTCGAATGGATGGTGTTGTTATAAATTGAGATTATTTTGAATAACTTCTCATCCAATTCGGAATTATCTTTAGCTACAGACATAATCCTCAAGTGTTCGTTTAAAGTGCCATGTAACCTTTCGACATCTGCATTGCCGGTTTTGAGGGATGCAGTTGTTTTGTGGAAGACAATCTTGTTTTCCTTAAGAAACTGTTCGACCGCTGAGTGCAAGATGCAAGTATCTCCATCTGATACTATTTTGTTTGGCTTTCCGAGAAATTGGATTCTTTGCTTGATTGCCCTCAGAATGGCGATCCAGTTTCTATCTTCCAATGTGTGGATAGTGGCATACTTTGAGAATTTGTCGATTGTTGTGAGATACATTTTTCCTCGTTCAGGAAACCAAATATCGATGTGGATTATGTCGTTAAAATGTTTTGGTTGTTCTGATATTTGCATTTGTATCTGCAGTGGTTGGCGATCATGTTTTGCAAGATTACAAATTTCACAGTTGTTAATATATTTTTGTATTTCAACTTGTAACTTAGGATAAAAGTACAAAGCTTTCAACTCCATAAACATTTCATTAATACCACGGTGGTTTTTACTTATGTGTTCGTCTTTTATTATAGTAATTAAATCATTTTTGTCTACGATGTCTATTAATTTAATGTTGGATTTTAATAGTTTGAGATTTTTGTTCATCGAAAAATATTGAACATACAAATCTTGAAAATGAAGAAACAATGGCAAATCGTCACAATATAAGCAAATCAGTCCCTTTGAGATTAAAAGCCTTTCCATTATTTCGCGTAAGTTGCTAATATCTTTTTTTATTTGGACAAGGTTTTGAATTTTCTTATGTACTATTTTTATTGAAATTTTTTCGTTAGTTCCGTAAAAGAGATAAATTTGGTTTTTGAAAAGGTTTACAGGTTTTTCCGTTATGTAAATATGACGAGTTTCATCTTCCAATGCACTATGAATAGTAGCGCCAGTAGACATAACTTCTTCGTTATGACTCATAGCTAAAGAAACTGTGGAAATGACTTCTTCGTTGCCGGGTTTTTCATTTATATAAATCTCATTATTAAAGAAGTCTACTAAACTAACTTCGCTGTTAGCCTTCGACCTATCTTCAGTTTCGTTCTTGTCAGTATACCTAGTCAGTCCATCTGCTACGCAATTCTCTTTCCCTTTTAGGTACTCGATATCGAAATCGTATTCGTTGAGCATTATCTTCCAACGTTGGAGTTTCATGTTGGGTTCTTTAATGCCATTAAGCCATACTAGCGGCTTGTGGTCTGTTTGAATAACAAAATGCCTACCATACAAGTATGTTCGAAAATATTTTACAGACCACACCACGGCAAGGAGTTCCTTCTCTATAGTGGAATAATTTAACTCGTGTTTGTTAAGAGTTCGAGAAGCATAACATATGGGGTGGTTGTCTTGGCTTAGCACGGCTCCTAGAGCATAACGGGATGCGTCTGTGGTAAGAACGAATTTTTTTGTAAAATCAGGACTTTTTAAAATTGGATCGGAAGTTAGTAAAATTTTTAAAGTATTGAAAGACTTGACGTATTGGGGATCTGTAATTTTTATTTTTTCACTCTTTTTTAGGTATTTTATCATTGGGTAAGCAACTTTTGTGTAGTCCTTGATGAATTTTCGGTAATAACCGGTTATTCCAAGAAATTGTTTTATGCCAGTTATGGTCGTTGGCAGTTTCATTTCCGTAATTGATTTAACTTTGTTCACATTAGGTTTTATCCCATTATTTACTATTGTATGACCTAGATAGTTTGTTGACAAATCAGCGAATAAACATTTGTTAACTTGGATCTTTAAGTTACTCTCTTTTAATTTCTGAAAAATTTTTCGAAGCGATTGTAAATGTTCTTCGAAACTTGTGGAGAAGACAAGGATATCGTCCAAATAAACAACGCAAATCTTATTTATAAAATCTCTCAAAACATGATTCATAAGTCTCTGGAATGTCGCTGGAGCATTCTTAAGCCCAAACGGCATCCTCAGAAACTCATAATGGCCACTTTTGGTTGAAAAAGCTGTTTTCGCCCTATCGCGTGGATCAACTTCAATTTGGTGAAAACCCTTGACCAGGTCGATCGTCGAAAAATAATTGCATTTGCCCAGTTTGTCAAATAGATCATCAATGTTAGGCATAGGAAATCTGTCCTCTATGGTCTGATCATTCAGCTTCCTGTAGTCTACTACAATTCGCCATTGTTTTTGACCATTTCTATCGTTCTTTTTAGGGACTACCCAAATGGGCGAATTGTAGGGACTACTGCTGGGAACAATTATTTTCTGTTGTAGCATATCAGAAATTTGCCTATCTACCTCATCTGAATGAACCTGTGGATAACGATAAAGTTTACTATAAATGGGAATATCATTGTTCGTTATTATTTGATGTCTTATTTGGTTGGTAAATGATAGAGCATCTCCTTCCTTATAGATAATTGATTTAAAGCTATTAATTAAAGATTTTAACTTTGAAACATCAGCGTTATTTAAATGGTCTGCAAAAAGATTATCGGGAATTTCAGATATAAAAGTTTCACTACAAAAAACGTTCAAAACTTCTTTGTTTTGGTGAACAAGGTTCGCATATATTTCTTCTTCTTCGTTGAAATATATGCGGATCGTTGCGTTTTCTGTTATAAGTGATCTAGTTTTATAATCTATTATTGGGTTCAGACCCAAAAGAATGTTGTTTCCAACCAATCCGTCAAAATGGTCATGAAACTGGTATTCTAAAAAATTTACGAAATAGTTACTTACATTAAACTCATTAAACAGAGGAATTCTAAATTCTACATTTGTATTTATGTTGCGGTCGAGTACTCTTAAGGTGTAGTTGGCGGATGGAACTTGCCACTTTGGGTTGCATACATTTTTATTAATTATGCTGTACTCTGCACCACAGTCAATAATAAATCTAAGTGGTCTTATATTGCTATGTATAATTATATAGGGTAATTGTTTTGGCGGTTTACTGAAAAATTTTGAGGGTTTTGATTGGAATTTTGATTATTTGTATTATTTCTATCTTGATTAAGAGTAACTTCCATGGGCTCATAATAATTATTTTGTGGTCCGTATCTGTTTGACCTTCTTGATTGGGCGCTTTGGGTATTGCTATTACGTGAAGTTTGGTTACTTTTATTGTAATTTTGATTTTGTTGTGTTGTATTACTACTATTTTGTCTTCTTGTTTGATTACTTTGGGTATAGGAATTGTATGAATTGTTGTATGCATTGTTACTGTTTCTAAAATTTGAATAGTTGTTATGGCTATTGTTTCTATGAGGTGGAATATAATTTTCTTGCATTGAATAAAAGTTTTGATTACGGTTTCTAAGGTTTTGAGAATTTTGATTGTACATATTGGGTCCAAAAAATTTGTGATCGATTTCCACGATCACCTTATATGCGTCAACCAGGGATTTTGGGTTTCGACTGAGCACAATAGATTTAGTGGGCTCAGGAAGATTATTTTTGAAAGTGTCTAATGCAATTCTATTGTTAGAAGCTATAACTACAGCATCGTTTTGATTTCTAAGTAAAAGAGAATTATTGATTCTACTTAATAAATAATTAATATTATTATAAAAATCTTCTATATTTGTTCTAACTCGTGCTGTTCGCATTTGATCTATTAGTGTGTTAACTGTTAGCTTTTCTCCAAAACTGTTTTTTAGTATTTCCTTAACTTGTACCCATTCCCCTATCCTGCCATGCCTTTGGAGCTCAGACCTAGCTTTACCCACGATTTTGTCCCTGATAAACCCTGAGATAATTGTTAATGAAGCGTCATCAAATGTTGACAATATAGGTGCCAATGAGTCTACCCTGTCCAAAAAATGAATAAGACAGCTCGAATTTCCATTAAATTCTGGAATCTTACTAATTAAATCTAAAACTACTTTGAATTTGTCGGCAGCGTTTAGAACTTCCATTCTGATTATGTATGTAAGTACTCACTTGAACGGGATGATGTATGCTTTAAAGTTTCTTCAGTATTTTTTTCGGCCTCGTTTTGTTGTCTTCTTTTCCTCTTAGATGTAGTTATTCAATTTGAATGTTGTTTTTTTTTTTTTTTGTAGGTACAGTTGTTACATTGATTTTTTTTTCAATTTTTGTTTGTATAAAAGTTTTTATTTTATCAATTTAGTAAAGTTGTTTTTATAACTTAATTTAAACTTTAGGATTTTGTTTTAATGTTTTAGAATTTTTTTTTTTATTCAATAAAGTTTTTTGATCTGTTTGATTGTAGCTTATGTTATTGCAAGCTTTTTATTGCAGTTCTTCGTTTATCATAAATAAGTAATGTTTATATGTTTTATCGAATTTATGTTCGATAAAACTTGGTTTTCAGCGAAAGCTTTGTTTGAAAGTTTTTCTGGCTTGGTTCGATGGACTTGTTTTCGAACTCTTATTGCTTAAGCTTCGCGTTAGGGAGCATGTATGATGGGGTGTTTTTCAACTATTTAAGAAGACCGCGTCTTTTTTTTATTTAACGGTATACTTATAAGTACTTAGAGATGTTTTGTAAAAAAGTAATTACACTATTTTTTCTGTAATTTAACTCAACCATTTTTTTTTGTTATTTTTCTTAACACTTGTTTTTTTTTTTTTTTTATAGGTGCATAATAAATACTTCTTTTTTTGACTTGTTCGTACAGTTAACTTTGAGTGAAGCGTTAATTCTTTTCTTTTATTACACAAACTTTTTTTTTTTTTTTTTTTTAATGAACTGATTTTGATTTTTTTTCTTTTTGATAATTTTCTTAAATAATTCACTCCGATTCTTTAAACCGACTGCGCCAGTTATGTGGTTTATAATTCCTTCCGAAAATAAATAAAGACCACAAATTGCTTTTTATTGTAAGGACTTTATTTTAACAAACAACTCTACTAAACGAACACTTAAAGTCGACTCCGACAAATAAACTTAAAGACTAACTTACAATCTTAACTTACGATCTACGTTTACGATATTATTAAGTCTCTCCAGCTTTATCTTCTAAAGAAGATAATGTTGGAAAGAGAACTTAAACAGATAACATGTATTCTATAATGCACTCTTAATGTCTGCTGTGCAGACAACAGAAAGTGTGGCGAAAAATACCTCTTACTTACTGGGTGTAGGTAACGTATTTAGGAGAATGTAAATGAAGACTTCAATATGTAACACCTCCCCCAATAAGTATTTTTGGTCTCCAAAAGTTTAAACAATTTAAATTAGTTATACAAACATAGGAATAGTTCATCTTTCTAATAACACCCTTTTTTATTTTTATTTTTTGTTTAACTGATGTAAGTATTTATTTAACCTTAATATTTTTATTTGATTTTCAAATTTCTCTATTATTCTTAGTTACATATTTCTCTTTTTTTAAAGACGTTTTTTTGCATTTTAGTTAATTTAACATACAGTTAATTTAAATTACAGTTTTTTCCTCTATAATCTTTATGATTAAGTTTAAATTATAAACATTCGGATTTTAATCAAATAAATTATTCGTTTTTTTTTTTAAGTTTTTTTTCTATCACTTTTACCATAAACATGTTCAATTCAAATTTATAATGTCTGTTTTAATGTACATGAAAGTTTGATTTAATACTCTCTTTTCGATATTTTTATTTTCTAAACTTTTTACAAATCTATATTTATTATTTATTATTATTTCATACAAATTAGGGTTTCAGTTTTCTTTTATCACAATGATCTTTTTCTATTATTAGGTTCATAGGACAGGGCACTTCATCAGCAACTATTTGTCGTAATTATAAATATAACAATTCTTTGCCAAATTATTTTCAAATCTAGCCTAATTTTTATTCATTAAACTAAGAATAATCTAATACCATCTAATTCTACTTAAATCTGCAAATTTTCTGTTTGCACCCGAATGGTAAACTTAATTTCCTTCTAACTACATCGTGTGAATAGCATCATTTTTATGTTAACACAAAAAACGAATAATGGATTTTGCAAAAATTCTAAACAAATTTGTGACGCAGGAAAAAAGTGGCTACCTGAAACGCATTCAGATATGACATTTCAGATGTCTTGTTATTATATGTCAAATTAAGATCGAAATTGCAAAATGTTTAGGTTAATTGAGGACGGAAATAATAATTAATGAAAACAAGATGGATAACCGTTACGATTTTAAACAAATTATATAAAAGATGGCCATTAAATACAAGTAATAAATTATTTTGAAGAAAATACGGTGAGAAGAAAAAAAAAATGCAGAATACTTATGGAAGTACAGAACCATATTGAAAACTAAAGAATGAATCTGAAAAAAACTTTAACGATGTATGTACATTATGAAGGTGAATTAATTCATGAAATTTGGTATTTATATTTGCGCTTAAATTGTTTTCTGTAGTATTTTATGTTTCGTTTTGTTGATTTATCAACAACATAATTCCCATCTTGTTCAAAATTATTGAGTTTTTTATACTTTTGTTTGTTTTTAAAGACGGTACGGTTTTGAACAATGTTTGGGCATTGATTCATGCAGGTTCCTGGTTCTTTATTTGTATTATTTACTCTAGTTTCTTTTTCTTTTTGAAATGTATGTGCTAATAAGTCAATGTCTTCCTTGTTAATGTTTTTTGAAATAAAATCAATTGGCCTCAACTTAGTTGTCGAATGGATGGTGTTGTTATAAATTGAGATTATTTTGAATAACTTCTCATCCAATTCGGAATTATCTTTAGCTACAGACATAATCCTCAAGTGTTCGTTTAAAGTGCCATGTAACCTTTCGACATCTGCATTGCCGGTTTTGAGGGATGCAGTTGTTTTGTGGAAGACAATCTTGTTTTCCTTAAGAAACTGTTCGACCGCTGAGTGCAAGATGCAAGTATCTCCATCTGATACTATTTTGTTTGGCTTTCCGAGAAATTGGATTCTTTGCTTGATTGCCCTCAGAATGGCGATCCAGTTTCTATCTTCCAATGTGTGGATAGTGGCATACTTTGAGAATTTGTCGATTGTTGTGAGATACATTTTTCCTCGTTCAGGAAACCAAATATCGATGTGGATTATGTCGTTAAAATGTTTTGGTTGTTCTGATATTTGCATTTGTATCTGCAGTGGTTGGCGATCATGTTTTGCAAGATTACAAATTTCACAGTTGTTAATATATTTTTGTATTTCAACTTGTAACTTAGGATAAAAGTACAAAGCTTTCAACTCCATAAACATTTCATTAATACCACGGTGGTTTTTACTTATGTGTTCGTCTTTTATTATAGTAATTAAATCATTTTTGTCTACGATGTCTATTAATTTAATGTTGGATTTTAATAGTTTGAGATTTTTGTTCATCGAAAAATATTGAACATACAAATCTTGAAAATGAAGAAACAATGGCAAATCGTCACAATATAAGCAAATCAGTCCTTTTGAGATTAAAAGCCTTTCCATTATTTCGCGTAAGTTGCTAATATCTTTTTTTATTTGGACAAGGTTTTGAATTTTCTTATGTACTATTTTTATTGAAATTTTTTCGTTAGTTCCGTAAAAGAGATAAATTTGGTTTTTGAAAAGGTTTACAGGTTTTTCCGTTATGTAAATATGACGAGTTTCATCTTCCAATGCACTATGAATAGTAGCGCCAGTAGACATAACTTCTTCGTTATGACTCATAGCTAAAGAAACTGTGGAAATGACTTCTTCGTTGCCGGGTTTTTCATTTATATAAATCTCATTATTAAAGAAGTCTACTAAACTAACTTCGCTGTTAGCCTTCGACCTATCTTCAGTTTCGTTCTTGTCAGTATACCTACTCAGTCCATCTGCTACGCAATTCTCTTTCCCTTTTAGGTACTCGATATCGAAATCGTATTCGTTGAGCATTATCTTCCAACGTTGGAGTTTCATGTTGGGTTCTTTAATGCCATTAAGCCATACTAGCGGCTTGTGGTCTGTTTGAATAACAAAATGCCTACCATACAAGTATGTTCGAAAATATTTTACAGACCACACCACGGCAAGGAGTTCCTTCTCTATAGTGGAATAATTTAACTCGTGTTTGTTAAGAGTTCGAGAAGCATAACATATGGGGTGGTTGTCTTGGCTTAGCACGGCTCCTAGAGCATAACGGGATGCGTCTGTGGTAAGAACGAATTTTTTTGTAAAATCAGGACTTTTTAAAATTGGATCGGAAGTTAGTAAAATTTTTAAAGTATTGAAAGACTTGACGTATTGGGGATCTGTAATTTTTATTTTTTCACTCTTTTTTAGGTATTTTATCATTGGGTAAGCAACTTTTGTGTAGTCCTTGATGAATTTTCGGTAATAACCGGTTATTCCAAGAAATTGTTTTATGCCAGTTATGGTCGTTGGCAGTTTCATTTCCGTAATTGATTTAACTTTGTTCACATTAGGTTTTATCCCATTATTTACTATTGTATGACCTAGATAGTTTGTTGACAAATCAGCGAATAAACATTTGTTAACTTGGATCTTTAAGTTACTCTCTTTTAATTTCTGAAAAATTTTTCGAAGCGATTGTAAATGTTCTTCGAAACTTGTGGAGAAGACAAGGATATCGTCCAAATAAACAACGCAAATCTTATTTATAAAATCTCTCAAAACATGATTCATAAGTCTCTGGAATGTCGCTGGAGCATTCTTAAGCCCAAACGGCATCCTCAGAAACTCATAATGGCCACTTTTGGTTGAAAAAGCTGTTTTCGCCCTATCGCGTGGATCAACTTCAATTTGGTGAAAACCCTTGACCAGGTCGATCGTCGAAAAATAATTGCATTTGCCCAGTTTGTCAAATAGATCATCAATGTTAGGCATAGGAAATCTGTCCTCTATGGTCTGATCATTCAGCTTCCTGTAGTCTACTACAATTCGCCATTGTTTTTGACCATTTCTATCGTTCTTTTTAGGGACTACCCAAATGGGCGAATTGTAGGGACTACTGCTGGGAACAATTATTTTCTGTTGTAGCATATCAGAAATTTGCCTATCTACCTCATCTGAATGAACCTGTGGATAACGATAAAGTTTACTATAAATGGGAATATCATTGTTCGTTATTATTTGATGTCTTATTTGGTTGGTAAATGATAGAGCATCTCCTTCCTTATAGATAATTGATTTAAAGCTATTAATTAAAGATTTTAACTTTGAAACATCAGCGTTATTTAAATGGTCTGCAAAAAGATTATCGGGAATTTCAGATATAAAAGTTTCACTACAAAAAACGTTCAAAACTTCTTTGTTTTGGTGAACAAGGTTCGCATATATTTCTTCTTCTTCGTTGAAATATATGCGGATCGTTGCGTTTTCTGTTATAAGTGATCTAGTTTTATAATCTATTATTGGGTTCAGACCCAAAAGAATGTTGTTTCCAACCAATCCGTCAAAATGGTCATGAAACTGGTATTCTAAAAAATTTACGAAATAGTTACTTACATTAAACTCATTAAACAGAGGAATTCTAAATTCTACATTTGTATTTATGTTGCGGTCGAGTACTCTTAAGGTGTAGTTGGCGGATGGAACTTGCCACTTTGGGTTGCATACATTTTTATTAATTATGCTGTACTCTGCACCACAGTCAATAATAAATCTAAGTGGTCTTATATTGCTATGTATAATTATATAGGGTAATTGTTTTGGCGGTTTACTGAAAAATTTTGAGGGTTTTGATTGGAATTTTGATTATTTGTATTATTTCTATCTTGATTAAGAGTAACTTCCATGGGCTCATAATAATTATTTTGTGGTCCGTATCTGTTTGACCTTCTTGATTGGGCGCTTTGGGTATTGCTATTACGTGAAGTTTGGTTACTTTTATTGTAATTTTGATTTTGTTGTGTTGTATTACTACTATTTTGTCTTCTTGTTTGATTACTTTGGGTATAGGAATTGTATGAATTGTTGTATGCATTGTTACTGTTTCTAAAATTTGAATAGTTGTTATGGCTATTGTTTCTATGAGGTGGAATATAATTTTCTTGCATTGAATAAAAGTTTTGATTACGGTTTCTAAGGTTTTGAGAATTTTGATTGTACATATTGGGTCCAAAAAATTTGTGATCGATTTCCACGATCACCTTATATGCGTCAACCAGGGATTTTGGGTTTCGACTGAGCACAATAGATTTAGTGGGCTCAGGAAGATTATTTTTGAAAGTGTCTAATGCAATTCTATTGTTAGAAGCTATAACTACAGCATCGTTTTGATTTCTAAGTAAAAGAGAATTATTGATTCTACTTAATAAATAATTAATATTATTATAAAAATCTTCTATATTTGTTCTAACTCGTGCTGTTCGTATTTGATCTATTAGTGTGTTAACTGTTAGCTTTTCTCCAAAACTGTTTTTTAGTATTTCCTTAACTTGTACCCATTCCCCTATCCTGCCATGCCTTTGGAGCTCAGACCTAGCTTTACCCACGATTTTGTCCCTGATAAACCCTGAGATAATTGTTAATGAAGCGTCATCAAATGTTGACAATATAGGTGCCAATGAGTCTACCCTGTCCAAAAAATGAATAAGACAGCTCGAATTTCCATTAAATTCTGGAATCTTACTAATTAAATCTAAAACTACTTTGAATTTGTCGGCAGCGTTTAGAACTTCCATTCTGATTATGTATGTAAGTACTCACTTGAACGGGATGATGTATGCTTTAAAGTTTCTTCAGTATTTTTTTCGGCCTCGTTTTGTTGTCTTCTTTTCCTCTTAGATGTAGTTATTCAATTTGAATGTTGTTTTTTTTTTTTTTGTAGGTACAGTTGTTACATTGATTTTTTTTTCAATTTTTGTTTGTATAAAAGTTTTTATTTTATCAATTTAGTAAAGTTGTTTTTATAACTTAATTTAAACTTTAGGATTTTGTTTTAATGTTTTAGAATTTTTTTTTTTATTCAATAAAGTTTTTTGATCTGTTTGATTGTAGCTTATGTTATTGCAAGCTTTTTATTGCAGTTCTTCGTTTATCATAAATAAGTAATGTTTATATGTTTTATCGAATTTATGTTCGATAAAACTTGGTTTTCAGCGAAAGCTTTGTTTGAAAGTTTTTCTGGCTTGGTTCGATGGACTTGTTTTCGAACTCTTATTGCTTAAGCTTCGCGTTAGGGAGCATGTATGATGGGGTGTTTTTCAACTATTTAAGAAGACCGCGTCTTTTTTTTATTTAACGGTATACTTATAAGTACTTAGAGATGTTTTGTAAAAAAGTAATTACACTATTTTTTCTGTAATTTAACTCAACCATTTTTTTTTGTTATTTTTCTTAACACTTGTTTTTTTTTTTTTTTTATAGGTGCATAATAAATACTTCTTTTTTTGACTTGTTCGTACAGTTAACTTTGAGTGAAGCGTTAATTCTTTTCTTTTATTACACAAACTTTTTTTTTTTTTTTTTTTTTAATGAACTGATTTTGATTTTTTTTCTTTTTGATTATTTTCTTAAATAATTCACTCCGATTCTTTAAACCGACTGCGCCAGTTATGTGGTTTATAATTCCTTCCGAAAATAAATAAAGACCACAAATTGCTTTTTATTGTAAGGACTTTATTTTAACAAACAACTCTACTAAACGAACACTTAAAGTCGACTCCGACAAATAAACTTAAAGACTAACTTACAATCTTAACTTACGATCTACGTTTACGATATTATTAAGTCTCTCCAGCTTTATCTTCTAAAGAAGATAATGTTGGAAAGAGAACTTAAACAGATAACATGTATTCTATAATGCACTCTTAATGTCTGCTGTGCAGACAACAGAAAGTGTGGCGAAAAATACCTCTTACTTACTGGGTGTAGGTAACGTATTTAGGAGAATGTAAATGAAGACTTCAATATGTAAAAATTGGGATGGTTTGCGATCTCCCAAAATTTCTTTGTCGAGCAGCTGGTGGAGCCTTGACTCCTGTGATGACGACAATCGTTCGATGAGCGCTGTTTTTAACCTTAAGTACGGTGTCATAGAGGGTGGATGAAATATAAGACCTTGTACCTCAGTGGCGGCGAGAGCATCTGAGTGGGAAGACGCAAAGAAAAACTTCGTTGTTTCATCGGTTGTACCAGCTAGATGAAATTGCCCTTCGAGTTGAGCAAACCACAAAGCGGGGCGATCGGTATTGAAAGTTGGTGGACGAACGATAAACCGCTGCATTGATGTGTCATCAGCAGTTGAAATACGAGTAGGTTACACAGGTTGTAAATGCGACGATGTTGTTTGGATAGGTATTCCAGTCTCGGTTGACGATGATGTAGGGTTACTCAGTGTAGGTAATTTGCCGGCTTCAGCTCTTCAAATTAATAACTAGATCTTCAACAAAAGATTACTTGTAACGGGGTCACCAATTGAGGAGACTGTACCTTTTAATAGTCTAAAAGAGGAGACTGTACCTACAGCATTTAATCTAAGAAACGAAATAAAAGAAAACTATTATTATTTAATGAATTTATTTTAATGTTGGGAGATGTTCACTCTTCGAGTGTTGTTGACTGACTGACTGGTTACATTTCATATTTTAATATTCGAAGAGCAGTTAATTCTTTTCATTTACATAGTACATAGGTAGTCACGCCACCAATTCTCTGTAGCGGCTTATTGTATATACGAATAGATTGATGGAATATCCCGTAACCTCTCAAAAAATCCATTTCCCCCAGCATCAAGTGCCGAAGACCAGTTGCAACGCTGCCAACAAGCCACCAGACGTGCCGCAACTGATTAGCTAGGTTTCACCAGACCTCCACCACGAAACCGCTGGTTTGATGAAGAATGCAGGCAGGCACATGCAGCTAAACAAATGGCATATACAGCGGCGCTGTAAAGAAGGACGAGAGCTGCTCGCGATTTCTACGAGCAGAAAAGACGGGAAGAATACCAGCTTCTTCAGAAGAAAAAGAGAGAGCATCGGAAGCGCGCGATCAAAGATATTGAGAGATGCTACTCCAGGAACAACGTGCGGAAGTTTTACCAACAGGTAAAAAGAACGTGTCAATGCAAAAACCCCGCACAGAAGCCTGTAAAGATAGGAAAAAACCTCGTAGTAGAGTCACAGTCGGTGTTGAGTATATGGAAGGACCATTTCTGCAGACTATTAAACGGCGATGAAGACCAAAATCCCGCTGTCAGACAGAATGAACCATTCAACATGGACGATGATACACAAAATTTCCGTCCACCTGAACAAAATGAAGTGAGGATAGCAATATCCAAACTAAAGAACAACAAAGCTGCTGACCCCGACGGAATACCCGCCGAACTCTTTAAAGCAGCCGGAGATGACCTGGTACAGTGCATAAACCAACTCATCTCTAAAGACTAGTCAGACGAAAGTATGCCTGATAAATGGAACCTCAGCATCTTTTGCCCGATCCAAAAATGGAGACCCTCTAAATTGCGCCAACTATAGAGGAATAAGTCTACTGAATATCACGTACAAGATCCTTTCTGCTGTATTATGTGAACGTTTGAAACCATTTGTCAGCAACGTGATTGGACCCTATCAGTGCCGTTTCAGGCCAGGAAAGTCCACAATCGATCAAATGTTCACGCTACGGCAGATCCTGGAAACTACCCAAGAACTCCAAATCGATACCCACCATCTCTTTATCGATTTTAAGGCCGCGTACGATAGCATTTATAGAGACGAGCTATACAGAGCCATGTCTGGTTTTGGCATCCCCAAAAGAACTCATCCGACTGTGTAGGATGACGATGGAGAACTCTCGCTACTCCGTCAAGGTTGGTACTGACCTCACAGAAGCTTTTGATGTCAAGAAAGGATTGCAACAAGGTGATGCGCTATCGTGCGATTTCTTCAACTTAATACTTGAAAAAATTGTAAGAAATTCCCAAGTTAACTCTACTGGCACAATTTTTTTCAAGTCTGTGCAATTGTTAGCATACGCTGATGACATAGGCATCATTAGCAGAACCCAGCGAGCTGTCACTGGAGCGTTTGCTTACATTGAAGCTGAAGCGGCTAAGATGGTACTAGCAGTCAATGAGGCCAAAACGAAGTACCTGCTGTCCACAAAAAGGGACCCACAACACCGGCGGATTGGACAAAACGTCACAATAGACAGGTACAACTTTGAGGTAGTTAGGGACTTTGTCTACCTCGGATCCGCTATAACATCTAACAACAACATCTTGTTAGAAATAAAGCGAAGAATAACTCTTGTCAATCGCTGTTCCATAGGCTTGGGAGGCAATTGAGTAGTAAAGCCCTCTCTCGAAAAACAAAGAAGACTCTTTATAAGTCTCTGATCATCCCAGTCCTGCCCTATGGCGCGGAGACATGGACTCTATCAAGAGCGGATCAAGATATCCTTACTCGTTTCGAGCGTAAGGTTCTTCGCAAGATTTTCGGCCCTATCTGCGTTAACGGGCTTTGTAGGAGAAGGTTCAACCACGAACTATACATTGATCTGGTATAAAAAAATACCTACATCAGGTTGCTAGGTCATGAAAAGAGTATGGACAACAATGCTCCGGCTCGCAGGATGTTCGATTCCAACCCAGAGGGAAGACGCAGTCAAGGAAGTCCTCGCCTAAGGTGGCGCGCTCAAGTGGAAGGTGACTTCAACCAACTTGGAGTGCGTAACTGGAGGCAGCTAGCCAAAGACCGAGCTAGCTGGGGAGGCATGTTGGTTGACGCCCAGGTTCGTCCCGAACTGTAGCGCCACCTAAGTAAGTAAGTAAGTAAGTAAGAATAGATTGATGGTAAATTACGCTATAATTTATAAGAGTACAGTGAAGTTCGAAAGTTTCGCTACACTCCTGTTGAAAAATGTTGATCGAAGTCCGTTGAGTCGGTAATGAGAGATCGAAAATAATAAAAAATGGCTCTATGGCATGTACCGTTAATAATATGTAAGTTATGCAAACGTTTTTTTATACAAAAGTGCAATCGGTAATTCTAAGAGCATTTTGTTTTTTTTCTTTATTTATTTTAACATATGTATTTTTAAACAATATGTCTTAACATTATTAATTTATAAGGAGTTTAAACAAAGGAAATTTTAAGGAAAATTAAAAAAAAATGTTAAAGAAAATTTTAAATTATTAAATATTAGAAATTTTAAAAATTAAAGATAATTTTAAATTTTATTTTGATAAAATGTAAGTAATAATAAGCAACCGAAATAAAAATTAAGGCAGGTGAAACACAGTGTTATTCTATTGAGTATTGAGCCGCCGCTAACTCTTTTTTTAACGAATTCTTATATTCATGAAAACACATTATCTTTGCTGATGCCCTAAAAGATAGACTTACTTAAATTATATTTTGATGCCATAATGTATATGATATACATATACATATCAGCCACAGCAGCAGCCAAAACAACAACGGCAAAAACAACAACAAAAGCAACAGCAGCAGACACAAGCCCAGAAACAACCGCAAGAAAAACAGCAGCAGCAGATTCAAAAACAGCAGAATCAACAGCAACAGAAAAGTCAGTCTCAGCAGCAGCAGCCACAGCCGCCGATTACGAAAAAGAAAAGGTGCCACCCATTAATACTTATAAAATGGAGTTACAGGATACCATAAATCTATGTAAGTTGACCATAGGTCAAAATTTTACTATTAAAAGATTAAATAACGATAGGCATGCTATCCAGTGCTTCACACTGGAACAGCACAAAAAAATTAAAGAGTTGCTAAAAGAAACTACTACTGAATTCTTTAGTTTCACCCCTAAAACAGAAAAATTTCAAACGGTCCTTTTGAAGGGCATAGATTCCTGCACGGAACCACAGGTGCTCTTAAATGAACTCCGCCAAAAAGCGAATGACGATCTCGACTTTATCGGGGTCAAGCCGTTCGCTACAGTTCGAGCTAGGCGGGAGAAGCGGAGTCTTCCCTTCTTCCTTGTTCAACTCTCACCCAGCAGCAAACTGGATAGTTTGAGGAGTATATCCGCCCTCAACTACCAGGTTGTAACTTGGGACAAATTAAAAAGGCGCGGCGACATGCTTCAATGCATGCGCTGCCAAAGGTTCGGCCACGCCGCAGCAAACTGCGAAATGCAGTCACGCTGCGTTAAGTGTGGAGAGAACCACAATGCAGATGAATGCAAGTTAGGAAAGGAACGGGTCGAAGATAGGACCGAGCTTAAATGTGTACTCTGCCGAGGCGCCGGACACCCTGCTAATTATCGGGGATGCCCGACGTTTCAGCTTATAAAAAACAATAAAGCAGCAAAGCAAACAGTGGTAGAAGAGCGTCCAACAGTGCGCCCTCCTACAACAACGCCCGTCAACCCCCAAATTTCTTACGCCCAAATGGCGTCAGTAAGGGGAAGCACGGTACAGCCTACACCAAAGGTCGCCCAACAGGCCCCCGTGCCTAAGGCGCCGGCGGCACAGGCGGATTTTATGGGCGTTCTACTGGCCATCCAGGGCCAGTTGAACGGCCTCCAAAACCAGATCAGGGAGCAGGCGACTAGGGTGGATTATCTCTACTCTGTTTTGCCGAGCTTAACGCAACTTAGAGGTTAAGGGCGCGCTGCCGGAGAGGCCCTTTAAGATCCTAGCTGTGAATGTAAATTCATTGATTAGGACCGAACGTAGAGCGAATTTATTCCAATTGCTTAAAGACATAAGTCCAGATGTGTTTATGGCTAGCGAAACTAAGCTTAACCAGAAACATAAATTGACTAACAACAATTACAATATCGTAAGAAGAGACCGACCCAACTCCACGCAAGGAGGAGGCGTCGCAATCTTTATACGTAAAGGCATTAGTCATAAGGTAATATATAATAGTGATGTGCGAAAATTTCGGACGTTAGAGGCATGCATCATATGCATTCATCTCCAACAGGGGAAGCGAATGTATGTGATCGCTGCCTATGCACCGGAAACACCTCAGCCCACGCAGTTTATAACAGAGCTTGAAAAGCTTTTTGAATGCTTAAGATTGAGCTCGGAAGAGAATTACTATATATTGGCGGGTGATTTAAACGCCAAGCACACAGATTGGGGAAATCAAATACAAAATCCTCGAGGTAACCATCTATTTAATTGGATGGGTCGATACAACCTTGAGTATCGCATCGATCTTCTAGCCACAGACAGGCCATCGTTCCCAAGAAGCGGTGCCTATCTGGATCTATTGCTTAAAGACGCAAGACTAACAATTACTGACGCTGTGGGTCAACGGCCAAGAAATTGTTTACGAACGATCGAGTACGACAGTGACCACTGCGGACTCGCAGCCGTAATACAACTTCCGAACCAGCTTATGGAGTTGGAGGAGTATGTGCCTGTGCATACTTACAATTACAGTAAGGTGCGCTGGCCACGTTTCTCCAATGCCTTATTGAGTGAATTACGTTCAAATGGTATATCCCCACCAAATGACAGGAACCTAACAAATACTGAAATCGACAGATACTTAGAACAAATTGACGAAACGATTCTACGAACAATGAACAGAACAATACCGAAATACAAAGAACGTAACGCAACTGACATGTACCGTAACGCGACAATTGACGCACTTCACAGACAAAAAAGTGGACTACTGACAAGACTAAAACGCTTGTACAGGCGGTTTACTGATACACGAGACCTGGAGATTAGGACACTGAAGTCGTCCATCAAAAACATCAACCAATTGATCAAAGAAAATTATAGATTGGCTATTAATTCGTTCTGGGACAATAAAATTCGTGCCGTTAACTCCAGCGACCCAAGTATGTTCCCAAAAATTAATAAGATTTTTAGAAGAAAGGATCAAAACGACCTTCCGTGTCTTAAGCTCCAGAGGACGACACAAAACAGAGACGTACTTCTGACAGCAGGCATAGACTTAGATGACGCCGTCTTGGACGATGACCTCTTCATAATCGAAGATCCGCAGGAGAAGGTGGGGGCTGCTTTCCAGCAAGTGTACAAGGTGAATGCTAGCATTCGCCTGAATCATGACCTGGAGAACAGAGCTCTGCTTCATCACTTATGGCTCCGAAACGATATAAGCGAATGGCGATCTGAGAACCTTGGTTTTACCGGGCTTAATGATGAAGATTTGGCAAACGCCATAATCGCCGACCGAAATGGGCCCAGTCCCCTGTTAATTTCGAAGAATGAGCTCCAGCTCATCTTCGATTCATTAAAGAAAAAGAAGTCTGCAGGAGTCGATGGTATATCCAACGTTGTACTACGACATTTGCCTCAAGAAGCAGTTGACATTTATACCGCACTGTTTAACAACGCGCTGAATAATGCATATTATCCAGTGCGGTGGAAGACAGCTGTGGTGCACCCTCTCCCAAAAAAGGGAAAGGACAACTCCAATCCGGCGAATCTCCGGTCGATAAGTCTTCTTCCGAGTATCAGCAAAGTATTTGAAAAGGTTATTAATAGAGCCCTGTTCAAGTGGGCGGAGGACAAAAATATCATCCCGGATAATCAGTTCAGTTTTAAGGCGGGACATGACACAATTCATGCCGCGTCTAAACTAGTTTCTGATATCCAATGGAACAAAACTAAAAAGCAGTGTACGGGTGCCTGTTTGGTTGATTTGGAGAAGGCCTTCGACACCGTATGGTTAGAAGGTCTCTATCTAATCTAAAGCTTACCAGACTAGGTATAAGTAAACCTCTATTGTATATGCTTTATGACATGCTAAATGATAGAAAGTTTGTTGTCAAGAGTGGCAATGTAACTTCTACCGCAATTTTTAATATTAATAATGGTCTTCAGCAGGGAGCGGTTAACTCGCCGATTCTATTCAGCATTTACACCAGCGATCTGATAGGTAGTCTAACTCAGGCAATTGCGTACGCCGACGATCTAATTGCGTACAGAACAGCTAATATAGTTGAGGTCATCAAAAGTCTCTTGCAGAGTGACTTCGACAAGATTCAGCGATATTATGATGACTGGAAGTTGAAAATCAACTTCCAGAAATCAGAAACTATTTTGTTTAGGACTCCGTTGTCTAGCGCCTCAAGGGATACGAGAAAGAACTGGCGCAAGCTGGTGATCGTAAGGCCACATGGACATCCACTGGCGAGTAAAAGTGTAGTAAAGTACCTTGGCATCTGGTTAGATCAGTACCTGTATTTCGACAGACATATAGGTGCTGCTTTGGCCAGGGCTAGGGGAGCCTTTGCCTTGACAAACGACTGTTTTATAGCAGCCGTCTTGACAGCAGGGTGAAGGTGATTTGCTACATGGCCCTCATCAGGCCGATGATTGCCTACGGATGCCCGGTGTGGTTCAACGTTGCCCCATCTCAAATGGAAAAGATTCGGGTGTTTGAGAGGCAATGTCTTAGACGTTGCCTTGGATTACACAGAACACCAGATTCGGAGTACACAAGATATTATTCCAACCAGGTTCTATACAACGGAGCCAACATAAGCAGAATAGATAATTTTTTGTTCAAGCTGATTCGGGGTCACGTTGCAAGGGCGATGTCCTCAACTAACAGCTTAATTTTTGGGGCTTATTACCCCAATAACGAATATTTTGAGAGTGCGCGGTTAAGTGGTTACATCCCTCCCGAGGCATTCCTCTATTTAGACAGTCGAGGGCTGATACAGGATGGAGGGGCGGTTCCGCTCATCTACCACGTCAGCCGGAAAACTGTGGATAGGCGACTCCTGTATGGTCGAGACGTCATCGCTCAAGGTGGAGAAGAGCGCCTTCGGTTCAGTAGGACTGTGTCCGATCGGGACCGGAGGGATAGGGTGAGACAGGAGAACCAGTTCTGGTGGCTCTCTGAACAGCATCGTGATATTTAAAGTCGATGAAGATGGTATATCTTGGCCGACATACATAGATTTAGGCAATTAGGTATAGGGAACAGTCGGGGTGGCACCAAAAAAAAATTAAAAATATGTATGTATGCGGGACATACGTGCATGTATCTGCGTGTCTGTACATGTATGTGCGTACGTATATGTATGTGCGTATGTACATGTATGGGTGGGTTGCATGTTGCTGTGTGTCTCCATGCATATAAAAAATAAACGAAAAAAAAAAATTAAAAAACCAAAAAAATGCTGCTGTGGCTGTTCTAGTTTTTAAGTAGTCTTAAGTATTATTAGGTATTTTAAGTAGTTTAAGTTATTTTTAGGCAGTATAAGTTAGTTTTATTTAGTTTTAATTATTTTTAATCTATATTTAGGTTTAGTTTATAAGAAAAAAAAAAATGATAAGATACCAAGTTTTTTTGTGAAAGTTTCCTTGGAAAAATAAAATAAAATAAAATAATTAGATTTAATTAAAATAGTTTTTAGGTCGAAAGACATCAGTTCTAAGAGTTATTGTTTAGTTTAGAGCGCCCGTAAAGGGCCAGTAAATTAGTTATAAGTTATTGATAAGTAGGCTAGTTTTAAACATTTTTGTCTAGCTTTAAGATAGTTATAAGTGAATATGAAATAAAAATGAATTTACAAAAAAAAAAAAAAAAAAATACATATACATATCGAGACAAGACATTACATACGTGTGCTTATGCTTACCTCTTAACTATTTTAATTAACTAAATTTCAAAACCTTAAAAGTGGAATCGCGGAACTGTTTTTCTTTTTTTTTTATTAATTTACAAGGGATATTTTGGTAAAAAGAATTTTTTTCTGTTGCCTAAAGGTTGGTTATTATATATATTATTGGAAGAAATAAAAAATAAGTAAAAAACTGAATATTTACAACCACCATGTCAAACCCTGCTCCATTAAGCCCAGTTGTATCCAAAATGGAAGCGAAAAATCAATAAAGTCGAACAGATTTTAACGAAACCCACGTGTGTTGAGGCCTTCGGGACTCTGAGTTTTTTAGGTCAACTTATCCCAGTGTACGAGTATTATGAGTATGATGTATTTTATGATTATTACAGTGCTTAATGCCTCTCTCTTCTCAATATTTATTTTCGGATGTATAAAGTGTACCCGAAATGGCTAACCACAAAAAATATGGTGTGTTGAAATTCCTATATTATGTTGGATTCCCGGAAATGCACCGTTTTGTGTATTAAACACACAAATAATAATGTGTGAACTAATATGGTAAAATGCGGGACACATTTTTTATGTTTGGAAAAGGTTCTAGTTTTATAATACTGTATTTCATTGAGGTTAATTTAATACATCCCTGCTATGTGGTACTGAGTCCACGTAATCATATTTGTGGTAGAAAATATAAAACGTTTTGCATGTCAGAGATAAATCAAATTACTCCCAATCATGTAGAAGGATGGGTATTGGACTATTGGCGCTGGGGCACTATAAAACTACATTTATTTTTGGATTTCCATAAAAAACTTCCAACAACAGAATTATTTGAATAGTTAATTTGTTTGTTTAATTGATGGTCAACAAAAATGGGGGGCTGCATGACTAGTTATTTTAATTAAAGGCTTAAATTATTGAGTATTTAAACATTCTATTACGCGGTTAAATATGATTTTATAAAAATTAATTATACTTCACAAGTATTTGATTCGCTATTTCATTAAGAGAGATGATCAACCATTTTTAATGAAAAATATATTTGTAGGTATTAACGCATGTTTTGCCAATACAATTATAAATATATATGTAGCTATAGAGCAATGGACAAACTATCATGTATTCCCAAACTTTTCGAAAGTATTGTCTTCGACACAATGTATTTTCATTGTAAACCATTATTTTACACCAAACAATATGGGTTCCTTAAGGGTAAGTCTACAACCATTAACTTAACTGAATTTGTTTCATATGCCTTAAATTCTTTAGAGAAGAAAAACGAAGTTGATGTAATTGCTACGGACTTTAGCAAAGCATTGACAAAATATCACACAAAATTATCATTTTGAAGCTTAAAGCTCTTGGATTTCCTCCTGGTTTTGTTCAGCGGATAGATTCCTACCATTCAGATCGTAAATATCGAGTCTTGCTTAGGTCTTCTCTATATCAGATCCTTTCATTGCTAAATCTGGCGTCCCACAAGGTAGGCAACTGGGTCATATTATTTTTATCCTAACAATAAATGACTTAGAATCAGTGTTAAGGGATTCTGAACTTTCTACGTACCGCAGACGACATGTAAATTTTTAGATTAATTTCTTGTGATCCTTTGCGTCTGCAAAATGACTTGAATAATTACTTTGTGTGGTGTCAAAAGAACAATTTAGAACTTAACGTCGATAAATGCCAAATAATCACAAATTCTCACAAACGTTTTACATAAATAATGACCTTTTTTAAAGAGTAAAGTCCATTCATGATTTGGCGTTATCTGTGATAGGGAGCTTAATTTCAGATCTCATTATGATAATATTATTTCTAGGACTAACTCTGCTCTTGGTTCTGTTAAGCGTTGGTCTTAGGAGTCTTCAGCCCCTTTTGTTACGAAATCTCTGTATACGCAACCTTTGTCCGACCTTTACTTGAGTATGCCAGTCAAGTTTGGTCCCCATACCGCCCTGAAAGATTAAAGGAATCGATGAAATCCAGCGTAGATTCCTCCATTTTACTCTAATGGGGCCTCCCTTGGGTTGCCAGTTATTACCTGCTACCATATCAAGACCGTTTAGGGCTCATTAACTTACAATCTCTCGAAATGTTCCGTGGCTGATATTATATTCGTACATCAAATTTTATCTGGCGTTACCGATTTTTCTACCTTACTCGCCTTAATGAGTATTTACATCAACTCACATACTCTAAGATCATTACCCCAATTTCATCATGCTCCTCACAGAACTGACTATGGTAGAAATGCACCAGTTACAAGTATATTGAGAGGAGTTAAATGCAAATTCTTATGTATTCGATTATAATCATAGCTAAATCACAGAAAAAAAAACTTATATAGATATTAAAAATCTAATTCCCCAGAGAAACCGAAAATGTTAATTATAAAAACTTAACAAACGCATTAGCATTTTAACTTTTACGTTTTTTTTAACTTTTTTAAATTTTTTTTCTCTTCTTTTTTAATTTATAGATCTAGGTATTTAGGTAAAATGGTTGTCAGATCAGAGCGAACTCGCATCTAGACCCGAGTACCTCTGGGAAGAGCCGTTTTGATACCAAAAACTCGTACGGACCTGAATAAAAGATTTTTTTTGCGGAGAAGGAGAGGGAACAACTCAACCGCAGCGATGCTAGAGCCATTTCGACCCGTTGATGAATGAGAGTAAGTTTTTAACTTTTGTATCAGACAGTTCTTTTAGATCAGAAAAGAAAGCCCTTCTAAGGGATTGCACTCTTAGCCTGGCCAAAGCGGAAAAATTGCAAAGGAAGTGAATCAATGTTTCCTTTTCCAACAGGTTTTTACAACTACGCCAGTAGGTGTTATAGGGAATAACCAGTTTTGCTGCCTGATCCCACAAGGGCCAGTGCCCCGTTCAGGTAGCGACTATCCTTGCTATCTCCCGCCTTGGTCTACATATGAGATCGTTTGTGCGGGATTCATTGTACGAAGGCCATATTACTCTAGATATCGCGCAGTCGGTTATACTATTGAATCTTTTGTTGGATTCAGTGAGGAAACCTGAAAAAATTTTGCCTTTCATGGCAGCGAGTGGTATAGATACATTCTCTGCAAGCGAGCTATGAAGGGCCGATCCCTGCCGGGCCAACTCGTTTGCTCGTTCGTTACCCTCGATAACTTAATTTAAAAATTTTGCATGCTTCTATTATAGCTAGTACTTCAGCTTGAAGACGCTAGCAAATCCGGAAAGATCTAGAGACTTTCAGCGACTCTGAGAAGACTCCTACACCATGCTCCATTTTAGATCCGTCGGTAAAAGTCATTGCATCGAAATGTTGGGACACTTGGTCATCTTCCCAATTCTTCCTGGATGGAAAGATGACTTTAAAACCTTTGCCGAGATTCAGAATAGTGGTGCAGTAGTCAGTGGTTGTCGACATAATATCTGGTGGAATCAGATTTGCTGTGTTGCTGTTTCAAAGGTTTTAACCCTTGATTCTAGATCTTCCACCGATTCTACACTCCCCTCTGTGTGCAACGAATTTTAGACCAAACAACTTGACTCAATTTCTTCCAATCAGTTCTTTTAGGGTTGTGGGTTCACGGACTCAAAACCAATGCTGAAGAGTATCCACTTGTGATCTGAGAATGAATTTTTAGGTGAAACTCTCCAATTTTCTACGATTGTGTTAAGGCTATTTACTACGGTAATATCAAGAATATCCTCCCATCTTTCGTAATTATCCGAACTCGGAAAAGTTAAGTTGATGTGTTTCGCCTGCATTGTCAAAACACAACAACTTTTTTCTATATTTTATATTGATATTACTGGCAACAGAAGTTGCCGCCGTACTCGGTGCAAATTGACCCCAGTGCGTGCGGTATCTGGGGGGATAGAAGCGTGGGATTATTTGTTTGTGTAATACAAATATAGTTAGAAATATTTAACGCAAATTTCTATGTCTATATGTTTGTTTAAATTGTGATCTTGCTTCTTTTGGAAATTTGCCATTTTTTACTGTACAACAAATGTAAGCAGGTTTTTTCCACAAAAATCCAGATCAATAGTATTCATGGTCCCATAAAATATTAAACTACAGTGAAACCATAATAACCGCATAAGTGAAACTTGCTTAAGTGAAAAACCCGTATAACTGAAAAAAAAATCACCCCATATTTTCTATGTTTCTATAGAAAACAACTAAAGATTTATTACTTAAGATAGATAAGAAACTTTATACTTCAAGATTTAAAATCTTATTATTAAGTATTATATATAAATTTACACAAATTGTGTTACAATAACTTAATTTAATTTAAAAATTATAGAAAAGAAAAGTTAGAAAAACGAAAAAAAAGAAAAATAGTAAAAGATAAAAAATAATAATAATAAAAATAATAAAATAAATAATAAAAAAAATAATAAAAAAATATGGGCTAGTGAAATCTTAAAAATGAAACCTAAAAAATTAGAATATTTGCTGAATTGTTTCATTTTTTACTTGCGCTTATCGGATTGAACGGACTCTGTCCGTTTGTATGTCTGTCTGTCAGTCTGTCTGTCAGTCTGTCTGTCAGTCTGTCTGTCAGTCTGTCTGTCAGTCTGTCTGTCAGTCTGTCTGTCAGTCTGCCTGTTAGTCTATCTGTCAGTCTGTCTGTCAGTCTGTCTGCTTGTATGTATGTACAGACACCTACAGCCCAAACGGGTCGGCCGAATTGCTTCAAACTTGGTATCTATAGTTTTTTAGGTATTGTACAGAGGGAAAATTGAAAAAAAATTTTAGCTCAAAAAATAACGGTACCTGCCATGTAACCAATACGTTAGAGCCAATTTTCTCGAAACGGCTCTAACGATTTTGATTTTTAAAAAATCAGTGCAGTCATTCATCAGTCATACGGACAACCGATCATATGATTGAAAAAAAAATATTTAAATGTTTAAAAACGGTACTTTCCATATGACCGTTTTTTTTATTTCGACTATCTCATAAATGGCTCGACCGATTCTTTCGAAATTTCACACGTATATAGGTTTAGGTTGCCCAATTTATACCGCGTATCAATATTTATAATAAATATTTGTTTGCACTTTTAAAAGAATTAAAAAAAAAAATTTAATTTATATTTTGAAAACTGCTCAATAATTTTTTTTCACAAATTATAGTTATGAATTAGCCTATGAATAGGCCTTTTTGAATTTTTTTTTTTCAAAAAAATTTAAAAAAAAAAACGTTTTTTCTCAAAAAACCGCTCCACAGATTTTAAAAGTTTATTCTCATAAATTCAAATTTATCCAAGAAACAAAATGGCGTACTCTTTTTTGAGATCAAATTAGTTTAAGTATTTATTTCAGAATTTTGAATTATTTTTTCTTTGATTAATCCGATTAATTTTTGGTTTTTAAGTTTATATTATTAAATATTTAGGATTGACATGCCAATTTCTTTTAGAAAAAAATTAAAGAAACTTTGTGTATAAAAAATAAAATAAAAAATGACTTTAAAAATATATTTAGATTTTAAATAGAAATCTTTTGTATACAATGTGATCGAACATAAGAGCAACTCGTGCGATCCAGTCGTGCATTTTATTTTGTATACGTTCACCTCCACTTCCATTCATCTGAAAGATGTAAATTCTAAGTTTTATAAGCGTACGGAAATAGCAACGAAAACAGGTTGTTTTAACATTTAAAATTTTCTAGTAAAAATTGTTTCGTAACACGAAATCTCCTTTACTGGAATATGTCTTCAGTTATTCGAGAAACTTTTAAGGGAAATATATTTTTCACTAATCCGAGATCCGCTTAACTTAATTTTTTTCAGTTATCCGATGTCCGCTAAAGAGAAAAACCCGTTTAACTGAACAAAACTTTCTGATTGTTTCAAATTTATTTTGTTTAACGTTTTTAAAATTTTATAAATAAAAAATAATTTTTAGGAACGATTTTTGTTTTTTTTTGTATATAAAGGGTTATACATTTTGCGGTTTCAAAACTATAGGACTGGAATTTGACATCTGTCAAACTTAGTTGTTCAACCAATTTTTTTTTCAGTTGAAAGTCTGGCATTTAAGAAAATGGATCGCTTAACTATCGCACAACGCATAAAAATTGTTTAAACCTACTACAAAAATGTTGATTCTGCCACAGCCACATATCCCGCTTTAAGAGGGATTATGGTTTACATAATCGTCCAACTACGCAAGCAATTAGTAAAATTGTGAAGAAATTTGAAGAGACTGGATTGGTTACGGATATTGTAAGGCCTGTGCATCATCGTTTAGTTCGTACCACTGAAAATATCGCTGTTGTAAGTGCAAATGTTGCCAAAGACCCGAATTTGTCGATTCTTCGTCGTTCTCAGGAATTAGGACTGTCTTACGGCACATTATGGCAAATTTTGCATTTGGATCTACACCTTCATCCATATAAAGTCCAGCTCACACAACAACTAAAGCCAGCTGACCATTCACAACGTCGTAGATACGTCGAATGGGTGCTTGAACAACAGGCGGTGGACGGCGATTTTTCGAACAAAATTGTCGTAGTTGGGGTTCTGAGAATCCTCAAGTAATTGAAGCGAGGCCATTACATCCACAAAAAGTCAGTGTTTGGGGCGCTCTTTGGTCCGGAGGTGTGATTGGACCTTACTTCTTCGAAAACGACGATGGAACGACTGTCACCGTCAATTCGGAGCGTTATTGTCATATGATAACCGACTTTTTTTGCCTCCTATTGAAGAATTTCCTGGCCGCGTAATTTCTCGTCGTGGCGTTATCAACTGGCCACCAAGATCATGCGATTTGACAAAGCTGGACTTTTTTTTTGTGAGGCTACGCGAAAGACCGTGTTTATGCAGATAAACCTTTAACTCTTGAGCACTTGAAAAACAACATTCGTCAAGTTATGGCTGAGATACCGCCCAATATGTGTCAAAAAGTGGTCGCAAATTACCTCAAAAGAATGGAAGCTTTAAACAATTCGCGTAGTGGTTATTTAAATGATGTACTGTTTCACAAATAATGTCAACGTTCAAACTTTATAATAAAAAAGAAATATCATGAAAAAAAATATGTTATATGTGTTTTATTTACGTTGACTTTTGAAACCGCAAAATGGATAACCTATTACAATTCATATTGCATCTTTTTTTACTCAAACTTTGACAAGTAATTATATTTCATTTTTACGCATTTTTGGGTACATCAGTGAATAGACCCTCATACATTTATATATGATCTTTAAAATCACATGAATATTATGTATATTGCACCTAAATTATAAAGTACTTACCCACTTACATCCTTCATTTTCATCATTATTATATCCATACATATGTACATACATATTTACAAAGATAGGTTCCATCTATCTATGTTAGTCTCCTAACTTACATAATTAAAATCCATAATCTAGATTTAAATATACATTTATAGATACGTAACTATTTAACTATTCCTTGAAACAACCATTCGGGAATTCATTATACTAAGAATAAAGGTAATATATATTATCTACATCGAATTTAAACCTGAATAGGATAACTAGACTACCTATCTACTAACAACGTCAATGCTTATTAGTTTTTAGCTACAAGAGCAATTTCTTACGATCTAGCCGTGCATTTTATTCTTATTGTATTTTATCTAAAAAGAAATGAAATCTGTAGTTATAGGCAACGTACAGTAGAATAGATAACATTATATTCTTGGAATGAATTCAAAGTCAAGCAAAAATTCGAGCGACAAAGAAATTAGCTTCATCGTTAGCTGAAAGAAACTTAAATACAGATTGAAAATGTCATATTTACACACGTTGTTACATTAAGTATTTCATTTTAAATCACAAAAAGGGTTGATTCTGACAAGGAATCACGGCGACAGGAATTTTGATGACAGTTGCCGAATATCAGAATCTCAGAAATTAAAACTTCTGACGTTATGTCATGCCTGACGTACGAGTTCAATTATAATAGAAAATTAAACTTTCTGTGATGAGTTTCGTTGAGAATTTTCTTACGAGGATCATGGGAGAATTCAATAAATGTCAATGGGAGAATTCGACAAATTGACGCCACAAGACTTGAGACCCGCACAACGGTTCCGCTTTATAGGTAGGTAGGTGATTTAAGATCAGATGATTACCTACTCAATTAATTGTCCCTTACCACTATCCACACACATCCACATATCGAACACAAAAAAGTCTGGTTACGCTCAAAAACAAATTACAATTACACCTTTTTCCAATGTTTAAGCTATTCTGCCCCCAATATGCAATGCTCCTCAAAACTATTATAAATATTGTTTGTTGACGTCAGGTCTTAAAAATGAAAACATATCAGGTGGCGCCAGAGTGGAAGTATTAAATGTTTGCATGTTTAGCTCATGCAACGTACATACATGTGTATGTATCTATATTTATAGATATATTTAATAGTTCGTTGTTCTATTTTCATGCAATAAGAAGTACGATGTACATAACATTCTTTTTTTTTGCAAATATTTGCTGAACATATAATATTCATTGCTTTCTTGAAACTTGGAGATGTATTTTGCAATATAAAATGGATATTTCTCACGCAGGTATCGATTTTATTTTGGAAACAATAGTTCAACTTTTTTGCTATCAAAGGAAAGTATCAGATTCGCTCTTGTGAGTTTTTGGTTTACAATTTTTTTTTTTCGAGATATAGTTCTTGAAAGAGCATATTTTGTTCATTTTTTCCTGTTCATGAGTATTAAATTGCTAAAATCGATTTTGTTTGCAGGTGATTAATTCGGAGTACATATACAGAGTTTCATGTTTTCTTTGAAGTATCAGGACTCAGGAGCCATACTCGATTTCTGACTGAGTATTTGGCCATAACGAGATGAAAAATAAAACTATTGCATTGCTTTGAGTTGTAAGTGAAACGATCGATGGAAGGATTTTGTACATTTTTCCTCTTTCAATTTTTTTTACTGATTTATAAGCACTTTTTCCTAAAAGGGAAATGAAAATTGAAAAACTTTGCGATATATATATTTTGTGTTGAAAGAATGAGATGCTCTATCTAATGAATGTGAAAAATAGATGCTTATGAAATACATCAAAAGCTTTGATATTGCTTTTTCTGTATTGCAATGTTGAACATTTAGTATTGTATGTAAGTAACCCTTAGTGAATTTGAATTGAGTGCAAAAGCATTTCTATTAATATCATGTATGCTCGCATTTGTTTGGTACTAAAGGATCATTTAAAATAACGGCGCTTTGATAAATACTTATAGAAAATTTTCAGTGACTCAGAAAAGTTTCCACAGTAATTGCAAAAGTAATTCGTACACATTTTTTTGGAAGGTATTATTACGATGAAATATTTAACATAAAGAATATTTATTGATTACCTCATATTTTGAACGTATTATTACGTAAAGCAAAATATTATTATTCTTATAAGATTTATTCAAAGTAAATAATAATGAAAAGCGTTAGCGTTTGTAGCCACGAGCTTTTGTTTTAGAATTTATACCTATGTAATCAATAGGTTTATGTTAGATATATAATCGAACTTCGATAACTCGAACTATCGCTTACCACAAAAAAAAATTCGAGTTATAAAGAGTTTTTGTGACCAAAATCCAACGCCTTTTCTTTAATTAACACTCCGGATATATATGTACATCCCACTTCCATTCCACAACGGCTTTGTCCACATTTATATACCTTGGTTGTTTAAGTCTGTTGGAATTTTCACAGAAGTCGGTGTAGTACAATATCGCCGGACGAATACTAAAGGCCCGTTTGCTGATACACAACTTAAGCATTTAAGTTCTACTTAAGAACGTATGTGACAAGTAACACAGAGGAAAAAGTAACCCTTAAGCGTTTTAAGTTGAACATAAATATTTATAATTGGTATCAGCAAACGGGCCTAAGTGCCCCATATACACAAAAATTATTCATCTTATCAGAAAACGAATTTTAAGGTTTGAAAAATAATTCCGTTAATTTGTACTCGACAATTACGAGTTTTGATTTTTACTTGCGATTATAGGTACAATAAGGCAAGTTATGTATACGTTAAAAAAAAATGTTTCTTACAATCAAACATAGCATTACGATCATATAGATACGCCAAAAAAATGGGTCCCGCAATTCCGTCTGTCTGTCTGTCTGTCTGTCTGTCTGTCTGTCTGTCTGTAGAACGATCTACAGCCTAAACAGCTGAACCGATTTGGTTCAAACTTGCTGCTTAGGCGTTTTAGGTGATTGTCCAAAATAGATTTTTGAATCGTTGTTTTAGCCCCAAAAATAACGGTACTTGCCATACAAATTTTTCTACAATCTTAATTATCTCGAAAACGGCTCTAGCAATTTTGATGAAAATTGGCGTATGTACTACTTTAGGCATGGTCTACATTTTGGCTAAGAAAATTTAAAATACCTTGTTATTAACGGTACCTGCCATACACCCATTTTATTGATTTCCGACTTTTTCATAAACGGTTCAACGGATTTCGATAAAATAAAATTATATATAAAACTCCTTCAAATTCTAAATAGAAAAATGGTTTTTTTTTGGATTTTTGAAAAAAACATATTTTATTTTTTGATGTCAAAAAAATGTACGGTTATTTAAAAAAAAAATAACGTTCGAAAAAAGTTAAAAATTAAAAATTCTTCAATACGAATACGAAGTCTATGAAAACCAAACTTCAATATATTTTATGCACTGGACATTCGGAAATCAACGACAGGAAAAATATTTAAAAACAAATCAAAATGCCTGGAACTATTAATTTCTATAATTTTACTTTAAGTGATAAAAACATAAAAAAAAGTAATATTAATTTTATGTGATAAGAAATGTATGAAAATGCTATGGTATTTTAATACTAAAGTATGAAAAATACTAAACTTGGTCCATACAATTTTATAGAAAAATGCGTTTAATTTTATTCGCAATTGGTTTTAAAAATACTTCAACATTCGTAGGAGTAAGTTTTTTTAATTATTTTTTTTTGAATTGATTGTTTTTATTCATTTTAATAAAAAAAATGCTAAATTATCATCGATAAAAACTTTATTTATAATACATTAAACGCAGCTATTTAGTTTATCAATCTGAAGATAGATATGTAAATAGTCTTATTTAAAATATATTTGTTTTCTCATTACTACGTTGTTTTTATTTTTTTCACAATATCTTAAGATTTTATTTAAAGTTAATTTAAAGAACAATATAGAAACCCAAAATATTTTATTTCATAAATAATATATATGTATAAAATATATAATGTTACTTCTATTTATAGTTTTCCAACTGACTGCACTTTTGTCCATGGATAAAGAGCACATAAACACCAAAAATCTCACTTTTGTAATAATATTGTGAGAACTTAAATACTCCATATCCCATTTCCTATCGATATGGGGCATTTAAGCATTAAGCGTTTGTATTTTAAACTTTCCTACAAGAATTGCCCCACCTGGTACAAATTTAAAAGAACCCTCAAATTTGTGGTTTATAGAGCGAAAGTGCTTTCTGTAACTTCGTTAATAATGCAGATAGAGCAACGGGAATAGCGCCAAGCGATAGAAAATATTCGAATTAGTATAAACTACATTTTTAACTCAGTTTCCCGAAAAAGTGGTCTAAGTGGTATTCGGACGGCGAATTGACTAAGCTTACAACCTATCCTGTATTATCCAACTTCAACTGAGTCAGAAAAAAAGCGTTATACCTTCTTCGTTGATTTATTAGCACCCTTTGACAATATTAATAGAGATGCGTTGTTCTACAAATTAGAAAGGAGTGGTGCTCAACAAAAATGGTCCCAATTATAAGATCTCTGTACAAACATACTTCTGCAATAGTCTGGTATGAAAAAATTACAACAAGCTTCTGTGCTTACTTTTAGTCTTATTTCTAGACGATCTCCATTACAAACTCCTAACTGGTTTCAACTTGAAAACTTGAAAAAAAACGTCCTTTAACAGATATATAACATAGTTATCCTGACTGATAAACCTATGATACCTAAAATACTTGAAATGATTTGAATTTGTGCGAAATAAATTTATTACGCATTCTGCTAAATACAAAGTGCATGACGCAGCCATAAAATAAATAAAATGCACGACTGGCTCGCACGAACTTGCTCTTATGTTCGATCACATGGCATGTAAAAGATTTCTATTAAAAATCTATGGCGCAAGATCTTAAACGATTTAGTAATATGTTAAATAATTTTTAGTATGATACTAGGTTAAAAAGAGGATTTTGCTAATTTTAAACCAGTTTAGTATCGTATTAGCTTATCATTTTACTAAAGTTAAAATAACCAAAAAATGGCAACTTTAATTTTTTAGCATCGTACTAAATCCATAATGTCATCTGTTATAGTATATCAGCCATGCACACGGGGGCCCAGGTTCGAATCCTGCTGGTGGACAAGTAATAAATAATGAAGTTAAATTTTTACAATTCGATGTTTAGGATACTTATTTAGAGCACATGTTGGGTTTCCATCAACATATAATTAATTTACAAAGCATAAAGACAATAAGTGTGTTCATCAAAATTCAAACCCTACAAATGCTTTGCTATCTGGTTAATTAGCATTTTACTAGTTAACAAAAGTTTTAAAATTTAGGAAAAGTTAGTAGACTACTATGTACATAGTAAATTGTTAACTTGTATCGTATTAAGGCCTTAATAATAGGTTCTTTAAAATGTTGCGCCTATATTTTTAAAGCCTTTTTTACTTAATTTTTTATATATACAAATTTTCTTAAATTTTTTTCTAAAAAAAAATTGATATGACAATCTTAAATATTCAATAATATAAATTTAAAAACAAAAGATTAAATCGGCTTAATCAAAGAAAAATAAATACTTAAGCCAATTTGAGCTCAGGCGTACTATTACGCCATTATATTTCTTGGATAAATTTGAATTTATGAGAAAAATTTTGTTTTAATCTGTGGAGCGGTGTTTGAAAAAAAATATTTTTTTCTTTTAAACTTTTTCTTTCAAAAAAAATTCAATAACGCCATTTCATGGGTATTCAGCAAATACATATGTATATGTAACTATAATTTATGAAAAAAAATTAATGAGCAGTTTCAAAATATAAATTTAATTTTTTTAATGCTTTTAAAAATCCAAAAAAAAATATTAATTTAAAATATATAATAAAACATTATGTGTGAAATTTTGAAGGAATCGGCTAAGTCACTTGTGAGATAGTCGAAAGCAAAAAAACGGTCGAATGGAGAGTATCGTTTTTAGACATTTTTAAAAATATTTTTTCAACCATATGATCGGTGGTACTTAGAAAGCTGCACTTATTTCTTTTAAATAAAATCGTTATAGCCGTTTCCGAGAAAAATAAAGTCAGGAGCTTCAATTTGACGGTTCACTTTTGACCACGAATATATGAAGCAATAATATCACGAATACGGACTTGCTTTTGCTGTTCAATGCTATTAAAGCATTATATTTTCAAATATACCAAATAAAATAATTGATTCGTTGACAATACGATGATAGCGAACACGAAAAAAGTGGCTCCCGTAATTCCGTCTGCCTGTCCTCGAGTCAACAGCCTACGTTTGGATGGATATGCTTCAAACTTGGTATGCATATTTTTTTTTGGATAATATGCCCACGAGTTTTCTTAATTTTTTTTTCAAGACGAAAAATAATGGTAGGTGCCATACACTTTTTTTGGCCAAAAAGAAAAATCTATTTTTTCTCAAAAACGGCTGCAGAGATTCTTATAAAAGGAAATCAGTTCATTAACGAACGGAAAAAGTGCTTTTTGGAATATTTTTCATTTTTTTATATTTTCCGGGAAACGGTTGATTCGATTTTTTGAATTTTTGTGCGCTGTGCTCCTAGAACGTAACCACTAATGCGTAAACTAAAATTGTTGCAAACATTTTTTTTTATTAAATTAATAATAATTTGACCAATTGTATATACTGTAAATGCAAATGTTTAATCGGGCTTTTTTTGGTCACTCACTTTTATATGCAAATAAAAAACTTTATTTCATGTTTTTTCCCTACGTTTCGTCGGTCTTTCTCAACTTCATCAGGGGTAGTTTATTAAATCTATATAAAGCACAATATTTTCGTTCGTTACTGAACTGATTTCATTTTATAAGAATCTCTACAGCAGTTTTTGAAAAAAATAGATTTTTCTTTTTGAACGAATCAATTATTTTATTTGGTATATTTAAAAATGTAATGCTTTAATAGCATTGAACAGCAAAAGCAAGTCCGATTTCGTGATATTATTCCTTTTTATATTCGTCATCAAAAGTGAACCTTTTTTAATTTAAGAACTCGCTGCAAAACAGGAATAAAAACATTACTTAAAATGACAAATTTGTATGGCAAGTACCGTTATTTTTGCGGCTAAAACAACGACTCAAAAATATATTTTGGACAATCACCTAAAACTAAAACGCCTAACCACGAAGTTTGAACAAAATCGGTTCAGCCGTTTAGGCTGTAGATCGTTCTACAGACAGACAGACAGACGGAATTGCCGGACCCAGTTTTTTGGTGTTCTCTATCATCGTAATGTCAACTTTGATTAAAATCTGGAGTTCGATTTTTTTCTATCGCCCATCATTTTTAGAGCTTTATATTGAATTCTGTCCATGAGATTCAAAAGTCTTGCTATGTCGTTTAGTTCGGTATGTATGTATGTGTATTGTTTATGTTTGTTAATTTTTTGTATTTTGTGTTACTCTGCTTTTGGGAGCGTATCGGAATCCCGCTTTTTATAATCCCGTTTTTTCAAAAATCCCGAAAAAAAAGTTTTAAAATCCCGTCTACTAAAATACTGTTTTTTTTATCCTGTCTCCTAAAATCCCGCTCGATCAAAATCCCGATCTTTTATAATCCCGCTTTTTAAGATCCCGACTTATCCCGTTTAATCCCGCCAAGCTCGTTTTGTATTTTGATAACTGTTACACAAAAACTTTACATATACCCAAACTCGACCCTACGCCGAAATCCGATAATTGGCTATTAAAAGCTAAAAAGTGCCAAACAGACAAAAAATTAGTAAAACAGGTTTTTTGCTTCGTATTGCTCATAGTATTCAATTACATTAATATACATATCTACAAATGATTAAGATAATTGTAAATGGCTTACAGATTTTTTTTTCTCCTTCAACAGAATATTATAAGATTAACTCTATTGTGATATTTTGGTAAACGTTATAATAAAAATGCATTTAAAAATATCACTTGTTGCTTATTTTATTTTAATTTTCTTATTCCGCTTTTGTAATCAAAACTAGTTGTTTTATTTTAAAAAATCGCGCGATTTTTTAAAATAAAACAACTAGTTTTGGTCGCAAAAGCGGGATAATAAGAAACGGGATTTAAAAAAACAGGATTATAGAAAGCGGGATTTTAAAAAACGGAAATATAAGAACCGGGATATCCAACCTAACCCTCTGCTTTTATTTTACTAATTATCTGAATTATTTCAAGGTTTGAATTGTAGATAAATAAGGTACAATAAGTTGGATTGCTATACTTTAGCTAAGAATATTATCTTTAAGGTCTTTTTATAAAATTAAAAAACGAAAATGTTTGTTTTCAAAATATATTTTAAAGCTTATACGAATATGCAAATCCAATTTCAATCCAAGTTCAATTCCCTTCGTAGGCAGTTAAATACATCAAACCAACTTTCTTAGATTAAACGGCTTAGGTGCCTTTAGAATGTTTTAATGTGTTTGTTGAACGCCTACCCCATTGTTTTGGTATGATTTAAATTGTGATGAATTTTCAAAACCTATCCTTCCTCAGTGTCAGTGTGCTTAACAACTGTCCGCCTGCGTCACCCATTTTCGTTTGTGAGTCATATTCTATACTGCATCCCAAACTAATTCTAAATTTTATCGGTCCATAACAAATGGTACAACCCAATTTCGTTCAATCCCCAGCAATAACTTATCCTTATGTGTATCCTTCCTTTTTTGGGTATAATCTCGAGTCCCAAACAAAGACATGGAATACAAAAAGAAAAACACCAAAAATAAGCCTGAATGTGGGTATCTCTGTCGAACATTTGTGTTTCATGTGATAGCTGATAGGCACAAACATCAAATGCTATTTGCTTGTTTTTGACTGGTGTCCTTGAATAAGTATCATAGGAGATGTGGAAGCAAAAGCGTGATTTCTCTTCCACTTCCCGCTCTATGACATGTAGATGTTTGCTGACGCTGAATAAAACAAAAATTGTTCTCCACCACTATATGCCCGACTCCATGTCATCAGAATCAGAAGTCCTGCTGCCAAAGAGCCAGATGGACTTTGGATTAAAAAAAAAATGCAAAATAGGACGAAAAATTCCTGACAGTCGTAAAAATTGTATTTTAGTGTCAATCTGATGTCTGAATGTGTTTGCGTCGAGTTTAAGCAATAGCAACCATAATAGGATATCATCTTTCGAGTTCTACGGTATCATGTCTCATGTTTGAACGTCCAACAACCTCTGCCTATCACATTGAAAAAGATACTTGGTCAGCAATTTCACCCATACTGTGTGATATTGTAGACCTTCCGTTTATGGGATGTTGCTGAATATTTAATTAGACATTTCAAGAGTATAGTCGAAATTGGAAATTGGATCACAAGAAGAATATTAACATTGTTGCCAATTGGATTATGGGGAGATGTTTCTTATAGGTTAGGTATTATCAAATAGCATAGGGAAATTTTATTGATGTTGAAAGATAAAGAGCAATGATTGCTTGTAAGCGAGACTTTTATCTGGCTTGAATATTTTCGCGGGATTTTCTTTTAATGCCAAGTACCATAAAAAGATTTATTGGTCAATGCGTATGTTAATTCTGTAGCCAGGAAAGCTCACAACCATCATATATTATATACTAAAAGTATTATAGTATGGCCTATTTTATCTTGACTAATTTGTATCTCTGCTAATGGAAAAGTTAAGCGATTTCAGTTACAAATTTTAGATTTGTGGTGACTTGTAATCATTAAGTACGAAAGCATTCTATCAGCAAAGGCTGTATTACAATTTTTTAATCAATCACAAAGTGCTGAGGTTTAAAAAAATATGTACAGAACTAATGATGTGGTGTACGTTTACGTAAATTATGGACGAAATAAGCGTTCATCCGAACACCATACTATTGGTATCAACACCATATATGTTTACGAAAATAGTTCCACTTACTCATAAGAACTGATGCGATTAGGTGCTTGAGTATCAGCATTTGGATGACTAATTTCCCCACAAGTATTTCTCCAGCAATTAGGCTTATTTCTAATTTTCTGGGTGGATGCCGTGTTCATTCGTATTCATTTTTGGTAGAAGAGAAATAATAATAAATATTTAGAACCACACATTTGGAGCTAGCAGTTAACTTATACATTTTTATTTAATTTATTTTTTTAGAGAAAACAAAATATTACGTCTAAAGCCTGACCCCAAGCACGTAACTTGATACAACTTGAGTTTTGTCGATATACAAGTACAATCGATAATGGTTTTGGTTCATCGATTGTATCGTTAGAGAAAACGTTATTGAACCAAAATAGGTGCTTCCTATTCTCGATTGTATCGACAAAACTCGATTGTATCCAGTTACGTGCTGGGGCCCCTGTTAAATCATTATGTAATTAGAAAACGATTGAGCGATATCGTTTATACTAAAGCATTAATATTTATTTATTATTTTATTGAATAGCATTTAATATTTTGGTAAGAAAATTTTTCTTTGCTTGAATGTATAAACTTGGTTGCCACATATACTTACTTCTTTAAGAATCCTTTGCAGCATATAATTACCCTAAACCATTCCGGCTTCATATTCTCCATTAAATTTTCACGCGTTTGAGAAAAGCATATTTTCTGCATAAAACTTTATAATAAATCATTTAGGAAAGCATATCAAAAGAAAAACAGGGACAAAGTCAGATCTCACTCTCTCTCTCTCTCTTTGTTTTATAAAAATATTTTAATCATCTAAATGTGGCTGGTAGTTCTGTGTCTCGATTTCCTGAATCTATTTCGTTCTATTCATATAAATATCACTTTCCACTTTTTTTTATGATTTTATTTTCTTAGATGTTTAATGATAAACAACATTATCAACAATAGAATGTTTCGCTTTATATAAAAAAAAAAAAAAAAATATACGATACAATATTGGCAGTTAGAAAATATGAAAAAAATCTGACAGTTTTAAATGAGTCTGACAATAATAAAATCATAACTGAAATAATAAAAATTGCGCATTCTTCTATGTCAGAGACCTACTAAGTTCATTGCCAGCTATACTGGTTGTCTGAAGATAGCCTGATAATGACTTTTCAAAAAATATTGATAGATAGTATTTTGTAAGTTCAAACGTTTGTAAGATACTTGGGAAAATGTTGTACTTAGCCTTAGTTTTCACTAATCGTATTGAGAAAATAAAATAATGTTTAATGTTCTTAACGTATACTTTCGCGTTAATGGGTTTTGTTTTTGAGGGTACTCATTATTGTTCTTTTATTCCAAGATTTGGTTTGAAGTGTATTTCAATTAAGTTAGGAATTTTCATTTTAATAAAAATAAAATGATATTTTCACGTAGAGGGTCTAACGAAAACAAGAACAATCCGTGGCACTTCACGTACAGTGATGACCGGACATATGTATACACATTGTACATACCTTATAAGCGCCAATGTTTTAATTACATTAAGATAATAGTACCTAGTATAATCCGATAATTAAATCCGAATCGAAACTCATACCGACAGATATGTATGTACATGCTACATTCCACCAGCCCCCAGCCAACTTGACATCGGTTTTATCAGCTCTTGGGAACAGTGCTCACAAAATGTGTGACCCTGAACGCCTTAAGCAACAGGATGGGTTCTCTTGTTTAACGTATACACCTGCCGGTTACGGCTTTATTACACGGTGGGCCTACCCACGTACGGACTCAACTAAGAAGGCATGAATGCTCCTTGTTACAAACATCTATCTATGAGCGACAACACCGCCACTCATAGTATACACGAATTGTATACAACCACAGCCACTGCGAGCTCTCCGAAGAGGCCTTCCCAAGACTTGTATTTTCGGGCATTAGCGGGAAAATAGTAGGATACAAGTCCCCGCAGTACCGAATTACGGTATTACTGGAGTCTTTTCATCCACCTAAGTGAAGAATGCACTACCAGGTTTTCTTTGGCGAATGACTACCCAGGAACGATAATCCTGCCCTTTATTTATGTTTTGTAACTAATTTAGGGACAAGTGAACCCTATGTAGAAATTATTCCTGACCATCGGGATAATGGATCATCGTATTTCTACTTTAGACAAGGCCATATAGACCTTGCCACATGGCTAGTATCCCACAACTAGCCATATTAAACTTTCGTTCTTTGCTACTGTGGAGATGTCCCCAAGCAAGCTTGGTTCGCATCTCCACTACCTTAAAAGGACAACTACCTTCCAGGATAAATCCTGAAAGGTAGCAAGCCGATCGATAAGCTGAAGCTTACTCAAGGACTGCATATAATAGAGAACTAATATATACCCTTGCTTGCGCAAGGAGATGATGGCACAAGTGCCATACATCTATCAATCCTCTAGGCCTGTTTCTCTTGAATATATAGTTTTAGCTACACACTTGGTTACATTATCAGAACACCCTCACATAATTTTGTAACAATATTAAACACCCTATGATAATGAAGAAAGATACAAAGTATCTTTCCATATACCAAATGTAATGCTCACACAACAATTCATAATTTCATCTCATAACAAATGATGATATTTGATATTATAAACATAAACTGCATATCAGCACATTTTGCCTTCAGTAACTTGTGTACACAAAGCATCTTTAATAATTCCAATAGAATTCTTGTGTCAGCAATTTTATTAAACAAAGAGCAGCATATGATCTTCAATCATATTGCTGAGTAAACAAATATGAAGTATAAAAGGGTTTCTTCGATCACTTAGAATTTCAGTTCTAATTAGTAATTCCAACGTATAGCCGAAGATTTCCCCCCACCAGTGGTAAGGGATCTGAAGCTCTTAATAAATTCATATTATTAAAAATCACTAAGTGTTTTCTTTTTTGATGGTGGTATTCTCGCAAGAGAATACAATATATTTTTTTGTTAACGTAAAGAACCGTAAACAAAACTGGCGCAGTCGGTAGGATCTCGAAAGATCAATGAATCGTACTTATTAAAGTTTTATTCGGGATTTAAAAAAATAATAATCGTCCGTACTAATTGAAATAGTTAAATACCGGTTAAGTGATATAACCAAAAAGGTATAGGACAATAAATTATTAATATTCAGTGAAAAACATAGTGAATACAGATCCGCGAAGGACAATTTCACGAAATCTCATAGAGGGAATGTTGGACTGAAAAAAAAAAAAAAAAAAAATATATATATTGAATGCAACTAGAGGAAATTAAAACTCAAAAGGGAGCAGAGCACCGCAGAAATACTACACATAAAGTGAAATAAAAAAAATAATATATATTCGAGTGAAAATCGAATTTCGAACTAAAATCGAAAAAATACTAATTAGTAGCTCACTCCAACTAAAATGGAGAATTAATTAAAAACAAAACTGGGACAAAAGAAAAAGTTTAAACAAAAATATAATATATGTATATAACCTAAATTGAAAAAGTGAAAAAAGGAAGAACAACTTTACGAGGCAGAACTATCCAAGTCGAAAGCCCCAACGTGTAAAAAGGAAGAACAACTTTACGTGGCAAAAATAATAATCCAAGTCGAAAGCCCCAACGAGATCGAATAATTAAATGAGGAAATATAATCCATATAGGATTCCACCAGCATTAAAACCCGACGAAAAGGAAATCAAATCAACAGATCCAGTAGCAGCAGATCAACGAAACAGTGAACCAGTATTAAGAGTAGAAAATCAGGTAAAAATGGCTTCAATCAACCTTGACCCCCTAAAATTATTAAAAAATTTACCAACCTATAATGGGAAGAATTGTAATTTAATTATATTTATTAAAAAAGCAGAATTTGTAATAAATTCATGTAGTTTGTATAACGAAAGTTCACAAGAATTTATAGTGAGTGAAATAAAATCAAAAATAACAGATTTCGCCCTAGAGGTAGTATTAAGGAGTGGCGACCCTAATAATTGGCAAGACATTAAAAATATTCTAGTAAAGAATTTTGGTGAGAAAGAATCTTTTCTAAAATTAAAAGAACTAGCAGATAAAGTTTATTCAAAAAACATTTCTCAACTATATAATACATTCTCAGAAATCCTCTGTAGACTAAATAATAAATATTATTTATCTGAAAATAAACCGGAAGAATACAATCCTTTCAATAATGAAGCGTCATTATTATCTAAATTTTGTGAAAGAATACCCCCGAACGCAAGTTCAATAATAATCAATCATAACATAACAACCCTTAGCGAAGCATTCTATAAATTAGAATCTTGTCATTGGACAAAAGAAGATATTCATAATAGGAACGATAGAAACATTAAATATAATTTTAATAACAATAATAATTTTAATAGTAATTATAAACCTAATAATTTTAATCCAAACTATAGAAACGATAGAAATTACAAAAATGATTTCAAAAATTTTGATTATAGGAATAATAACAAGAGAAATTTTAATAACAATGGTAAACACTTTAATAGAAATAATAATCAAAATCAAAACGAACAGTATTATAGGCAACCGAACAGAAGTGGTAATTTTTCCAATCAAAATCGTAATACATTTGTTACGCAAAGAAATATTCCAGAACCAATGGAAGTAGATCATTTAACCCAAAATACATCAAATTTTCAAATACATGCCTCAACAGACCATTACCCTGTATAGATGTCCATATTTTAAATAAAAAGCTTAAATTTTTAGTAGACACAGGAGCTGCAACTTCTATTTTGAAAGAAAATATATTTCCAAAACATTTTGAAACTAAACTAGATAAACCACATACCATTAAAACATTATTTAGAGATAATTTAATACGTACAAAAATAATTTTGCCATTACCAAGTGAATTTAATAAAAAAGAATCTACCATGGAATTTTTAATTACTCCAATTACGAATAGTACATTCGACGGAATTTTAGGAAACAATATACTCATACCATTACAAGCCGAATTATCTTACTATACTCATACTGTGAAAATTAATAATATAGAAATACCATTACTTTCAAAACCCAAGGATGATTATCCTTTAGAAAATTATATTCTAGAGTTATCGAATACACAAATAAACTTATGTAGAATTGATGAAAATGAAAATTTAATAAATAAATTAATTAAACCTTATATGAACGCGGAAGAAAAGAAAGCACTAATTCAAATACTCAAGAATAATAAGAAATTATTTTATAAAGAAGGAGATATTTTAACTAATGTTAAAGAAGTTACTCATAAAATTGAAACGAAAAATAATAAACCAATATATACACGATTGTATAGATACCCAGAAATACACAAAAATGAAGTAGAAAACCAAATAATTGAAATGTTAGATCAAGGTATAATAAAAGAAAGTAGTAGCCCATATAATGCACCTATCTGGGTTGTACCCAAAAAGATAGATAGTTCAGGAATCAAAAAATGGCGTATTGTCATAGATTATAGAAAACTTAACGAAATAACCGTGGAAGACAAGTTTCCTATTCCAAATATTGACGAAATATTCAGTAAATTGGGGAGAGCCCAATATTTTACTACTCTTGACTTAGCAAAAGGCTTTCATCAGATATTAGTGAACCCTGAAGACAGGCATAAAACTGCTTTTTCAACAGCTAATAATCATTACGAATTTAATCGGATGCCATTCGGATTAAAAAATGCCCCCGCTACTTTTCAGCGAATGATAAATCACGTATTAGAAGGACTTGTAGGAAAAATATGTGTTGTCTATTTAGACGACATCCTTATATTTAGCACATCATTAGAAGAACATATTTCTTCAATAAATAAAGTATTTCAGAAACTCAAGGAAAATAATTTAAAAATTCAAATAGATAAATGCAAATTTTTTAGCAAAGAAACAGAATACTTAGGTCATGTTATTACTACAAATGGAATAAAGCCAAATCCAGATAAAATAAAAGCTATAGAAAAAATACCCATTCCATGCACAACTAAACAAATAAAATCGTTTTAAGGACTAACAGGTTATTATAGGAAATTTATAAGAGATTATTCAAAGGTAGCAGTGCCTATGACAAAATACCTGAAAAAGGGAACAAAGATAAATATTAAAGACCCAGAATATATTACAGCTTTTGAAGAACTGAAATTACTCATATCTAGTGACCCTGTTTTAAAATATCCTGATTACACTAAAGAATTCGTGTTAACAACAGATGCATCAAATTATGCAATTGGGTCTGTCCTTTCACAATCAAATCATCCATTATGCTATGCATCTCGAACCCTTAACGAACATGAACGTAGATATAGCACTATTGAGAAGGAATTATTAAGTATTGTATGGTCAGTAAAATATTTTCGATCATATCTGTACGGTCGCAAATTTAAAATACGAACCGATCACAGACCTTTAATTTGGTTAAGTAACCTTAAAGAACCAAATTCAAAACTCCAGAGATGGAAAATAAGTTTAAATGAATATGACTTTGATATCGAATATTTAAAAGGAAAAGAAAATCGTGTAGCAGATTACCTTAGTCGACTTGAAATCAATGCAATCAATGCAAATAAAGATACATCGTTAGCCACAAATCATAGTGGTATAGAAGAAAGAAATGATCATATAGGAATTTCAGAATTACCTACAAATATGTTTAAGCATCAAATAGAAGTTATAGAGTCAGAAGATGAAAATAAAAATATAAAATGTATATACCAAGGTGTGAGAAGACTAACTATTAAATCAAAAGATGTAGGCGATTATTTTACTGAAGCATTAAGGGAATTTTTACCCGATCACGGAAAAGTGGCATTATATTGTCCAAGTAATAATTTATTTTGCAAAATTCAGGAAAAATATGTTGAGCTTTACAGCAATCAAAGTAAACTGATATTACTAAGATGCATTACGCTTTTAAAAGATTTAAGTAATACAAATGATGCGTTGAATCTCATTGAAAAGATTCATGAACAATATAATCACCGAGGAATACAAGAAACATATCTTGAAATTAAAAATGAATTCTATTTTCCAAAATTAAGGGAATTAATAAGAAGATACATAAACAATTGTACTGTATGTCAAACAGCGAAACATGATAGAAATCCAGAGAAAATAAAATTTGAAATAAGTAAAACTACACTTAAGCCAAATGAGCTTATACACATGGATATATATATTCCAAGTAAAGATATTTACTTTTTGACAATTATTGACAAATTTACTAAACATTTGACAGCTTTTCCCATAGCTAGTAGAAACGCTCACAAAATAATTGAGCAACTTAAACTTAGAAACTCTATACTAGGCAAACCTGAAGAAATCGTATGCGACAATGAATTTAATAGCCTAGCATTTAAAGAATATTGTAACGAAGAAGAAATTAAGATAAAACTTGTAACTCCAAATCATAAGACAGGAAACTCAGATGTAGAAAGAGTGCATGGTACACTCAATGAACATATAAGAATATATAATGTACAAGAAAAGAAAAAGAACGTATTAAATTTAAAAGAGAAAGTAATAAAAGCAGTTAGTATATATAACTGTACAATCCATTCAACGACATTAAGAAAGCCTATAGATTTTATTCAAAACAAAATTAAGGTAGAAGAGTTAGAAGAAATAGGACGAAAGATTCATAAAGTTAAAGAAGATAATATTAATAAAAGAAATAAAAATAAAATAGATTTTGTTGAACCAGATTTAAATAAAGATTTATACGTAAAAGCAGACGTAGTTAGAACAGCAAAGAAGATAGCTGCAAAATATAAGAAAACAAAAGTAGAAAAAATAAATAACAAATATTATGCTAATCAGAAAAAAATACATAAAAGCTTTTTCAAAAGAAAATATAAATATCAAAATAGCGATAAATAATTTAATCTCTTTACAGGCAATATGAAAACCATAAGTATTTATTTATTCTTCATCATAACCATGGTGAAATCAGAGTTCTTATTGCAAGAAATTCGTAACCAAGCAGGATATATTATAATTAAACAAGAGCCAATTGAATTGATTGAAAGATATGACAAAATACTTCACATTATTAATTTAGAAACTTATAATGAAATAATTAAACAAATTGAATTTTCTATAGAAACAGGCTATAATAATTTTAATGACTTAAGATTAAAAAGACTAATGACAGAAGCATTAGGAGATACAAAATCAAAATTACATAGTATACTTCCTTATTCTAGACAAAAGAGAGGAATAATAAACATAGGAGGTAGTGCACTCCATTTTCTTTTTGGTGTTATGGATAATGATGAAAGATTAGAAATTGAGAGTCATTTGAAAATAATAGAAGAAAACAATAAAAATGCTATAACAGAATTGAACAAACAGATAGGGATTAATACACAATTCCAAACAGAGTTAGAAACTATGGCAGACAGAATAAACAAACATCAATACGTGCTTAGAAATTTTATTAATTCAACGGAAGTAAAACAAGAAAATTTAGCTAAAAGTATATTATCCTTACAAATTAATACCGATATAATGTTGTTAAACAATGAAGTTGAGAAATTACAAGACAATATAGTTTTTTCAAGATTAGGAATTCTAGGAAGAAATATTCTTACAAAAGAAGAAAATAAAAGATTTAATATATCTGTACAAAAATTAGAACATATAGAAAGTAGTTTAGTAACTAGAAATAACAATTTAGTTTTTATTTTAAAAATACCAGTATTTACATATAAATATGAAACCATAATTATTTTACCTGTTCCAAATGAACAAGGACTAGAAATCGAAATATCAAAGTATAATTATATAATTTATAACACAACATTGTATGAAAATAATGCAATTAAATATGTTAAACATTTAAAGAAAAGTCCAATATGTATACAAAATTTATATGAAACAAAATACGAAAATTGTAAGATTAGATCTAATAAAGATCAAGAATTAATAGAAATAGAAGATGGCCTTATATTAACAAAAAATTTAGTAGAAACAAGTCTAAATGACTATTGTAATAATATTGAATATAAAATTACTAAAAATAACCTAATACATTTTAAAGATTGCAATATCAAAATAAATGCAACTTTGTATTCAAATCAAAAAGAAACTTTCAAGCAAAATATTGTAATTCCATTATATAATACACTAAACTTTACAAAAATAAATGTTACTTTAGAAAATATACATATAAATCAAATCGAAAATTTAAAAGAATTACAAGAATTAAAATATCAGAACAATGTAAAACATATTATATCATATACAAGTATAACAATCATAATTGTTGTAATTGCAATATTATTATTATATCGTAAGTGTAAAGAAACCCAAAAAATTAAAATTGAAAATAGAATTATAGATACTCAGGAGAGCATCAAACTTAAGGAGGGAGGGGTTACATTATCAGAACACCCTCACATAATTTTGTAACAATATTAAACACCCTATGATAATGAAGAAAGATACAAAGTATCTTTCCATATACCAAATGTAATGCTCACACAACAATTCATAATTTCATCTCATAACAAATGATGATATTTGATATTATAAACATAAACTGCATATCAGCACATTTTGCCTTCAGTAACTTGTGTACACAAAGCATCTTTAATAATTCCAATAGAATTCTTGTGTCAGCAATTTTATTAAACAAAGAGCAGCATATGATCTTCAATCATATTGCTGAGTAAACAAATATGAAGTATAAAACGGTTTCTTCGATCACTTAGAATTTCAGTTCTAATTAGTAATTCCAACGTATAGCCGAAGATTTCCCCCCACCAGTGGTAAGGGATCTGAAGCTCTTAATAAATTCATATTATTAAAAATCACTAAGTGTTTTCTTTTTTGATGGTGGTATTCTCGCAAGAGAATACAATATATTTTTTTGTTAACGTAAAGAACCGTAAACAAAACTACTTGCATCTGTGATTACCGAACCACGTACATGCTGCCGCAGCAGTTGCCTTAATTGCTATGTCTAGCTCTATTCTTACGACTCTGCTAGGCTCCACAGTGCCGACCGCAATCAGCTAGCTTCACCTAGCAAGTACTCTTTGATAACTAGTGAGATCGCATACTTGGGCAGACTCCTTACCCTCCGTATACCTGATCATCTACCCAAGCAAGCGACCTCTTTCCTCTGCTGGCCTGATGTTCATGGCTAACTGTCAAGCAGTAGAGCCATTCCCACCTACCTTTCATTACCTCTCTTTACCTTTATCCCGACCAACCCACACCCCCTTCCGAGCGTTTTACCCCTTTCTTCCGGTTCTTGGACTGGTCACCGTCCTCATCTTGGCAAGCAGGGGCTTCGTTTCCAGTTCCATAGAACCTTCCCCATACCGCTACCACCTCAGAGCTCGCCTTAACCAGATAGATTAGCCACCCAGTGCAGAATAGCCTCATTAAAGAGAGCTAAACATTCCTGAACGTTGCCCATCTTTCACCTCGAGGAGGAACTATATTGAATCATCACGACGGACCAGGAAGAACGGCTCCATTGCAAAGCAACTTTCCGTATATTCCCTTAGGGCCCGTCGATCAGATTTCCCGAAAGACACCTTAAGCAATAGTTGAAGCATAGACATTGCACTTGAAAGGAATATCTACAGTTCCAAACAAAGAACATCGAAACACAAACCCTAACAGAAACATTCGCCACTTCCATCCTAGGCATACCGGATGGAATTGGGCTAATTTTACGAAAATATGATGTTTAAGCCGCTAACAAAGTTTCGTCATGTTTTAAAATCACCTAACGACAAAAGTCCACTTCAAAATCCTGGTGTGTACCCTGTAGCCGTGGGTCTTCTTATATTGGTGAAACAAAGCGAGGTATACTAACGGGCTTAAGGGAACATAGGTATTAAAGCTATCCAAAACAAGGCTGTCACAAAAGCGGCAATATATGAACATCGGCCTTCAAAGAAGATCATTTTATCCGTTTTGATCAAGCCAGATCAATCGCAAATGGAACATTTTATGTAACAACAATCTTCAGAGAAGCAATTAAAATTTCAAGAGATTCTAGCTTTAAGTTATCGCCAACATGGGACCTCAAAAGCAAAACGAAAGCAAAAGCATGTGTCCAAGAATTCATCGACTCATAGCAACAACAACCTAGAAAGTGTACACCACCAACAAGCAATCCAAGTGCAACAACATCTACGCACCGGTACTGTTTGAGAGCGAGAGCTAAGAACCAATAACTTAGACAACATCCATCAACCGTCAGTCTGATCACGTGACCACGAAGTATTAAATGAAAGTTATTCGAAACGTACGTCGGTAAAATGAAATTTGAAAAATACATATTTCTAACACTTAACGCGGTAAGTTCCGAAAAATGCAAACTTTATGTAATTTCTGAAAGTGTTCACGTATTGGATTGTATAGGGTTATCCATTTTGCGGATTCAAAAATAAACGTAAATTAAACACATAAAACATTTTTTTTTCATGATATTTTTTAAAGGTTTATCTACATAAACACGGCCTTTCGCGTAGCTCCATAAAAGAAAATCCAGCGGTGTCAAATCGCATGATCTTGGTGGCCAGTTGATATCACCACGACGAGAAATTACGCGGCCAGGAAATGTCTCTTGCAATAAAGTCATATTCGCTCGAGTTGTCTGGCATATGGCACCGTCTTGTTGAAACTACATAAAAGTCGGTTATTATGTGACCATAACGCTCCGAAATGACTGTGACAATCGTTTCATCGTTTTCGTAGAAGTAAGGTCCAATCACACCTCCGGACCAAAGATCGCCCCAAACAGTGACTTTATGTGGATGTAATGGCCTCTCTGCAATTACTTGAGGATTCTCAGAAAACAAAATACGAGAATTTTGTTTATTAACATATCCACCGCGTGAGAAATGTGCTTCGCCGCTGAAGAAAATTTGGTTTGAAAAATCGACGTCCATCGCCTGTTGTTCAAGCACCCATTCGACGTATCTACGACGTTAAGAATGGTCAGTTGTTGTGTGAGCTGGACTTTATATGTATGTAGGGCTAAATCCAAATGCAAAATACGCCATAATGTGCCGTAAGACAGTCCTAATTCCTGAGAACGACGAGGAATCGACACATTCGGGTCTTCGTCAACACTTTCACTTACAGCAGCGATATTTTCAGTGGTACGAGCGAAACGATGATGCACTGGCCTTACAATATCTGTAACCAATCCAGTCTCTTCAAATTTCCTCAAAATTTTGCCAATTACTTGCGTAGTTGGACGATTATGTAAACCACAATCTCCTCTTAAAGCACGATATGTGGCTGTGGCAGAATCACCATTTTTATAGTAGGTTTTAACAATTTTTATGCGTTGTGCGATAGATAAGCGATCCATTTTCGTAAATGTCAGACTTTCAACTGAAAAAAAAATTGGCTTAATAACTTAGTTTGACAGATGTCGAATTGCAGCCTTATACTTTTGAAACCGCAAAATGGATAACCCTTTATATTTTTAGTACAGGGCTTATGAGAGAGCTTTTTCAAACAAACTGGGCCGGCTGGTGTTTGCATGCACACAACTTAAGAAATTGTCACTAAAATATTGCATAAACCCACGTACATCCCACCATGACTTGTCTGCTCCCCGGCTGAGAGAATGAGAGGAGACTGATCCCCAATTTGACTCTCGCTTAAAGTGCTTATTAAATTAATAGACCCATTGAGTAAGAGTTAACATTGGTCCGTTGATTTAAATTCTAATACATTTTTCATTGGTTTTCGCTATGGAGCTTTCAGAATCGAAGCTTTCTTAGAGCTTTTGAGAGCATATATTTTTAGTTTAAGGAGAAAGGTGTGGTCGGTGCGTGCTTTTCTGCTTACATCTTTTTTTTTTTTTGGAAAACTGTTAAAATGCAGCTCTATATTATTTGTTGGGTATTCTTTTAAGAAAAAAATTGCTATTTGAGCAAGTTTTTGATGGAGTTCGGTTCATTAATTATATGCCTCTTTAAATTACAAAATAATTTTCTTGTTCGTCAAAATAGAATTAAAAGGAAGAAGATTTCGTGTATAATATTTAATATAGTGCGGTGAAATTTGAGGTTGAGTTCTCCGAAGGACACTAGTTCCTTATTATACCTTATTTTAACGTTTTTTTCCTGTGATTTATTTTCACGTTAAAATAGATTAGGCCTTCTGGGGAACTCTTACAAGAAGCCTAATATCTTGCTTCGTGGTGGTGGAGAGAGATAGATTTATTTTTATTTGGATTTAATTTAATTTAGAGAAAGGTAGATTTCTTTTTATTTGGATTTAATTTAATTTATTTTAGATTTAGTTTACGATGTAATTAGTATATTTTTCTGTTCATGAAATCTACATTAACAATTGGTAACCCTACCCACATTTGTGAGAGAAATATGCCAATTTATAATTCTCACTACGTCAACCATGGAAAATGGAAAAGCTTTATAGAAATAGAGATAGCTTATTGAAATCAACAATAGTAAGGGTGCAAGCAAATATCCTATCTTCCCTGTACTATATTAGCCAAACTATATTACATATTACACTTACACAAGTAAACATGAAAATAGGAACAAAGAATATTACGTCAATACAAAACAAAAAAAAAACATTTAGGAGCGTGTAGCACTGGTTTTGAGTAGATTTTTTAATATAATTTTACTGATATTGAAATCAAAAACGTTTGAATTCCAATTTAAGTCAACACATACATGTCAAGGGCTCATACATCCCAGAGTTGGTCATATATGTTGGGACTTTAATCAAGTCGAGGCAACGGAGATTATAACCTCCTCCCTGATAATAAAAAAAAAATGAACATAGTAGTGTTAGTTCTGGTGCCTTTTACGCCTGTTATTATCTGGTAGAAGAATACCAAATCATTGTTTGTTCTTCTCTGTGTCAGTGTTTGCATTTGAAGAATAGATAAACGTTGGTCATAAGGCAGGGCATTAGAAGGATCACTCCACTGAAGCCCTCAATGCGAAACGAGTAAAGTTTCTTTGAACAGATTCTAATCTCTCAATATGAACATCGTAAAGAGGAGTCCAAACCTGCGATCCATACGCAAGATGGGGACGAATCAAGCAGTTTTTTTAAAGTGCGGGTAACATTGGGATCAACATATTCTTTGGACCAACATTTAATAAACCCTAACATTGAATTGGCTTTGTTAACGATGATATAAATATGAACAGAAAAGTCTAAACTGGGGGTAAAAAGAACTCCAAGGTGTCCTACAGTTATAAAAGAGAACTTTTTTTCAAAACGTCATTGTATTACATTTTGTCAGGTTAATATTCAAACTGTTCTTTTCACACCACAATGCAAAGTGGTTAATATCATCTTGGAGTAGAGTTCGATCCTTTGAAGATGATATATTTTCATAAATCTTCATATCGTCTCCAAGGATACACAAGTAGTGGTCCCAGATGGCTTCCCTGCGGAACACCTGTTGATTTGGCAATAAAAGGTCTTGAGTAATAATTTCCGAATTTGACTTGATATAACCTATCTTTTATTTTATTTATTTTTTTTTGATTTTATTTATTAGTATAAAAAATGCCTTTGAGATCAATCTCATGCAGGCTGTTTACATGTTGTTACAAGTTTTGTATGATATAAGGATATCGAATCGAATACGTTTTCAGAATGAGTCTTATTTGCTATAGTATTGGTGTAGGTATATTTGTATCTGTGAACCAGCTAGCGGTATCAGCTCTCTTTGTCTTGTCAAACCGTTTCCTGTCAATTATGATGCATATTGGTGTAAATAAAAGAGGGGTAGATTTGCAAAATTGATTTAAAATCAAAAATTCAATGAATTTTTTTGGCCAATCGGTGCCAGAAATTGTCAAAATCAGTTTTTTGACAGATCTAAATCAAAAATAAATTGATTTTTGTTACCAAACGAAAACCCGATTAGATACGAGGCTATATTCCTAAAAATTACCACCACAATTTATTTCTTAGAATTTTTGTTCTGGTACCTTAGTACATTCGATCAATTATTTGTGTCTGGAAATATACGATAGTTTTAGGTTAGGGTAGGTTGAAGTGGCCGTCAGGAAAGGAACTGACATACTTACACCTTAGATAGGTCCATTTACTCTTTAATCAAACCAATTGGAGGCGGTGAATCTCTATGTGTCTAAGATCACTGGTGTCGTCGAAAAAGTATTCCCCCAGGTGTAATCTACGTCCTTGGGAGAGAGCAGGACATGAGCAAAGAAGATGGGAGATAGTCTCCTCTTCCTCCTCATCGATACAGCTTCTGCAAAAATCATTGCAGAAAACAGCAAGTCTTTTGACGTGTCTGCCAATTAAACAGTTTCCTGTTACAACACCTATTACGGAGCCAAGATGTTTCCTGCTCAAAAAAGGCAGACCTTTTGAGCGTCTTGGGTCTATTACTGGCCAGATTTTTCTGGTAGCCAGGCAAGTAAATAAAAGCTGATTTTCCCTTACAGTATGCGTGCTGAGTAGTAGAAACGACATTGGGGTTTATTGTACTGCTTAGATGAATATCGATCAGTCTTTCTAGAGTTCCTAATAAGGAACGAAGATAAACTGATCGGTTCAGTGGCAGATTATCCACTAGGATCGTGGGGCTCGAGCCTAGGGCGGCAACTTGTAGGGGCGGCAAATTTTGTATGTTATTTTATTTTAATCTGGAAAAAAAATAAAATAAAAAAAAATAGACAAAGATTAATCACATTCAAATGGGGTATCTGAAAATACGAAATTTAAATATCTGGCCTGATTTTCCGCCGATTTTGCGCGAACAGATCTAAAAACAAATCGCCCGACAAGAAATTATTGGCTACTTGTTTCTTGTTATAACTTGCAAGTTGTATTATGGCCACGCAATGAGCGGTAAGGCTGCAAAGCAACAGAGCTGACTTGTAATGAGCGACAATTCTTGAGCAGCTGCGCGGTTAGTTAGGAAAATGACAACGACGATAACGTCACCAATTGACAGCCCAATTACCTACCTTAGAAAATGACATTGCCCTAAAATTATTTTACGTTCAAAAAAAATAAAATGCATGACTGGATCGCATGTGGTTTCTCTTATGTTCGATCACATTGTAAGCACAAAATTCTTATTAGAAACGGTTGAATATATTTTTATGTCGCGCTATTTATCAATTTTTTTTAAATAAAAAATTTCTTTTTCTAAATAAACATTGGTATGGCAATATAATATATTTAATAATGTAAGCTTAAAAATACAATTCCGAAAAGAAATCGTCAACAATTTTTTTTTTTATTTAAATCCAATATTATTTAGAATTCGAAGAATTTCCTATTTAAAATTTTTAATAGAAACCCGTCCAGCCGTTAATGAGAAGGTCGAAAAAAAACAAAGAATTTCAAAATTATTTTAGACCAAAATGTAGATTTTTGTTAATCCAAATCGTTAAAACCGTTTCGTAATAATTAAGATGTTAGTAAAAATTTAAGGGCAGGTAACGTTAGCTTTGGGGCGATTCAAAAATCTATTTGGGATAATCACCTTACGTTGCAGTTGTTTGTTAGTAGTTACTAGTTTCTCTGCAGCATAGTGCGTACAACCAAAATAACAATATTATTCCGTCGAAGACTATAAATTATTCGTAAGTATATGTAAATTATCATTTACATTGCGATATATTATAATAAGGGTTTTATATTAATCGTTATATTAACTATATTAACTACAATTCGCTAATACCATTTACTCCACGTTATATTCAAAAACAAATATATAAGATAGTCTTGTAAAATATCATTTTGAAAAGTATTAAAATACTAAAAATACAAAGTATTGTTTGCAGGAAACAACAAAATTAATATCAGGACAAAGGCATTCAACTTCTTATGTATTTCTTACTTGGTCTTATCATTAAATTAATTATAATAGTCTATACGCTATAAGATTTTGACGTATACAAAATATTTAACGGATTCGCAGTTTTAAAACTGGTTGAAATATATAAAATTGTAAGAGATTGGTAGATTTTGTACAAACCGCCGACAGTGTTGTTTCATTTCAATACGACTACTTTTCACAGAGATCAAAAACACTCAAAAAACTGAAAAAAATCCTTTTCCTTTAATTCTTTTGGAAAGTGTTATAATAAATTATGCTACAAAAATAACTGTAAGAATACAGTTTTTTTTATCAGAATTCTCTTTAAAAATATTACAACAATAAAAATTCAAACACTTTGATTGCGAGTATATTTGATAAATATTCCTATGGGTTCGCAACACTGCGCGACGTTGTCTGACAATAAAAAAATTGTATGATGTAAAAAAAATCTACATTTTACAATATTTTCGTTGTCAGAAATGTCAGACAACGCTACAAATTTAGAGGCCTTACTACTATAAATTATGTGTGTACACGATTATCATATACCTTACAATTTTACGCCATACATTGAATTGTCAGAGAGAATTTCTGACAATTAATTGTAAGATTACACGATTGTCAGCTACAATCAATTGTCAGATAATGATCTTACAATTAATTGTAACACAAATTTTCTGACAATTTATTGTAAGCTTACACAGTTGTAATACATTGTAAGCACTGTTTCACTGACAGATCTGACAATATTGTAAGATCTACCAATCGTGTACACTAAGCTTTACTTTACTGTTAGACAACCGGATAACAACACCGAATTTTTCAATCAATAAAAAAACAACTATAGAATAATTTAATTTGAATGTCACTTTTATTTCGAGTGTCGAACTTTTTGTGAAAGCTGAAAGATAAAGTGTTGTTAAGTGTGTGCCACTTGGCCCTAAGTCTTTCATTCGAAGTGATTTTTTATTCGCAAATCAATCGTACACTTTATATTATTTATAGGTTGTTATTATAAGATTGTATGTAATACAATATTTGTATTAAAGTTTTGATTATTCAACCATAATACCTTTGAGGCACATCTCAATCCCAGTGAGGATATACCCGATTACATAATACTCTTCGATGTTAACCCATCCAAATTACGATCCTTGGATAGTATTAAAAAAAAAAAGGGGCGGTAACCACAGAGTGTGCCTCAGGGCGCCGAGAAGGTTAATCCGCCACTGGATCGGTCTGAGGTCCTTCGGATTTACATGGGTACCCTTGCCTACTTTGGGGATAAAGATGACCTTAACTTCTCTCTACAGTAAGGGGATATACGTGAGGACAATGCACCCATTTAGAATAACCTCCAGGATAGGTATATTATATCTGGAGTTCGGCAGGTATTATGCCGTCTGGTCCCGCTGATTTAAGTGGATCAAAGCTTTTGATTGCTGAAAGTAGTTTTTCCATTGTAATAAGACCAAGATTATTATTATTTTTATAGCCTGTCCGTGAATGTCTAGTAGCGAGAATATAGCGACTCTTCGCATGCGTTCGTCCATGCACCGTTAGCTGTTTTCAAGAAGCTAGGTATCGGTGGATTTTTCTTAGCCTTGAAGCTTCAAAAGTGTCCTCTATGTTTTCACAGAAGTTTCACCATGTAGTTCTCTTACTCTTCCTCAACTATCTTTTGTAGATTTTAAGGGACTTTTTATACGCGTCCCAATCTGAGTGTTCTCTTGATTTTCTAGCTCTGTAAAAAATATTCTACAATTTTTCCTGAGCGGTACTAGCCCTGATTTCCATCAAAGGGGTCTTTGTTTCCCTCTTAACTGAATAATAGGTCAGGAGATGTCCATTGATTTATTAAGGGCAAGGGTTTAAATCTTGACCTTTTCATCAAGGTCCTTGTTATTTTTGGGTACGTTTAAAAGCGATGGATTAATTAGTCTTCCTAATGTTTCCCTATATAATTTCCAGTTAGTTTTCCGATGATTCCGGAAAGCTGGTTGTTTATTAACATTTCCATCTAAGCAGAACTGGATGTAACTATGATCAGAGAACGAATGTTCCCTTGATACTTTCCAATCCAAAATCTTTTGATGAATTACATCAGAGACAAGGGTAATGACTAAGAACTCCTATCGGTTCTTGGTGATAAACGTCGGTTCGTTTCAAATGTTACTTGTAATTAGGTTAGTACTGAGTATAAAATCAAAAAGTGACTCACCTCTTTCATTTATATTTGTACTGCCCCAAACGGTATGGTGGGCGTTTGCATCACGCCCGACAATAAGGCATATCTTCTGTCGTCATCGAGATAAGCTTCCTAAGCTTGTCCCCAGGAAGAGCGTCAAGGTGATCATAGCCTACATATGCGGATGCCATCCAGTATACGCCATTGCTGGTCTGTACTCTTGCTACCATCAGATCTAGATCGCTAAAATCAAGAAGTAAATATCCATCAGTACTACCTTTTACAGATATGCAGGACCTGGGGTCACATTTATCTATTGCATGTAGCAGTCCTTGAATCTTGGATTCAACGATCCAGGGTTCTTGGATCAGGACGACGTCTTCCCCTTTATTATAGAGCCGGAGAAGAAGGGAGGCCGAAGCCAGTTTGAAGTGTTGGGTTTTAATCTGAAATAATTGCACCATCTTGGTTCAGTCTGTCGGACCAGCACCCACAACTGTTCCGTCTAGATCTTCTTGGGACCCAGAGTTCGAGCGTAGTATATCTTCTTCATCGCCAAGGGTCTCGGGTGTGAAGACAACTACATCCATGTCGGAGCGTAAGTCGACGATTGGAACCATTATGGAGGATGTTGAATTTGATATTCCAGAAGACGAACCCGCGGAGGTACTCGGTATAGTTCCATTAGTTCCATTGTAGGAGGTACGATACCCACCGCAGACTGCTTCGCTAAGGCATCGTCTCGAGCTGGTGGAGGTACAGCGTGTACACTCTCCTCATCTTTTTTGTAGATTTTTAGAGTAACAATCACCCAACCAAACCGTACCACGCCTTGAGTTTCCGCTAGGCGAGCCAACGAGTCCCTATTTATCACTATGATAGCCGATCTATAAGGGCCCGCCAGATCCTCGAGCTAAACAACTTTTTAGTCATGTGTAGACAAGGCAGTATTAACATATTGAATCATTTTAAGGATTGTCTTTATCTGTAAACTCAGCCGGTAAACTGGTGCGAGCTGCCGGTCTACAGGGGATATCCTCCCTGGATACGACCTCTAGTTTTGCACTAGACCACAAGCCTTCGAGCCTACTGAAGGCAGGTCTATACAAACCGGACGACCTCTCACTATCAAAGGTAAAGAGCTTAACCCTGCCTTCGTACCAGCCCGCTTCCTAAAACTGCAGGTTCCCTGGGTTTTCCAGCATAAAGGTCTAGTATGACGCTTGGAGCTTGTTTAAGACCGTTTTCCAATGGTCGTATCTATAACTGCGATTTGTCATTCAACACGTTGGCTGAAGGACAATTCTTTCCTTATAAAGGAGGCAGTACCGGTGTTAAGCACCTTTTGCCTTTTGGGTTCCGGTGTGTTTCCCTCGAATGACCCTATTCGCTTTGACGTTAAGTCGCCGCTGACTGGCCTGCTTATGAATTCCTTTGGGCAAGCAAGTCGCAGTCCTATTCCACCGGAAAGCGGAGCCTACCCTGTGCAAAAGAGAGATCTACCCTAACTAAGGGCGATACCAACAATCGTGGCCATTCCCGGAGCCATTGTAGTCTTAGTTTTCAGGAAAGCAAGGTTTTTAAAAGGGGGTTTCCGAATAACTAAATTATATATAATTTTGTATTCGTTGAAAATAAAATAATGGAAAATAGTGCCCCTTTTGTTACTATTTTGTTCCTGACTAGACGCAACCTATACCATTAGATTGTTATGACATCTTAAGCACTATTTTATTTTTAAATTACTTAAAGTACATAATCGATTTTTAAATCCTTCATAAATCTACAATTTTCCTAGATTTGAAATACAAACAAATTGAAATTCAAATACACTCATATAAAATAAAAAAGCATTCGACTATCTGATAGAACCAAGGTAAAATAAATGTGTTTCCTACGTGCAAAGACCAACAGCAGTAACACAAACTTCGTATCGTATATGTACTGTATACTATCCATCAATTTACCAATACCGAGAATTTCCCTTTATCGCAGACACTCTTTGGAACATTAAATATTAATCAAGATTTTTTCCCTATTATTGATTCCTGTCCATTATGTACTCGAAGGATTCACTTAGAGTTGTTTTCCCTGGGGTAGAGAATTCTTTTGGCACATTTGTTAACTTTCATAAGTACCCTTAAGTTAGCAATAAAATATTGCTCAGTTTTCACTTATCTTTTAGAAGAAACATCTATGAGAGATTCCCCAAAGAAATAAAGAGGTATCACAAGATTAAGGATATCTTAACCTGAATGCGACAGCTTTGGTGATAGTAAGCTTTTATTTTATATATACATATATGCTGGTGAAAAAATGCGGCATTTGCTGGTCATATCTCAAAAAGATTTACTTTGTATTTTTTTTTTTGCACAACCGAAACCAAAGGAACATATGTTACCAACTATCTGCTTTAGATTTATATTTTATCCAAACTTTACTAACGTATAGATAGGACGTACGTAAAAAACAATCAATCAAAGGTGTTAAATCAGCTTAAAGCATCCGGTTGACTTTTAAATAAAATCGATAGTATCTTGAATTAATCAATCGTTGAAAGTGGTTTGTAGATTGTAGTCAATGGAGTATTTGCCCTCTCTTCGTTATTGAACAATAATCAGATAAATGAAATTATACCCCTTTGCGAAAGGATAAGAATATTAAATTCAAGGACCTGTCAACCTTCTTCTAAAGTTATAATCATAGAACATTAAGAAGGAATCTACGCTTTCAGTAATTTTTCTTTAAATTAAATTTGGCTCTTTTTCACAGCCAGTCAAGACTTAAGCAATTGTTAGGTCCTTCATTCAAATACTGCTGATTCAATTTATTAAACGTAAAGAATATTATGCATATATACATTCGTATAAATGCTTTTGCGTATAAAAAAACTTGAATAAAAGCTTTCGGAATGAATTTTCGATATTTTTTGTGGTACTTACTGCATGTATTGTCGATAAAAAAAATTAAAATTTAACTTTACAAAAACTATGTATATATAATGGATTTGTATTTATTTTTTTTTAATTGTATTTTGGTTGGAGGCGAAATAATGAGCTACAATATTTCTATATTTTTGTCTAAGCTATAGGCATTCGGAGCCAGTTTAAAACTTGAAATGTGTTGATGATTGAATTAATAATAATCAACTAAATAGATTTTATATAAATTCTACCAAAATATTAGCTTACTCCTTATAGAATATCTTAACCTTAAGCGTTCGTTTCTTTGTAGCAGAGATTTTTAATGCACATATGTGACTTGTTTTGAATTGCCCTGAAAAATAAAGTTCCGCATTATTTTTGTGTTAGTGTGGGACCCATATAATATCCTTGATATTTCTATTTGATTAGGGCTCCACCAATTCACCAAAAATGTTACCTTTAAGAGGTACTTTAAGATTTACAATTAGACATCTGAACTAAGGGTGACGTCAAAAATTGGTGTCAATGCGTTGACGAGAACGTTGACGCTTGCGTGTATACTCATTTTTAGGTAAACGCATTGATGATGTTGTGATAGAGTAAAAATGGATTTTGTTGTGACGTCAGAAATTCAACGCTACGAAGTATTACGTCTATCGTCTACTCGTACCTTAAATTGAATAATAACAAGTGATAAAAGGTTTAATCAAAATCTTAAATTCAACTTATTTTGCTAATCCAAAACGTGCTATAGCAGTATTTTATTGGTAACGTATAAGTATCGCAGTAATGAAGTCTGAATAAAATTATTAAGCAGTTTTTATGTACACTCTTATTTTACAACTCCCTCTGCCTGCCAACCATGGTGTTCAAACTTTTTGTATGCAACCCGAGCGAGCGTTCCATTACAAACATTCCAAAATTTTATCTACACTATTATCGGAACTATTTTTACTGCCAAATTTATTCGCACTTTTCCTTTATTGCAATAATAAAATTTTGCTGCTGTATAGGCACATTTACCAAAAAGAAAGGGCTTATAAATAGTAGGGTGGGTCACATTTGTATGAAAACAAATTTCTCTCTTTCTTTCTTATCGATTGTAATAGTGATAAAAAGTTGCGAAATGGTGTTATGAGTAAGCACACACAATTTTAATGCAATCAAACAATATCTTCTGCCTCCAATTCTTTATTTGAAAAAGCATTTATTACAATAGTAGGTAAACACTTCATCCGGTGAGTAATGAATATTTTACACCGAAAATATATTTAATTTTGCTATCTAAACAAAGTGTTCATTGAATGAGGACTCAACAAAACCCGTGAGATGCAGTGCTATAGGAATTCATGATTCTAAGATCTTCTAAACATAATAAATATTTTTTGTGTTTTACGAATTAACATAACTTTGTTTGTGGCAATCTATTTCGCCCTAAAGAACCAATTACAAATATGTATGTAGTTCATGCTAAGCTCCGATTTCGACGAATTACAGATGGTTCAAATGAACTCTGAATCATCTTTGAACCTCAACGCATCTCCCGAAATCAGGGTGTTGAAATCTTAGACCTAGGCTCAACCAGAGTTTGAATATAGATAATACTAAGACCCTAACTACTAGAGTCATGTTATATCCGCTCACGTCGACCGTTTAATGACCCAATGTTGATTTCACTGTCACTAATTTAATTTAGAACCTCGTACGTAATATCAACTCCCGAATAAAATTTACATATAAAATCACAACCGTTTTATAAATACCTACTATTTCAGTTTTCTATTACAAAACAGATGCTTATTGATAGCCAGACACACAATTTGAATGAGGATGCCATAAGCTCCAGAGATTCCATTTTTATCCAAGAAGTACCTTTTTAATCGTCTTTTTTCATCCTCTGTCATTTGGATATTAAGTGACTTTCGGATATAATACTTTATTCGATTGCCCATAAAATAATAGGTATAACTTTTTGGAAACCTTTGCTGTCATTTGGATATTAAGTGACTTTCGGATATAATAGTTTTTTCGATTGCCCATGAAATAATAGGTATAACTTTTAACTGCATGTCCAGCTTATCTACCTTCGCCGATTTAATGTTGGTAGACTCATGTTCAAAAATAAATCTAGACGAAAGGACAGATGAGCAATCTCGACGAGCAATATTTGAATTGTTCGCTTAGTATTTTAAGAATGTTTCTATTGTTTTTTTTGTCATTTGCATAAATGATGCGCTTAGTTAAATAGTGGAAGCTTAATGATAATTTTGAATTTATAAATTAATTATAAATTAGTAAAGATGTTTTATTTTTATAGTGAAATACCGGGTGTTTTTTTTAAACATGTGGTTTTCAATCTAACAATACTATTTTCGGAGTTTGTCTTTTTGAAAGCTGTCAATTGATTTATGCTCAGTTTGTAATGCCATTTCAAGAATTGAAGCCGAACGACCATCAAGCGGTGAATGGGACCAAAACGAGATGGCCACCGATCCCGATTTTTACAAGAAAATTGTTTTCAGCGATGAAGCTCAATTTTGGTTAAATGGGTACGTTAATAAGCAAAATTGTTGCATTTGGAGTGATCATAATCCACAAGCCATTGTTGAGACGCCGTAACATCCTCAAAAAGTCACTGTTTGGTGTGCTCTACGAGCAGATGGAATCATTGGTCCATATTTCTTCAAAAATGCAGCCGGCCATAATGTAACAATCAATGGGGAACGCTATATAGATACACGATTAATTATTTCGTGCCTGACAAGACGGTTCTACATGCTATACCGCCAACGAAACAATCAATTTATTGAACGAAACTTTAGTTGAGCGCATTATCTCGTGTCGTTAGCCTGTGACGGGCGTGGCCTCCAAGATCGCTGGATAGTTTTTTGTAGGGTTGTGTGAAGTCGCTTGTCTAGACAGATAAGCCCAACGATTGACGCCTTGGAAGAGAATATTCGGCGCGTTATTGATGACATACGGGCCCAATTGCTGCAACAAGTGGTTGAAAATTGGGAACCTTGACTGTAATTATTCGAGCCAGCCGTGGCGGGCACTTGCCCGAAATCATTTTTAAAACATAATGGCAAGCCATTATATTTATAATAAAGCTAAATTCTTGGCTATAAGACTAAACTATATGCGTTTTATTTCTTCTTGAAAACCAAGCGTCCTTAGAACATGCATATTTACTAGTTCAGTTAAATACTAAACGACCCAATCTTAAATAACAAAAAATATGAACTCATGTTAGGTAATGATCATACCCATAAGCTTATTAAGAAAAACACACTAGAAGTTGCTAAGCATATAACGATGAAAAGTAATTTGCTGGTAGTTTAATTGGATGAAACGCATAACAAGTCAATTTATTAGGAAAGCTTTAGAATTTTGCTAAAGCACGAAATTCGGTCGTTGCAATATAAATGATAATTTAATACAAATATGAATATTGACACATATAGTCACGCACTTGGAAGTCACCGCGATTTTTTTTTCATTTGACGTTCAATGTATTTTCCAAAAGAGAAACCCAAAAAAGGGTATCATTTTGAATATGCGAAAAGCTTATATTATGTCCAAAAATTCACATTTAAAAAGAATTCCAACTTTTGTCCATCAACTTATTAAAAAGGTCAGGCGATTGCGCTGGCAACTCCATCACATTAATTGAATGATCTCCAAACCATTTTTTTTTTTTTTTTTTTTTTTTTTTTTTTTAACGTTTTCTAGTATACTAACGTAAACGTGTTGATCCATGATGGGTTTAATCCAATATATGGGCCCAACTCCATAGTAGGAAAAACAAGCTACTTCTCACTTAGGAACGAGATCCTTTACCGCCAAATAATACGATTTTACTTTCATCTGTCCATAGAACGTTGCTGCGCCGTTTCTCTACTGGCAAATTCAAATGCTGTCTTGGAAATATTAAACGTCTTTTAGCATGTTTTACAGTTAAAAGAGGGACTTTCTCGGACTACAAGCAGTTAAATTATGTTAACTCAATCTGTTGCGAACGGTTTCCACGCAAGCTGTAATATTCAGCTCTTTTTCAAGCTCAGTTGCAGACTTAAAGGGATTTTTATAGCTTTCTCGGACTAGGCGCCTGATGAGAGTTGTCGTCATAACAGGTTTTCGTCCACGAGATTCGGTTTTAGGTGTGTATACCTATTATTATAGTTTTACCTTCCGAGGACATTTTTTTTAATAATTTCCCGTTTTTCATTGGTACAATGCATTCCACGATCCATTTTCATTGAAAAACTGCAAATTTTATATTTTAAATGAAGATACCAATTAAATATAAACATATTCTAACACTTGACCACCTTCCCTTGAAATATGCACAAGAAAAAATAATTTTTTGTAACGAAAACTGCTATCAGTGCTATTATTTTTACCGCACAAAAAATGGTATTTTCACCATTATGGCCTCGTAAGAAAAGAACCGTTGCCACTTCAACGCCAGAGATATACAATAGAGAGAGGTGATAGTTCAAGCAATAACATAATAATAGTAGAGGCTGTAAATATTTTTCTGTTCACTCATTTAAGGAAGTTAAAATTTAACTGGCACCAGTGGTGCTATTTTGTTTACCGGGACTGTATGTACATATCAAAATTTAAAAAGAAAGCTTTAGAACACTTTTTGTTTCATTTCAAAACGAGCACGACATTTCACAGAGATCAAAAAACTCTCAAAAAAACTGAAAACAATTGATTACCTTTAATTCTTTTGGAAAGTGTCTTATTAAATTATGCTACAAAAATAATTATAAGAATATAATTTTTTATTATCAAAATCCTTTTTATATAATAACAATTTTAATAAAAAAAAAAACAACTATAATTCAAACACTTTGATTGCGAGTATATTTGACAAACATTGCTATCGGTTCGCAACACTGCACGACGTCCAAAATTAATTTAAATTGTCTGACAAAAAAAAATTGTATGATATAAAAAAAACTGCATCTTACAATATTTCAGAAAAATTGAGAGGCCTAACTACAAATTGTGTGTGTATATGATTATAATATGCCCTACAATTTTACATCATAAATTTAATTGTCAGAGAGAATTTCTGACAATTAATTCTTAGATTACACGATTGTCAGCTAGCGTAAACACGATTGTAGGATTTCTTACAATCAATTGTCAGACAATGATCTTACAATTAATTGTAACACAAATTGTCTGACAATTTATTGTAAGTTTACACAGTTGTAAGACATTGTAAGCATTTTTTCACTGACAGATCTGACAATATTGTAAGATCTACTAATCGTGTACACTAAGCTTAACACACTGATAGATTCTAAATCGAGCGTAATATAAACCGACATTTTTAACTATAATGCTTTATTTTTAAAATGGGAAATGTTTACAAAAAAGACAACATTATTAAAAGCACGAATTGTTTTCAAAATGTATTTTTTCGAATAAGTATGTTTGTTTCATACAAATTATGCAAAATAAAATAAAAGGATTGTGTGCAATTTTGTTTAGATAGAAAACTAAAAATAATCATTGTTTTTTATTTTTATATTATAATAATTTATTAAAAGGCTAAAGTTGATAAACTGATGCATTTTATTTTTTAAAAGATATTTCTTATGTATGTAAGTCTCATATCAATAAAAGCTACAAAAATTGGAAACTTCATATAAAAACTTAGCGAAAAAAATTAAAACAACATTTTTATTGGATCCACTGAAGAAGGGGTTCTATTATATATATCTTGAATACATATATCAATAGTTGATTGAATAAAATGAGTTTTTATTTCTTTAATAAAAAGAACGAATCATATTAATTAATTTAACGAACGACAACTGGTTGCATCAATAGTCATTAAAATGATAAAATTAATTAAATAAATACAAATACAGTTGAAACTCGATTAACCGGGAAGTTCTATTAACCGTGATGAAAAGATTTAACATAAAAACTCTTATATCCGTAATAAGCTCTACTATCCGTAACATGAGAACAAGACCGAATAAGTTCTTTTCACATCTAAAAACCAACGAAATTTGGTATCTGTTGCATTGCATTTAAAAGACACGCAAAAAGAAGTAACGGGATAAAAAATTTTTCGGGTTGCGTGTTGTTACGTGTTGTGATAATGGCTTCTTCTTTGTTAAGTGAAAATAAAAGATCGCGTAAAGTTTTGTCAATTAACGAAAAGTTGATTTGATTAATCAACATTGTAAAAATAGCGTGTCTGTGCAAATGTTGGCTAAAAGATATAAAATCGGCACCCAAACATTGTATGCTATTCTAGAAAATAAATACAAGATTTTCAAATTTTTCGCAGACAGCTTCACTATAAACGGATTGGAGGCGCAAAACTCTCAAAAAAGCTGAAAATGCCAAAGTGGACGAAGTAGCGTATGAATGGTTTCGACAGGAACGATTTCGAGGAGTTAAAATTTCGGGGAAAATGATAATGGAGGAAGCAACATTTTTTCATGAAAATCTTAACATAGCCTCTGACTGTGTATTCTCTGAAGGATGGCTGGGAAAATTCAAAAACCGCCATGTTACTCGTATTCATGGATTGAAAGCGATAGGGGAAAAAGAATCGGCTGACAACGAAGCTGCTACGCTTTTTGTAGAAGAATTGTATGAACTCATCCAAACAGAGAATTTAAGCAATGAGCAAATTTAGAATGCTGATGAAACCAGCCTTGTTTGGAAATGTTTGCCCCAGAACACTTTGGCATGCAACGACGAGCGTTCAGTTGAAGGATATAAGGAATCGAAGGAACGACTCACTGTACTGGTTTGTTCTAATGCTCCAGGAACTCATAAGTGCAAGTTGATGGTTATTGGTAAGAGCGCTCGGGCAAGAGTCTTAAAAAATGCTGGAGCGCTTCCAATTATCTACAAAGCCAACAAGCGGACTTGGGTAACCCAAAAATTGTTCCTTGATTGGTTTAATAAAAACAGTGTCCCTGTAGTTAAAGAGCACCGGGAAAAAAACAATCTTGACAGGAACTCCAAAGTTTTGTTGCTCTTGGATAACTGTCAAGCCCACCCACACTTTAATGACTTTAAAGCCGCAAACATACTAGTGAGGTACTTACCACCAACCTGCACTTCTCTGATTCAGCCAATGGACCAAGGAGTTATTCGAAGCCTTAAGTGCCATTATCGCAAAGAGATTGTTCGAAAGCTAGTAAGCTCAGAAAACAGGATCAATTTCTTTAAGTCCTTTAGTTCAATAATACTTTATGGGGAGTTTCTAAGTCCTGGAATTTCGTTACCAACGATGTTCTGAAAAATGTTTGGCATAATTTACTCTGTCCCAAAAATGAGGAAGAAAGTAATATTTATCGAAATTAAAAAGTTTAGTTTTTACATCGTCGACATTTCTAAACTTTCTCAGAGCAAAATGTCATTGACGAGGTTTCAACAATTACGGAAGTCGCATAGGATTTTGATGTCAATGCAATAAGAAATTGGGTGGCCTCAGATGCGAATGCTTCACCAATTGCTGTCAGAGAACGAAATTATTGAAATCATAAATAACCCACTTGACAACGAGCCGGAAGTCCTTTCTGATGAATCCGATGATGTAGAAATTTCGAAAATGCCAATGGTTGATGCGATTAAGGCAAGTTCTACACTTTTGAGCTTTTAGAAGAGTCGAATTGTCCTGGAATAACACAACAGGATATAATGCAAGTTCACCGCATTAACGTTCATTTACTCAAAGAAAAACAACGAGTAAAATCACAACGGCAAACAACAATACAACAATTATTAAACTCTATAAAAAAATTTTTTTCTTGAAGTTCCTAATAATGTATGTAAAAACAAATATATGTACTGAATGAGTTTAATATAAGTTTTATGAATTAATTTTATGTTTTTTTTTTCGTTTTATTTTTAAATAAAAAAAAAAAATTAAAATATCAATTATTTGGTAAAAAAATTCTGTTATCCGGGATTTTCGATTAGCCGTGATGGGATAGGTCCCGACCATACCGGTTAATCGAGTTGCAACTGTACTTGCATCCATATTATAGCATATAGTGTTTGCGCAAGGCTCATCTCCCTCATTTTGACATAGTGTACTTTTAATTATAAAACGTGATATCATTTTGCGTCAGTCAAGATGGTTCAGTTTTAAAAACAACAACAACAATGCGGACTTGTTTGCATTTTTTATCTGCAAAATAAAGCAAATTAAAATTAAGTTTTGATATGTATTTTTCTTGATTTACAAAGTCATTATATTGATCCATAATATGGGTACATGTTCATATAAAATTAACTAGTAAATTTAATTGTTTAGAAGAAGTTCAGCCAAAAAGACTTGCATTGAAATAAAGGGACCTTATATTAATTTCTTGCTGGTCAACATCTAATTTGCAGTTCTTGAAACTTGAACCCTATGAAATCTAAATGCATAGTTATTAGTAAGAAGGTTCTTAATGTTACATATTTCCCTTATACGAGTAAGTACTTATAATTAAAAACTCATACATTGATTATATTTCAACAATGAGAAATCTGAATAATTTTTTTCGATGGTACACTGTCTTGGAATGCGGCTTGGTAAAATGTATGGTGTACTCCGCAAGTTATGGTCCTCGCAATATTACACACCTCTTACTACTCGTTAGTTATTGGTTAAAACGCTTGTTTTACCAATACTTACATAAGGGTGCGAGATCTATTAAAATTGATATTTATTAAACTAAATTGTCTAAAATACGTTTAGAAATCAAAGTAGCTTTCATTCAAATAATTAAAATATTTAACCTTACACTTATTTATAAGAAGTAGGTATATTCTTAATATGTAGGATTTCATTGAATTCAATTAACAAACAAAAATAAACAAATAGTCTATTTTTAATTAATTTTATTTCCGTGTTTCGGCATCATCAGAACATTCGACTGTTATCATTGTATATAGATATTAATAGTACTATCATGACGACGAGATTCATCCAAGTTCTACTACTCATCATGGGTTCCACTTAAAAATCGGAGCTTAGGTAGTGTTGGTGTGTTATGAAAATGCGTATGAAGAGAACTAGTGTGATAATAAATTGATGAGAGAACTATATACAAAATTTGTTATAAGTTAGAGGAGAAAAGGAAAACAATTTATTTCATAGGTTTTTTTGTTTTTTTTTTATGAGGATTTTTTTGTTGAGTAGGAGCTGGTTGTGTGTTTGTGTTTTTTATTCTACCGGCAGATATAATGAAAATTGCTTGATGGCTGTAGGGAATATTTAAATATTCAGGTATACACTTGTGTGCAACGGCCACTACTCAATAAAATAAACTTTTTTACCAAATGAACAAGCATGATAATAATTTAACAGTTAAAATTTGAGATTTCTGTTAATCGTTGTGCAAAAAAAAATTGTTCTTCTGACAAATTTTTTTTTATTTTATATTAATATTTTTTTTGGATTTTGAAAAAAAAATAATTGTGTTGAAAATTCAGTGTTGATAAGTAATTTCGTAAAAAATCGAGTTGACGAATTTTCAAATAAGAATTGTTTATTAATAGGTATTATATATTTTTTCAAGTCATTTTTTACTTTTTTTTTTAATGAGTATTCAACAATATACATACATATATATACATTTGAAAATATTATTTACAAAAATCTTCAAAACATTTAATATTTTTTTGCAAAATATTGTTTTTCTTCAAAATCCAACAAATAAAATAAAATTTAATAACCAATTTTTTTTTTGAAAATTCTTGGAGCCGTTTTTGAGAAATAATTTTTTTTCTTAACGGTTTTTAACATTTGTTTGGGAGGTACCGTTGTTTTTTATTTTAGAAAAATAGTTTGTTTAACTATTCAAGATAATGTCTAAAAACTACTAAATACGAAGTTTCGAAAAACTCTATTAAGTCGTTTTATAAAATTTGAATTTTCAAAAAAAAAAAATAATTTCCAAAATAATTTGTTTTGAAAAATGTTGGTATACAATAGTGTTTAAACTTTCTAGGAGCTTCTGAAGCGTAAAAAAAAATTTAAAAAAATCGATTAACTGTTTCCGAGAAAATCGAAAACCAAAAAAATGGTACTACTAGAGGTACCAAAAAAACAATTTTTCCCAAAAAAAATTATTAAAAGGTACCCTTTCCCTTCATTAATGAACTCATTTTTTTTTTTATAAAAATCGTTGGAGCCCTTTTTGAGAAAACTAAGATTTTTGTTTTTGGCCAAAAAAAATGTATGGGAGCTACTGTTATTTGTCGTCTTAAAAAAAAATTAAAAAAACGTGTGGGCATATTACCGAAAAAACAATATGTACCAAGTTTGAAGCAAATCTATCAAAGCGTTTAGGCTTTAGACTCGACGACAGACAGACAGACGGAATTAGGGGAACCAATTTTTTGGTGTTCTCTATGATCGTAATGTCATGTTTGATTGATAGAAAAAATAATTGTTTGAGAAATAATATTTACCTTTTTGGTCAAAAAGAAAGTATGGCAGGTAGGTAGGTACTGTCATTTTTCGTCTTAAAAAAGCTGAGAAAAAAATGGGGACATGTTTATGAAAAAACGTTTAGGCTGTAAACTCGGGGACAGGCAGACAGAGAGACGGAATTGCGGACCCTTTTTTTCGCCTTCGCTATCATCGTAATGTCAAGTTTGATCAAAATCTCGAGTTCGATTTTTTTTCGAATCCATAACTTGTAATATAGTACCTACATTAAAAATATCGCTAGTCAAAAAAAAAAAAATAAAAAATACTGCCTAGGTATACCTACTTTATTTTCTAATAAACTGTCTGGAGAAAAAATTAAATTATTCTCAATAGATATTATATTTGAAAAAGAACAAAAAGTACCTATGTACATACATATTGTATGTAGGTGGGTATCTGGGTACACATGTACCTATCTAAACAAAACATATTGAAATATCTCAACATTGCTTTGTAATTTTCGCATAGAAAAAGTGAAAAGTAGCAACGTTGCTACAATTCAAAATCCTAAAATCCACCAAATATCTAAAATTTGAAAGAAAAATTTAAAATAAATTCTATAATAACCTATATATGCATGTATATCCATATACATTCATACTTCAAATTCATGTATACGCCAATAGCCTTGATATAATTTATTTATACCCACCATATTTTGAAGGTTGCCATGACAAAAACAGCTTATTCGGTTTTCTCCCTTACCCTCTATATTGTTGTCAGAACTAATAAGTTTTGACCATCTCCCTTGCTTTTTTTCGTATTTGCCTCTAGAGAATCTAGCGCCCCCATCGACGGAACTACTAGCTAAAAAATTCAGTCTCATAGTAGTACAAAAGGTTTCATATACAAAGCTGTTATATAAATGTTTAATAAAATTATTGGACTTTTTAAAAATAAATAAACAATCAAAACAAGTATCAGTTGTTGATATTTAATATTTGTTTTATTGTTTATTTATCTTTAAAAAATTGAATAATTTTATTAAAAATGTATATATATAGCAGTCGAATATTCTGATGATGGCTATATAGCCGAACGCATCAATATAATAAATTAAAAAAGACTATAAGGTTTCTTAGTGACTTTATCAATTTAGTTAAATGAATGTTTGTCAGCCCGCTTTTTGATTTTCTCTTATAGGAAATACATACATATTCAACGTCAAATCGAAAAAATCTATCTCCAATTGTTAGTACGCACGCTGATTTCCAGTTGAAGCCTAGTACGCTGCTGATGCGAAACGAAAAATCCCATACAAAAATGACACGACGAAATCATGAACGAAAAATTTCGTTCTACTTTTCGTTTTCCAGTACGCTGCTGAACGACGAAATGTGTAATTTTAGTGGATAGCTGTAGTAGATTTCTTAGTACAATTCTCCACTCTTTTCGTTCTCAATTTAATTGACCTGCACATTAATTGCTTGCGAAATTTTGACATTTCATTTTTTTTATAAAAAAAAAAGTCAAGCTCTTGTAATGCTTATTTGATTTTTCTTTGGCTTTGTGTATATATATATATGACATAATATAAAAAAAACACTCACCATTTCTAACTACATACTTTCAACACATAAATTAACTCAATTGCCACAAAGAAAAAATCAAATCGACCGCCCGCTACTGGCAGTACGAATATGAATTTCCGACTGGTCGGGACAAGGAAGCTAAAGGTAAGCGGCCTTCCGCTGCACCAACGACAATTAAGGAAATCATCGTTACCACAATAATGTTTGGTTGCAAAAAGGCCATCTTAAACGATACCCACCTGTATTTAGAAAGCCTGTTTCCGATCTCATTGATTGGCGATTTTATACCATACCCCAGGACTTATTTTTCAAGTTAAGATAATCTGTTTAATGTTTACTTCGTGAAAATCGGCACGGGATGGACATTGTTATTTAGTCTACAATTTCAGGTGATGACCTCGCTAGTCCTTTGTTGTGTTGATAGAAAGAAGATGACGACAAATCACTTACCTCGCATTGCCATCGCTACCTTCTTTTTCTTTTCTGGACGAAGTTTTTTTTTTTTTAATGTATATTGAACCATCGTATGGCAGATGCCCTGCTCGTGAATTTGATAGCAAATCAAGCTGCTTGCAAGCTGGTCACTTGTCAATGGGATTTGACATATAAGGCCATGCATTTTTACTATTCATTCGATGTTAGTATTAATTGAGGAAGCAAGACCTATAGTTAAAATGGGAATCGATCAAAGAGCATTCGCAGCGTAGCAGAGTGGTCAAGTACAAACCCACTAAGAAAACTCACTGATGAACAAGTGAAAATGCAACCCGTTCCAAAAATATATTCTAAAAGCTATTCACTGTTCTCTTGGAATATATAATCTGAAAATACTTTGAAGTGTATCTTTGGAACGGGTTATCCTAAAAACTTGGTTGATACCTTTTTGTAATCTACTCTTGATGCTCTCAAAATCAGCATCAAAAGTTTTTATGTAGAAGCCTTATTGCAAAAAATAACTCTTGAAATACGCATATTTAGAATGATGTATGCGTATTCCTGGAGCTATTTTTTTTAATATAACTTCTTTGCAAAAACTATTGATGCTTCCTTTGAAAGTATGAAGTGCTGATTCTAAAAAGATATCGCTCGCCTTTATTGGACAACCCGTTCCAAAGATATAGTTCAAAACCTATTCACTGTTCACCTTGAAATACATAATCTGAAAATACTTTGAAGTGTATCTTTGGAACGGGTTATCCTAAAAACTTGGTTGATACCTTTTTGTAATCTACTCTTGATGCTCTCAAAATCAGCATCAAAAGTTTTTATGTAGAAGCCTTATTGCAAAAAATCACTCTTGAAATACGCATATTTAGAATGATGTATGCGTATTCCTGGAGCTATTTTTTTTAATATAACTTCTTTGCAAAAACTATTGATGCTTCCTTTGAAAGTATGAAGTGCTGATTCTAAAAAGATATCGCTCGCCTTTATTGGACAACCCGTTCCAAAGATATAGTTCAAAACCTATTCACTGTTCACCTTGAAATACATAATCTGAAAATACTTTGAACTATATCTTTGGAACGGGTTGTCCAATAAAGGCGAGCGATATCTTTTTAGAATCAGCACTTCATACTTTCAAAGGAAGCATCAATAGTTTTTGCAAAGAAGTTATATTAAAAAAAATAGCTCCAGGAATACGCATACATCATTCTAAATATGCGTATTTCAAGAGTGATTTTTTGCAATAAGGCTTCTACATAAAAACTTTTGATGCTGATTTTGAGAGCATCAAGAGTAGATTACAAAAAGGTATCAACCAAGTTTTTAGGATAACCCGTTCCAAAGATACACTTCAAAGTATTTTCAGATTATGTATTTCAAGGTGAACAGTGAATAGGTTTTGAACTATATCTCTGGAACGGGTTGTCCAATAAAGGCGAGCGATATCTTTTTTGAATCAAAACTTCATACTTTCAAAGGAAGCATTAACAAAACCAAAAGTAGTTTTGTCACCAAATTACTTTTAGATTTAATTTTTGTCACCAAGTTTCCTTTATATATAATTTTTTTGAAATAATTCTTGGACTTGAAAATGGTATCCGGAATTAGTAAGAAACCATAAATTAGAACTCATAACCGTTTACACCATTCCAATGAAGGACGTAGTTTTCGAATTATAGAGTGGTTTACCTTCCTATTTAATTGATTTTCTTAAAATTGATAGAAATTTCATCAAATCGGTAGATAAACCAGTTAATAAGTCCCAAAGTATTTGCTTAATTTCCATCATTTAAACGGTTCTGAGTTTTATTTTAAATCCTCTATGTGTAACAAGAACAATTTTTAAATCCAAGATTTATTTCAAGAAAATTACATCTAAAAGTAATTTGGCGACAAAAAATTTTCCATCTAAAAATAATTTGGTGACAAAATTACTTTTTTTTTACAACTTGTCATTTGTTTTTGACAGCTTACAGAACTCTCCGCAAATATTTTTCCGCTGTGGTTTTCGTTAGCATTTCGCTCTCCTAGTGGAGACCACCGAAAAATTTCGTTTCGCATCAGCAGCGTACTAGGCTTGACGTGGAAAACGCAACTTACCGGGTGCCACTTGAACTTTACACATCCTAACCGTGAACGACATTCAAAATGGGTACATTCAAATGTCGGTACGATAGCCTACCTAAGTATTCAATTAAGTTCCTGAACTTAAAGCATCGGATTGGTTAAATTTGTATGGGTTTGTGTATATGTTTTTGAAATGTCCGGATAGCTTGAGATTTCTTGTCAGCAGCTGTTTTCTCATCAGCTGTTTTCTTACATTGAATTACAACAACGCCAACCTATCCTGATAGCTATGGATCTATTTTTTAATGAGGCCAATATCGTTCACTATGTATGTGTTTACATATATTATGCCGCTATAAAAACATTTATGTCGCTATTGTAATTTATAAGAATCTTCTTTTAAGTAAACCAAAAAACATTTAAGATTAAATAAAATATAAGTGTATCACCAGAAACCAGAAAGAGTAAATGAAATTTTGATATAAAAGTTCTTCAGAGCATATAGTTTATGTGGAAGCCTTTGCAAGTTTTCTATCATTTTAAACATGCATGATCTTCTCGCCTATTCGAAAATAGGGACTTAAAATGACCTGGTTAGTTCTGGTTTCTTTATATTGTCAATCAAGTTTTATGTAGAGGTTTCAATTTATTGAGAAAAAAAACAATCCAGAATAGATAAAGTTTTCAAAGAGCTTTAATGAAAAAAATACAAAAGATAGCCCAAAAGGACAATGCCTCGGAAGCAATCTTCTTCATCAGCAGCTTTATACTCGTACATACATATATATTTAATTTTTTTTTCTTTTCTCTGTTTTATTTTCTTTTCTTTTAAAATGGGTATAGTTTTATTTTAAATGAAAAAGGCAGAAATCGAAGGATGTGCTTTACTTGAAACATGTCTGAAGATATCTTCAGGTTGTTGATCTCGATTTTATTATTTTAGCTCTTATGTTGGCATAATAAAAGTATACGTATGTGGGTATGTACCCATGTTCCCATTTCTATATTTCGCTATTAATAGCATAAATGAAATACAGATAAGGGACAATTATTGGGGTGTTTAACCTAGATCACCTTACCTAAGTAGAAGCTTCTATTTGTATCTATTTTATGTATTTGTATTAAGTATTGAATGAGTTTTTGTATTTATTGTCTGTATCAACTGATGCATAGCTTCGGTGTTTTTTTCTTTCAAATTAAAGATATTACCAATATGGGGTATTCCCACCTTGTTTTTCCGAGTTATTTAAAATGATTCCCGGCTTTCAAATCAGCATTATCATAAACCAACTTCGACACGACTCTCCATATATGAATGGACAGTGTTTTTGAATCGCATTTTTTTCGAATAGTTTGACTTCGTAATTTGTTGGCCAAATATTTTTAAGTCGTTCCTTAGATCCGACCTTACAGACTCCGGTTCGAAACTTGCTGAGAAGTTTTATTTATATTTTCTTTCTTATTTATTTAATTTTTATTTATATACATATATTGTATGTAATATTAAAATGGTGTGAAAAATGTATATCTAGTAATTCATCAATTGAGAACGGCTGGGCAGATTTGGCTCTTGTAAATTTCATAATTTATGAAAACAATCATTCATTATTCCTATCCATGAACAAGGAAAAAAAGGACCAAATTGATAACTATCGTCCAATAGCTAAATTGTCAGCTATTCCCAAACTTTTTGAAGCAACTATTTGGAAAACATTAAGCTTTTACACAAAATTATTTATTGTTTCCAACCAACATGGTTTTCGAAGAAGGGCCGTTCGACTGTCACTCTCCTCATGGAGCTAGCGGAGTTTTGTATCGACTTATTTAAAAATAAAAACAACAAACGGACTGTATTCCTACAGATCATTTCCATTTGACAAACTGTCTCACAGAATTCTGCTTCATAAATTGATTAGGCTGAGGCTTAGCTTGAAATTCATTACATGGCTTAAATCTTATTTACTTGACAGATACTATTCACACTACGTGAAGAGAATATTTCGCTTACCAACGAACACACCAAACTATGTTCTTATCTTAGAAACTGGTCTATCACCTCTATACGTTAAAACCTTAAAACAGCAAGCGGACTATTTACTGAAAGTTTTCAAGATGCCTGATTTCCGACTAGTCAGGAAAATAGTTATACAAGGCATACAAGACCAACATAGCTGGTACAGGGAGTGGACATGTCTTGCCGAAGAATGCGATGTATTATTTAATTTAAACTTGGAAAATATTTCGAGCTGTAAAACTCTCCTGTATAATTTGATATCTAAGATAGATATAAAATGTAGGGAAGAATATGTAGCTGTAGCCTGCACTTCCCTATTCAGAACGATATGTAGCAGGTTGAACCATTATCTCGCCGAAAGAAATTACTTCCGTGATTCAAATATGGTAAACGTGATTGCTACAATGACTCAGCCTGAACTTCATATCGCACAGACCTGATTTACCTTTGGAGTGTAATATTTGCAACTTGAGGGAAAGAAAAGACGTTATTCATTCCGTCGGAAGGTGCCCAACTCTCAGAGAAACATGAAGAAGTATTCTGGGGAATGACTTTCTGTCAGAATAACAAGTTTTTTCCACCCTGAATGAGATGGATGTAATCAAGCTGTATGAATACTGCAAAATCGCGCAGAGCAATAGAGCAAGAATTATGAATGATGACTTCTGATTTGTTTTCCTTTCTTAAATATCAAAATCGTAGTATTAAATTCTTTTTAAATTACATAAAATTATGTTAGCTTATTAAAATATTTGAATTTGTTTTAATTGTCAATCTGGCAGAGGGCAAATGCCATGTCATAATGATTTTTGTTTGTAAAAATATGTATTCTGTTAGGTTAAATTAATATGTAATCCAATAAAAATCTATTCTAATCTTCTAATCTAAAATCTACTATTCACTTAATTTTAATGGCTACCATTCAAATAGTTTTGTTGTAAATTCGGGGGTTCCTCAGGGCTGGACCCAAATTGCGTCCAGGTCTTTTTATACTACATATTTATAACTGATCTTCCGTCAGCCTTAAAGCACTCAAACTGTCTTATCTATGCTGACTATGTAAATATTTTTTAAAACCATTTTTAGCTATCTTGATTGTGAAAATCTTCAAACTGATCTTATCGCTTTCTACAATTGGTGTTTACGTAACTATTTGTTGTTAAATATTGATAAGTGTAAGATTATAAATTTTACAAGGAGATTGTGTTTTTTATCTTTTGACTATTAGTTTTAAATCTAATCGTAAGTCTGTTAAATGTTAGTGAAGTATCTATCCTTGTTGTATTGCTTGATAAAAAAAAACTCGAATACATCCATCATATAAATGTGACTTTTGCAATAAGGCCAATTTAATATAAGGTATTAAAAGAGAATTAAGTCAGTTTTCTGACCCTTACGTTATCAAACAACTATTTACTCCATTTGTCAGACCCATTATAGAGTATGCTCCCCAGGTATATGGACCCCATATTACAGTTGCCACAAAACAAGAATTGAACAAATTCAAAAAAAAATCTTAAGATTTGCCCTTAGAAGCTTAGGCTGACAGGGCCCATTAAATCTTCCTTAATATAGTACCCGTCTAAAACTCATACATCTACCCAGTCTGGAGAGCAGACGCTCCTATTTATGTTTTATTTTAATTGTTAACCTTATTAATGGAAATATCCATGCTTTTAACCTTTTGTCACACTTTAATTTAAATTTCCAAATCGAAATTTAGAGGTCTACCTGACCCAATTTATGGAGCAAACTATCGTACCAACTATGAGCGGAATTCAACTTTAAATAACATGTTTATTTTGTTTAACGTAAATCATAATTTATTAATAAATTTTTCTGATGTATCAAATATGTACTGGTTTTAAAAAAAATATTTCATAACATATTAATAGTAAGTACTCTAGATATTATTAGCTTCATTAAAATAAATAAATTCACAAATAAATCTTGTAAAATGCATTTCAATATATAATTTTATAAAAAGCATTTTTTGAAAACGGCCATACTCTCAAGCACAAAAAGTTATGGTCTTACATCTGCTTTGATTTTCAAATTAACTTCATTTCTAGTCCAGAGGTAAATTAATTAATGAGTTCGTTTTCCAACCGTAAAGTGTACCATCTTATGTGACATATATTTCCTATTTGAGTATAATATGTTCCCTTAAGGCTCTAAGCTTGGGTTAAAATAATAAAATTCAACAAAACTAAAAGTCTGAAGCCCGCCTAGCAGGCATCATCAATTTAGGCTTGCACAACGTACATTCTTGAACAAAACAAAACAAATTTAAAGATATTTCTTTTAAGATAAATTTTAATTAAATTTTTCGTCTACTTAAAGAAGAACAAAAAGAAATTTCGTCTTGTGCTATGTAAGGATATTTATTTTTGAGACAAATTTATGTAAGACAAAAGGTTTGGTGTTTTGTAAAGACTTTTTTGTAAGGAAGTTTTATTTGTGCACACAAAAAACACCAAGTTAAGTTGTGTGACTCAAAGGCTTTGAATCGTCATCAAAGTTGGTATAGCGAACACTGCTACCTACCCCTTTATTTGCGATGGTGTTGTTTGAGCCTTCTCTATTGCAGAGCCAAAAATTCTTCCTTTTTATCTTAGGTCTTTTTTGTGTTTGGAAGGCTTCTTTCACTAATTAAAAGTTTTTTTTCCATCTCTGTCAAGCCGAATTACTGAAGGAAGGTTATACAAGACGTAAAATATCACGAGCTTTCGACTGAGATAAGAAGAAGTTGGTTATTCTCTATACAAACGGAAAGAAAGTTCTTATTTGTTCTCCATAACACATAAATAGCACCTGCAACTGAAAGTACGAATACGTTTATTTGCCAAACAAACTGTTACGGCTTTTTTCATCATTTAAATCTTAATGCATCCATTTGTGTTTTGGTAAATGTTTACATTGTATTTAAAATTAAATTGAGTTTCTTATCAATTAAAATGGCTTTTAACATTACTATACGTGCCTATTGAATTTAGGGAACTATAATAACGTTTTACTTCCATGGTTTATTTTAGAAGAAGTTGACGGAGAAATATTAAAAGTAATGATTGTGTTAAAAGCCGGTTACACAAATTCGTTTCAGCTACAACTATCCTATGTTATTCCTCAATGGTATTTATAATGTACATTAAATCGGTAAATGCTTTCATTCTAAGGCACTTATTAAATGTACGCCGAAAGCTGGTGTAAAAAAAGATTAAATTGTAAAATTAGTTAAGTATCTAATATTTAGAAAATGTGTGGCCCTGTTTTTTTTGGCAAAAGCTATCCGGAGCAGAGCAGAATTTACATGCATTACAAATACAAGAACCTGCTTTCGATAAAAATAAAAGCCAAAGTCTGCTTTAAATAGATTTGTGACATTTATTCAAGTATCGATTGATATTATGTTGTTTAGTTCCGATGACTTTGAAAGTCTTTGTTGGTAGAGTTCTTCTTTCTGTTAATGGGCACGTTCACCCTTTTATTATATAAGTCATCTTGGAAACCAAACTATCCCAATATATTTGTGAACGATTCGGATAGGTTAGCAGAAAGCAGTCAATAATCAGTAATTTTTGGTTAGGTGTGTGTTTTTTTCTTAAAAAAATTGTGTCACACCTATTCACGTAGATGAAATATAAATTACTAACGCAACGAACGTTGTTTCACTTCCAGTAAAATTGGCAGTAAGCTTATTCGTGTGAAACTTCCAGATCAAAGATACTTTAATAAAAGATGTTTGAGTGGCCTTGTGTCAGCTGCTGTCAAATTGCCTAAAGAATGAACTAACTAAAACTTGAGTAGCGCCCCCTACCAAAGATCTACAATTGGAATAACAACAAGGAGCAAGACAGTGCATATCAATTATTTAGTAATAAATAAGTAGGTACTCATTATCAAACACGTGAGTATGTGTTATAAGATTTATAAGACATGCAAAAAATAAACTGTCGAATTGTATTGAAATATTTGTTGTTGGACATAATTAATTAATGATCGATTTTACGGATTAGCCAAGAAATTAAAATTAAGGTGAGTCAAAAGTGCACTCTTATTTTTAATTACGCGGGTAAGCCGAAAAATCTCCCATTTTTTTGATTTTCGAATTTCTCATAAACGGCTCTACGGATTTTGATAAAAGTTTTTATATAGGAGGTTCTTCGAATTATAAATAATAACTCATACGAATATATTCCAAAAAATATTTTTTTTTAATTTTTTTTTAAATATATGTATATTCTTAATTTGCATACGATGTGATCGAACATTAGAGCAAGTTCCTGTGATCGAGTCGTGTATTTTATTTGATTTTGGACTTATTCATAAGCAGGCGCTTATGAACGGATTTCCATCAAAATTTTGATATCTATTGCGTTGGTACCAACGTTTTCGAAAAATATTTTTTTCTGGATTTATAAAAATATATGTTCTTTTTTTGAAAATTGAATATCTTGAAAATGAATGGAAGATTTTTTTTTAAATTCAGTTTGAAAACTTATATAATTAAAAACGTCCAAGTTAAAAAAAAAATACGAAATTTTGTATAGGTATACATATACAATATTAGGTAAAAACAAACGAAAAACATATTGAGATATTTCTACTAAAAATCTTTTGCTTAAGATGTGATCGATCATAAGATCAAGTAAAAGCGATCCAGTCGTGCATTTTATTTATATCGTAGTTATATGTCAGCTCCAACTTATTTCAATTTCATGGAATCTCATTATTTTTTTCTTCATATTTTCTTTTTTGACACACATGGCATTTGGTGCGTTCAGCAATTTACTCACACGCTCAGTCAATTATGTTCGAGCACGTCGAGTGCGATTAACACATGTTCAGAACTAAAAAAGAAAAACACACAAATTATTTGACAACTCAGTCTCTGCTCTGAACTAAAAAAGAAAAACGCCTAAAGTAGGTACACTGGAGCACTGGTAACGTACCATCGACTTAAACATTATACAAACCTTAATGAAACAGAGAAATCCGTCGAAAGGAAGAATAATATTGTGGATACACAGTTGTTTTTGGATAGCGTGACGTGTCGTGTTGTCGGTTTTGGCAGCTCAATAGAATATTTGTACTCCGAACGCCGCCAAAAAAGTTGTACTTCAAAAACTGGTATTAATTCCGGTGAAAACCGGTTAACCGAAACAAAATAACCGGTTTCGCTTTTATCCGGCAGGTATTTCTCATCCCTAAGTAATATCAAGATAGTCTTATGCAAAATATCGCTCCTCATTTATCATACCTCATGAGTCTCGAATCGAAAATTTAAAAAAATACACTATCGCTAATAATTGTAATCAACCTAGCAAAAGAATTTCTATAATTAGTTTTGCAAAAAAACCGTTCAATAGGTTTCGCCTTAAACTGTCATTGTAAATTCAGAAGTTACGAAGCTTAACTAACCTTGTACAATACTACCGAACCGATAGTCTGCATATTAGATAATATACATATTTGAAATGGTTGCCATAAATCACTGGGATGAGACCAATGAACTCCAACCATCAGTAAAAGCTTGCACTTTTTTATAACGCTATTCTGCTCACCCCACGACCTGCCATAAGGAATCCAGTGAATATAAAATAACTGTCTCAGAAATGTCCCCTGAACAAACAAGCACAGAAGAAAATCATCACCTAAAAAATAGTTGCATTCCTAAGCTTCTTTCGAAAATAAAGGGCTTCCATTCAAATGCAAAGAATTTCACTATCCTCCAGAATAGTTCCGTCTATCTCTACTGCCAGATCTCACTCACAGTTCTGCTAAATTAGCTTCCCATTGGTCTGATAGAAACTTTTAAAACTTTTCCACCGACAACGACGATAGCGGTTAAAACATTCTGTACTTTGCAAATACCCATTCCTTTCAGCCGGGTATAATATGCTTATGTGGGTATTTGTGGCTGTTCGGTGCCGTTCCCCAATGTCCTTCAGTTATTATGTCAAAAGAAACTTAAAACAATATAAACTAGCAATGTCGAAAGGAAGAAAGGATAAAGACTAGAAATAGAAGAAGAATTACAATCTCGGCCAATGGAGCACGATATCCAGGTTCTTTTCGAAGCAGTTGAAAATATTCTAGGTGCAATGTTAATTTGCAAGCAGGTCAAGTTGAATCGGAAGTTTATACACAGCGCAACGTGCAACCAGGAGAAAAAGATACACTACTTGTCCTTGCAAAACAGATAAGAAAAGTCCTCGTAGATCTAACAAACTAAAAGTAGGTAGATATGAATTTGAAAACGAGGTGGGTGAATTATATCAGGATTTAGGATATGGCTGCCGTATATTGGTACGTTGGGTAATTTCAAGTTATTTCAAAAGTCCTTTTTCCTTTTTTAAGTTCTTATTTTTTTGTAGTTGCAAGTTCCTAGTTATGGGACCTGAAAAGCTAAAAAAAATATCTTAAGCAACTTGGGCGTTGGTGGGCAACTTTTGCAGTTGCCTTCGTTACTTTATTTTTTATGAGCGTTTTTCTGCATATCATCGCGTCAATTTAGAGTGATATATTTAAGTAAAATGGAAATTTTCAATTTGAATGCAAATATATTTAGCCTGAAGGATGTTCATCCTTTTCATGAGACGTTTGGTGAAATAAGTGAGAAAGCAATTTTCGGGTAAGATTTTGGTAGGTTTAAGACACATTCAAGAAAAATTCTTTCATAAAAAATAAATTTAATTAAGTCCAAACGCATTTCTATATTCTTAAAATAAACCATTCATATTTTGTTCAAATGCCTACACAATTTTGTTGAATCGGATGGAATTAAAGCAATACTGTTGTCGATCTAGTTCTAGTTGTTGTGGGTGAGATGACCAGAACTGTTGTTTCTCCAATTATCGGTTCCGTTACTGTATAACGGGATTCTGCAGCTTGTGTCCATTATGGGCTGCGACATAAGTGATCCAAAGGATCCTTCTAATTTCTGGGAAGTCGCTTTGACTTCAATATCCGAATGCTGTGTTCATGTGCTCGACCAAGGAAACTGGGAGTAGGTGTTTTTCGGATGGCTTCTACACACGTGGATGTCGTTCGTTGGACTCCCTCTCCAAGTTACAATTTCCCTGGTGTTGTAGACTTAGTACAGCATAACAATTAAATAACAATTGCACTATTTAATGCGTATTTTGTAAGTTAACACAACTTTTAATTTAGTTAATTTAATAAAACTATTTTTTTTAATATCTTTTACATCTCCGGACGGAAAAACACGTCCGCTCACGGAGGGAGCCACAGTGGCGTATTAACCACTAGGCTCGTGAGGCTCGAGCCTAGGGCGGCAACTAGTAGGGGGCGGAAAATCGTGTGTGTTATTTTATTTTCATATAAAAAAATGAAGCAAAACAAATTATCTAATGCCATTCAGATGTATCCGAAAATACGAAATTAAAATATCTGGCCTGATTTTCCGCCTATTCTTGAAAAGTCTGTTTGCGCGAACAGTTCAAAAACATGTAATGACAAATCTCTCGATAAGAAATTATTTTCTAATTGTTCCTTGTTATAAATTCCAAGTTGTATTATTACGAAATACGCGTAAAGCATGAGAAATACGCGGCCGCTAAATAAGAATAAGCCAAAATCGTCGAGTTTGTCTCACTAATAAGGCGATACGATAAGGTTTTACATAAGGGTTTTATTTTGTAGAAGTTTCCCTTAATTTAATGTTATGGAAACCTCACGTAATTTTCTTTCTTATATAAACATAAATTAAACTTGAAAAGTTCTAACACTCTTAAGAATAATAGTTAAATGTAAGACTTTTTGAACCTTAATCTACAATAAAACAAATGAAATGAAATATAGCGTACCGATTCAGATATCAACATTCAGCATGAATTTAGTTAGTTAGTAGTTACTAGTTCAAAATGATCGGAAAAAAGCCATTCTAGCTAGATTTTAAAGATCGTCGGACGCATTTTTCGCACTTACCTATGGGGTTTTAAGATTGCAAAAAAAACTGCGTTGTAGACGATCTCGTCGAGCTATTCACAGATAAATGCTTCCCTATTTTCCTAACGCTCGCACTCAGCTTGAACATATTAATGGTAACCAAAATCCCTTTATTGCGCACACAATTATAAGAACACACGCGATTTGACTGACTGCGGACTATACTCAGGGGGATAAACAAAAAAGTGAAAAAAGTGACTAAAAATGACTTTATAGTGGAAGAAAAGTGATTTTTTTAGAATATAATATGTTGGTAAATTAATATTTTATACTGAAATGGGTAAAAATGTAAAATATGTACCTATGTTTAATTTAAAATAATGAATACCTAAAATGTATATAACAAAATTATTTGTCTCTTTAAATGGAGGGCAATTGTTCGGAAATTTCTTTCCTACACTTACTTTCGAGACAAACTAAAATGACTCATCTACTCTCTCACCAAATTCAAGTTTCACTCAAAAATGTCTTGGATTTTTTATAAGAGCAGGTATATATCAATGTCATTTTTAATATATTACAAACAACCTATAACAATTTGTCTTTTCAACATCAAATAAATAAACCACCATGTAGCATGCCAGCGCGGTTCTGGTGGGTTGTCATGGAGTCGTGACCCCTCCTCTAGGAGAAAACCATAAATGGAATTAAGATATACACCAATTAATTTAAGAACAAAGGCAATCAACTTCTTATATATATCTTACTAGGTTTTATTATTAAATTAATTGCCACAGGAAAAATATATTTTCTCCACACTAGTAATCAATTAGTAATGCAATTTTGTTTACAAAAATTCTATACAATTTATTAAAACCCAATCAAAAATGACCTGTAACATATTTCGAAAATACTACCGCGCGTCGCATTTAAATTACTCACCCCAAAAAGATAATCGTGTCCCTTATTCTTCGTTATAGCCCATTCAAATTACGATCCTTGGATAGTATTAAAAAAAGGGGCGGTCATCACTGAGCGCGCCTCAGGGCGCCCAAATAGTTAATCCGCCACTGGGGAGCCAGAAGCCAACCAATAACTTTGTTAAGCTGATACTGAGGCATATCATATACCGCAAGACATTACTGAAATAATTCGGGTATATTATAGTGCTGAAGTGAGTTTCCGCATGTGTCAAAGTGTAAAAAATGATTCCTCCGAGAACCATGTAGATGTGACATTGTCAATTCTATATACACTCGTAACTATCCAATTGTCTCCCGGATAAAACCATTATCTTTATCCGACAGGACAAAGTATATAAGTATCGAGATATATAAAACTTTTAATCGGATTTAATCCTAAACTAAGTCCTATGACCTAATGAGACATTTTATTAAGAGCCTATTTATATTGTATGTATTGTATGTATTCAATTTTTCAGCTAGCAATTTATGTTGATGTAGCAGAATTTAAATGAGTCTAATATAATGACCTATTGAGTTATACGAACTTGCACAGCAATTATCAGTTCATATAACGTATTTTTTGTTGTTTCTAGCATATTTAATTTAATAAAACTTCCGAAAATGCAGAACAAAGATATAATTCCACTGATTTGCAATGGGTCTGCCAAATAACTTCTTTTTTTTTGAAAATGGGCGCAAAACATCGAGTGTAGCTTCGGCTGTGTGGCACGTAGCGCCATCCTGTTGAATACAAATATTGCCAATATCCTCCTTTTCAATTTTTGTGAACAAATGGCCCGATAACGATCGTCATTGACTGTAACGGCCACTCCTTGCTCATTTTCGAATTATGCCTCTGGACCAAAATACGCACCAAACAGTGACTCGTTTTGGGTGTATCGGCTTTTCAATGTATGCGTGCGGGTTTTCTGTGCCCCAAATGCGACAATTTTGCTTGTTACATACCCGCCAAGATCAAAATGAGCTTCATCTGAAAAGATGATTTTTTTGGCAAAATCGGCATCTTCTCTAAGTCGATCGCAGGTCCACTTAGCGAGCGTTGTTCAAGCGTATACACAACCATATTCGTTGAGCGGAAGGATAAAACTAATTATCTGTCAAATCAGACATGAGCTAAGTGTTACCATTCACGAAATAATAGAGTTAATAGAGTTCTGCGAACTTATTTAAGTGTTTAGATGTTTAATTTTGTTTGAACAATTTTCTGTCCGTTTGACATTTTTATCAAGCTGGAAGAAATATTTATTGATGTACATAAATAATAATGATGATGCTAATGAAATCAAATGTACATAAAATACAAAATTATAAAGAAATGAAATGCACGACTGGATTGTACGAACTTGATCCTGTAGCTAACTACTTTAATGTAGCTAACTATAGAGACTAACGCTGTTAGACGTAGTCTAGTTTTTAGCCGATGTAGGTAAGATTACATTGGTTCTTATTATAATAAATTGCCGAATGGATGATTCAAGGAATAGTGTAACCTACATATATAGATGGCACCTATGTATGTAAATATACATAAACTAATAATAATGAAAGGATATAGGTCGAAATATGCGCATATAACGTTATAACTTAGGTGCAATATACATGATATTCATGTGATTTTCAAAGATATATATATATATATACTAGTGGACCCTGCGAACTTCCTCTCGCCCCAATTTAACGCATTTAAATGAACTGCAGAGCTATAATAAAACACAGATAGTTAAAATTTCAATGTGATACATTTGAATTGAATAAAAATAAGAAGGGAGTGATATGATAAAAATGTTTTTCAGTTTGTTTTCCGGCGCAAAAACAAACAACAAAGACCGTTTACCAAACCATCGATCACGTCCCTTTTCTTCACTGCTAGTATTGCCCGTTCAAAAATACAATCAAGGTTTTTATAATTTTTTTGCAATGCCGTAGAACAGTTTACGTTGGGGATGAGTTTCTCCTTCGACGTATTTAACTCGCAAAAATTTGCCGGTACCTAATAATATCAATCCAGTCACATTGGCCATTCCCAAGCGCCAGCAGTTGTCTTGAGAATTCAGCAGCCGATGGGTCATTCTGCAATGCGACTCTCATATTTGTAATCAATGTCAACTTCTTGACATGGAGACACAAAAAGGAAGATTTCAAGCATATATTAAATTCATTGGCAGCAGTAGATTTCGGGATGACGCGACGGGAAGCGATTGACGCAAATCTCCGCTGAGCAATATCATACCCCCACCAAATCATCTCGAATCACCTTGTAAGTACTTCATTGTTTGATCTTGGCCGAATTGTTGTCAGAATCAAGAAAATAATTGCGATTGCGGAATCGTATTCTAAAGCAGCGCGATTGAAATCTACATTTACCACGGTTATTCTTCTAATAATTTTTGTCGAATTTGCGGTGGTGATTGTGCAGTTTGGAGCTGTGCAATGTGGGCACGTCGCCATTTATTTCCTCTGCACGTACCTCTTGCGTTTGATTATCACGGCATTCTGATTAATTATTGCAAGACTTGTAGGTACGTCGTCCAAGGTTTTATCGGAATTAGTGTAATAATACGCAAAACTCGAATCAAGTTCTGTAATAGCACATTTGATGATGGAAAATGATAATGTGAAAAGGCTACCTGTCAAATTGCGCACAGCATTCAATGTATAACGCAAACTATCGAGTTGTGGCATTTATCGCAGCACAGCGTCATCTTATATATACATCATAAGCTTCTCCACCCAAAATGCACGCTAAACACCTTCTATCACAATACATTTCACAATTAACCGAAATTTTCCAAGCTTCACAACGAATTTTCCATCTTTAAGTCGTCCAAAAAATCCATGGAACATTCTAGACAACCGACAAAATAAAGTATCAAAATCCATTTAATGGGAATCAACTGCTGTAGTTGTGTGCATACACGCGGCAAAAAAGAGAAACCAAAATGAAAGTGTGTGTAACAAAACAAAAACCATCAGTTTTATAATAAATCAATAACAAACGTGTGAGTGACATTTTTAGATTTTTGGTTATAACGCCGGTACTAAAGATCGGACGGCAAACAGATTTCTTGTATGCACTCTCCAAACACGTCCTAAGATCTCCTGAAAATTTCATTCAAATCGATCAAGCCGACAAAAAGAAGAAAGCGCACGAACATAATTTGGATTGTTCTTTATATATAAAGCCCAGTACGCAGATTGGGAAAAATTAAATTTTATCTCTACAATTTTAATCTCTACAATTACTTGGCAAAAGCCGCGCAAAATTTTGAAGTTGGAGAAATAAGAGGAACTGTCAAGTATCTGTCAATCAAGAATTTCAAAAGAGGAAACAAAATTTGCTGAGTTGCACTCTATTTATTAAACACATTAAATTAATGCAATACAATAGGTTTTCACAAGGTTTTTCACAAATGTATCGCGGGTAATTCTCCGATTTTCAATCATAACTTGAATTGGATTCGGTATCACATCATGACTCTAGGCGGTCTAAACTTCATGATATGGATTCATATCTTTTTTTTGTTGATTGTGAGCCAAACATTGCGCCAGCATTTTAACTAAAAACTAAAAATGTAAAATAGTTATAATTACGAGTATGTCTTTTTATTTTGAGTCCTAACCTATATTGTCCTTTTCCTCGATCTTGATCTTAAAACCTTCTGTTTCCAGTTGAAGCGTGAAGGATTCTGCTTCGATTTTCATATTGTTTTTTTTTTTTTTTCATTAAAAACAAAGTACGAGTAAGATACCAGTAAAGAAATGATTCGGCGTTAATTTCGTTTTTGGCCCGGCCGTAGCGAAAATTAAAAAATGTTAACTTTCAAATAATGTATAGCACAATATAATTCTGCCACTATGAGCTGTCAAAATTTTTCCTGCAAAACAATGCGACGAGCATTATTTTACCGGAAAAATTATGTGGAGAGATTTCTTGTACAGCGGATACATTTTAAAAGTGCAGCGGGTACAAACGTCACAAATTTGCGCGTGAACTGCGTACAGCCCGGAAAAATATCAAAGACAAAATTTGTCTTAGGATAAAATTTGTATGGAAGAAAACATTTTTCGCGATCTGCGTACTAGGCTCAAGAAAGAAGATGTATGAGGTCCTACATAATATACATACACGTTGAGTAACGTAAGAAAAAATATGTTTAAAAGAAATATAGTAGAAATAAATGGATGATACACATCATAAAATCTTTTTAGATTGCTTAGTCGTTACAATTTTAGGGAAAATAAGACGCCATTTAAATCGTGGGACAAATATGAATATATCAAAAACAAATTCAAAAATCGTCGGAGCCGTTTTTTTAAATTAATTTTGTATGTGTAAAATTTTAAAAACATTTTTAGAAAAAAGATTTAAACGCCATTTTGAAGTAAATATTATTATACATATAAAGTTCTAATTTCACAAAAGTAAATGACAGGTTTTGGAAAAATTGATTTTTTCAAAAATATAAAGTTATTTATTTTTTAAGAATCGAAAAACCAAGTTTTGAAAACAAATTTTAGGGAGCAATAATGAGAAAGTCGAAAATATGAAAAGTGATTCTATGGAAGTACCGTTAATAAGTACGCAAAATAAAATATTGTTTTCTTAAAAGTGGACTACACTAATTTAAGATAACATATCCATTTTGATTATCAAAATTCTTGGAGCAATTTTTTAGAAAACATTTTTTACAGGGTTTTTTCAACATTTTATGTATGGACAGTTGTTTTTTTGTTTTAGCAAAATAGTTTTTTTAATATTCAAGGTAATGTCAATAAACTACTAAATACAAAGTTTCGAGAAAATCGATTGAGTAGTTTTAAAAATTTTGAGTTTTCAAAATAATTTTTTTACTTTAAAAAGAAATGGAAAATACTTAGCTTTCAAATTAGTGTTTTAGTGTTTAAACTTTCTAAGCTTTTTTTTTTGTAAATTCATTTTTATTTTATATAAACTTATAACTATCTTAAAGCTAAACAAAAATGTTTAAAACTAGCCTAATTATCAATAACTTACAACTAATTTACTGGCCCTTTACGGGCGCTCTAAACTAAACAATAACTCTTAGAACTAATGCCTTTCGACCTAAAAACTATTTTAATTAAATCAAATTATTTTATTTTTATTTAACCAAGAAAACTTTTTAAAAAACTCAGTGTCAAATCATTTTTAATTTTTTACTTAAGAACTACATAAAGATAAACTAAAAAGGATTAAAACTAAATACAACTAACTTATACTAACTAAAAGTAACTTAAACTACTTAAAATACCTAATAATACCTAAAACCAAAACTAAAAACTAGAACAGCCGCAGCAGCATTTTTTTTCGGTTTTTACATTGCGTATATACGTACACACATACATGTACAGTTACGCAGGTACATGCAAATATGCCTCCGCATACATACATATTTTTTTGGTGCCACCCCGACTGTTCCCTATACTTAATTACCCTAAATGTATGTAATTCGGCCAAGACATACCATCTTAATCGACTTTAAATATCACGATGCTGTTCAGAGAGCCACCAGAACTGGTTCTCCTGTTTCGCCCTATCCCTCCGATCCCGATCGGACACAGTCCTACTGAACCGAAGGCGCTCTTCTCCACCTTGAGCGATGACGTCTCGACCATACAGGATTCGCCTATCCACAATTTTCCGGCTGACGTGGTAGATGAGCGGAACCGCCCGTCCATCCTGTATCAGCCCTCGACTGTCTAAATAGAGGAATGCTTCGGGAGGGATGTAGTCACTTAACCGCGCACTCTCAAAATATTCATTATTGGGGTAGTAAGCCCCAAAAATTAAGATGTTGGTTGAGGACATCGCTCTTTTTCGAAATTAATTCTTGTAACAAACGGACGTGTCTTTAATCAGCTCCTAAGCTATTTGAATTATTTTGATATTCTTACCCTTGTTAAAGATTAATTTTTTCTCCGAAAGTCATTTATTTGCGAAGTTTGCACTTCAATAAAACAGAAAACAATAGTGATTTCTTATTAAATAATTAAGATTGTGCTTTAACAATATAAAGAAATATTTTTTAATTTAAAATGGTGCGGTGTGGACACTGCGAAGAGAATCTTCCCTCTGAAGGTGACTTTGCCTGTTGTAGTTCTTGTCATAGGAAGCTTCACTTTGATTGCACAACCGTATCCGCAAAAACGTTTAAAAACATGACCGCGATCCAAAAAGAGTCCTGGAAGTGCCAATATTGCAGGAAAGCTAACAAAGAAGGTCAAGGAACAAAGGACATGCAAGGACAAACGGAATCACTTACGGCTAACGGAGATAATTACCGGAATCATCCAATTAAGACAAGAGGCCGTACTGCATCCACATCAACAAATGAAAAGGCGAACTCCGATCTGGAAAACGACATCAAGGACATAAAAAAGATGTTAAAAGAGTACTCCGCGAGTGTGGATTTTATATCAAAAAATTACGACACCTTCAACTCTACTTTGGAACTCAACAACAAACTATTGGTAAGCTTGAACGATGAAGTTTCCGAACTCAAACAACAACTTAAAACAAGAGACTCGTTAATATCAACAATGGAAAAGAAAATAAATCTCTTAGAACAACAGGTAATTGAAAATAACATCGAAATAAAAAATATCCCAATCCAAAGCACCGAAAATACAATGTTACTTGTGAAAGGCTTAGCAGAAGTGGTTGGCTACACAACTAACGATACAGACATCAATAACATATACCGCACAAACACCAAAAAGAATAAAAAAGATTCAAAGATTATAGTTTCCTTCACAAATAAAAACTGTAAGAATAATTTGTTAGAAAAATTGCAATCGCATGGTCCGCTTAATTTAAATGATCTATCTAAGAAATTAGAAAACTTTAATTACCAACAAAATTCGTTTATATATGTAAATAGACAACTCACCCCCACAAACAGGCATTTAATGTGGTTGTCAAAAAATCAAGCAAAAGAACGTGGATGGAAATTTGTCTGGACGAGAGATGGAAAGATTCTTGCGAGAAAGAGTGAAACAAGTAGTGTAGTACGCATTGACACTCTCAATGACGTATCTCTGATTGTATAATCTACTCCTTGAACAATCTTACTATTAAAATGACAACACAAATAAACGAAGAAAATGAAAATGTAATAGATCATTTATTGAATATGGAGCACAGGGTGATAAGTAATTTACATGAATTAAAAAATTATGAATTATCAACAAATTTAATATCCTCGTGCATATATCTTAATATTAGATCTGTTAGAAAAAATTGGAATCTATTTATGACAAACTTACATGGCATAATTAATAACATACAAATTATTATTTTAGTAGAGATTAATATAAATGAATTTGAAAACAGTTTTTATCAAATAAATGGATTTACAGCAGAGTTCTTAAATAGACCAGTATTAAGGGGTGGCGGAATTGCGGTTTTCATAAGAAACCAGTTATCCATCGAAAGAACAAATTTAAAAACGAAATTCTATGAAAATATTCAAGTGGAAATTGAAAACAATGGAGATAAATTCACAATTATAGCACTATATCGCCCACCTGGATTCAGCATATCAAGCTTCATAGATGAACTAGAAGAGCAAATTAATAAAATCAACATAAAAAGTAAACTTATTGTAATAGGTGATATGAACATAGATCTAAACAAACGCAACAATAATCTGGTGAAAAACTATTGTAGTATGTTTGCTTCAAAAGGCCTATCAAATGTAATTAAAGCATATACAAGAGTAGATTTAAAAAAAGGAAGTAAAACAAGGATAGACCATTGTCTTGTTCGAATGGAGAACGAAAAATTGTATGCTTCTGTCATTGAAACCGATGTATCAGATCATTACACATTGTTCTATGGGATTTCAAGGAGTGTGATAGATAACATAGATACTCAAAAACAAGGTTACTATATAAACCAAACTATTTTGAACGCTTTAATTCAAAATACAAATTGGAACAATGTTATTGAACAATTTACCACAGCGAAAAGGCTCTATGAAGAATTTGACCACGCATTAAAAACAATATACACGAGATCAATACAGAAACAAAAAACAAGAAAGCGGAATGATACAAATTTATGGGTGGACTTCGAAATTCGACAGATATGTAAACAAAGAGATATTCTATATAAACGATGGAAAAACAATAAACGATGCATCAGATACGAAACCGAATACAAAAATTACAGAAACTTAGTCAACAAAAAAATTGAAAAAACCAAAATGACATTTACCGACAAAAATTTTCAGAGTATCGCCTTGATCCGAAAAAAACTTGGAGTTTAATGAATGATATACTTGGAAGGAAGAGAATGAACTTAGATGGAGTGATCGAAAGAAATTTTGGTAGAGAAGTCAATTCAGAACAACTTGCGAACAGGTTCGCTTCAAGCTTTATAAACGAAGTTGAAACTGTTGTGCACACTTGCAATATAAAATCGTACCACACTGAGATAGCAAGCTCGAGACAATCAATCTACATATCACCAACCACAATAGAAGAAATCAAAAGAGCTTTAATAAAATTAAATATAAACAAGTCTCCAGGTTCAGATGGATTTAGAGCAAAAGATATTCAATTGAATGCTCACACTTTGACGCCAATAATAGAACGTATAGTCAACTTGAGCTTTGAAGAAGCCTATGTTCCAGATGAACTTAAGGTTGCTATAGTACGACCTATATATAAAGCAGATGTAAAAACCGATATATTGAACTATAGACCCATTTCTATTCTACCTATAATGGATAAAGTATTAGAACAGATAATGGCTCATCGACTACAGAGCTATATTGAAAAATATAACATAATAAATAAAAATCAATATGGATTTACCAAAAACAAAAATACAAGCAAGCTTCTAGCAGAATTCGCTAATGTAATAAACAACAATCTGAACAAAAATTATCACAATCTAGTGATTTTCATAGATTTTAAAAAGGCTTTTGATACACTGAGACATGAAAAACTTCTGGAAATGATGGAAAAAATTGGTATTCGAGATGTTAACTTGAACTGGTTTAAAAGTTATATGTCAAATAGAAAAATGCGAGTGAAAATTGGCGATTCACTAAGTGAAGAAAAAGGTCTTAAGTTCGGAGTCCCACAGGGTTCCATTTTAGGTCCTCTCCTATACATCATATATGCGAACCAACTATTTAATGTCTTGAAGAATAGTATAGGTTTTGCAAACGCTGATGACACAGCAATAATAGTTAGCCACAGACACCTGGAAACAGCAACAAACATAATGCTAGACGAATTTAACTCAGTAATAAGATGGTGCCATGACTTTGGACTAATAATAAATGTAAAAAAAAATAAACTTATGCATATCAGAAACTCACACATATTAAAAACACGAATAAATATAAAGATCCATGATACAGAGTGTATTCATCAAAACGCACACCAAGTAAGTCTTGATTCAGGTGATAATTGTAACAATTTCATTGAAAACGTGACACATTTTAAATATCTGGGTGTAGATCTTGACTGTTACTTTAAATGGGATGTACATATAGCACAACTTGGTAAAAAACTTAGAAAAGCAGTATATGCAATCTATCACTTGAGTATGCATACGAATTATAATGTATTGAAGCAAGTTTACTATTCACTGGTGGAATCCTCTCTGAGATACGGAATACTAGCGTGGGGAAAAACTACCAAAAGTTACTTTGTTGAACTACAAAATCGAATCGTAAAAATTTTAATAAACAGCAAAAATAAAACAAACAGAGAACAAGATACGAATACACAAAATGCATACAAAACACTTGGACTATTGAACATAAACCAATTATTTGAACTCAATATTCTAGAAGAGTATTACAACGACCAGCAATACAAGCAACCTATTGATCACCAATACAACACCAGGAAAAGAGCTCACGGATTTCTACAAACAACACGTTTTAAAAACTCGTATGGAAAACAACAATTATCAGTGATCATTCCACATATTTTCAACAAGATGCCAAGAGAACTACTTAATATAAATTATAAAAGACTAAGGAAGAAACGTCTTAGAGAACATCTATTAAACAACTTGTAAATTTAACATATTCCAAAAAAAAAAAAAAAAAAAAAAAAAAAAAAAATTATTTCAAAGCATGTTAAATTTTAACTTATTGAAATTTCAAGAATTATTGTAATTAAATAACTATGTAAATAACCTTCTGCAGAAAAGCCCTTATAGGCTTCGCAGATACTTTTTTGTAATCAACCAAATGTGACTCTTCAGAATAAAGATTGAATTGAATTGAATTGACTCTTGCAGTGTGACCCCGAATCAGCTTAAACAAAAAATTATCTATTCTGTTTATGTTGGCTCCGTTGTTTAGAACATGGTTGGAATAATATCTTGTGTACTCCGACTCTGGTGTTCTGTGTAATCCAAGGCAACGTCTAAGACATTGCCTCTCAAACACCCGGATCTTTTCTATTTGAGATGGGGCAACGTTGAACCACACCGGGCATCCGTAAGCAATCATCGGCCTGATGAGGGCCATGTAGCAAATCACCTTCACCCTGCTGTCAAGACGGCTGCTATAAAACAGTCGTTTTGTCAAGGCAAAGGCTCCCCTAGCCCTGGCCAAATCAGCACCTATATGTCTGTCGAAATACAGGTACTGATCCAACCAGATGCCAAGGTACTTTACTACACTTTTACTCGCCTTTTTTCAACTTCCAGTCATCACAATGTCGCTGAATCTTGTCGAAGTCACTCTGCAAAAGAATTTTGATGACCTCAACTGTATTAGCTGTTCTGTACGCAATTAGATCGTCGGCGTACGCAATTGCCTGAGTTAGACTACCTATCAGATCGCTGGTGTAAATGCTGAATAGAATCGGCGAGTTAACCGCTCCCTGCTGAAGACCATTATTAATATTAAAAATTGCGGTAGAAATTACATTGCCACTCTTGACAACAAACTTTCTACCATTTAGCATGTCATAAAGCATATACAATAGAGGTTTAGTTATACCTAGTTCGGTTAGCTTTAGATAGAGACCTTCTAACCATACGGTATCGAAGGCCTTCTCCAAATCAACAAGACAGGCACCCGTACACTGGTTTTTAGTTTTGTTCCATTGGATATCAGAAACTAGTTTAGACGCGGCATGAATTGTGTCATGTCCCGCCTTAAAACCGAACTGATTATCCGGGATAATATTTTTATCCTCCGCCCACTTGAACAGGGCTCTATTAATAACCTTTTCAAATACTTTGCTGATACTTGTTAGAAGACTTATCGACCGGAGGTTCGCCGGATTGGAGTTGTCCTTTCCCTTTTTTGGAAGAGGGTGCACCACATATGCATTATTCAGCGCGTTGTTAAACAGTGTGGTATAAATGTCAACTGCTGCTTGAGGCAAATGTCGTAGTACAACGTTGGATAAACTTTCTAAGCTTTTTCATCATTGGATGAACCGATTAAAATACTTTCTTATACAAATGATCCCTAAAAGAGTTAATAAGACTGCATACTCAATTTTGATTTCGATTTTTTTTTCGCTTTTAAAAAAATAAATACATTTTTTTTTTTGAAAAATCGATTTTTTAAAACCAGTCACTGACGGTAATATTATGTTTTAAATAATTAAATTGAGTTTTTGAGATAATTAAGATCTACAATTTTTGGTACTAAAAACTGTAGGAGGTATACTGTTATTTTTGAGGCTAAACAAAGATTTAAAAAATGAATCAACTTTGGCGGAACAGTCATTTAGGTGAATCAACAACCTACACAGATGGAATTATACGGACCCATTCTTTTGTGTTCTCTATCATCGTAATGTCAAGTTTGATCAAAGTCCCTGAATTCGAAGTTTTCCAAATGTAAAACTTACCCTATAGAATAATAACAACTTTTATTCAGGTTTTCTTAAATCATACCTATGTATATGTACCTATAATCTGTATGTATTTATAATTCACCACTCGATTAATTTAAAGTTCATCTTGAATGTGCTTGTGCATTCTTACATAAATAATCAAAAGTGTCAATATGTATGTACACATTTCCAGACAGCAATTTAAAAGTAATCCAATTTAAATTTCTTCGTCCAGTTGATGTTATTTCCTTTGAACCAAACTTCTGTAGTAGTATCTACTCCATCTCTTATAAGACTATATCATGATCTCAATTAAATGTTTGACGCCAACTGAATGACCTTTTCTCATTATTTCTTACAACTGTTGGTTCCTTAAAATGTGTTCCCAATCCTTCTTATGTAATAAGTACACAAGTGCTCAATTAATTTTGCACTCATTGCCAGTCCCTTGTGCTTATTTTCTTCGGGCGTTGGATCTAGTATATCGTCACTCTGCCTCGCTACGGTTTCTTAGCCTGCACTGGTGTTCCTTCGCTTGTAAAACTCAGCGAGCAAGTATAAATCCTTTGACTTTAGTCCAGGGTGGGGCAATTAATTGAAAACCCTAAACGATGTGACAGACTCAGAGACAGGAGGAATTAACACTGCAATCGCATCATTGTTTTGTTTGATGATTTTTTTACGTTCAAAAGATTGCATTTCAAATTTCTTTTGTTAATGATTCCGATTCAAACTGACAGCTAACCTATACGAGTTGCCCTAGGTCACTTACATTGTGTAAAAGAAGAGGCTGCCTGTGGCTAAATAAGAACCAAAAAACTATAGGAAACCTATTTACGACGAATTTCAAATGTCCATCAGTCTGCGTGTTCATTCGGTCAATCAGATTGATTGCTTTTGAGATTCGGTTCAATGCGGTCAATGTAGTAGGGCACTACCTGTGGACACAACACATTGTGGAAGGTGGATTCGGGGATCCGGAGTATCTTACATACAACACACACATATTCACCATCTAAATAATTACGACGAGGTATTAGGCGATTTGCAAGAAAATTTATGCGCATTCAATTCCGTATCTGATGTTTGTACGATATGAGTTTTTGTGGGATGTCCGTCGTTTTTTCTTCTAGTTCTGTTTCTTCGATTTTTTTCGCATTGCCCATGGAGCGTAAATGCAGCAATCAATCATGTAGATGGGTATTTGCCCTCGTACGGTATTAACCAAGTTGATTGCGTATTCATTTTTAGATCCAGGGTAGTGATGGCCGCACTTGGTAGGCGGTTAAATCTTTCGTATCCGTCGCCCCATATGTGGGTACGTTATTAAAGGTGGTGTGTATTCAAGAGTGCTAGCAAATATTTATTAAATACTAGCTGACCCGAAAACATTTTTCATTGATTTTTTAAATGTTATGAAGTTTCAGAGTTCGTAGGGCACAAACCAAATAAAAAATGTACCTACGTATTTTTGCATAAAAGCTTTCCAATAATTAAAAAAATCTGTTAAACCAACTTGTATGGTCATCGGCCCAAAGTTGTGAAATCTATTTTTTGTAAGATGTACCAAGTGCCGATATTGACATACTTAGTTTTCGGAATAAAAAAATTGCATAATGTTAATATATGTATACTTTTCGATATATTTCTTTGTTATTATCAAAAAGCAAATTTTCATTTTACAAATTTAAATTAAGTTAAAGTTTCATTAATGCTTTAAGATAGACGATATTTTTTTTATTGCTTAACTATAGCGCGTAAACAAACAAAGCTGTTGTTTTCAAACACGGGAATTATAATTGGTCATAAGAGTAACATGGGGTTTCTAGACTAATGTCACAAACACTCAATCACTGGTCCGGAGACTTGCTTGGGGTCATTGAGGAAGCAAGTTACACTGGATATGGAAGTCGTTTGAATTCGGATGGTATGTCAGTATGTCAAAGCGCTTTCTGAATTCTGTCTTTCCCTGCAAAATTGTTCATTCGATCACGTTGTTCAGTAATTTTTTTAAATTTTGTTACCGCTAGCCACGTGCCGTTACAAAGACTGGGTTGGTTGATATATTGCAGCAACATAAACACCGATCCATTTTTTTGTTTTTTTTTAAACTTTAATTACGTGCATGTAAGACCTAAGGTCTTTTAAATGCAACTTGAATGTTAAACAATGATATTTATATTTTATAACTATTATTGCGTTTATTCAATATTCACAAACAAATAAATGAGCGTCGCTGGAGCAGCTTGAGTTCTTCATAGAAAGAAGTAAGAAGGAACCCAGAACTCCTGGAGAACAAAAATAACTTCACACATTTTTGATAAGAGCCAAAACGGCGAGAAAATAAAGCACTGAAAGATACTTTTTTGAAGATATGTAATCGGCATTTAAAAAATAAAAAAAAAACATATGTAATAATACTCGAATTGCAAAGGGCAGCGAAGTGGTTTGATCACCAATGCGACTTGAGGAGGTCCTGCCTAATGTCCCAACACAAAGTTTTTGGAAGCCGAAAACATTTAATAAAAGTTGTATCTTAAATGGCAAACGGATCACTCGTATCCCTTAACTGCCTTATAATTCTCCTGCGCTGCAATCTTAAACAGTAATAGCCCAATGGCGCAATATATAAAGTGCTTGACTGCTAATTTAGACGTATGGTTTCGATCCCCGCCCTAGGCAACATTCTTTTCTATACCCACAATTTTAATGGGATGCCGCCCGTGGGTTAAAATGAGATAGTAAATAACTAGTTCTCAAATCCACTGTGCCAACACAAAAACTCTTTCCTATCTTTCTATTCCTTCTAATTAGTGCATTGAAATTCAGGTTGCATTTAAAACACCTAAGGTCTTACAGGCATATAGTTAAAATTATTTTATTATAATGATTAAATTCTAGATGAAACTTCTTACAAAAGATGTATCACATTCAAATTCAATTCCATGTTTGTTCTTATTTCGTATTTTTTTATAGTTTCGTTTGACAGATATGTGAAGTAGGTGAGCTTGTGATGGGCCAAGAAGCAGATTATTATTTTTTAAGTTTTTATGAGGCTCAAAATTATGAGGTTTTTACCAGAATATCAAAAAAGTCACAAAAACGAGTTCACCTCAAGTTATGAGGTTATTGTGATTTGTGAGTATTTAGTGTGGTTGCCAGAATAAGGCTATTAATTCATTCACATACATATATATTTTTCGCAGCTAATAATATTAGCTGCTCAACCAAACATGATCTCTATAATTTTAAGGTAGCTTGGAAACACGTTTTGCACGTGCTCAAGGGATTATGAATACCCTTTATATGTTTTTCTTAACACAGCGCGGGCATCCGGTGGAAGAAGAGAAAGAAGGATAGGAAAGATGTGTGGCGCGATGTTCTGAGACTATAGCTGGTTGTTGTCTCAGATTTATCTCCAGGGATGGCGGCTGAACTAGTGCGGAGAGAACTGCCGTGTCTTATTTATTTATGTCCCTTATAATTCGCATTATTTTATTTACTTCGTTGTCATATTTTGTGGGTATGCTTGTTTACTCAATCACATGTTGTTAGTGTTATGCCTAAACAGCATGTAATAAGCAAAGCAGCTACTTATTTTATGATAATTTTTAGAATTGGTTTTTAATGGAATATAAGAAGACATAGACAACGGCAGGAATCGAACCTGGACCACGAGGTTGACATGCGAGCACAAAACTATTGCGCCACTGCCACCCCCAATGCTATTCCTGAAACCAATGAGTACAATCTTCAATTAGCTTTCTATGATCTTCAAACAAATTATTTTGTTCGATTCGTTGTTTCTCAAATCTTTCGAGAAGATTCTGTTGTTTGTTCTTTTGTTCATCAAATTTGGCGAGCGTATGACAGTCATCTATTTGAAAATTCAAAACCAGAATTTATTTGTTCTTTCGACATTTCAATGTCGAATTGAAATATGTCTGAAACTTATGCTTTTTGCCTCAAATGCTCTTGCAACCGAATAATAAGGCAATTTTTCGATCCAGGAGAAGGAAAACCTTGTTTGCTTAGTTTTGCCTAAAGTGCGATCAAATTTAAGTCGTAGTTATAGAGTCTTACCCATTTTTTTAGGCACATTCACTTTTTACCGCACAATAATCAATGCGAATGCACCCATGAAATAAGTTTTATCCGACATCTGACAACGATGTAGTTTTTTCTTTTAGGTTCGCAAATCAAACCTAATTCCTTTAAACAACTTCAATTTATTTACTTCACAATTAATTAAACACTTTTCTTTCTATAACGGCTTTGATATCGCTAACTTTTTCAATTGCATTGGGTGCAACCCAACTGCCATTATGTTAGTTATTGTACTTAGCATTGGGTTTCAGGATTTTCCAAATATTTTGTTGCCAAAGAAGTGGTGCGATCATTGCTTTTTTGCTCTTTCTTTATTGTTGAAAGTCTTGTTAAATTTTTGTATATTGCTCGTGAGATATTTAAATCCCAAATTTTGTACATAATTTACAATTTTATATGTTTATGTATTGTGTATAATAAATAATTCAATCTATTATAAAGAATAAGGAACTAAATACTTTTATGGAATCAAGCTTCTTATTGTGGAAATAATTCCATTAGATCGGAATATATATCGGTGCCGGTCACAAATTAGTGACCCGACGTTTAAAATAAAGTCTTCTTGATTTATAAACTTTAAAGAGAGCAAAATAAACGACGACAAACAAGAGGTGCAAATCCCAGAGGTAAACGCCGTACGTTCCACCATTTTGGCGAAAAAACCCTTCAATTTGGTTTATACAAGTCGAAGACGCATTTGACATTGCATGTATCACTGCAGACTCCACGAAATATCGTTCCGTACTTGTGAATTTCGACGCATCCACTTTGCCATTCGTCTCTGGTATTCTAGCCGCACAGCCAGCTATAAATAGCTACGATGCTATCAAAGAACGTTTAATGTCTTCGTTTGACGAAACGAGTGAGTCCAAACTCCGACGTCTACTCCGTGGTTCCGAAATTTAAGAGAAGAAACCATCTAACCTCTTACAGCGTTTGAGAAACTTAGCGGGAAGCCAATTCCCAGGAATTTACTTCGTTTGCTCTCTCTCCACTTAACCAAACTGGTCATGCAAGCTGACAAAATCATCGATTTTTCACGTCCCTCAATCATGGCAGTCGAGACAACAAAACAATCTACTTCTAACCCAGACCCTTCTGGACTAGAAGCCCAGGTTAATGCGCGCTCGAAGGAAATCAAATATCTTCCTTTATTTCTGGGCAGAAACAGTTGTTCCAGATCCTACAGCCATCCACGAAATGACAAGAAACAAAATTGTTATTTCCATAACAAATTCGTAGATAAGGCACGAATTTGCGGGGAACCGTGTGAGTTCCATACCAGTAAAACATCTTTAAACCAGTATAACATTCAGACAACCACGCAGGCACCTCTGGAGGTGTTTTAACAACACGCCTGCAAGTAATTCAATCGAACGAAGGGTTTGAAATTTTTGCTGGACACAGGAGCGGACATTTCTATCATCCCTAGACAACAGAAAAAAGGTGCGAACAAAAACAAATCTCTAACAAACTCTAAACTATTCGCACCATTAACGCCTTTGGTACAACGACTATGTCACTCAAGCTAGGCCTCCGACTGTCATATATTTGGACGTTCACCATAGCTTACACAATCCATTCTTGGTGCAGATTTTATCAAATATCACGGCCTGCTCGTTGATCTTCGTCGCCGAAGATTTATAGACTCGGAGACAAACTTTTTTCTCCATCAAAACTTATCCACTCTTCACAACCAATCACAGTCAATTTCAACCACCCGTTCTACAACCTACTCAAGGAAATCGAGAATGTGACCAATCCAAATGCGTGCAAAACACCTGCACACAATGTCCACCACTATATTACAACAAGAGGTCAACCGGTTGGTGAAAGAGCACGTCGCCTAGCAGGTGATAAACTATTAGCCGCAAAATCAGAGTTCAACAACATGTCACAGCAAGGAATCTGTGAGCCGTCTAAAAGTGAATGGGTAAGTTATCTGCATCTTGTACAAAAGAACAACGGAGAATAGTGCGCCTGGGGTGAGTACGGTCGTCTGAACAACATCACCATTCCAAATAGCTACCCAATAGCAAATGTACGCGATTTCATGTTCAATCTTCATGTTCAATCTTCACGGATGCAAAATTTTCGCAACCCACGATCTGACTAATGGCCTAGGGCTTACTACCAGATACCTGTGATTCCAGAAGAGCGACGCAAAACAGGAAATGGGTATAACCAGTTCCACTTCCCAGTTCTAATAACTTATAAATGTTTAGAATAGAGACAATTAACATACCTACTCTCATCTCCAATAATGACATCGCACAACACCAGTCACACGACGAGGAACTTAAACAACTATTACGAATCAGTCCTTACCTGAATAAGTCAAGGCACTCAAACTGCGGCAACTTAAAATCGATGCAGAAAACCCTATCTACTGTGACATTGCCAGCAAAACCGTTCAACCATTTATCCCACTACGCCTAAGAAAAAAAGTATACGAGAATCTTCACAACGCATCACACCCAAGCAGTCGTGCAACAAAAAAGCCATCGCCCTACGCTACTTCAGGCCTTCTTTGAATCGTGATATCACCAACTGGAAACGAATTTATCTCAGGGCTGCCATAAATCATGATTTATCAGTCCAAAATCATGTTTTTTTTCTGACACAAATTTTGTCCCTATAATCGCAAGACCCTACATGTCCAAACCTACCCTACATAAAAACAAACACGAAACTAAAAGCAAAGAGCAAGATGAACACTTCATTTGTAATGGGGTTTTCTTTTGGTAACAAAAATTAATTTTTTCCCCTACAGATCTGTCAAAACACAGATTTATACAATTAAAACCTTCAAATAGGCAAAAAAATCTATTTATTTTTTGATCACAAATCAATTTTGCAGATCTGGATTTTTCGGCAGATTAGCCCTCTTTTACTAATAACATAATAATGGTTGGCAACTCTGGTCCAAAAAATAAAGACAGTGAAAATTAAAGCTCCATAGAAACAATTTTTATTTTAATATTAACAACAGTGTTTTTTCTTTCAAATAAATAATTTGTAGTCTAAATTGACCTGACAATTAGTATTAATTCAATATTCAATAGTTATTAAAGTTATTGGGTGAGTTATATATTAAAAACATTAAAAATATACATCTGACTCGATCACCGAATATGAACGAACAAAACACATCAAAACGACCGTTTACCGAAATGTCTTCACCAAAATCGCTATCATCAAGTACTGCATTCATAAACAAAACACCGGTTGGGAACTTGGCAGTTTGTGACCTGGAGGAAATTTTACACAATTCGATGGCTAATATGTTAGATGTCAAGCTAAAAGGCGTTGCTGATATCTGATATTGAAAGAATCAGCACAGAGATTATTACTCTTAAACAAAGCAATGCAAAATTGACGACTCAACTGAACAAAATGGAGGCCAGATGTGTTTAGCTAGAGAAACGGGTAGAATTACTTGAAAAGAAGGCAAATGAGAGGAATGTCATAATGCATCTGCAACCTCCGACGGCTAATATCCAGGATGTGGTTGAGAAAGCTAAAGAAATTTGCCTAGATCTCTTGCAGACATCTAATACATCTAAAATAGCTACTGCACGTCAAATAAGCACAGGAAGAAATATCGCAAATGTCATAGTTGAAATGTACAACAGAGAAGATATATTCCAGGTACTTCGGTCAAAATCCAAATTAAAAAACACTGGCGTCACAATTTGTAAGGATTATGCGGCAGCAGTAAGAGAGCGAAGAAATCGTTAAAACAAGCTGAGGTCACACATAAGTTTTCGAAACCAGAATATCAAAAGTCAAATGAGAGGTGAAATGCTTTTAATTTGTGAAAACAAGGTTTATTTCGATAGAAATGGCAAATTGATTTCGGATGCAGAAGATGGTTTGTTGATGCTCAAACAGCTGGCTGGTGACACTTATGATTTGACAGCTCTTGAAGATCGAAATAGTGATGGTGGAAACCGAATGCAAGATGACAACAGGTCTTCTCAAACTATGGAAAGTGTTCACACGGAACATTTTTAATTTTAATTTAGTTTATGTTAATAAAAATGAAAATACTTTTGATACGCTAAATTATAGAATAATATCTTATAATGTTTCTGGTCTAGTTAATAAGGCTATTTTAATGGATTTTTATAAATTTATCAATCAATTTGAATTTATTTTTTTTTGTATGAAACATTTGTTACTGAAACTAACTTTATTAATTATGAAAACAAATTTATTAATTACGAATTAAAATGGATACCAGCTGTGAGAACACAATCACGGGGAAGTTTATTTGGTTTCAAAAGAATTTTTTAAAAATTTATATTGTAAGCTAGAAGTATATGAAAGCGTTACGTATGTTAAACTACAAATTAATGGAAAGATTTATCGCATCCTTCCCACATATATCAATTGCAATCAATAGAACAATGATTTTGAAAAATTGGAAGGAATTGCCAGGGTGCATTGAGAGGTACATTCTTCGTGTGATTTTCGCTCCGGTGTGTATCGAAGGATTGTGGAGGAGAAGATTCAACGACGAGCTATACGGGCTATACAGCGACGTTGATCTGGTTTTAAGCTTAAAATACAACGGCTGAGATGGCTGGGGCACGTGGAGCGTATGGACAGCAACGCACCTGCCTGACAAATCTCCGAATCCAACCCCGATGGTGTACGCAGCAGAGGAAGAACCCATAACAGTTGGCGCACACAAGTGGAGAACGACCTCAAACAACTTGGTGTGCGAAACTGGAAGCGGCTAGCTAGGGACAGAGCTGACTGGAGGGGCTTGTTGTTTGTGAGCGCCATCAAGTAAAGTAAAGTAAACAGGCATCATATATACGGTCCTTGTATATATACATAGCTTCTTGAATTAAATTATTGATATTTTTTCTGTAATGTGATTATTTTTCACCTACATAAAGTTGGAAAGCCTTAATATATGTAAAGCGCTACTTAAGCAACTTAGTAAAATTACCTTTAAGTTAAGCATATAAGACTGTTTTTTCTTTAAATAAAATTTTATGTTTACTGATGTACATACATAAGTACTTTATTTTTGTTAAATAATTGCTTTATTTATTCATATGTTAAAGAAAACTAAATATTTGTTTTTAATTACCACAATTTTTTGTTTTTATTATATAGTTTCAGCTGTTTCGCACACTATATTTTAATAAATTTTCCTTCGAAATGAAAATCCTCTAAGAAATGTTGACTTAAGCCGTTTAATTTTTTTGTCAAGAAAACTACTTAAGTATTTACTCTGAACCATTTATGCTACAAGTGGTTTTATTGGTATTTTCATTATCAATATGCTTCGGTATACTTATTGTTGTTTAGGTTACTAGAACAACTTTACAACATTTCTTTGATTTTTAATATAAAAATCTAGTTTTTGTGGACTGTGCTGAAAATGAAATCCAATTGAGACTTTTTTATGACTTTATGCTCATCTTTGTTTTTTACAGATTTTTTTAGAGTGACCTCCCCCGAGAAGGGAAGCTGTATACGCCCCTGCTTACGTATTCAAATACATACAGATCATTATGATATTTTGTTTTAATTTGGCAACCATCCCAAAAAATAAATATTTGGTATTGGTATACGATTTGATGCGCAAAACAAACGTTGACGTTGCATTAGAACTAATCATATAGGTACGTAGGTATGCTTTTATCCTAATTAATTAAAATTTCCCAACTATAACCCAAGCAATCAATCAATAGTAACCCAATTAATCGTTTTAGATAATAGATTCCTAATAATGGCGATAAATCTAGAGCTTATAAAAAGTGTACATAGCTATTTATAATTAAAACAACCACAAAAATCCTCAACTATAAATCTAGAGTTTTCCTCCATCCCTCCCTACTTGCCCTTTTACCCACCTTATTTAATACTAAATAAGTCATTTTAAATGGATAATATCTCATTCATACAATTCGAAGCTTATAAAAACATTTTCTTTTCTCCAATTCCATGAAGAGATTGAGAACAATGAAAATATTTATATTTAAACATTTTAAGGAGATAACATGTTGTTAACTGCTTTTTCCTACTTTGATGGATTAGAACGGAAGGGATAGAATAATTTGCCCCGAGCCAGGGATAATAAATATTAACTTAATTTTAACTTTTGATATACATATATAAGTATATGTAAGTAGTATGTACGCATATCAATACTTACTTACCCTACCCACATATGGATAAGATACAAAATTTCTCTACTTAGAGCAAATTTATAGATTTATAGCAATGAAAAGCGAGAAATTAATCAAACCTTACATTGAAACTAAAAATAAAATATTCCCACGAACTGGAGCAAAACTAAAATTTGACAAGAATTCAATTTAGATTAATATAGATATGATACTACAGTCGACTCTCGTTAATTCAAACCTGCGATAATTCGAATTCTCAATAATTCAAAGTTATTACGAGTTTTCTAGAAAATCTCTTAATACTCGTACATATTTCAAAAAAAAATCTATACATTTTTAAGCACTTGGTAATTCGAACAATAATATCATCGAACTTGTATTATAGTTGCATGAGCATTTGCTTTGGAATGATTAGTTTGACACACAATTTCGCACTGCTTGCTTAGTTGTTTAGTTTCAGTTACTCTTTCGTTGGTTTTGCAGATTAAAAGTTTTTGTTAGTTATGGCAATAAAAAGTATAAATGCTTGACGAGTTCTGAATAGAAAGAGTTAATCGAAAAAAATTAGGGAGGTGGGAAGAAAAGTGATGCTGCAAAATAATTTAAGCTTCTTTTCAGTATCATCTTAGCCATTAAAACACAAGGCTAAGATTTATGCTACTCAATCTGCTGGAGTAAGAAAAAGAAATATATACATATTAGAATAATTATTTAGTCGAATTTTTATACTTTTTCTCTCAAACATGACAAACCATCTAATATTTCGAACTCTCGATAATTCATAATATTTTAGAAGTCCCTCGAGTTTCGAATTAACGAGAGTCGACTGTAATTGTATGTATAATATAGCATTGCCTAGAGTGTGAAAATAAAATAAATTTAAATGTTTTTTCGTACATTCCGTTAAAAATTAAAAAATAATGCATGTATTTACATGTATATATACCTACCTTCATACAGCTTTTTACGAAGTACATATAATGGAATAAGCCAAGAATTAGATAGTATCCTGAAAAAAGTCAAATCCCTATTTCCGTTTTGTGAATTGTGTGAACTAACCTGTATTGCATTATGTTGTAATTTGTTTCACTCATTGTCGATACAATGTTTAATTCTAATTGTCAGAGCTGTGTGTGCGAAAATGCTCTTACTCCAATGCTTGTTGCAAGCGAGAATCGAAGCAGGTATGGTTTGCGTCATCTTAAGGCTAGGCGTTCTCATGCAATTTTTCCGAAACGAAATAGTTTAATCACTAGCAACTTCAAAATCAATCAACAAGATAAGCCAACACACGGACAATATTTTGATTTAATGTGCGCACAGTTACATATAGTCCGGTGTGATGAAGTAAAGAACTTATATGAGGCGATCGTTCGATTTGTGCCAAAACATAAACTTTTAAGTTGCTCGAATCGCGGACTGAATAGTTTCTACATGTGCGCGCACTCTCATATAAGTCCATTGTATTCACTTTAGCAACCAAACTGTTGCAAAACTGAAAGTTGCATGTGCGCGCCTAGCCTAAGAGTTTCATTACTCTCAAGCTGGACTACTAGTTTTGCTTGTGGAGGAAGGCGTTGAAGTGTTCGCGTCCGGTGAGTAACTGGGTAATGTAGTAGTTAACCTCATGGTGTTTCCGGTCATTCCAGTCACCATTATAAGCTACGCACTCATATGCCCTAATTAATAAACATAGACTGGGGAAGGTTTAGGACCTTTTCCGTTTACTAAGTCCGAAATGCTATTAATGAAACAAAATTTCTGCTATTTGACATTAAGGACTTAGTCCTACGCTAGGCCAATTAAGACGAAGGTTTAGTAAATGACTAAGAATTTACATCAATAACATAATTTGCAGGGACATGGAATAAAAAGAGATAGAGTTGATACTTATTGTAGTAGATTTTATTCGTGGATTTTCAATTTTTTTATTAATTGAAAATTTTAATAAGCAGACTAACTTTTATTCTATGGTTTAGTAAAGTCATGGAACGGTTGACTAAGCATTTTTTTAATTAATAGGGCTGATAATGTCTATTTTGTAAACACAAAATTGTTATTGGTTTTTACTTTACCGCAGATTTATTAATAATCTTTAAGCTAGAGTTATATCGGGTTTTTCAATAAGAGCGCTGCAAAAGTTTTTTTTAAATAAAACAAAAAATGAAATTCTTTTTTCCTGTGAAAGTACGTTCGATGCCATTATGTATGGAACTTGATTTCTTTTGCATGGCTACCACGGGCACGCTTGCAGAAGTCCAGACGCTGAACCCAATTTTCGATGGTTTTCAAGCATAAATCGGCCGATACTGCTGCAATTTTACGTTCGATATTCGTACGAAGTTCATCAATCTTCGCTGGCTTATTGGCATAGACCATCGACTTGACGTAGCCCCACAGGAAATAGTCTAACGCCGTCAAATCGCACAAGCGACTGGACCATTTCGTGAGGTAACACGTTCTCCAAACTCGGTTTCCAATAAATTGATTGTGACATTCGCTGTGTGGCTTGTGGCGACGTCCTGATGGAACCACATGTCCTCCAAGCCTATGTCATCCAGTTGGGGCCAAAAATATTCGGTTATCATTGAATGGTAGCGATCCCCTTTCACAGTAACGTGCCGGTCTTGATCATTACGGCCCATAAACCAGACCAAACCGTAATTTTTTTCGGGATGCAATGACGACTCATGGAGTACGTGTGGATTGCTGCCTGACCAATACCGCATATTTTGTTTATTGACGAAGCCATTCGGCCAGAAATGAGCCTCATCGCTGAAGATGATTTTTCGATGAAAATCCGAATCATTTTCAAGTTGTTGCTCAGCCCAATTCACGAACATACGACGCTTCTGGTAGTCAAGCGGCTTTGGTTCTTGCGTCAATTTAATCTTGTAAGGATGTAGGCCAAGATCTTTTCCCAAAATTCGCCACAACGACGTCACAGAGATGCCCAACGCTTGAGAACGACGTGTGAGAGACACATTTGGGCTTTCTGCAACTGAAGCCTCATCGGCAGCAATATTCTCGACACTGCGTGCACTTCTTTGTCTCACTGGCACGGAACATTTTATACTGTGCTTGTGGATTCAAATTTTTCCACTAGGCGCTCAATTGTTGATCTGTTAGGAAGATTATGACGACCATAAATTGGACGTAGCGCCTCTTAACGTTGAGGCCACTGACTCCGAATTTCGATAGTAAATTTTAATAATTAAAGTTCGTATATCTTTCAATCATGAAATGGCAAATCTTACTGAAGAGAAATGTCAAAAGAGCGGCAAGAAATATGGCGCCGTTTGCTGTCCCTGTCTCTCTACTTTTGTAGCGTCCCTGTTTAAAAACCCTTTACTTCTACTAGAGTTCGTATCTTGTTTTCCGTTATCATTTTCGATTAATCCCACAAATAATCGAAAATTTCAATCAGCATTCTGGTGAAATTGTTATATTTTTCAGGATATATTTTTAGCTCAGCTATTAAGTTTATTATCAAATCCTCAGCTTTTCGTTTTAGATTATATGGATCATACGGTTGCACACCCTTTTCCTTTTACACAATTGCTTCAAATATTGTATGTAAGATTGGCTCAACTGCATCGTCTGAGTCCGACTACGGGTTGAACAACTCTAAAAGCAAGTCGAAAATTCAATTTTGCTTCATTTTAACACAGACCAAACGAAGCAAAGAAACCAAATGTTTTCTTTTGTTATATATTTACATAGCTACATTCTGTTTCGCTTGATGTGTGTTCAAAAAACCTACAAAAAAAAACGTTTTGTTGACTATCCAATGAAAACGTTTTGTTTAATCCTGTGTGTTTTCAGGTTTAATTAAACATAAAAATCGTGGTTCATACGTTTGATATATAGAAATATAGACCTAGTTTTAAAAACACATTTCTTGTTTGATATTATTATTTTTGATTTCAGAGGTTATTTTGCGCAACTTATCTTTCTGATTTCTTAAAAAACAACATATTATATTAAAATACTTATTTTTTTTAAGATTTACAACTAAGTGGTATCTACATTCCACATATGAATGTTTCCCCAAAAATTGGGTAACTTTTAGGGATATTTTGTTTATGATATTATTTAAACCAAATTCCTAAAAAATTCTGATATTTAAGATAGCTAATCTAATGAGGGTATTGTTTATTATAGCTATCGGTTTTTCTGAATTTCATTGCCAGGGGACTGACGATGGTGACACAGTACTGATAAAATACACAACTTCATAAGAAAATAATGGAATTTATTGACGTTTTGAGTAAGTCTCTTAGGTTCTAATTGTTGAGTATAACATTCGTATGCTTGTATTCACTCTACATACTGCATACAACGTAAAAACTGCTCTAGAAGGCAGATATGTTTGTGTAATTAGAAACTTTAGTTTTTTGTTTTAATCTAAAATTAAAATCCATACAGAAAGGATTCTTGTTTTTATCATTATATATCAAAGGGATATATATACATATATTCATTTGTTCAAGACTAGATTTAATATGTGATGGCCCCAGAGCTTTAAACAAATTAAATAATGGCTGATTCTTTACGAACATCAATTTCGAAATCGGTAACAGATAATTACCACATACGGAAACTTAAGCTGGAACTCTTACTACTGAGGGATAGTTTGTGTGACATTATTATCAAACCGATTCTAGATCCACTCACTTCGGAATTGACCAAAAAGGATTGCGAGACCAGATCTAATATTGGCCTATCAGTAGAAGATAGTCAACTTCAGCACGTGAGAAGGGCTAAAACTGTCAAGGCAGCATGGGATAAGCTCAAAGAACACCATGAAAAGGCTATTCTTAGTAATAAGGTACAATTAATGCATAGCATTTGTAACTTAAGACTGGTGGAAGGTGGTAACATGGAGGAACACATCCAAAAGATGACTACATTATTTGAAAAATTGACTGCTCTAGGCGAGAATCAACTATCAGATAATTGGACTATCGCTCTGTTATTCAGCAGTTTACATCAAAAATACTATCCACTTATAACAGCTTTGGAAACTTGGTTGAAAGAAAACTTTTAGAAGAATATACTCGTCACAATCAAAACAATGCCCCAAGTAATTCGGTCATGAAATAAGTACGGATTTTACTAAAATGCTGGTGAAGGCTGGGTCTTGGATTCAGGAGTCATGGTACATATCTCAAACAAGCTGGATAAATTCATATTACAGCAGCAAATAGAGAGCAAATCACTTCGGAAAGAAAGGGTACCTGCAAAATAAAGACCACCAACAGCAAGAACAAAGACGTAACAATACTTATTGAAGACGTACTCTATCTTCCAAATCTGCAAGGTAGCTTACTATCAATAAAGAAGTTAATGGAAAAAGGATACACAGTTCTCTTTTGTGGTAAACTACATATTTGAAATTCGATCTAAAGATCGATTCGAGGTAGCAGTTGGAGATCTAGTAGGAAATCTTTTTAAGCTCAGATATAAAGAAACTGAAATCAAAGTATTATATATTGAAGAATGCAGAGAAGAAGGTAACTGCTTATATCACTGGCACGCATCTACGAATCACTTAAACGACTAGAATCGGAAAAATGGTAAGCGCTCTTTAAAAGTTTATAAATTGTAAAAAGATCAAGGACTGTGAAATTCGTATGGAAATAAAAATGACTCATCAACCATTTAAGTAAAAGTCAAACAGAAAGAGCAGTGCACCCTTAAACCTCTTTCACAGTGACATTTACGGACCCATGCAAACGAAAACACCTAGCGGGAAAAGATATTTTCTAACTTTTGTTGACGATTTCAGTAGATAGTATACTTTTGTTTAATTATTAGAGGAGAAGTCTGAAGTTTTCGATCGCATGGTAGAGTACACAGAAATGGTAAAAAATAAATGTTGAACAAAACCGAAGACACAAGACCTACAGGTCTTTGGTTGAAATGGCAAAAACTAGATGAGTTATGAGTTCTGGGGTGAAGCGATCATAACATATTTTGTGTTTTTTAAGAGGCGACATTATGCTAAAAATAAAAATAAGTAAAAAAAGATGTTAACGCACTCTAATAGTTGAAGTAAAAGTTGTCTACAACAACAAAATCAGTACCCTGGAAACACATCAGTCCTCTGGCGCAATATGAGACAAAGGACTGACGCCAACGGACTGATGAAAAAGTCATGAATTTGAGGTTATTATTAGAACCAACGTTTATTTTGGTAGTTTATAATATAAACAAGATACATTTGAATAAATCAAAGTTAACTACGTATAAATTAAAATAAAACACATGTTTATAAGAAAATAATAACTCACCATAGGACTGTATTTTGACTGGACACGCTCGTGTTTTCACGCTAAACACAACACTAGCACTGGCACATTAATGGCGACCGTCAAATGGCATGGTCTGCAGCTAACTTTACTAACAACTTTGAACGTTAACAGTAATTTAAATTTGAGTATGTGGCATTTCGCGCGAAATTCAAATTCGAACAACACACAGCGGACTGACGAATAAAACTGAACACAAAATTTCTTATTATTTTAACAACAGCAGTGAGAATATTGTGTTACGAAAATTGTGATATACGTTATTAAGTACATTACAGATTGTAGTGAATTACCAAATTTGCTTAAATTAAAGTTAATATTTAATACACAGCCATTTGCGGATTTTTGGAGTGGTGACATGCCAAAGAACTGACGTTTTGAGAATATATTGTGGTGTTTTATAAACTTATATTTAAAATAAATAGCTGAAATTGGGTGACCAAATAAAAGACTTAAAGTTGTTTTAGAATAAAATAAAAAATATTAAAAAATATAAAACAATTAGTTCAATTGACTGATGACAGCAAGTTACCAAATTTTTGTAGAATCACCCAGATGTATGTATATGTACCGACGTAGGGACAAAACTATATATAAACTTTACACAAAGTAGCATTTTGAATTCTGAACTTGGAATTCTGGTTTCGGGAACACGGGATCGTGTACCCAATTATTCCTTCTTAAAACTTCTGAAAGATTAATTGAAATCTATTTTACGTACGAATAAAATAGAATTTTGGAATGCAGAATGTAAGATTTATAATATATTGATAATTCAAGTGCTTGAATTCAGAATTAATAAATTCCTTAATTGAAATTGGTTTGAATATTCAACTAACTAAAAAATTATTGAGTGATTTATTGTACGTAACGATATAAAGTATACGTAAAACAACTGGAATGTGGTAAAATTACTGAGGAAATGATTGAGCACCCTCAAGAACACGAATTTCACGCAACACTCGCTACCAAAACCAGACACAATGTACATCAGAGGCAGGATACAAGTGTATATTGGAAATCAACCGACAAAGATATGCAAAGTAGGTTCCATTAAGCAAGGAAGCCCCTCATTAGCGTAATATTGTTGTCAATTTCTTTTTGGTTTGGTAAGTTTAAGTTGATTTGTTGCCATTCTTTTTTTGGCATTTTGAGTTTGAGTGGGCAGTTGTGTGATTGAAGCAATGGGAAAAAATAATTTATTTTGCCAGAAGCTTCTGCTGCTGAGTAGGTAAATAATTTGTGTTCTTGTGTTCAAAACTTTCACGAATCTAATGACAGTTTGATCACTTTTGTTGTTAGAAATAACGTTGCGATGCGACTCGTACAGGGCGGCGAATGGCTAATTTAATAAGAAAACAAAAAAATTGAATTAAAGTTATTTGACGAAAACGTATTTTTGAGAAAAAGAAATAGATTTGTTTAATGAGAAGAACCTTAGTTCAAAATTGTTTAACAAAGTTCTTATGTACGCTATGTACATTGTACATGTACATACATACATACATCATCACGTTCCTGAGCCACTTAATATGTTAAATTTTGTCGTTTATATTCGATGTATTACCGAGTTCATCGCAAATGTATATTTGAAAGCTGATTTCCGAGTTTGACCTAGGAGTTAGAAATTCGGAAAGTAAGTTAGATGATTCATCTTTTATCCCTTCATCCTGACACTCTATAAATTACATATACGAAGTGCTTTTAATTCTTGGAAGTTTTAATTGAGTTGTGACCATGAATGTTGTTTGACATTTTTACTTGACGTTTTTTAAAATCTTTTTTTACCTGCTGTATTTTTTATTATGTTTATGTTAAAAACGTAAAAGAGGTAAAAAAGTAAAAAATGGGCAAACAAATATTTTTGTTTATTAAAGATGAGAAGCAAAGACGACGATGTTGATGACGTTGGTAGTTGATCTGACTGTTCTGAAACTAGATGAGCTTCGGATATAAATATGATTTCCTCATTTTCGTTCTTACCGTGAGTTCTATCTAAGATCGACATCAAAGACTAATTTTGATCTTAGTGTGAAAAACTCTATACACAAATAGTATAAACAATCACAGCTTAGAATGCTAAGCACTTCTACAGTAAGTACATACCAGTACCAGCATTAAATTAGATGACTATTCCATATCGTTTGGTTCTTCAGCAACTCCATCTATGTTGTCGCCTTCATTTTAACGATGATGAACGTATTGAATTTTTACTGTGATTGTGATGATTAAATAATATAAATTACTGCACAGATCACATAAATGTACAAACCGTTTCGCCATCAATCGGGATTCCGTAGTGTTTTGCAATGTTTTCCTTACAAAAATTGCAATACGCTTCCAAAAGGAAATCATTTTTCTCGAAATTAACGGACTTGGGTCTTCCAGTGAAACTTGATTTTATTATTTTATAATAATTTAATTAATTATATGTTGGACCTTTAATCACTTCAATTCAACAGTCAACCACACGGCGACGGCGACGCGACGGCACTTGAAAGAATGACAGTATAAATGTCTATTTTATTTACATTTTGACAGATAATGACAATGCTTCTCATATTCCCTCATATTCTCATTAATTAACTTTATTTACCCCTTTTTTACGAGTTTTTTTCGATGTACGAGTTTTTTTTACACTTACTTACGGTTTTTTACGTAGAAATGGTAAGAAATAGTTTTTTACATGAATTTGAAAATGAAGGAGGCATTTGGGTTTGATGCCAAGATTTTTTTAGGAACACGCGGCTATGAATTTTCCAAACATTGACAACAGTTAATTAATGAAAATCTATGTACATATTTATGTACATAGTTGTCGATTTTAAGAAAAATGTGGTGTTGAAACCTTATCCTTTTTTTGTTAAGCTTGCATTTTTGATTATAGGCGACATGTTAAATTTGTCAATTATTGATTAATTTTATTTTAACTCATTATAATTTTAGTTCTGTCCCAAAAGCCACAACTACCGTAGAAGATGGGCATTGCATTGCAGCCTATCATACATATTATGTAATACTATGCCGGAAAGTAGGAAATTACTTTTAAAATCACAATAACCTGAAATTCTTCACAAAATATTCAAAATGTGGAAGAGCACCAATATTCTTTCGTCATTTGCTGGCTCGGGATTTTTCTTGGCGTAAAATTAGGCGTTTTTCTCTTTTAGTTCAGAGCAGAGTCTGAGTTGTCAAAAAAATTGTTTGTGTTTCTTTTTAACTCAGAGCATGCAGAGCTCCAAATGTGTGTTTCTTTTTTCGTTCTGAACATGTGTAGATCGCACTCGACGTGCTCGAACATAATTGACTGAGCATGTGAGTAAATTGCTGAACGCACCAAATGCTATGTGTTCCAAGCAAATGTGAACAAAAAAAAACATTAGATACATAAGTTGGCGAAAGAAATTGTTCGCTTGTTGATTTGATGTATCTGCTGTGAATTAGTGTACCAAAAAGGATAGGCATTGCTTTTTATGGTTAAAAATGAAAAAAAAAATTAAAGCTAGACAAAAATGTTTAAAACTAGCCTAATTATCAATAACTTACAACTAATATACTGGCCCTTTCCGGGCGCTCTAAGCTAAACAATAACTCTTAGAACTAATGTCTTTCGACCTAAGAACTACGTTCATTAAATCTAATTATTTTATTTTTTTTAACCAAGAAAACTTATTAACAAAAATCTCGGTATCTTATCATATTTTTATTTTTTACTTATAAACTAAAAGCTAGACCAAAAATAATTAAAACTAGATACAACTAACTTATACTAACTAAAAATAACTTAAACTACTTAAAATACCTAATAATACCCAAAACCACTTAAAACTACTTAAAAACTAGAACAGCCACAGCTGCATTTTTTCGTTTTTAAAATTTTTTTTGTTTATTTTTTATATGCATGCAGACACACAACGACATGCAACCCACACATACATGTACATACACACATATAATACGTACGCACATACATGCACAGACACGCAGATACATGAACGTATGCCCCCGCATACATACATATTTTTAATTTTTTTTTTTGGTGCCACCCCGACTGGTCCCTATACCTAATTGCCCTAAATCTATGTAAGTCGGCGAAGATATACCATCTTCATCGACTTTAAATATATAGATGAGCGGAACCGCCCCTCCATCCTGTATCAGCCCTCGACTGTCTAAATAGAGGAATGCCTCGGGAGGGATGTAGCCACTTAACAGCGCACTCTCAAAATATTCATTATTGGGGTAGTAAGGCCCAAAAATTAAGCTGTTGGTTGAGGACATCGCTCTTGCAGTGTGACCCCGAATCAGCTTAAACAAAAAACTATCTATTCTGTTTATGTTGGCTCCATTGTATAGAACCTGGTTGGAATAATATCTTGTGTACTCCGACTCTGGTGTTCTGTGTAATCCAAGGCAACGTCTAAGACATTGCCTCTCAAACACCCGAATCTTTTCCATTTGAGATGGGGCAACGTTGAACCACACCGGGCATCCGTAGGCAATCATCGGCCTGATGAGGGCCATGTAACAAATCACCTTCACCCTGCTGTCAAGATGGCTGCTATAAAACAGTCGTTTTGTCAAGGCAAAGACTCCCCTAGCCCTGGCCAAGGCAGCACCTATATGTCTGTCGAAATACAGGTACTGATCCAACCAGATGCCAAGGTACTTTGCTACACTTTTACTCGCCAGTGGATGTCCATATGGCCCTACGATCACCAGCTTGCGCCACTTCTTGAGGCGCTAGACAACGGAGTCCTGAAAATGAAAATGTATTCTGATTTGTGTGGTTCAAGTGTGTTTAAAAAACATATCAGTATTCAGAGGTCTCTCCGTTTGGAACAAGTTCAGTGCATAATCTATGTGTTCGAACTCTGTTCAGTGCTCAGCTCTGAACGAAAAAATAAAAACGCCTATTGTAGTTTTTTTGCAAGTAATGTTCAGCGTTATTTATATCGTAGGTTAATTATTCAACAATTTCAATCCCATAAACATCGATAAAATCTGTATTTGTTTTTGATTTGTTTCAAAATCGCTTACAAAGTAGGACACGGGCCTTATGAAGTTATAAAAGCCTTTAAATTAAATTAGCAATTAAAATTTAAATTAATTAGAATTAACTTTAAAAAATTAAGAAAAAATGAGATTCTATTTTGTATAGCTTTAACCAAATCACTTGCACAAATGGTCAGTTAGCCAGAGAGAAGATTCAAGAGAACAAAAATGGTGAGCAAAGACCAAGAGATTTATTAGTTTATGATGATTACAATGCTAGATTTGAAATACTTTTTTTTATAACTGCACAGTAAACCACGATCATACTTCATGTTAATAAAGTCCATCCCTAGAATGTGATTGTGTGTATAGCTTGAACCAAATCACTAGGCCAACTGCCTGTTGCGCAGAGAGATCCTTCAACCCTGACCCTTAGGTTATCAAACAACTATTTTCATTGGTCAGACCCATTATTTTTTTTTTGTCCCAAATAAGAATTGAACAAATTCAAAAAAGATTCTTAAAATTTGGCCTTAAAGGGAATCTTCGTTCATATAGTAGCCGTCTAAGACTCGTAGATCTACACAATGTGAAGTATAGGCGCTCCTATTTATGTTTTGTTCTTTTTGTTAACCTATTAATGGAAATATCGATGCTTTGAAAATTTTTGTCGCACGTTAATCTTTATGTTCCAAATTGAAATTTTAGATGTCTGCCTGACCCAATTTATATAGCACACTATCGTACGAAATATGAACGGAATTCACCTTTGAATAACATGTTAAATTTGTTTAATGTAAATCATAATTTATTAATAAATTTTACTGATGTATTAAATACTGGTTTTAAAAAAATATTTAATATTTAACATATTAATTATAAATAACATATTGTAAGCTAGATGTTACAAGCAGTGTTGTGCCATGTAGACTATAAATGTAGACTACATGATTGTCTACATGTAGTCAATTCAATGTAGACAATTCACAATTGTCGACATAAATTTGTCGAGAATGTAGACTACGTAGATAATTCGTAAAACCATCAAAATTCATACTTTTCACTACTAAAATTTATTAAACCATAAAACATAAATGTTTAAAAAAAGAACAAACTTGTTCTATAATTCAAGACAAGATAGTCGTGGAAAAAAGTATTTGATAGGAATACCTAGTTATATAAAACTTTTAGTATCGAATATTTAAATTAAAGATATCGAAAAACTTTAAATTATGGGAGAACTCTGTTATGATAAACCTACTCAATAAAATTCGATAGGTCCACTGGTTTACTACTGGTGAAGTTTTAAAAAGCTCTTAGGATTTGAGGAACTTAGAACTAGAATAAAAAAGAAATCCAGTAAACCTTGCAAATTTGGTTCTGTAATCAAATCATTAACTGATAATTTCTTCACATATTTTAGAATTGTTTATTTTTGTTGTCCGATTTCAATGCGTTTTACAAAGATATTGTTTTTACTCTGATAAAATTATTGAATGACTTGGCCCTTAAAAAAATAAATATCGAGTTTTCAATATTTTTATTGCCTATGAATAGGGACACTTTTAAAATCCAAAGATTATCAACTTACATACGTGAAAGTACTTTCTTATAACATTGATACAAGATCTGAGAATAGAAAATCTCCAGTTCTCATTTTTTACCCTTATATTAAATATGAACTTCAAATCATATCACTTTACCAAATTTAATTTTTCGTTTTTTCCTTTGTAAAAAAAATCAATTTTGATAACCTAAATGGCGTTAGGCAATATAGCACAAATCGATTTGGAAATATCACAAAAAAAAATTCTGAACAAAGTGTTGTTGTGCCCAAATAAGGGAATAACCTCCAAATATTTGGAAATAAAGCCCAAATGTTAGAAAAAACCGCCAAAAACAAAATCTTGTCAATAGTTGTTGTACGAGTACTTCTTCTTAAATCAAACCGCGTGATTTTTTTACGACTACTTTTTACGTTTTTCAAAATTTGCATAAGTCTACACTGTCAATAATAGAAAATATTGATATTTTCTTTTTTAAATTTAGTCTTATATTTACAATGTGGGATTTTTAGAAGATTATATTTTGATTTGCACAGCTTGACATACTTAGAATTTTTATATAAAGCTATAATTTTAGTTGTCAATCAGGCAGAGGGCAATGCCATGCAACATATTGATTGTATTAACCAAATTCTTGTTAAAACTTATGTTAAAATAAATTCAATCTAACCTAAAAAAAAAATCTTAGACTTAAGGAACTCTTTTCTTTTTTTCTGCCTTATCATTTATTTATCACAAATTTATACCGTTATCCGAACTTGCAACATTTTTTGGCGATGTTTACGAAAAAGCGTCATTGAAATTTCAATATACATATATATCGGCCAAATTTTACAAAAGCAATTTACATTGAAAATATTTGGGCGATATTTCCATCTTATGATTTGGGAAAAATATTTAATTTTTTTTTGGGCGACCAACAAATGTAGCCATATTTTCAAATCAATTTGGCGTTATTGTCTAACTAGGGGAATTTGGTTAAATTCATGCACCTAGAAATATATATTGATTTTATGCCCGTGGTCTGGCCAGTAATTATATTCGAAGAAAACGTAAACAATATTTACATATTAATTTTGTTTTTATGGACTGTGTGGATTAAAGCCAATTGAAATATTTTGTGACCTATAGTCCAAAATGCGTTTCGCCCGGGCACGATAGTTGGGCTCATCAGTTAGATGCTATCGTACCTTTCTAAGACGCAATATTTTTGGTCGATGTCTACCCGGGCGAAACGCATTTTGGACTCTAGGTCACAAAATATTTCAATTTGCTTTAATCCACACAGTCCATAAAAACAAAAATAATATGTAAATATTGTTTACGTTTTCTTCGAATATAATTACTGGCCAGACCACGGGCATAAAATCAATATATATTTCTAGGTGCATGAATTTAACCAAATTCCCCTATAAAAATATAATTTGCAGTATATATATGATTATTTTCAATCTTTTTAAAATTCTTGCATATTCAGACAAAAAAATTAATGCAAATCCTCCTCTTCTATATTCAACATTAAATATATATGCTGCAAATTCTATTAGAGTCGGTAGACATCTACCAAAAATATTACGTCTTAGAAAGGTACGATAGCATATAACTGATGAGCCCAACTATCGTGCCCGGGCGAAATTCATTTTGGACTATTGTCACAAAATATTTCATTTAAAAAGCATTAGCTAGAAGAAGGAGGCAATTCCGGGTTCTACTTCCTTCTTCCGACTAAGGAGATACCTTAAACTCACCTACAATTCTGTTTTCAAAATAGTTTTCGGTTACTCTTAAGGTTTTCGCGGTTGTTTACATATACCATAGTTAGTTTTCAGGATTAGCCGCGTTATAACTATTAAGTATTTAGCGGGCCCAATACAGTACTTATCCTTAACGTGTCAGTTTCTTCGTGTGAAAGCTACAATTCAATTAAAAGAAAACGTCAAAAAAATCTCCAGCAACTGGTTTCCCTGTGTGAAAGGGGGCATACTATATAAGTGTGTTAAATATGAAGATTGTGCACGCGCCAGAAGTTAAACTTCAATCATTTTTACTTGCGATTATAGGTACTATAAGGCAAACTTATGAATTCGTAAAAACAAAACAAAATTCCAACAATCAAATATGACTTTACGATGACAGAGAAGTTCAAAAAAGTGATCGCCAAAAAATGTCTGCCTGTCAGTCTGTCAGTTTGTCAGTTTGTCAGTCTGTCCGTCTGTATGTATAAAGAGCTACAGCCTAAACGGCTTATGCGATTAACTTCATATTTGGTATGTGTGATTCTTTTGGCATTCCTCAGAGGGGAAATTTAAATTTTATTTTTAGGCCTAAAAATAACGGTACCTGCCACATAACCGTTTAGGAAAATCTTATTTTTCTCTAAAACGGCTCCAACGATTTTGATAAAAAAAATTTGAGAATTATTTTGTTGACAATAGCTATCATTTAATCTGAACCAAGTTTACGGGAAAGGTCTAATATATCTGTCACATAACGGTTTTTTAATTTTTGGCTATCTCAGTACATTAGATTTTCTTAAAATGTTATATCTGAGAAAATCTAAGTAGTCAAACTAATTCTGTGTATCATAATTTTGAATAACTTTTTTTCCTAATAAAAATTAATTTTTAAAACTTTTTTTTTCAATAATCAATATTTTTAAAACTAATCAAAAAAATAATTTTAAATTTTATAATCGCATATATATTAATAAAATCTAAAGAACTGCATTCCATTAAAATCTAAAAAATTAAAAAAACTGCATACCAAAATTTCAAAAAACTATTGTTTTAAAAAAACTATAAATAAAAAACAGGATTTCATCAAAATCCGTCCTACAATTTTCCAGATACTTTTTTATAAAATTTTCATTGATTCTTGGCATCTAATGGCGTTCTTCGTTTTTTTCGAGAAACTGATTTAAGTGATGGTTTTGGCAGTTTTTAGAAGTTGAAACAACGATTTTTACCCACTACCCACCTACACACCATCCACTTTCATTATATACATATGTATGTACATACCTAGGTTCACTATATGTAGATAGGCACATATTACCCTCCTAATTAACATAATTCAAATGCATTTAAATATAATAAATAATGTGGGTAGGTGTCTATGTCATGTTTTCCGCCGTCCATTATATTAAGAATCAAAGTATTCTTACCCACATCGGCTTTAAACCTGCATAGATTACCTATACCTACTAACAATGTCAGTGATTACAAAAGTTGTTAGCTAAAATATTAATTAAAACTATTGGTACGCAATATAAATTATAGTATATATACAGGGTGGCGCACGAATCGTGCAACAATAAGAAATGTAAATAACATTTATTTTAATCGATGTATTTCATTAATTTTTTTTTATTGGATTAAAAATTAAATTTTATTTTAAATAACTAATGGATTTTAAAGATGATAGACCGCAAATGACTTTCACGCTCATCCACGCATATGCGGCACCTGATCAGAAAATTGTTCATTGTGGCCTGAAGGTTTTGAAATTGGGATCGCCTCAATTATTTTCCTAATGGACTACTTCAATTCAGTCAAATTCCTGGGTTTCGTTATGTTAATTTCCTGCTTGAGGTCAGGTGACCTTGGGGGCCAGCGGAAAGTGCAGTTTCTGGATATCAATTTGTTTGGGAATTTTCGTTGGAGCTCCGCCATAACTTGTGTGGCTACGTTTGCACTTAATCCATCTTGTTGAAACCAAATCCTGCTGAAAGAGATACGTCTTCGGCGAAGTTCTGAGTAAAAAAAACTCCTGCAACATCTATAAATAACGGTTCCCATTGACAGTTTGTGTTACACCATTTTCTTCAAAGAAGTATGGCCCGACAATACACCTTGATGAAACTGCGCACCACACAGTGACTCGTTCTGGGTGCAGTTTCGTCTCATGGAGCATTTCTGGATTAGATTCACACCACATACGGCAATTTTGCTTGTTAACATTGCCGTTTAAGTCAAAATGGGCCTCATCAGACATGAACTAACAATTTATCATTGTGTTGTCTTCTTCGGCCATTGCAATCATTTTTCCGTAAGATTCCAGGCGAACAGGCAAATCCTGAGGGTTTAACTTGCTTGTAATTTGGACTTTGTACGGAAACAAGTTTAAGTCATAATGAAGTAATGACCGTCTGCTAACTCCAATTTGGCCCGATAAGTGTCGATTCGAAACACTTGGATTTGCCTGTATTGCCGAAACAACAGCCACGATTGTATCCTGAACCCGGACATTGGGATCTCGATGATACGGTCTTCGTTCGATGCTTCCAGATTCGGCAAACATGTTCACCAGCCTCATAATGGTCCACCTACTCGGGTGTTCCACCAAAATTCAGCCTAAATTCCATTTAGACGCAAATGACGGACTGGAAGGAATGGTATCGCTGCACTCTATCTAAATCCATTTTTCAGTATCACAAGCATTCATTTTGATAAATCTAAATAGTAGCCTATAAAATAAAAAAAAATAAGCCGATTACTCACACTGAAAAAAAAAGTTATTACGTTTTATTTTTGTGGCACGATTCGTGTGCCAGCCTGTATGTGTGAAATTTCGAAAGAATCGGTTAAGCCATTTATGAGGTAGTCGAAACCAAAAAAAAACCGTCTTATGGAAAGTACCGTTTTTAGACATTTTTAAAAAAATGTTTTTAACCATATGATCGGTCGTACCTAAAAATAGGCTTATAACGATTATATGGCAGGTACCGTTATTTTTTGAGCTAAAAATAAATTTCTATTTTCCCACTGTACAATACCTAAAAAACTCTATATATCAAGTTTGAAGCAATTCGGCCCACCCGTTTGAGCTGTAGGTGTCTATACATAGTACATACATACAGACAGACTGACAGACTGACGTATTCGCTATCATCGTGTTGTCATGTTTGATTGTTATCTCAAAACTTTTTTTTCTCGACGAATGCATAACTTGCCTTATAGTAGGTACCTATAATCGCAAGTCAAAACTGACGCTCAAAAATAAAATTCTTAAATCGAGGTTGCATGTATAAGAATAAAAGACATTGTTGAACTAGGGAGGCTCAGCCTGTCATGCAAATAATCCGGTTATTGAGTTTAAATGATTTCATAGTTCACCTATCGAAAGTTTAGTAAATTTTCGAAACTACCTACAGCCTGAGATAAGTAACACAAAATTAGATACGTGGTCACACCATCGCAGTATAGACCTAGCGAGTAATGATATTATATGCAACATTTAACTTATGAATAGTGGCAGAGTTCAAGTTGCAAATCAATTCACATGTGTACCACATTATACAGGTAGGTATAGTAAAAGAGTTTTGCCAAGTAGCAATTTAGTTTTTGTTGGGATGAAACTTCCAGTGACCTGAAGGGCACGAAGGCCACCATAGAATCTTCCTGGCCCTGATGGCCTCCCCGCAATATTCCAAAAATAATGTTCTTCAGCTCTCTCTTTTCCGCTCTCCAAATTGTTCAGTCTATCATTATCTCAAGGAGAATTTCCTCAGGTATGGAAAACCTCTTTCATAACCCCAATATACAAAAAGGGTACTAAGAGCGATATTAAAAACTATCGTCCCATTGCCAAACTTTCACATATCCCTAAAATATTTGAAAGTATTTTGTACGAAATTTTAAGTTTCCGTTGTAAGTCGCTCATTTTCCCTAGACAACACGGATTTCTCAAATTTAGGCCTACAACAACTAATCTAATTGAATTTGTATCGTATACAGTCTCAGCTCTAGAAAGCGGAAGGGAAGTATATGTTATCTCTACTGCCTTTAGTACGGCTTTTGACAAAACTTCACATAGATTATACTTTTCAAATTGTCCACCCTCGGCTTTGAACTTATTTTCTTAAAATTGATTTCTTCTTATCTGGAAAACCAATTCATTCTTAGCTACCTCCGGGGTCCCCCAATGAAGTCACTTAGGCCCTCTCCTTTTTATTCTTACAATTAACGATATTGAATTGGTCATTAAACATTCCCATATCTTATTATACGCTGACGATACCAAGTTTTTCAAGACAATTTCTTCCTCACACGACTCTTCCCTTATCCAACTAGATCTCGACAGTTTCTCAGTCTGGCGTATCAAAAACTGCTTAGAGCTTAATATTGCTAAGTGTCAATCAATCACTTTTTCACGTAAACGCATAAAATCTTGTCCCAGGAGCTACTTTCTTTACAATCAACCCTTAGTCATAGATGAATCGATTCGAGACCTCGGCATATTATGTGACCGAGAGCTCAATTTCATAACACACATCGATAATATTATTTCAAAAGCCATTTCAACCATTGGTTTTGTGAAACGATGGTCCAAAGAATTCTCCGACCCCTACGTCACTAGATCACTCTACATAACCTTTGTCCGCCCGTTACTTGAATACGTTTGCCAATTATGGTCCCCATATCAAAAAATTCATATCTCTAGAATCGAGAGCATTCAACGCCGTTTCTTAAGATTCACCCTTCGTGGACTGCCTTGGAATAATTCTTTGATTCTACCCCCTATCAAAATCGCCGCCAACTAATTAACCTCAATACCCTTCAAGAGAGAAGAGAAATAACCGAAATCTTATTCATTCATCGACTTCTCTCAGGTTCCGTTGACTCTGAAACCCTCTACAACTCTATCTTTATCCCCGTAACCTAAGAAACCCTCACCTCTTCTACCTGCCTACTCATCGTACCTCATATGGTTTCAATGAACCTATTACCCGTATGCTGCGAAGGGTTGATTTAAACGAAAACTGTTTCGACTTCAACCTCAGCACTCCCAGCCTAAGGCCGTGTGTGAATTGCGTTAAAATGTTGGTTAAATTTTGTAACTTGGTTAAAATTTGGCACTAGCGTGGTGAATAAAATGGGTTAAAATGTAGGTAGCTGTAGAGCAGGCTAAATTTGCGTTAAAATTAAACTTTTCTCAAGATAGAGTAATTTAAAACTGTAAGCGATAACCGAAAAGAAAGATGAACTCCAAAAAGTCCAGATCTACTGGGAAACCATAAAATAAATGTAAGTTTTAATTTATTCAATTGAAAAATTAAATTACATTATTATTTTTGTTTGTGTAGGGTCTCAAGACGAAAAAACAAATATTATAATCCGGTGATATTTTAACAAATATAAAATAATTGATTAAAATATTCATTCTATTTCATTTTGCAAATTGAATACAAATTGATTGATTTGTCAGCTTGTCAAATTCTTCAGCTGTGAAAACTAGTGTTTACATACTTAATCAACAAACTAACCATAATGGGAATTGTTTTTAAAAGATTTCGAATTGTTTTTTTAAAATATTAAATTAACGATGTTAAACCGAAACATATTAGTAAAACTGAGAATTCGTTAGTTTTTTCGTGCCAAATTATTAACTTTTATATCTTCTAAGTCGGATTTTGGGAAAGAAATTAATTAACTTGAACAAAAAAAAATGGTATTATGGGGGAAAATTCTTCAATATTGAAGGAATTTTAGCCAAATTAGTGTTTTAATAAATCCCTTTTAACGCAATCCACACAGCAAAACGCTAAATTTGATCCAAAACTTCAAAATTTAACCAAGATATAAAATTTAACCAACATTTTAACGCAATTCACACACGGCCTAAAACTCTTCCTGTTAAATCGTCCGCCCAATTCAACCCAATCATAGCCCTTAGTTTCATAGTTTTAAGTTAGGTTAAGTTATGAAGCTTGTATTAAGCTAAATAAATGGTGGTATTGACCCAACCAAAATTTAATTATTCGCAGGGCTGACATAGTCATGGGGCTTATTACCGATAAATCAAACATTTTGAAATAATCAAAACTGATGAAGAGTTGTCATCATCTTCAATGAAACGCAATTAATCAATGCACATCATCAATCTCTTCCAAGGTTTAGATTTTTATTTAAATCGACTTCACAGAAATTGTGTTCGTGGAATATAAACATTTGAAAAGACGTAGAATAGAATTAAGTTTAGTTTTATAAGAACTGCCTAAATACGCTGGAAGAATTTGTATTAATTTTTTTATAATTTTGTTCATTTAATATGATTTGTCTAATTTTATTAAACTGTTTTGAATGTATATAATTTATAATTAGTTAGCATCATCAAACATAATAAGGATATTCATGCAACGGCGGAAAACCCGTATAAAACTCAGAAACCAGATAATTTATTTGAAATTCGTTTCATGAATACCCTAAATATATTTTTATTTGATTATTTTACCGTTCTACAAGTGATCCCATAAATATACCTGTTTGTCTAAATAAATATTTTGTAGAGTTATTTGCGAACATTTGTGTAATTTCAATTTCATCCAGAAAAAAACGCGAGAAGTGAGAAAGTAAAATGTATTGTGCTTGAACCATTTAGTTTAAACTTTGCTATAGGCCTTAAAGTATTTATTGTATTCTCAAAGCACATTGTCTTACAGTGTCATGACAGATATAAAGCGAGTTTTTGTATGCAAAATTGTCTGAACATAGACAACAAGCTCTCAATATAATCCCACGACCATCTTTTAGGCTTCCAACTGTTTTTCATCACCAGAAATGAAATATACAAAAGAAAAAAAATTGAAAGAAAGAAAATGAATGCAATCTTTCATAAAGAGATACTGTAATAATAAATTCGCGACGCAAAAACGAACCAACCACATAAAACCGTATAACGAAATAAAAAAAAAACGACGACGCCTGCCCTTAATTGGATCTAAAAAATGTGCTTTTCACAAGATGCAACATTTGATTTATAAAATAAATGTGAAGGTATAGGAGTAGATGCTCAGGCTCATACATTTTTTTTACCCATTGTGATTTTTACGGTCCCGCAAACTCTATAAAAAATCACCACCAATTGTAGGTATACTTTCACATTCTTTTCAAGTGTTCCAAGTTCCAAGCCTCAGCTTTTCTAAACTCAAAAGAGCTCATTTTGTATGGCAGGCCTCTTTCTGTTGTTATGAAGCGAAAAAAAATTGTTTCATACTTCAGCATGAAAGATCCGAGCCCTCGTCTCTCTATGGCCTAAATGGCATAGTTGAACACACACTTGAGGGCTGAATGACAACAGTTGCGGAAGGAATTCAAGTGGAATGGCCCAACAAAGGACAATGCCTCTCCACTGCCGTTTGCTTTTGTTATGTGTTAAGCTTACTTCCTATCAACAGAGATGGCTTCTACGAAGAAGAATTTTCGTTTATATCCATTCTTGTTCTGGTCTCTTTGCTAAGATATCTATAGTAAAAGGCATTTGTGGAATCCCATCTATCATTAGTTTTGCAATATTAAATGCCGATTCTCTATAGATACTCAAATAATTCCTCAAAAGAATTTACCCATTTACCTACACGAGGTTAAGAAACCATAAGCCCTACCACACAATGATGTAAGTACCGTTTCAAATACGGAAATAAAGTAAAAAAAATTCCTGGTAGAGATAGTCGAACAGTGAATATATTCGCCCGCTTTGAATTTAACTTCAAAAAGTCATAGGCGCAAAATTTTAAACGATTTAGAAAAATGTAAAGCCGCTTTTAGCAATTCACTAAGCTAAAAAGATGATTTAGCTAATTTTAAACGATTTTAATATTTTGCTAAGGTTAAATTCACGGAATGGACACTTTAACTTTTAACAATTTGATAAACCCATGATGGCACCTGCAAGTATATCCCTGATGGACCAGAGGGTCCCAGGTTCGAGTACTGCTGGTGAACAATTTTGTTTTGTTTTTCTTTTTTGTAAATAATGAAGTTAAAATGATGAAAAGAGAAATATCAAATACCTTTTTAGAGCACATGTTGGGTTTCCATCAACATTAATTTACAACGCATAACAACAATAATTTAGGTTTAAACAATTTGAAATAGTTATTCAATCAATAAGCAGTTAGGAAATTGCTAACTAGTGAAATGCTAAGCTCTTAACAATGGGTTCCTTAAAATTTTGTGCCATAGCCTTTAAGGTTATGAAATCTTAAAAAACAAATTCGGGATTTTAATGAAAACAATGTTAGGGAAGATGAGAAAGTCAGGTTATGCAATTTCTGTCAACCTGACTGTGCGCATTTAAACTAATCCAAAATGTATTAATTTTCTTGTTCCCCTTCGGAAAAAGGTGGCATTAAGACTTTTAAGGGACACTTGGAAATAAATATTATCGAAACGTCAGAATACAGTTTATTGCCTACTTGTCAAGTCATAAACTGTCCAAATCAATTGCGGGCTGGCTCCGATTTAAATCGATTAATGGACCCTCACCACGCATTTTTCTTACCATCAAACTTCTTAGTACGGCATCTCTATCTTTTCAATATGAACTTAGTCTCAGACGAGACTAAAAAGTATCGCTTGGTCTTGTCTCGTTGCCAGCCCTAATAAAGGCGAAACAAATATTAAGTTTTTCCGCGCTAATCTCAGAAAGTATTTAACCAATTTTATAAATTTCATTATTCATATAAGAATGTATATCGTTATTGTTCATTTGGAAAATTTGTTCGTTGCATTAGATTATTAACTTAAAAAAATCCTACACTTTTTTTCGAAGTTGACCAACATATTTAATTATGCTTTTAAGCCTGCTAGATATTTTACAAAAATGAGTTCTTTTGTACAACATAAATTGTTTTATGCAAATTTTAAGCTGTAAATCATTTCTTAACCGTTTTTTTTTTTATAATCTACACGCGCTCAAGGGATTATGAATACCCTTTAAATGTTTCAACACAGCGCTGTCGTGAGGGTGGGTTTAAGGCAGAGAAAGAATGATAGGAAAGATGTGTGGCTCGATTTTCGGAGACTGTAGGTGGTTTTTGTCTCAGATTTTATCTCCAGGGTTGCCGGCTGAACTAATGCGGAGAAATTTCCGTGTCTTACTTATCGATGTCCCTTATATTTCGCATTAATTTTTTTATTCTTTGTCATATTTTATCGGTACTCTAGTTTTACTCAATCACATGTTGTTAGTTCTATGCCTAAAGAGCATGTAATGAGTAAACCAGCAACTCATTGTATGACATTTATTTTTAGAATTGGTTTTTAATGGAAAAATAAGAAGACATAGACTACGGAAGCGATCGAACCTGTGACCATGAGGTTGACAGGCCAAAACACAACTATCGCGCAACGGCCACCCCCGAATAAGATGACAAATAAATGTATGTACAAATTATATATTTATCAAATTTATGTATTTTTGCATATTGCATCTATGAATTCGATTTAATCGCATTGACTGGTTTTCTTTTGTTTTTTTTGCTTCTGAATTTCAGTCCACTCAATTGTTCGCTCACCGATTAACGTAGGGCAAGTCATAATATTTCAAGTCTTAATCAGACTTTTAATTATGCATATGTACCACAGTTTTCGTATTCGAACAAAATTACAGATATAGGAAAAGATTTGGAATTTTTGCAAAGCCAAAAAATGGGCTAAGGAATTTAATAGCATGTGTTGTGCTAATGCTAAAGTAAGCATTCCTTCTATATAGCCGAGCCACCTGAACCTTAAAAAAGTATGCTGAATGGAGATCATCCACAATCTAGGATATTCCTGGATAATTTGAAATAATATAATACACTTTTGACATGACATCTTTCAGTGCAAAAGGATCTTAAGGAAAGTGTTCTTTCTCATGGCCAACTTTATGTAGCCCTTTAAATAAAGGGCTCAAAAAATAATCAGTATTTACTTCTTCGTGAAAATAATAAAACTGCTAATATTGTATATCCAGAAGCTATGAAATATGCATGTTATCGAACGACTATTTTTTTTAAACTGTTTCAGTTAGAGAACATACAAGTCTTTATTTGAATACGGAAAGCATATGTACGTATGTATATAAATTTCTTTCTTAGGTAACAATATAATACAAACTACGCCCAGTCTCATTGAGCATTTGATATTCTTTAAGTCATATTAAAAAATATATAAAAAGGTTGCGAAGCAAAGCTAGCACGGGTCGGCTACTACATAATAAGAAAAATTGTTCGTTAATATATTTGTTCGAGCTATGTAGGGCCGATTCCTGTCGGGCCAGCTCGTCTGCCCGTTGAGTACCCTCGATGCCACTGTGTCCTGATGGAACCCAGATTAAAGTGATTCTATGGTTAATGTTATCAAACTTATTTCGGCATTGTTGGACCAGTTGTGAAAATATTTTTGTCGCACGGCTTTGATAGCCGCTTTGCTGTCTGAGAATACCTATTGCCAATTTTGAGTTCGATTTAATTAAGAATTTTGCGTGCTTCTATTATCAATCAATCTTCAGATTGAAAGACGCTATCAAATTCAGGAAGCCGGAAAGATATAGATACTTTTAGCGACTCTGAGGAAATGCCTGATCCTACGCAGCACTCCATTATAGATCCGCCGGTAAAATTTTTACGTCGAAATCTTTCGGCACTTCGTCATCTTCCCAATTCTTCCTGGATGGGAAGATATAACGTTAAAACATTTGCTAAGGCTCAGGATAGAGATAGAGTAGTCACTGTTTGTCCAAAGACTATCTGGTGGAATCAATTTTTATGTGTTGCTGTGACCGTAAGGTTTGGCAAACCAGCATTTTAACTATTTGAGTCTTAGCGCGCTGTAAGATACCGAATGTGTTATGTAAAGATGAAAGGGTAGAAGATATAAAAAGCACTTCCGACATCCGTTCGACAAGATGATCTAAAGGCCCATGTTTTATTGTTTGTTTAAAGCGGGCCACCAGACAAACGAACCCATTTTTTACCGAATGTTTTACTACAAGCGTAGAAACCAATGTTAGCCTTCTTAACCCGTTCTTGAATGTTGAGTTCCCAGTTTAGTTTAGGGTCAAGGATAACTTCTAAAGCGAGATACACTGGAAGATAGTGATAGATTGTAGCCATTTAATCTAGGTAGGGTGAAAGTGGGTACCTTAGTGCTTATATTATTGCCCGTGTTTTTTTGATTGCCTTTCTGGCTTTATATCCATATATATTATGATAATACTGTATCTAATACACCTAAAACAAACTTCGACACTTAAGAGTATTTCTGTTTTAAACAAATGAATGGCCAACACTGCAACCCAAAACTATTAAGATAAAAGGTTGAATTGATCGGCCGGTGAAACAATCTTGTACGCCACATATTTTTTTCTTATTTTAAATCCGCATAACACATAATTTATATTTTCAGATTCAGTTGCAAATGGTTTATTTAAGTTTTTTTTTTTTTTTTTAACGTCAACTATATTATAGTCCCTAGCGGTGGTAAATATGCGCTTTAATACATTAAGTCATTTGGATTATTTTAATGTTGGAATTACAAACAAAAATAAATAATCCTGACATTTAATTTAGCTTTCTACTAATTTACGCAAATCATACTCATAGTCATCGTTAAGAAAATACCCTCTTTAAATTAAAAGCACTATCTTAATAATGAACAACAGCACTACAACAAAATGTTAATTACTCAAGCTACAAGGATATAATATAAACCCCAAGAATAAGTTATATCGCAATAGATATACCTATACAAAAATAAATATGTACCATGCACAAACAAAATCTGCCGTTCATGTTTGGTATCTTTCTCCTTACACAACAACTTGCTTGGCAATCTTTAATATTGATTGAAATTTTACGCAATAATAAAGTAGATTCTGCCGCTGAAAGTAAATGGATAAGCTTCTGTTGCTAATTATCTAAAATTTAGTAAAGCAGTTTGTTTTTCCTTTTGAAGCTAAAGAAACAACCAAAGTACGAATATATATATATGGTATTCCCATATCTTCCTAATCTACTTAAGTAAAGCTCAAGTCAAATCAGAGATCCCGGTTGAATTGTCATCCGCAAAAACCAAACAGCGACATCCTCTATTCCATGGAGTATAAGGGAGGATGCTTAAAACCAAATTCACTTGCAAATATAATAATTAGAGACGCTTGACAGCATAGCATAGTATATTACGCCCTCGCTTCGCCGTCCTTATTCTTTCAGTTTTATTGGCGCTTTTGTGCGTGTAGGTATGTATTTTAAATTAAAGAAAGGAAACAAAAAAATACACAGAAAGATATATCCTTAAACAACTAGAAGAATATCCATACGAAAATATACAGTAAAGTAGGGTTAAATTGAGCTTACAAATTCTAATTATTTCTATGTTTAAAAAAGTTCGTAATTTAAGTTATATCAGCGCAATTGACATGTGTGTAGCTCTAAAGTGATGGTAGTGATATTGATCTAGGAACGAAATCCCGAGTATCAAAATACCACTAAATGTCCACTAAGATTCCAAATTAAAAGATCCTGAATAGGTACTAAGTACTCAAGTATAATTACTGTAGAGGAGCATACAAAATAGTAAGCAACATTGTATATTATTTTTCCTCTATTATTAGGTGTATTCTAGGAAAATTAGATAAAAAATTGACGTTACTTCGAGAAAATTACGACAAAGCTGAAATTTGGTGGAGAGCTGTATTTTTACGTTCCAGTTCCGTCGAACGTCCTCTCCTTCGGCTGTGTTTGAATCTATCTCCCGAGTTTTTTTTATTTTTTTTTAAATCAAAGTCAACGAATATTACAAATTCTGCATTATTTTAAATTTTCGAACATTTTAATCTCTGTGTACTTTTTTGCGAGAAGATTTTCTGGTTTTAAAAAATATTTAAATAAAAATTATATATTTATTAGAGTCCATTGTAAAGTCATTTTTTGATCTCCAACTTTTATTTATTATTGCTGCCGTTAAAGTTTTCTGTTTCTGATGAGTGAAACTTTTTGGTATATGTTCTGCCTGTGAAGCAATATGGAAACTTCAAACCTGCTTTACTGTCTCATTACATGCTGCAATCAATCTTCGTTCTAAGTGCCAGTGCCATTCTTGCGATCTTCATTACGATAATTGCAGTTGACTTTCATTTGTTTTTGGATTCAACACTTAAGTTCAACATTATTAGCATTTTTTTTGGTTGTATCATTTAAGCTGTGGGTGACTAATCAACAATACTTTCTGGATTTTTGTCTCTTTTTTCCTGGTGAGTGCAACATTTATTATTGTATGTTCTGCCTATGAAGCAAAATTGAGACTACATGCTTTCTCTGTCTGTTTGCAATCATTTTCATGCTGTAACCTACAACAAAAAGTTTGTTAAATAAAATAAAAAAATAAAGTTGTTACAAAAAAATATCATCTCCAACCGAGTGTCCGTGTTTCATCTCTGCATATATCCCTTTCCCATGTACTTCTTGCGGTTAAATGCCTTAGTGACTCAATTATTGTGGACAACAAACGATTTCATAAAAATGTTTTAGCTCAATTTCAACATTTCGATGATTTTTTTAAAAGTATAAAAACACTGAACAATTCTATCGAGACCCTGAGCAATCGGCGCTCCTCTAATCAATATCCAATCGCTTAACAACTCACTTCTATTCAGCTATCACTCAACTCGAACATAGAATCGCAAACCAATTGTCGTGTTAAGAAAATTATCCCCGAAATACGCTCTTCGCAGGAGGCCGTTCTCAGTTCATCTCCTGCGGATAATATGTATGAGAAAATTCTAGTTATTCGTTCCGATATTGATCTTTTTCCTCAAAACGCCTCCAGGTCATTGTCATCTGCTTCCGGTCAACTCACCGCTATTCTCCGCGATTTATCTTCAAAGATATCTGATATCAGCAATGAACTGACTGTATCGCGTACCTTCTTTAATGATATCATCGAAGAACTTAAAATAACGTCCTGCAAAATTGATCAAATTCCCGTTAGTGCTCTACAATCTGTGCCCAACTATAATAACATATCCATCCTGCTGAAATGTCAGAATCCGCTCTTTCTCTTTTGCTCACTGAGCCATCACCAGCAATCTTAATAAACTCAAACCAAGATGTAAGTCCTACGTCAACTGAGCATATAATCCATCAATTTGGTACAACCTGGACTGACAGTGAATGGAACAACAGGCTAAATAAATTAAAAAACGCCGCCTTTTTTGTGAAAGGAACTCCAAACAATGCTCATGACTCTTGGATTCGTAACCTTTTTTGCCGCAAATTCAAAATTAACATTGGGGAATGTCATGAAATAACCCCATCCAGCTTCAAATATTTTTTTCCATCCAGATTTTAATGGTTATTTATCTCTAATGTCCATCCTGTTTGCTGGATTGGCAATATAAAAATCAAAAACTGGCTTACTAAAATTTCTAACAAACTATCACAACTACAAATAAAAATCTAAATAAACTTAAATATGTAAAAACTAGACCTAAGTATAACCTACAAAATCTTAATTCCGTCCATAATCCAAATAACAAGATCAGTTGACTCAAAAGACTCCTTAGTGCCCCAACGTAAGCACATATCTTTTAAATCAAACCATACGTCCAACCCCTCTACTAAAAATGTTCTAATATTAGGACTTCCCCTGTCGGTGTGAACTATTGTAATTTTATCCATTCTCACACCTTAAAAACTTCTAATTCTAATGTAGGTAGTCATACTTTAGACTCCAACACACCCCGTGAACCTCCACCTATTTTTGACCCTATGTTTCCACCTACCGTCAGACTTACGGCTAAATTTGCTAACCCTAGACCTTTTGTTGGTGATTTCAACGACCGTTATATGATGGCTAGACTACGCGACAACAAGCTTTACGATATTGTCCATCAATACCTTGCATTTTTACATGATAAGGCTGACTCGGTTTGCATCGATGGTAAATCTAAAACCAACGTTATTGTTTCCATATTAAAAGAAGGCCTCCCAACGGATCCATCTGCTCTTTTTAAAATTCTTACTCGCCTTCATGAAAGTTTTAATATCGCTCCATCTACAGTCTCGAAGGAGCTTGCCACGTATCCTTCACACGTACGTTCTAAACGTTTTTCATCCACAAAATTTGGTGAAAAACCTCGTCTTTAACAATAATAAAGTTTCACAGCCAACTACTATTAACTTAACCCCAACCACTTTGTCCCTTTACTATCAAAACGTCAGAGGTCTACGTACCAAAACTTCTACTGTTTTTCTTTACTCCCAAAACCTACCCGTTGATATACAAGCCCTAGCAGAAACAAAACTTTGTCCCAGCTTTCTTGATTATGAGTTATTCTCTTTTGATTACGTTATTTTTCGTGCAGATGGTGTAAATAAAGATAATGTTCCCTAAGGACGTGGTGTTCTTCTAGCCGTCCACTGCCGTATTAGTGCCACTTTAGTTGAAATATCTAATTCACCACTCTATGAATACGTATGCCTAAAAATGTCCGCCTCTAGGCGGTGTTACTACATACACTGTTGTTGTATCCGTAATTTACAATCTGTTCTTGCATATCAATTCATGTCTGATTCTATTGAGGGATTGATTGGGGCTGCGGCTTCAAGCGACGATGTTATTATCGTCGGTGATTTCAATTTACCTGATCTTCCTTGGATACCATCAGAAGATGAGTTGTGCTTCGTTCCTTGCAATCCCACTTCTGAAAAAGAATCGTCGATCGTCTTTTTGAATCGGGCATATTTAAAATTAGCGGTATCTCTAACAATCCTGGCCGGCTGCTTGACCTCATTTTTACATCCGACCCGTGTAACTCAATTGTCACTGAAAGCTCCCATCTTCTCTCCACCCTTGACGTCTATTACCCACTCCTTTCTTTTCTCTTCACATATGACCCAGGTATTCCTATAATTAATTCTGAATTCTCTTATGATTTTAACTTTCGTAAAGCCGATTTCAATCAACTCAATAGGTTCCACCAGTTCATAAATGTAAAGAGAAAATCCGATGGTCTACCTTCTACCTTCAAGTTTCTCAACTCATCATCTTCAGATCCCCAAGTTATAGCTAACCTCTTTACCAACTTTTTCGGTCAATCTCACAGTGATACGATTAATGATCCTGAACTTGAATATTTCCGCCTCCTATCGAACAATTCTCATACGTCGCTTGTTTCTGTCAATATAAGTCTTAGTTCGGTCTGCGAGAAGATCAACTTACTGAAAGACGACTTTTCTCCTGATCCTGATGGTATCCCAGCCATATTTCTCAAAAAATGTACTAATGTACTTTGCCAACCATTTACATATCTTTTCGGTCTTTCGCTTTCGCAAGCAGTGTTCCCCATTTTATGAAAGAGCTCGTTTACCATATATTCCCCATCCAAAAAAAAGGCAGGAAACTGATATCTCTAATTATCGCCCGATCGCTAAACTCTCATCAATACTCAAGCTCTTTGAAATTATTGACTATGATTCTCATTGCTTTCATTGCAAATCAATAGTTTCTCCTCTTCAGCATGGTTTTTTAGAGGGTAGATCCACGACCAATAATCTTACTCAATTTGTTCCCATGACCCTTTGTGCTTTGGAAAAAGGCTACGGTGTCGATGTAGTCACTACCGACTTCAGTAAGGCATTCGACAAAATCTCTCATCACATTCATTACATAAAGCTTGAAGCCTTTGGCTTTGCACCATTATTCATTCATGAATTTTCAAAAAAAAAATAATTCTTTTTCAAAAATCCAAAAAAATAATTTTCGAAAATTTTGGTATTCAGTATTATTTATAATTCGAAGAACCTATACAAATTTTGATAGAATTCCATGTCCATCCAGCCGCTTATGTGAAACTTGAAAATCAAAAAAAAAATGTTGTATGGGAGGTACCGTTAATAACAAAATATGTAAAAAAAAATGTTTGACCAAAATGCAGACTATACCTAAAATAGTGCACACACTTTTTTTTTATCAAAATCGTTAGTGCCGTTTTTGAAAAAAATCAAGATGGTAGAAAAATTTGTATGACAAGTACCGTTATTTTTAGGTATTAAGTATTAAAAACTATCCTATCTTAGGAACGCCAGCAAAATAAACATTTTAAAAAAAACATGAAAATCGGTTAGATATAGTTTCGGAGTTCATTGAACACATCAACGTGGCACGAGATTTATATATAATAGATTAATGTTTGTAAACGGGTAAATTTTTAGTTATGTTTGGAAAATCATATTCTATTAAAAAAACCAAGTCTTAAGAGTGGTACCGGGAGGAAAATGTTCCCATCCTAAAAGAACTAATTTACTTTATTTTAAAACGAAATATGACGAAAAATTAAACGTTGGGTCGCTATAACTTTTCAATTTTTGACGTACAGAAGTCATTAATATGTCATTTTGTAGATAATTGTACTGTCTAGAAGTTGTTTTGAGGTCATTTTGAGCAAAAATAAAGTTTGTGAGTTATTAAACAAATTAAAATAAATTAGTTCTTTTAGGATGGGAAAATTTACCTCCATGTACCAAACTTAAGACTTGTTTTTTTTGTTAATAGAATATGTTTTTCAAAACAAAACTAAAAACGCACGAGTACGATAACTGTGGCGCCAAAAATGTATAACGGTCTCTTGCAAACGGGGCAAAAACAAGTTTACCTATAGTAGGGGGGTCTATCTCACCCGGCTTAAAATGACTTAAAATTAATAAAAAAATATTTAAAAACAACGACAATACTTACAATAAAGTACTATACCGGTCATTTTCATTTTAAGAATCTGGATTGACATAAATAAATTAATTTAAAATTAGGATTAAAGAGCAGACTTTTGGCTTTTAAAACCCGTATATTACTTTATTGTAAGTGTTGCCGTTGTTTTTTAATAATTTTTTATTAATTTGAAGTAATTTTTTTTCTAAAATGGCCCCTACCTCCTAAGCGGATCAAGATAGACTCTTCTCATATAGTAAAAATTTGTTTTTTACCTCTCTATAAAAAAACCGTTATCAATTTTTGGCGCCAAAGTTATCGTTCTCTCCTCAAGAAAACTAAAAATTTGCCCACTCACAAACATTAATTTATTATATTTTTTTGAATAAACGTATACTACACCCCAATGTTTTCGACCATTTTTCCCCAAATCTATCCATTATAGGCTAAAAAGCTTCTAAATCTTTTTTGTGTAGAATACGATGAGCTACAATGTGTACCTAGAACTTTTTTCAAAAGATCCTATGATTTTCGTGGTTTACTCTATTGAGATTAAATTTATTCAAAAATGATTTTCAAATAGCATTGTTTGTATTTATGTACATTGTACATATGTGTCTAACGTAGGTATACCATTTGAGTTATGTATGATTGTAAGAACCTATACAGTGTAGATCAACTCTGACTTTATCGTACACGTGTATGTACGGATTGAAGGTTAATCATGTACAAATGTATCAATGTCTACAACATGGTGAATATCAAATTCTATTATAAACGTAACTCGTATATATGGCGTTATAAAATCATTTTCAAAGCTGAGTCTTTTGGCACTGGATTTTTATTTGCATTCGCATGACAGAAGTATATAGATACGCAGTCATCTGGAGATGTTCTTGGCATTTGAAAATACTTTTTTATATCGTTCGTTTGAAAAGATAGGAATGTTAGACTGCATTCCTTTTCATTTCAAATAAATCTCTTCAAAAGTTAATTTTACTCTATGAGTGCGAAAATTCCTCTTGTAAGGATGTATCCTTTGAATGAAAATCTAATATTGGTGCCGTAATTAACAAAGCAGAAGTCACGACCTATGTATTAAATTTAACATCACGAAAGATGTCAGTGCTGGATTAACTAGATTTGATTCGCAAAAAACTTGGTTAAGATTTATACTACATATACATTTGTATATTGTAACGAAATGTACAACATGACTTCTTTTAAATCGCTAACGGACTTTATTTTTGTAACAAGGCACCTGAAAGTATGCTACAATCTACAAGAACTTTTTAAAAAGTAATCTACAAATCCAAAAAAATGTGCATGTACCCAAACTTGTACACACCCCAAATCCTATATTGGGCCAAGCAGGGGGGTTGCAGGGGCAACATGCCACCCCTTAAGCGCCGAGCTTTTTGAACGCCGTGAACCTAATTGCAAAAAACACTTCAAACAAGTACCACAAAAAAGAACTTAAAGTGAGACATAAGTCCCAAATTGGTTTTTTCGCTTAAGAGAGCAATAAAGTCCAAGATCGTTTTGGACATTATTGCACTATCCAAAATTTGGTTTTGGACTTTATTTCATGGCACCTGGAAATTGATAGATAATACTCTGGAACCGATTAAAACTTTACTCCCACCTGCTCCAGAAAAACTCCTCAACACTATTTTTTGCAATTGTAAAAAAGGTTGTAGTGCCAAATGTGGCTGTTAAAAAGTCGGGCTGCTGTGTTCTCCAGCGTGTACCAATTGCCAAGGTCAGCCTTGCTCATATGTCCAGTTGAGTACAATAGAGGAAGATTCCTGTGATTTTAATGGAGAGACCAATGACTCAGCCACATTTGAACAATTTATGAACATCCAGCAAGAGGAAGAAGAAATCGAAGAAGACATGGATGTTGACAGTAGACTTTCAAGATTAAAATATCTAAAAAAAATCAAAACAATAGTTAACCCAATAATCAATATCTATAATAAGGTAATATCTAGAACTTAAGAGGTATTGTTCCCTTAAAGTATCCTAAAATTTTCATGACAGTTAGTGAAGGGGAAACCACGGTAAAAAAAAAACGTGGAGTACACTAACTCACAGGTGGCGTGGTTATGTTTGTGTAACTCATGTAAATTGTGACTCTTAGAATCGCGTTATCTCACGAATGGTAACTCTTAGAAAAAAAATCATGAAGATCATTTTTGTAGAGAATTTTAAGATCTACAACTTGTTTTTTTTTTGAGAAAACTTACCGTTTTCGAGAAAAATACAAAAAAAAATCCTCAAATGTTGACCTTTGACCCGAATAACTTTCGTAGCACACATATGATCGATGGGGATTTTTAAAACTTTATTTGTAATGGTTGACCCCAGCTCTCCACCAAAATTTGGCTTTCCAGGAATTTTTTGTTATTTGACCACTATTTTTATGTCTAAATTGACTGGACTATTTTACTTGCGATATAGGTACTATAGGGCAAGTTTTGCATTTGGAAAAAAACTCAAGATTTTAATTAAAGTTGACATTGCGATGATAGAGTACAACGAAAAAGTGAGTCCTGCAATTCCGTCTGTCTGTCTATCTGTCTGCCTGCCTGCCTGTCCGTAGAACGATATATCAAACTTTGGGGGTGGCCGTGGATCGATAGTTGTGTGATCCCCTGTCAACCTCATGGTCACAGGGTCGACCCCTGCCGTAGGCTATGTCCTCTTATTTATCGCGCCACACATCTTTCCTATCCTTCTATCTCTTCCTTAACTTCACGCCCTCGCTGTGTTGAAACATTTACTTGGTAGCACGTGTAGATTATAAAAAAAAAACCGCTGAAACGATTTTCTTCAAACTTGAAATTTAAGCGCTTTAGGTGATTGTACAAAACAGATTTTTGAATCGTTGTTTTAGCCCCAAAAATAACGGTACTTCCCATACAAATTTTTCGATCATCTTAATTATCTCGAAAAGGGCTCTAATGATTTTGGAAATGATAGGAAATCACTAGCAAAAATACAAAGGCTGGTATACTTATGCATCGCTGGAGCAACGAGAACCTGTCCCACAGCTGCAATGGAAGGCATTATGAACTTGACTCCATTGTACGTGGTAGTAGAAAACTCAGCCATATTGGTATTTGATAAAAAAAAAAGAGGAAACTGGGTCTGGGAAAATAATAGGTTGTAGGAAAGAGCATTGATTCTTAAGTCTACAGGAACAAACCTATTGGACATTCCAAGAGATAGAATGATCAAAAAATATAACTTCGATAAGAACTTCAGATCTGAGTTATCTTCCAAAAAAGAGTAGGTAGGTCAAACTTTAACTACACATTTAAAGCAAATAACATCAAGTGATCCACGATTGGATCGAGAACAACTGAAGGAACTGGTGCAGGAGTTTTAGGGCCTAGAACCAAACTCTCCGTTCCGCTGGGGCAGTTCACTAGCATTTTACCAGCGGATGCTAATGTAATAGGAAAATGCACAGAACCTAATCTCGAATGAAACTATAGTAACCAAAACATTGCCATCATGTCAGATAGTCAAGCTGCATTAAAGGCACTAAGCTCTTACTTCACCAGCTCAAAACTGGTACGAAAATGTATAATAAATTCTCAGTACATTGGGTACCTGAGCATATGGGAATCCAGGGCAATGAAGAAGCAGACTCCCTTTCACAAAAATAGCAGAAAAGTCACCTTTGATAGGACAAGAGTCCTATTGTGAAATTAGAGAAAACGTAAACGTCTTCACTGAAATCAATGCAAGGAAAAATAAAATAAATAAAACTTAAGAACTACAATGCTTCAATGAACTGGCACAATTTACAAAAATTACCAGCAGTTGGCCAACAGAAATTATTTTTATGATTCGCTGAGTACCTCAAGCAATCATTAATATTCCTGGCATAGTAATACTTACACAAAATTAATTTTCATATATTTAGTTGCATTTTATGTTCAATGTTTATGTATATTTTAAAACAAATTTACTTTTCACTAATTTATCAACATTACGATTATTTTATTTTTATTGTTCAAGCAAAAAGAGATTTTTTAAGTTTTCTAAATAAAATTAACTTGTAAAATTTAGAATTTAATATAATATGTTTTTTTTAAGCAGTACATATTTTCATTATGTATGTTCAGCATTCGAAAAAAATATTAATTAAATATACGGGAAACCCCGAAAAATATATTTTCGTTTTTTTTTTAATTTTCTCCACAAGAAAAATCAACTTTCCATATTTCAACAGTTTCCTAGAAGCTCCGACTATTTCCAAAGAAATAGGTAAAAATTCTCTGTAACAAATTTGATAAGAATCTGCTTGTTATAATTAAACAGTGTACGTAGAAAATGGACATAATCCAAGGAAAATTTCGATTATCGCAATGTTAACTAACATTTTTTTGCACGAAATCAATATTTACCTTCTAGAGCAAGAAAACTATAATCTTTTTTTTTCATTCCTTCAAAAATGTCAAATGTGGCCTTATTTTCTTTCCGAAAGATTCAGCCCTGAACATCTTTACTTGTGCTCACCCGGCAGCCACGGCAGTATGCTTTTGCTCCTGTTTACAATAAAAGAAGAAAATTTATTGCAATTAGAATAGGGACCCAAATAATTAACAGGAGAGATGCTGCTCTCGGTATATTGCACTTAGTGAGTGTGTGTGTGTGTTCTTAACAGTTGATAGAAGGGGCCTAACTGTTTACACCCCATGTGCAAATGGGTTGTTTAAGGTCATGAGCATGACGGAAATAAAGTTAACGAATGGAAGTTGGAATGCTTTTTGTTAATTGAGTAAAACATCGGTAGCATTCCGCTAAAAGAATTTACAGTTTTTTCAATTAAAATTGGTATTTTAAAAGCTTGTTATTTATTTAAAGTGATGTGAAAACTATGTTTCGGAAATGTTACGTTGGTATTTCTGCATGAAGCTTCTTTATGTTCTAGAATGATATTTCAAAAAAAAAAAACATGCGAAATATTTAGTTTGCCTTGTCAAAAACAGTCTAAGTATAAAAGTTTTATCTTAGGTAAATCAAATGACTATAAAGAACTAAATATAATCCGATTTACACAAGTCCATTTGATTTTTAATTTCTTAATTGCTTCAAAGCAGTTTTCGTATAGTTAAAAACATACATTGGATTTTTTTTTATAATGGTCGGTGTAAAAAGAATAACTTAAAAGTCAAATCTCATGTTCACGCCGCGACTCCGACGCTCAGCTTAAGGTATGTACGAAGCAAGCTAAGTACTATTTGTTGTCCAAGAAAAATGTTGACTGCCGGAGCGAAGGAGTCGCATGATGAACTGGTCTTACGACCCAATATTGGATTTAAAATGGAACCCGCGAAGCGTTTCAGGCAATGTTTTATTGACATTGATATAGCAAAACACTTGTTTTTTCAAAAATCAGTTGACATTTACACCAAATTGTTAAACAACGCGCTGAATAATGCATATTATCCAGTGCGGTGGAAGACATCTCCAATCCAGAGAATCTACGGTCGATATGTCTCCTTCCAAGTATCAGCAAGGTATTTGAAAAGATTATTAATAAGGCTCTGTTCAAGTGGGCGGAGGACAACAATATCATACCGGATAATCAGTTCGGTTTTAAGACGGGACATGACACAATTCATGCCGCATCTAAACTAGTTACAGATATCCAATGGAACAAAACTAAAAAGCAGTGTACGGGTGCCTGTCTGGTGGATTTGGAGAAGGCCTTCGACACCGTATGGTTAGATGGCCTCTATCTAAAGCTTACCAGACTGAGTATAAGTAAATCTCTATTGTATATGCTTTATGACATGCTAAATGGTATAAAGTTTGTTGTCAAGAGTGGCAATGTAACTTCTACCGCAATTTTTAATATTAAAAATGGTCTTCAGCAGGGAGCGGTTAACTCGCCGATTCTATTCAGCATTTACACCAACGATCTGATAGGTAGTCTAACTCAGGCAATTGCGTACGCCGACGATCTAATTGCGTACAGAACAGCTCATACAGTTGTGGTCATCAAAAATCTCTTGCAGAGTACCTTCGACAAGATTCAGCGATATTGTGATGACTGGAAGTTGAAAATCAACTTCCAGAAATCAGAAACTATTTTGTTTAGGACTCCGTTGTCTAGCTCCTCAAGGGATACGAGAAAGAACTGGCGCAAGCTTGTGATCGTAGGGCCACATGGACATCCACTGGCGAGTAAAAGTGTAGTAAAGTACCTTGGCATCTGGTTGGATCAGTAGCTGTATTTCGACAGACATATAGGTGCTGCCTTGGCCAGGGCTAGGGGAGCCTTTGCCTTGACGACTGTTTTATAGTAGCCGTCTTGACAGCAGGGTGAAGGTGCTTTGTTACATGGCACTCATCAGGCCAATGATTGCCTACGGATGCCCGGTGTGGTTCAACGTTGCCCCATCTCAAATGGAAAAGATTCAGCTGTTTGAGAGGCAATGTCTTAGACGTTGCCTTGGATTACACAGAACACAAGAGTCGGAGTACACAAGATATTATTCGAACCAGGTTCTATACAACGGAGCCAACATAAACAGAATAGAAATTTTTTTGTTTAAGCTGATTCGGGGTCACACTGCAAGAGCGATGTCCTCAACCAACAGCTTAATTTTTGGGGCTTACTACCCCAATAATGAATATTTTGAGAGTGCGCGGTTAAGTGGCTACATCCCACCCGAGGCATTCCTCTTTTTAGACAGTCGAGGGCTGATACAGGATGGAATGGCAATTCCGCTCATCTACCACGTCGCCGTCGGCCGGAAAACTGTAGATAGGCGACTCCTGTATGGTCGAGACGTCATCGCTCAAAGTGGAGAAGAGCGCCTTCGGTTCAGTAGTGCTGTGTCCGATCGAGACCGAAGGGATAGGGCGAAGCAAGAGAGCCAGTTCTGGTGGCTCTCTGAACAGCAGTGTGATAGCTAAAGTCGATAAGAATGTATGTCTTGGCCGACTTACATAGATTTAGGGAAATTAGGTATAAGGAACAGTCGGGGTGGCACCAAAAAAAAAATTAAAAAATATGTATGTATGCGGAGGCATAAGTGCATGCATCTGCGCGGCTGTATATGTATGTACGCATATACATGTATGTGTAGATGGCATGTTGTTGTGTGTCTGCATACGTATACAAAATATAAACAAAAAGAAAATTTAAAACGAAAAATGCTACTGTGGCTGTTCTAGTTTTTAAGTGGTTTTGGGTATTTTTAGGTATTTTAAGTAGTTTAAGTTATTTTTAGTTAGTATAAGTTGCATCTAGTTTTATTTATTTTTAGTCTAGCTTTAGGTAGTTTTTAGGTAAATTTAAAATCATCTGATACTAAGTTTTTGTAGGAAAGTTTTCTTGGTTAAATAAAAATAAAATAATTAGATTTAATTAAAATAGTTTTTAGGTCGAAAACATTAGTATTAAGAGATACAGTTTAGTTTACAGCGCCCGTAAAGGGCCAGTAAATTAGTTGTAAGTTATTGATAATTAGGCCAATTTTAAACATTTTTGTCTAGCTTTAAGATAGTTATATGTTAAGATTAAATAAAAATGAATACAAAAAAAAAACACTCGTTTTTCCGCACTTTAAAATTTTGTGTCTAAAAATGAGCCAAATTGCTGGTTTCAAAAGTTTTCAATAAATAAAGCGACAAATTTAAAACTGTATAAAACAGTTTTATTATGACTTTTAAAATGTGAAAGGTCACATTTGACTCTTACTCTATTAGTTATACAGAGTGGCCGGTAAAGAATGGATAACCCTGAAAAGGCTTATAGCTGACTAAATTTATGACCGTTCTAAAAACAGAACTAAATAAAATACACGACTAGATCGAATGAATTTGGTCTTGTAGCTATCAACTTTAATGTAGCTAAGCATTGACGCTGTTTAGTAGGTAGGTAGTCTAGTTATACTATGTAGGTAATATTACCTTTATTCTTAATATAATTAATTATCGAATGGATGATTACATAGGCACCTACCTACAAATGTATATTTCAGTTTAGGTTATGGATTTTAATTATGTAAGTTAGGAGAGTAATATGTACCTACACACATGGATATAACTTAACCTACACTCATAGACAAATCCTAGGTATGTATAAATATGTATGTACGAGTACTTATAATAATGAAAGTGAAGGATATGGGAGGGTAGGTAACATATCTCTATCTCTACTAATATATAAAAGTGTAATTTTTTTCGATGCCAGTTTGTCTGTATATAACAGGTAAACTGATGACTTACCATTTGACACGCCATAAAAATGATTGTATCTTATTTTGTTGTCCTTTGGGCAACCTATTGGCTATTAAATTTAATATATAAGTTATGTTTTGTATGCTTAATGCGCAAATATTTGCACTTACCTCTTAAATTTATCCTCATACTCATACAAAACATAATGTCCAAATTTATATTTCGTTTTGTTGACGTTTTGCTGTTTCCATGGTTTTTATATCCACATTGGTTTTTGTTTTGTTTGCTTCCTCTGTGGTGATGGATTTTATTTCCAAGCTAGCATAAAGTCCCGGTGTTGCCCGGGCACCTGAGGCAAAAGTCTTTTAATTAAATATCTTCCAAATGAAATAAAAAAATAAGAAACAAAATTTGTAAGGAAAAGAATTTATCATTTATTTTGTCTTTTATTTAACCAGGATAAATTTTCTTCTTAAATTTAACGAAGAAGATTTCTAATTTGTATTTTTTTTTTACATTCGATTATAGTTAGGACAATATAAGGCAAGTTATGCATTCTTTGAATAAAAAAAATTGAGATAATAATTAAACATGACATTACGATGATAGCGAAGAAGAAAAAAGCTACCATTCAAGTGCGGCTTTAAACCTTTAAAGACCCGACATTTTGAGTTTCACGGTAACAGGGCCCCAGCATGACAAATTCCGAAGATTTCGATGAAAGAAATTCGACATTAGACGTGTTCCATTTCTAAATTTATGCGGGGCTTATACACTTACATGAATTGACCGTCGTCAGGACTATGTTCATGAAAGCAAAAAGGTTGCTAATGTTTCGCACTGAACTATCAATTTTTTCAAGTTTGCAAGGAACATTTATTTTAGTGTGTAAACACGTACAATCACGAAATCTTGTATTTTCACGGTATCAGGCGCCTGCGAATTCATGAAATATTCCTTGCATTTCAGCGTAAGGTCGCGTGGTTTGGCACAATGTTAGAAATGTATAGTTTGTTGAGAAGATTGAAATTAGCCTATTAACCGGGCTTACATCTGCAAGGATTTTCCTGTGTCAGTGGCTTCTTTTGCGAACGTAAAAACTAACTTGCAAATGTAAGCTCATGCATTCGCGTAAGTTAATATATGCATGAGAATAAAATTTAGTGGGTCCCAACTTTTCATGCGCCAGCTGGGATTTTACACTTAACTGCCATCTTTTCATCATTGGCACATATTAAGTTTACAAAGAAAATCAAGTTTGATATGTAAACTTTCAGAGTCCCAAAATTTTTACTTTCACAAGTACTGTTTTTTTGCGCTTAGCCCATTTCACCCTACAAAAACCTAAGCTTTGCAAAAAAATATTTAACCCTCAAGCCACTTGCAAACAACATTTCAAAACGAAGAGAATTTTTTAAATTGTAGGTGTGGTTTCCGAGTTTAGCCTTAGCAAGCAAACTGATAAAAATGAATTTCACTTTATGAGAATAAAATTATTCAAATCTGTGGAGCGGTTTCTAGGAATAAAGCATACTTTGTATACTTATCATTTGAAACAAAAAATAATGAGCTGTTTTGGAAATATTAAATTATTAAAAAAAGTTTTAAAATATGCTTTTAAGAATACAAACAAATATCTATTAGGTAATTAAAAATATTGGTATGCATCACAAGTTGATGTAACTAAACCTATATAATATGTGTAAAATTTCGAAAGAACGAAAGATTCACCTAAGCCGTTTTCCAGATAGTAGAAAGGAAAAAATCGGTGCCGTTCTTAGCTATAATTGGTAATTTGTTTTCCAATCATATAATTGTTCATATCGAAAAAATACTCTGATTTTTTTAAATCAAAATCGTTAGAACCATTTTCGAGAAAAATGAGCTTTAACGTAATGGCAGTTTCAGCAAAAAAAAACTCTATACCAAGTTTGAAGGAATTCATCCCACTCATTGGGACTGTAAGTCTCTTTACCTACTAACATACAGACAAACAGAATTTTTAGACCATGTTTTTTTCGTCTTCGCTATCATCGTAATGTCATGTTTGATTGTTATCTCAAAACTTTTTTTCGACGAATGCATAACTTGACTTAAATTGTATTTACCTATCGCAAGTTAAAAAACAACCTCCCGAAAGCGAAGAGTCCCAAATTGAAGAAAAGTTCGTTTGTTAAAAGAATAAGAAAACTAATCCTGTACCATCATCTCAGGCGATAACTTTTCCTCACTTACAGCCTCTGAAAAACAAAAACGGGTTTATGTTATTATGTTATGTTATTATTTCCAATGGAAAGTAATAAATTGAAGTGTCATTTTGACATCTTAAAACCAAAACAAACAATAAAAAAAAAACACTTTTTTAACAAGTTAATCTGTTAAATGAACAAATTTGTGGTCTGGATTATATTGAAATTGTTGTAAGTCTCTTCCTTATTGACCGCAAAAAGATTTGAAGAAAAATAAAATAAAAACAATAAACAAAGAAAATTTTTTATATTAGTTGTACTTTATTTTTCTAAATATCAAATGCATTTCGGAAGGCATTGGCCTACCATCTTCAGCGTAATACGCGTGACAACTGAAAAGGTTTAGAATTAAATGCAATTAATGCAAAAACAAAATTGACAACAGAGAGTAACATTAATATTTTTTATATGTAACCATTCAACACATACAAATTATTTAGCAAGAGAGAGTAAATTAGATGATATTGGACTCTCATCTATGTTCATTAAATTTTCGTTGATGTTTATGTAAATGGATTCATATGCGTCTAGTTTCGATGGAAGAGGTACACTTTTTATTAGCTTGTAATTGTCGATGAGAGGTGTCATATTATGGGGTTCTGTGTTTGTTAAATCAAATGCGTGAGCTGCAACAGCTTTTTGAATATCTTTGTTGTTGATGTACCTCTGATGTTCAGCTATGCGACACTCAACAGCACGATTAGTCTGGCCGATGTACTTGCTGCCACAGGTAGGACAAGTGATTTGGTAGATTCCGCTTTACGCATATATTTTTGCAATAGAAACATGCATGAAATACAATTGTTTTCAATTTAGAGATACGCATTACTCCAATGAATTTGGCTGCAGTATGGGCAATAGTCTCTCACCATTTATCGCTGAAGCGTTTATGTGCAAATTAGAGAGAGAAATGAAAGACGAAGATATGTTCCCAAGAATTTGGTGGCGTTATGTTGACGACACTTTTGCTGTTGTAAAACGATCTGATGTTGACCGTGTCTTACATCTCATCAATAGTCGTCACAGCAGTATCAACTTTACTTATGAATTGGAGGATGCATCTGATCACACATTATCATTTCTCGACTTAAAAATAAAACGCTTTGGTCAGAAAATTCAATTTGATGTGTACAGAAAATCAACAACCACCGATAGATACATAACACACGATTCATATTGCTCTTTTCAAAACAAAATAGCATCATTCAATTCGATGATTTATCGCATGTGTCGGTTACCTCTTTCCGTTTCTGATTACAAAAGAGAATATGAACAAATTCTTCATTTAGCTCAAGTCAACGGTTATAAAAATTCCCTCATCGACCGCTTAATTAAGAAACACACGCAAAGAATAAAGAAAACGAATTGTTCTACTCTTTTCTCTCAAAATGCACAGCACAACAACGATGAACGTCGCGTCGTGTCGCACTTTCATTTGTGCCTAAAATCTGTAATCAACTTAAACACTCATTTAGTAAAGCCAATTTGACTATCATAAACTCGAACAAAAACAAATTAAGCTCTTCTCTTGGTTCTTCCAAAGATGTCAAACCCATGAACAAGAAAAGCGGAATCTACCAAATCACTTGTCCTACCTGTGGCAGCAAGTACATCGGCCAGACTAAGCGTGCTGTAGAGTGTCGCATAGCTGAACATCAGAGGTACATCAACAACAAAGATATTCAAAAAGCTGTTGCAGCTCAGGCATTTGATTTAACAAACACAGAACCCCATAATATGACACCTCTCATCGACAATTACAAGCTAATAAAAAGTGTACCTCTTCCATCGAAACTAGACGCATATGAATCCATTTACATAAACATCAACGAAAATTTAATGAACATAGATGAGAGTCCAATATCATCTAATTTACTCTCTCTTGCTAAATAATTTGTATGTGTTGAATGGTTACATATAAAAAATATTAATGTTACTCTCTGTTGTCAATTTTGTTTTTGCATTAATTGCATTTAATTCTAAACCTTTTCAGTTGTCACGCGTATTACGCTGAAGATGGTAGGCCAATGCCTTCCGAAATGCATTCGATATTTAGAAAAATAAAGTACAACTAATATAAAAAAAATTTCTTTGTTTATTGTTTTTATTTTATTTTTCTTCAAATCTTTTTGCGGTCAATAAGGAAGAGACTTACAACAATTTCAATATACCAAAACAAACAATGTTTTTTTTGTTTCTCGACTTTTATTATCGATTCGAAAGTTACAGAACATGGGTATTGAAAATTTTGTCGTTGTGAAAAATCTTTTTCCTTACAATTTTTTTTCTTTATTTTTCATTTCATTTGGAAGATATTGCATGAAAAAACTTTTGCCTCGGGTGCCCGGTCAACGCCGGGGACTTTCTGCTAGTAACTTTATAATTTAGGTGAAATATACATTATTTTCATGTAATTTTTATGGATATGAGTATAAATGTATATACATTATGTAGATATTCATTGAAATACGCTTACGTCGGGTTTTTCTCTTGGGTATTTTTTTTTTTTGGATTATGTTTTTATAGCAAACATCAACAACCCAAAAAATAACTATACCTCCAATTAAAAACGTTAAGCAAAACCGTTAAGAAAAAAATTATTTCTCGAAAACAGCCCAAAAATTTTTTTATAAAAAAAATGTGTATTTATGACCCTAACTACTTATTGACGGTACTTCCCATAGAACCACTTTTCATTTTTTCAACTTTCTCACTATTGAATAAACCGATTCAAAAAATTTTTTAAGTAAATGATCCGTAAAAATGTTAATAAAACTGTGCTCTCAAATTTTCAAAAAAAAGTTTTTCAATTTTTTAAAAAATAAATATTTTTTTTTTTTGAAAAATCGATTTTTCATGAATTTTATTAATTTTTTTTATTAATTTTATATGTATAATAATAACAGCTTCAAAATGGAGTTTCAAATTTTTTTCCAAAAATTTTTCTAAAATTTAATACATAAAAATTATTTTTTTAAAAACCGCTCCAACGATTTTTGATTTTTTTTTTCAAATATATTCTTATTTCTCCAGGAATTCGAATGGCATCTTTGTTTTGCCTCCAGCTATAACAGCTAACCAACATACAAATATTTTGTTATGTCTATTATCCATTTATTTCCACCTTATTATATTTACTTTTTAAAATGTTGGCCTCATATATTTATATATACGTACCTTTAAAAATAACATAAATCTTATATAGATTTCATATTGCACTTAAATTATAAAGTTATATGCATACCCACCTTCATTTTCATTATTATAAGTACATATTTACATACATAGTTTCCATTTACCTATGTGTGTGGGTAGTATTACTCTCCTAATTTACATAATTAAAATCATTATCTGTGTAACTATTCCATGAATCATCCATTTAACAATTCCTTATACTAAGAATCAAGGTAATCTTACCTACATCAGCTTTAAGCCTGCATAGGATAACTAGACTACCTACCTACTAAACAGCGTCAATTTTTAGCTTCATGAAAGAACAAGAGCAAGTTCTTACGATCCAATCGTGCATTTTATTGTTTATCAAAATCGTTAGAACTGTTTTCGAGATAATTAAGATGGCATACAAAATTGTATGGCAGGTACCTTTAATTTTGAGGCTAAAAACAATTCAAAAATCTATTTGATATAATCACCTAAAATGCTTAAGTTCCAAGTTTGAAGAAAATCGCTTCAGCCGATTAGGCTGTAGATCGTTCTACAGACAGACAGTCGAAATCGCGGGACCCATCTTTTTGATGTTCACTATCATCATAATGTTAATTTTGATTAAAATGTCGAGTTCGATCCCACATGCAAGGCTTGCCCTATTTTCCTAACATGTGTATGGGAGGTACCGATGTTTTTTCTTTATTTTAGGAAAATAGTTTTTTTTTAACTATATAATATATAATATAATTTTAAACGATGTTTCGAATAAATCGATTGAGTCGTTTTCAAAAAAAATGTTTTGTTTGAAAAATTTTGGCTTACATTAGCGTTTAAGCCTTATAAGAGCTTCCGCATAATTTTTTTTTTTTTTAATAACAAATGAACCGTTTTCCAGAAAATTGGAAACCAAAAAATGGTTCTACTCGAAGTAGAAACTACTACCAAAACTACCAAAAAAATTACTTTACCCTTCATTAATGAACTGTTTTTTTTCAATAAAAATCGTTGGAACCGTCCGAGACAGACCGACAGACATAATTGCGGAACCCACTTCATTGTAATGTCAAGTTTGATCAAAATGTCGAGTTCGGTTCTTTTTGCGAATCCATAACTTGCCATATACGAGTAGATAGTATACCAATATATCGCAAGTCAAAAATTAAACCTAAAAATTTAATATTTATTTTATGTAAGGCCTTTATGCTTAAAAATGGTAAATCTTAATTATCTCGACAACGTCTCTAACGACTTAGATAAAAAAAAATTGAGTGCATTATTATGGATATAATCTCATTTGGACTTAAACAAATTTTTATGTAAAATGTTATTAACGGTTCCTGATATAGAACCTTTTTTTTTTATTTTCGACTTTGTCATTAACGGCGCAAGGGATTTCGAATTCGAAAACAATGTTTGGACATATGGTCCTTCAAATTAAAAATAATACTGCATACGGAAATATTTGAACAATATTTTTTTGAAAATCATTATGTATTTCGAAAACGGGTGTAAGATTTTTATTTGTATTGTGTTCTTGAAATTATATTATTAATTACTTAAAATTCACATAGACACCAGTTGTATCTTAATGAATTATAATTAACAAAATTTTGAATACAAAAACATTAAGTATAATACGACTTTAAAATATATTTAGGCTTTTCTAGTAGAAAAGAATCTTGTGCTTACGATGTGATTGAACTAAGAGCAAGTACGTGCGATCAGATCGGTCAGTTTATTTTAGTTATACTATTATATATCTTATTTATGACCAATTAATATGATAGGCTATTTTCCGTAATTTCTTTTATACCAGTCTAACTTTTTTTTTATTTTGTACAATACCCTTTAAGCTTCGTAACGCCAACAACCATTTACAATCAAGCCAAGGTATAGAGTTTGGTGATTAAAAAAGTTGACTGAACATTTTATGAGATTAACAACTTATATATACCGAAATAGCTTCAATTTATCTTCCTTGTTTTTTAATAATATGGGAAACCTTTGACTCTCTTTTTAAAAAGCATAAGAACTTATTCTCCATTTTGTGCATTTTTTTATATCAAAAAGTATAACAAGCACTTACATAGGCCCCAAATAAAACAGCTTTTGAAACTTTTCTTATAAAAAAAATTAAAAACCCTACTTAAAACAAATGGCTTATTTACTTTCACTTAAAAGAGTAGAGTACCTTTAAGCAAATATTTTCTCAGAAATGCATTATTTCTCCTTAACCTCACTTCTTATCATGAACCCTAGATATACTATGCCCACTTAGGCCAAACATAGTCTTAGAAATTAATCGTACAAGATGCCTCTGTTTCTGTAGATATATACACAACTAGACCACTCCGGTCGTAGTCTTACCAGTAAGTTCCAACACCCTGTCATCCATCCGTTAAATACCTTTCCTAAATATTTGCTTGCTTTTTTTGGGTAAAAAAATTATTGCTCATAACTTTTCTTAGCTTGCAAAGTTTTTGCCACAAAAATTACTTTTTGATTTTATTTTTCATTGTGTTATTTTTCATTTTCTTGCTCCTATCCCACCCAAAGAAAAATAAAGTTAGCGAGCTGAAGAACAAAAAAATAATATTCCCAACGAATAAAACTTAAAATTGAAAATGTTTCTTTACGACTTCATGTGCTATTTTGTAATCTTTTTTCAGAACTGGGTACCTAGAGCAGCTTTCTAGAAAGGGACATTTTCATGCGGTCATCACATCTCACTCTTCAAATCTCAGCCAAAAAGGAAATTCCTTAAGGAGAAGAACGAGATCGAAAAAGTCGACAACTCAGAGAAGTATAATCAGGCTTGTAACATGGAATCAATAATTCTTAGTGCTACTGTATTGGTGTCTACATAACAACTGCACATTCAACAGCACAACGGTAGCTTAATTTTGTGCATTCAATTGATGGTTTTGAACGATAATGGCCATCACAGATGCTGTCAGATGCTATTGTATCGGTGTGGTGCTGCCACCACGACCACACAGCCATTATTAATATCCGCCGCAGGACCAACTTTTCGTAGAATTAATTGAACTTGTTCTTTGATCGACGAGCACGGCGACATTGGAAGAACACAAAGTCAAAGTGTGGCCGTTGCTAGCACAGACCTCAACAAATCGAATCTATCCTTAGTAAAACTTGTAAGTGTAATGCCAGGAAGAGTCCAATAGAAGTCCAAACAAGAATACTAAAGAAAAACGGAAATCAAGGGTAAAGCAAGGCAATCATTTAATCATGAATAACATGAGCGAAAAACCTCCACCCCCACAGCCTCCTCCACCACCATTACTAATGCAACACAGCACTTTATCCTTGCCACCACCACCTCCCTCACAAACAAACGATCAATACCAATATGAGCCAGCATATGTGACACTTGGAAAGTCTTCGAACAATAATAGCATCGCCATGGCGACAGCAGTGACGCCAACGGTGGCGGCCACGACAACGATGACAATGACAATGACAACCTCTCCAAACGGTGACGAAGTTTCCAATTTGCTTAAGTATCAAAGTGGAATCGGTCTTGGCAGTGGCATAGTTGGTGTAACATCGGGTTTATCAGATGGCAATGTCCTTATCCTTGGGAAAAGCATGAACAATGTGAATCCGTCAATCGTCATGGGTACCACCGGTGGTGGTACTGGTTCCGTTGGTGTTGGTGGTATGGGCCACATGAGTTCCGGTGTAATAAGCGGTGGAAACATTGGAATCAGCAACACAAGTTGTAACAAGAACTCGACTGGCGGTGGTGTCATCGGCAGTAGTAGTAGTCGCAAAGCGAAACGGAAATGCTGTTCCTGCTTTGGAAGACCATCGACGGCAAAGCCCATGTCATTTTGGACTGGCTTAATAACAAATTTGGGAATTTGTACATTGCTTTTAGCGTATACACTTTTAGGTAAGTGCACAGTTGTTATTCATATTGTGTATTGTGTGTATGTATAATGTACATATATGCTCTTGCTCTTGAAGCTACATATTCTGTGAGCGCTTAAGTTTGTTATTGTTTTCCAAATATGTATAAGTCCTTAGCTAGTAAGAAGATTTAGATGTCGATTTAGTGTGTGTTTTTTTTAAACTTTTGCAGCCAAAGTTATACCCATAAACAATATTGGGTGTTGGGTATGGGATATGAAAACTTAAGCTTATCCTCAAGGATATTGATGATGAAGCAGTGTTGAAAGTTTTCCTCTGTTTTCTTCGGAATAGTTTTCTTGTGATAGTAATGGGATTTGGGAACAGCAGATGACTTTCTTTTTGTAAGATTAGGTATAAAAACTAAACAACGCACTTACTCATACTACCTTAATGGCTGAATGGTTGATAAAGATCATATTTAATAGAAACAAACAGTTTTCCGGGTCATGAGTTAGTGTGTCGTGTTTATATATTTACATAATACGAGTATAATATAAATAGTAGGAGGTTTCGTAACACTACTACCCGGATGTTGGAATTCGTTTGGAAAAGATGGATAAGTAGTATTTTCATTTTGACAAAAGTAAATTGTTTTGTCATCGAAATTTAAACTGTATAAACATTACAGTTATAAATTGACATGACTATCCCAAAGAAAACAAACAAAAAATAGAAAAAATGAGTATTTAATACAGTTGTATGACCCTCATCCCTATCGTTTTATTAAGCGAGTTCATAAAACAGAAAGTTCACAAAATTTCAGCACCTCAAAAATGTAATGCTAATCAAAATTTGTTTGAAAATATCATCCAGAAACACCTTATAGCTTTATAAATATTTCGAATGTGCCAGAGTATGCAAAGCCGGTTTTAGCACTTCCAGCACCTTGGGCGAGATTTCCACGGTCCCCCCTAATGGTTCAAACTCCATTTGAAAAATGTAAGGAAAAAAAAAAGGATAAAATTTTAATATAAAATAATTATGCACGATCCCGAATTTAAGCTTAACATGACTTCCATATGCAAACTAATAACATAACCAACAGCAAGTTAGCCAGGAGGTTAAGAAGAATGAATGTTTTACAGTCGTAACTAGTTACTACAATGAAAATAAAAAACCTGAAAAATGCTTTCAGTTTTTAAAAAAAATGTAGGTTGTTAATTTTGTGATGTATGCCAGATATGATGCGGGAGTTTAATTTAATTTTGGTGGGGGCAAATCCCCCATTTATTCGGCTTAATACAAGCTAATTCTTAATCTAACTTAAAAACTAAGAACTTATGCTAAGGTTATTGAGGGGGAGGAAGGTTCAGAAGCCGGAGTTTTAAGGAAGGAGTACTCAGGTTAAAGTCGAAGAATTGAGTGTATTCGAAATTTAGATACATATTGTTAAAGCCGTTAAGTTTCATAGAGGTATAGATATTGTTAATTCACAAGATCAAAATGGTAATTTTCTTTAATATTTTTCGAGAAGCTGATAAATATTTCGATTAATCAAAGGACACGGTAGTGCCCAGCCCAGTTCTGGCACTACACCCTTTTTACAGAAACAAACTCAGGCGATTTTCGACCCCCCTCTAACTTCAGTACCAATTAAGTCAGAAGCAAACTCTCAGCATTTGCTACGCTCACCAGGCTTAGGCAACTCACCATATTTCAATCCTTTAGCTTTAGATTTTCTCGAGACAAAAGACCGTAAAAATAGCAAAAACCGTAACTGACTGACTGGCGACTCATTCACTCACAGATCATAAATATTATGGAGCATCGTAGAATTTTGTAATTTCACAAAACGGTAGGCCTTTTGGTGTATACAATGAAACAATCGAAAATTTAAGATTTCCCATTCAGTGGACGTGGTACCCGCCTATTTTTATAGAATTTATATAAATTATTTGGAGCACTTCTAACCGTGTCGTGGCAAGATTAAATTTGGTAAAGTGGTACGGCTGGAAGTGCAAGGAAACGCAACATTTTAAAATTTTGGATTTTACATTCAGGGGCGCGGTAACCGCCCATTTGCATATAATTGATACAAATTATAAAGCACATCAGATTGTCGTAGAATGATGTAATTTGGTACAGCGGTAGGGCTTTAGGTGCAAACAAAGGCAAAATTATAAAATTTGAGATTTTACATTCAGAGGCGTGTCACCCACCTATTTTTATAGAATTGGTATCAACTATGTATACAATTTCTGATGCCCTATCACGCATTCCATCGCAATCGGAAAATTGTTACGAATCCCGTAAAAATCTATATCACAGAATCCATCGTAGTGGACATTCTCATAAAAATTGCCATTACAAACAGATTCAGTAATACCTTTTTTCGGGATTCGTAGAACTTTCCGATTACGGTGGAACTCGTGATAAGGCTGAGAGACAGTATTATGTAAACGGTGGTACACCTTCCCGTTACAGTTCACATATGTTCAAATTTCCGCTAGAAAATTCAAAGTTGAACTCATAATTAAAAATACACATCAGATTTGCTTCTGCTCCATAGGCAAATCAGAGAAATAGTTTTTCTGACGTTAATCTGATCGCAAGTAAACAAAGCAACCATGCATTAATGAAAACACCCAAAGATGTAAGGAATGGCACATACTGAGTATTTTAGCTAAGGTTAGGTTGAAGTGGTCACCAGAAAAACAGTTGACACACTTAGACCTTAGACAGGTTCATTGTGATACCACATGAAGAGAAATTTACTCTTTAATCAAACCAGTTGGCGCCTCGAATGAAGCGGTGAAGTCGGTGACTCTCAATGTGTCTAAGATCACTGGTGTCGTCGAAAAAGTATTCCCCCAGGTGTTATCTTCGTCCTTGGGAGAGAGCAGGACATGAACAAAGAAGATGTGAGATAGTCTCTTCTTCCTCCTCCTCCATGCAGCTTCTGCAAAAGTCATTGGAGAAAACACCAAGTCTTTTGCCGTGTCTACCAATTAAACAGTGTCCAGCTACAACACCTATTACGTAGCCAAATGTTTCCTGCTCAAAGAGAGTAAACTTTTTGAGCGTCTTGGGTCTGTTACTGGCCAGATTTGTCTGGTGGCCAGACACGTAGTGATGTTTGACCATCTAAAATTTATTTGTTTTATGGAGTTTTGATGCAACAATAGTTTGCTAGTAGCGATAGGCATACCGATTTCTTCCATTTTCGGTAGAATAGGTATTTGGGTTCCTTTTCTGGCGAGCTCGTTGGCTTTGCAGTTTCCCAAAAATTCACCAAATCAGGTGAATGTTAAACTATTCTGCCATCTCCCTGAGAGATGATCGACAGTTGCGGGCAGTTATAGAGTTTGTGGAAACAGCGCCAAGTGATTTGGGAGCTGATTGGCGCTCTGAGAATATGCGGATATCCAATGTAGATATCACGTTTTCCCTTAGTCAGGATAACACCTCTTTAATCGCCAGAATTTCCGCTTGGAACACGCTACAATGGTCAGGAAGACGGAAAGAGAGACTAAGATTTAGTCTGTCTGAGTACACAACCGCCCACTCCCTCTTCGGTTTTCGAACCGTCCGTATAAAAGTGGGCTGACTGATGTTTTAAGAACCTCTCGCATCCTCCCAATCTGATCTTGGTGGGATAGTATCTTGGAAGTTCTTGTCGAAGGTAAGCTGGTGTGTGGTGTAGTCGGATCGTCCTAGTTTTGCTCCGACCTTGTTCAGAATATGAGAATGGCCTATCGAATTGCTAGTCCATTGAGAGATGGCTTTGAGACGAATAGCTGTACTCGCAACCACTTGTTTGTTAAAAATGTCGAGGGGTGTAAGGTTAAGTAGTATGTCAAGGATAGCCGAGGGTGTGGAGCAGAGTGATCCACTGATATATAAGCTGGCAGACCCTTGGACCATATTTAATTTGTCACAATATGTGACTTTGTCCAATGCAGTCCACCATACTGCTACCCCATTAGTAAATATTGGTCTAACGACCGCTGTGTACAACCAATGGGTAATCTGTGGGGATAAGCCCCATTTATTTCCAATGGCTATTTTGCAAGAGAAGAGTGCAACTGTTGCTTTTCTTACTCTTTCTTGTACACACAGCCTAACATAAGCATATTTCGATTATCCTTTAGAAAAAAAGATCGAACTCCACTCTTTTGGCCAACGATGACAGCAGCATTGTCTGGGACAACGCAACGACAAACAAATTAATAAATAGAGGGGAATTCCCTTTTTAACGACTTTTTAAATAAAATGCTGTGAAATTAGCATTAAATTTAAAAGGAAAAACATTTTAAAAGGGCGACTTTTCACTTTACTGCATGTGCAAGATTTGTCTGTCTTTTGAAAATATTAGTACAAGTTTGAAAGGAGTATTACGGTAGTACGGGTGTGTCGAAAGTAGTACAATACTACTATAGTAGTACTTTCGGCAATGCTGACCACCACAGAGAACCAAACATCATTTACGAACTCATAAACGTATTCATTATACTCTTCATCAGTGAAATCATCGTTAATGATTTTGTAACTGAAATTGTAGTGAATTGTAAGCATTCAATTTATTTGAATTTAGTTAACTGGTGAAACAATGCGCAACACTTATGAAATCATTACATACTGCTCATCGATGGAAATAGTCGATGAGTTCATTGATGAATTCACCAAAAAATTACATTGATGTCGAAATTTTCAACTAGGTACATACAAAAGGCATACATTTAAAACTTATGTTTCCTTATGAGCTCTCACTGAGCGGTTATTCCAACCACTTTTCCTGATAAAAAGAATCTTTGCAAAAAGTAGTGAAATCACACCAATAGCATAAATCTTAAAAAAGTAGCCAAGTTCTTCTATATACAAAAACCTTTGCGTAACAAGTCAGCTGTGAAAAGTAGTGATAGTGGGATCTAAACGTACGCCAAGTTCAAAGTTTATTAATATTAAATATCAAATATTTTAAGTAGAGTAATATGGAACAACCTCAAAATTATCAGAGAAATCTGTTATTTAATGATTACTGGCTTTAATTGTGTTAGCTTACATGGCAAGTTTTCATTTGAAAAATGAGTAATTAGGTAATAAAAGAAAGCTTGCCAAGTGACCCAACACAATTTAAGTCAGTAATCATTAAATATCAGATTTCTCTCATAATTTTGAAGTTCTTCCATATTACTCTACTTAAAATATTTGATATTTAATATTAATAAACTTAGAACTTGGCGTACTTTTAGATCCCACTATCTTTTCATGGCTGACTTGTTACGCAAAGGATTTTGTATATAGAAGAACTTGGCTACTTTTTTAACATTTATGCTTTTGGTGTGATTATGATTTTTTGATAGCATTATTTTAATTTTAATTTAATTTAACTATATGCCTGTAAGACCTAAGGTCTTTTAAACGCAACCTGAATTGCACGGCACTAGTTTGGCACAGTGGATTTGAGAACCAGGTATTGACTGTCTCATTTTAAACCATGGGCGGCATCCAATTAAAATAGGAGGTATAGAAAAGAATGCGCCTAGCGTGGGGATTGAGCCCACACGACCTAGTTAGCAATCAAGCACTTCATCCACTGCGCCATTGCCACACATTTTTGTATGTTATATAAATTATTGATATTTAACGGTGTTGATTTAACTCTATTTATAGGTACTATATGGCAAGTTAAGGATTCGTAAGGTTTTATAAAAAAATCAGTTCATTAACGAAGGGAAAGGCTACTTTCTAGTAATTTTTTGCGTTCGATTTTCTGGAAAACGGTTCATTAAATTTTCTTGAAATATCTTATGCAGAAGCCCCAAGAAAGTTTAAACACTAATGTAAACCAAGTTTTTCAAAGGACTCAATCGATTTTTTCGAAACTTCGACATAATATTAAATAGTTAAGAAAAAAACTATTTTCCCAAAATGAAAAACAACGGTTAAAACAAAACGTTAACAATTAGGTATTTAAAAAAAATGGCTGTAAGAATTTTGATTAAATAAAATTGGTGTGTTATTAAATTAATTCAGTCTACTTGAAAAAACAAATATTTTATTTTGCGTACTTATTGACGGTACCTCCCATAGAACTACTTTTCATAGTTTTGAATTGCTCACTATTGGATGAACCGATTAAAATTATTTTTGTTTTATGAAAATGACCCTAGAAGTGCCAAATTTTCTAAAAAAAAATTTTTTTTGATTTTTAAAAAATAAATATTTTTTTTTTTTTTAAATCGATTTTTCAACAACCGGTCACTGAATTTTTTGAAATTATATTATATATGTATATTAATAGTTACTTCAAAATTGCATTTACATTTTTTTTTTCAAAAAAATCTTTTTAAAATTTTATAAATAAAAAAAATGTATTATGTGTATCATCTATTTATTTCAACCTAATTATTTTTTTTTAACTTTGTCGATATAAAATTTGGACATGAGGTCCTTCTTAAAGAAATCTACTGCTAACCTATTTTTAATTTCTATTAATACATATTACAATAATTATTTGTGCGGTGGACTATTGTTGTTATTATATTGTTATACAAAAGCCACTTTTTTGAAATTCTTTTTTATCGTAATGTTAATTTTGATTACAAAACAAATAACAACTATCCTTCAAGTAAAACTGTTTATCTAAATATTAGATAATATCTTCTGCCTTACAACCAAGCTTTACATGTTATATTCCTTTTTCAAATGCTCACTGTGCTGAATTCTGAAAAGCACAATACATAAGTTCTTCAATTTAGGAAGATTTATAGAGTTTTTTTTTAGTGTTAAACTGTTTTGCGAGGAGTTTGGGGAAAATGGTTATTGTATTTTATGAAATTCTCTTCAAAGAGATAGTTGAAATGTATGTAGAAGTTCATAGAAAATTTTATCGACGACGTGCTTATAAAAAAAAGAAAACATTTAAAAGTTTTAAGTGCGATTGAGCTTTATTTGATAAATTTATATTTATTATTTTCTGATAAATTCGTAAAATGAAGAAATATAACAACTGTAAAGAAGTTGGAGGCCGGAGAGCTTAAATACTATATGTGAAAAGTTCGATTGCGTAAATGTTATCTTTTTCATGATATAGTCAAAGTTATTTGAAATTGCTCTATAAGTACATATAGGTTTTGTGTAAAACAAGTCGATTTGACTCGAAGTAAACATTACAATGATAGAGCAGAGTGTAAAAGGAAAGGTTTTCCTAAGGCACTTTATCCACCTGTGCATCTTGATTTACAATTATTATTTTTAAAGCTCTATTTTGGATTCTGTCCAGGAGAATCGAATGACTTATGGGTCAAGATATAGCAATTGTACTCAAGCTTTAGACTAATGAATGATTTATAGATAACAATTAAGTTCGAGGAGGAGACATATTTCTGGCATCGTCTTAGAAAACCCTAACACTTTGCAGCAGTTTTGGCGATATGGAATATAGATATAGTCGTTTTACAAAAGGTGGTCGCTCTAGCACATACTGAGCACTGAAAGTTCCGCTTTAGATAAAGACATTAGGGGTAGAGACAGAAGACAGCATTGGGATTTTGATGCATTCGATTCTATGCAATTTTTTATTCCCCATATGAATATGCTGTCCAGATCAAAATTTAATTGGCTTATCATGCGGTCGCGTTATAATTCCACATCTTAGGGATATGAATGTGAATATATAACCGAATATGAGGGTAATCTGAGCAGCAAAACAATTTAATAGATTAGAAGTTTCACAGAAGAGATCATTGATGAGTATGAAAAAGAGAGTCAAGGACAGAACAGAGACCTGGGACTTTATTCAAAGGGGCCGGGCGCCTAGAAAGGTTCAAGCCCCTCCCGAAATGATTTAAAGAAAATATTTGAATGAAATACATTTCGTTTATTTTTACAAATAATATAAATATTTATTAAAATAACATGATTATAGAACAATACAAGTAGTGAGGACCTAATAAAAAATATGTATAGATAAGTAAATAATAGGCAAGCTCAAATTGTATTTAAAAATAACTCTTAGCAATCTGGTGGAAAATACCTTTTTTACATTAAAAGGAGACTATTTAGGTATACTATAGTTAGATGTTAAGAGGCTATCAAGGCATTATATAATTAAAAGCTATAAGGTTCAGAAGACTTAATATACATGTTTAAGCCAACAACTTTTTATTACAATGTACCTGAAAATGCAAAACACCCTATCCAAATTTCAAACACCCTATTCCCTAAATAAAGTATACCATATTGCAAAATAAGCACTTTTTATAGCTGCTCACCTCTCCTATTGCATTTATTTTCCCACAAAATTATTCAGCATTCTTTAAAGGTGCTCGCCTATCAAATTGCATTTATCTTCCCACAAAAATTAATGCCGAATTGCATATGTTAATTAGTATAAATAGTCTTACAAATTTATAATAAAGTCACTTTTATTTCGAAAGCCAAACAGATTGTTTAATTGTCATTGCTACCCCCCATCCGAGGTAAGGAGCAATTCTAGACATAAGACAAATCATCAGTCGAAATCAAAAGAGGTTTCGACTTTAAACATTGGTGACCCCGACGTGATATTGGTATAAGCATTGTCGAGTCCAAACCAGAGATCCAAGTATCCAGAGTTCCAGGTATCCAGTGTTCCAGAGTAGTACCAATCTTCATATACTTTGACATTGGTATAAGCATTGTCGAGTCCAAACCAGAGATCCAAGTATCCAGAGTTCCAGGTATCCAGTGTTCCGGTGTTCCAGAGTAGTACCAATCTTCATATATTTTGACATTGGTATAAGCATTGTCGAGTCCAAACCAGAGATCCAAGTATCCAGAGTTCCAGGTATCCAGTGTTCCAGAGTAGTACCAATCTTCATATACTTTGACATTGGTATAAGCATTGTCGAGTCCAAACCAGAGATCCAAGTATCCAGAGTTCCAGGTATCCAGTGTTCCGGTGTTCCAGAGTAGTACCAATCTTCATATACTTTGACATTGGTATAAGCATTGTCGAGTCCAAACCAGAGATCCAAGTATCCAGAGTTCAAGGTATCCAGTGTTCCGGTGTTCCAGAGTAGTACCAATCTTTATATACTTTGATATTGGTATAAGCATTGTCGAGTTCAAACCAGAGATCTAAGTATCCAGAGTTCCAGGTATCCAGTGTTCTAGAGTAGTACCAATCTTCATATACTTTGACATTGGTATAAGCATTGTCGAGTCCAAACCAGAGATCCAAGTATCCAGAGTTCCAGGTATCCAGTGTTCCGGTGTTCCAGAGTAGTACCAATCTTCATATACTTTGACATTGGTATAAGCATTGTCGAGTCCAATCCAGAGATCCAAGTATCCAGAGTTAGAGGTATCCAGTGTTCCGGTGTTCCAGAGTAGTAACAATCTTCATATACTTTGACATTGGTATAAGCATTGTCGAGTCCAAGCCAGAGATCCAAGTATCCAGAGTTCCAGGTATCCAGTGTTCCGGTGTTCCAGAGTAGTAACAATCTTCATATACTTTGACATTGGTATAAGCATTGTCGAGTCCAAGCCAGAGATCCAAGTATCCAGAGTTCCAGGTATCCAGTGTTCCGGTGTTCCAGAGTAGTAACAATCTTCATATACTTTGACATTGGTATAAGCATTGTCGAGTCCAAACCAGAGATCCAAGTATCCAGAGTTCCAGGTATCCAGTGTTCCGGTGTTCCAGAGTAGTACCAATTTTCATATACTTTGACATTGGTATAAGCATTGTCGAGTCCAAACCAGAGATCCAAGTATCCAGAGTTCAAGGTATCCAGTGTTCCGGTGTTCCAGAGTAGTACCAATCTTTATATACTTTGATATTGGTATAAGCATTGTCGAGTCCAAACCAGAGATCTAAGTATCCAGAGTTCCAGGTATCCAGTGTTCCAGAGTAGTACCAATCTTCATATACTTTGACATTGGTATAAGCATTGTCGAGTCCAAACCAGAGATCCAAGTATCCAGAGTTCCAGGTATCCAGTGTTCCGGTGTTCCAGAGTAGTACCAATCTTCATATACTTTGACATTGGTATAAGCATTGTCGAGTCCAATCCAGAGATCCAAGTATCCAGAGTTAGAGGTATCCAGTGTTCCGGTGTTCCAGAGTAGTAACAATCTTCATATACTTTGACATTGGTATAAGCATTGTCGAGTCCAAGCCAGAGATCCAAGTATCCAGAGTTCCAGGTATCCAGTGTTCCGGTGTTCCAGAGTAGTAACAATCTTCATATACTTTTACATTGGTATAAGCATTGTCGAGTCCAAGCCAGAGATCCAAGTATCCAGAGTTCCAGGTATCCAGTGTTCCGGTGTTCCAGAGTAGTAGCAATCTTCATATACTTTGACATTGGTATAAGCATTGTCGAGTCCAAACCAGAGATCCAAGTATCCAGAGTTCCAGGTATCCAGTGTTCCGGTGTTCCAGAGTAGTACCAATCTTCATATACTTTGACATTGGTATAAGCATTGTCGAGTCCAAGCCAGAGATCCAAGTATCCAGAGTTCCAGGTATCCAGTGTTCCGGTGTTCCAGAGTAGTAACAATCTTCATATACTTTGACATTGGTATAAGCATTGTCGAGTCCAAACCAGAGATCCAAGTATCCAGAGTTCCAGGTATCCAGTGTTCCGGTGTTCCAGAGTAGTACCAATCTTCATATACTTTGACATTGGTATAAGCATTGTCGAGTCCAAACCAGAGATCCAAGTATCCAGAGTTCAAGGTATCTAGTGTTCCGGTGTTCCAGAGTAGTACCAATCTTTATATACTTTGACATTGGTATAAGCATTGTCGAGTCCAAACCAGAGATCCAAGTATCCAGAGTTCCAGGTATCCAGTGTTTCAGAGTAGTACCAATCTTCATATACTTTGACATTGGTATAAGCATTGTCGAGTCCAAGCCAGAGATCCAAGTATCCAGAGTTCAAGGTATCCAGTGTTTCAGAGTAGTACCAATCTTCATATACTTTGACATTGGTAAAAGCATTGTCGAGTCCAAACCAGAGATCCAAGTATCCAGAGTTCCAGGTATCCAGTGTTCCGGTGTTCCAGAGTAGTACCAATCTTCATATACTTTTACTTTGGTATAACCATTGTCGAGGCCAAGCCAGAAATCCAAGTATCCAGAGTTCCAGGTATCCAGTGTTCCGGTGCTCCAGAGTAGTACCAATCTTCACATACTTTGACATTGGTATAAGCATTATCAAGTCTAGTTGTCCCTTGTCCCACAATACATCAACAATCAGAACCAACTCATTGTTACTGAAATGGATGAATTACAAGTATTCACTATTGTGGCTAAGCAGAAGGCTATAACCGACGAACTACTGCGGCTTAAAACCAACATTGGTAAAGACAGCCCTGACCGTAAAACAATAGAATATAAGGCTAAAAAATTGCAAACTCTAGAAGGTCTTTGGTTGGATTTCTCGAACAACCATGACCAGATAAAAGCTTATGTAAAACCAGACACGCCTTATATACAAAATAATACCTATGACAAGGTAAAAAGGGCATACCTTGAGATCAAACAAATTCTAGAATCCATTGTACCTATAGATGGAAATCCTGATAAGCAAACTGGTGGAGCGGCTAGTTCAACAAAGCCAACAGGCTTTAAAGCGGATATTAGCAAAATCCAACCTGTAGATATTCCCCCAATATCGGAAATCGCCAGAATTATACGAAGACAAAAAACAGTCGCACAATCTCTACAGCGGTTGCTTTCTAGTCTCAAAACTACAGAGACTTGGAGTTCTACTTTTTGTACAGTAAAATTAAATACGCTACAAATTTAATGGACGCATCTAGAAGAAATTCATCGCATGATAAACGAGCTATCAGAAAATCCAGCCCAGGATGGATACAACATAAACGAGTTTTATAAATTAGAAGATGAAGTCTCACAATTTATCATTTCATTAACAACCAAACTCGAAGAATCCATCAGACAACCCGCACAATCAGTCATGAGTCCTGCTTCAGTAAGAAGTCCTAGCCAAACTTTAAAACTACCAAAGATAACCTTACCCAAGTTCGACGGAAGCTACATTAAATGGAAGCAATACAGTGATCTGTTCAGTGAACTTGTTGATAAACAAGACATAGCTAACTGTCAGAAGCTGTTCTATTTAAAGACGACGTTAACGGGTGAAGCCGAAAATCTAATAAGGCACTTTACAACATCAGATAGTAACTATAGTGCAGCATGGCAAGTGATTAAAGACCGGTATGATAATCCCCGTCTGCTTGTTACTGCACAGGTACAACGATTATTGATGCAACCGGTGATTCAAAATGAAAGCTCGAAGGCAATCAAGGTCTTGCATGATACTACACAAGAGTGCATGCTCAGTTTGAAGGGTCTCAACATCGACACTACTAATTGGGACCCTCTTCTTATGAGTGTTCTGATCAAGAAGCTGGACAGAAATACTTTAACGCTTTGGGAGCAGTCGCTAAAGCAACCCAAAGCACTACCAGCCTTGAACGAGTTCATGTCATTTCTAGAGTTAAGGTTCCAATCATTGGAAGCCCTGGGACCAAAAGTGGCAAAAATATGCTCAGACGACCTGAACAAAAAGACAAAGGTAGCTCTTGCTTCAACAACAAAAACCAATAAATGCCTAGTTTGTGGACAACAAAAACATGCCATATATTTATGCCCCAAGTTTCTCCAGCTCTCACCACAAGAGAGATTAAAAAATGTTAAATCACTTAAGCGCTGTACAAATTGCTTACGCTTGGGACACCAAGCTCCAACATGTAGAGCAATGCACTGTACTAAATGCAATCAATATCAGCACACCTTGCTTCACGTGATAACAGAGAACCAAAGGCAACAAGCTCCGACTATAGACAACAGGACTAGCCTGTCAGCTACATCCAGCCGAACAAAACCATCCAAATATGTACTGTTGGGAACCGCTGCAGTAAACATACTTAATCGAACAAATAATGCTGTCAAATCAAGAGCATTGCTCGATTCCGGGTCACAAATAAGCTTCATAACTGAGAAGCTAGCTTCAAAATTACATCTCCTCACAAAATGCGAACCCCTGGAAGTCTCAGGAATGGGAAACAGACCAATCAAATTAAGCAAAAAGGTCGATATATGTCTTCAATCCCGCGTTCCTGGATATCAGACACAAATTCAAGTATTTGTGCTCGATACGATAACTACACAACAACCCAGTGAACTTATCGACACAAGTAATTGGGAAATGCCTCAGAACATCAAATTAGCAGATAACGATTTCAATAAACCACTTGACATTGATATTCTCATCGGAGCTGAGCTCTATCCCGAACTTCTTTCAGTGGGCCAGATAAAATTAACCAACAGTGGCCCAACCTTACAAAACACCTTATTGGGATGGATAGTTATGGGAAAGATCGTCACTAACAATCCGTCGACACTATTTTGCGGCATAGGAGTAGACACTTCATCTCCTACCCTAGACAGTCTGGTTGAACGTTTCTGGAACCTAGAAGAAAATCTAGCTACTCCTTCACAAACGATCCAAAAACGACTTACGAAAGAAGAACGTCAATGTGAGGATATTGTCCTGAAAACTATACTACTAGCAACACCGAATACCAACTCTCATTTTATTGAAAGAATTAAACACAAGAACTCGTTCAACGTTCTGCAACGGGTTACAGCATACATCATACGTTTCATCAGCAACCTAAAACGAGCCAAAAAATACAGACTGGTGGGCACCGTTCTTTCTCCACAAGAACTGAAAGCAGCAACATACACGATTGTTAAACGCATTCAATCAACAACATTTCAAGAAGATTTAAAATCACTTATTAAGTATGGTTGTGTATCTCAAAGCAGCCATATGACCTCTCTCACACCCTTTCTTGACAACAGAAGGATTATAAGAGTGGGAGGACGACTTGAGGCTTCTCATCTACCATATGAAGCAAAACATCAAATGATTCTCCCAAGTACACATAACTTCACAAAACTATTGATGTCCGAGATCCACAAAGAAAATAAGCACGCGGGTCCGCAAGCACTACTCTCCATTACGAGACACACCTACTGGATAATAGGAGGAAAGCGACTAGCACAGTCCATAGTAAATAATTGCATAAAATGCTTTAAAGCCAAGCCAAAAAGTATTAAGCAGTTAATGGGAAATTTACCGCCGGAATGTGTCCAACCTTCAAGACCATTTATTCATGTAGGCGTCGATTTCTTTGGTCCACTATATATTCACTATAGAATACGTGGTAAGCAATTCACCAAGGCATACGTTTCAGTTTTCGTATGCTTCTCAACAAAGGCAGTTCACCTAGAACTAGTCACTGACTTAACCACTCAGGCGTTTCTTAGAGCATTGAAGAGATTTATAGCCAGGCGAGGATGTCCAGTCAAAATATTTTCCGACAATGCGACAAACTTCATTGGAGCTCGAAATGAACTTAACGAGCTCAACGCAAAGGTTTTTACGGAAGAAGGACAAGAGTCTATCAAAAAATATTGTGCTGGAAGAACAATTGACTGGAAACCAATTCCTCCACGTTCTCCTCACTTTGGGGGTTTATGGGAGGCAGCGGTGAAATCGGCCAAACACCACATGAAGCGGATATTTTCAAGTGCATCATTAACTCAAGAAGAACTAACTACAGCTCTTGCACAAATCGAAGCAGTTCTGAACTCCAGACCATTGACTCCAATGTCCAATGACCCTAATGATCTTGAGGCCATCACTCCTGGACATTTTTTGATTGGAGCACCCTTAACTGCAGTAGTGGATTCAGAATGCTCAAGGGCACCTCAGATTACACATATTGCTAGATGGAATCTAGTAACAGCTATTCATCGGGAGTTCTGGCGTAGATGGACGAACGAGTACTTACAAGAAATTCAGCAAAGATATAAATGGAAAAATCCTCAAACCGATATCCAACCAGGTACATTAGTCTTGATTAAAGAAGATAATTTACCTCCCCTTAAATGGCTAATGGGAAGAGTTCTAAGAACCATTCGCGGACCGGACAAATTCGCAAGAGTGGTTGATATCCAAACTATAGTTCAGGAGAATTAAGACGATTAATTGCTAAAGTTTGTCGCCTTCCAACTGAAATTCAACCACTTTCTACAACACATAAACCAACATCTGTTGAAGCTCATAATCAATCTCTGCTTCCTAGAACCAACAATAAAGTTAAGCACCAACTTAAAGGTCGTTTCCTCCCAATAAGAGAATGCTCCAAGCAAAAACGAAATAATCCAGATCCATCGCCTGTGCCAACTCAAAAAAAGAGGAAAACAACTAGATCCCCAAACGACATCGAATTTGAGCTCAACGATCTCAACGCCGAGGAGAATGTTTAAGCCAACAACTTTTTATTACAATGTACCTGAAAATGCAAAACACCCTATCCAAATTTCAAACACCCTATTCCCTAAATAAAGTATACCATATTGCAAAATAAGCACTTTTTATAGCTGCTCACCTCTCCTATTGCATTTATTTTCCCACAAAATTATTCAGCATTCTTTAAAGGTGCTCGCCTATCAAATTGCATTTATCTTCCCACAAAAATTAATGCCGAATTGCATATGTTAATTAGTATAAATAGTCTTACAAATTTATAATAAAGTCACTTTTATTTCGAAAGCCAAACAGATTGTTTAATTGTCATTGCTACCCCCCATCCGAGGTAAGGAGCAATTCTAGACATAAGACAAATCATCAGTCGAAATCAAAAGAGGTTTCGACTTTAAACAATACATTTGTTTAATATATGTATTTAAGATTCGAATGTGTTATTAAGGACTTGAATTTTAATAAACAGTGCTTTTAAGAAAAAAATTCAAAAAAAAAAAATTTGCGATTAGTCTTGAAGAAATATCCACCAAGACGTGGGAAATGTCTTCAAAAGCATCAACTCTGTTGGCAGCAATTCAAAGAAGTGATTTCCTGGTAAGCGTCATTCTATGCGAAAAAAAACTTTTTAGTTTAAAGCTACCCTCATCAATTTTTCGACAAAATAAATATTTGAATATCGTATTTGCAATAAATCACACTAAAAAAGTCTTAAAATCTCTTAAAAACATGAGAGAAAATGCTTGAGATTTTTTCACAGACGCTTTTCAATCCGCACCACATCTAGCCAGGGATTTATTTGAAGTGACCATAACATATCCGCGGATTTCTTTGAAACAAACAACACGCTCCAATCCAGAAACATCATGTCCTTAAGCCTATTTAAGAGTTTCTATACTTATTTAATTTTACTGAAGAAAGAGTTTACTTCCAGTATGCTTCTCCTGGACTTAGGAATGATATCTTGGTTGCTGAAAAAGCGCAGCAAGAATTAGTATTAGCGGTTGCTAAACTAAGCTGAATGATGGGAAAGCAGCATGGGCGAATGGAATACCAGCTGAGTTTTGTAAGTATGCCACAACGGAGATCATGAACAGTTTAAACTTATATACAACAATATATTGGAAGCTGGTGTTATTCCTCAGGAATTGAGGGAATCCATAATTTTTCCAATACATAAAAAGGGAAGTTTATCAGTTCTGTCTAATTGTAGATTTATATCCCTTCTTAATGCTTCTTACAAAATCTTCACTTTAATCCTGCAAAGAAGGCTTAACGAATGGATGACGAGAAAAAGCTATTAAATGAGTTTCAGGCTGGATTTAGACCAAGTTATTCAACGATTGGCCACATCTTCGTTTTGAAAAGCATTGCGGACACATTTGTTAACAAAGGGAAGAAGTTGTACACGTGTTTTGTAGACTTTTAGTCTGCATTTGATACTGTGAACAGGCAAGCACTTATTTATAAGCTATATGTGCTTGGAATGTCAGAGAAGTTTGGAAAAATTATCCAGAACCTTAATAGGGACACAATGGCGGCAGTTTGGAGCGAAGAAGAGATATTTGAGTGGTTTAGAACAGAGTCTGGAGACGGACAAGGCTGTACAATGAGTCCAAGCCTCTTTGTGTTGTTCATTGATGACCTAGTTGAAAGCTTACCCAGTGGCATTGAATACGGGGTCTCACCATAAATTCACTGCTTTTTGCAGATGACATTGTTTTTATGGCATCCGCACCTGAATCACTGCAACTCATGATAAATCGGCTCTCACAATACTGTAGAATTTAGAACTTGATAGTCAATTTCGAAAAGTCAAAAGTTATGGTTTTCAAGAATGGAGGAAGGAATTGCGCAAATGAAAAATGGTATTATAACGGTATGAGAATTGATGTAGTTAATGAGTTTAAATACCTTGGCGTTTGCTTTACACTTGAGAGAGGAATTGGTAAAGGCAAAGAGTGCAATCAGCGCAAAGTGGAATAAATGTTTTTTAATAAAAAACATTGCACATAGCAGCAAATTCAAAGTATTCCAATCAGTCTCAGAATCTATTTTGTTCTATGCAGCACAGGTTTGTGGTGCGAAACAATACGAAACTGTAGAAATGCTACTACGTTACTACATCAAGCGAATTTTTTGACTACATACTTTTAAATAGGCCCAATAACACGGTTATGTTGGAAACGGGCTTATCGCCTCCTTATATTCGAACGCTTAAATTGCAAATTGATTATATTCTGAAAGTTATGAAGATGGCAAATCACCGGCTTCCCAAGATAGCGGCGCGGCGCTTCAAGTCATACGTTCTAAAACATGTTGGTTTGATGAGTGGATAGAACTAGCGAAGGAACTGTGAGATTGACCTCAATCAACAAATAAACGAATTTGACTTCAATAGCTGGAAAAAATTGCTTTATCAGCTTATCTCTTCTGTGGATACGAAGTGCAGAGAGGGATTTTTAAACAGCGCAAAGGGATTACTGCACAGATCACAATATTGCAAATTAAATCACAATCTGGAGCATTAGAATTATTTTCGGGATGAGAACGATATCAATGAAATCTCATGGATGGTCAAGTTACGAGGAGGACTTATCCAGTTAAGATTCATTCCACATAAAGAAGACTTACCCGTCATGTGCTCATTCTGCAACTTGAATGAAAGAGAAGATACTTACCACTTCATGGAAAATGTTCTATCCTAAAAATCAGAAGAAGGAACACACTTGGCAGTGATTTTTTTAATAGAAAACCAAGTTATAGCATTGCTAAATGTAGCTGAAGTCAGAACATTATACCGATATTGTGGAATGACCTTGAACTATAGGGAGCGAATCGTAAGTGAAAGCTTTTGATTGTATAAAGAAAGTAGAGCAATTAATTAATTTGTTTAGATGAAATATTTATTAAAAAAGGAAAGATTAAATCCTTTTATTTTATTAAAAGAAATATTATTATATTTGTCTTGTCAATCAGGCAGACCGCAGAAAATCCATGCTTTATATTAACTGTTTTTGGTAATTATTGTAAGCAATTTATAGATCAATAAAATCTAAATCTAATTTAATCTAAATCTACTTATTCACTATCCAGATTCTCTAATACAAAATCTTACTGATAGATTTATTGTCAACAAACACGTTTTACCTTCGATTCAAGCTTTGCCTCCAGGTTTTGCTGCCATCAATCAAGTAAATAGAAAAGCTAACACTCTACTTCGATAACGTAATATCCTTGTCAGCAGCTGTTAAAGCAGAGTATATACTATATACCCTAGTGCGAAAAAAAAATCAACTATTGATCCATTTACCCATGTTCTGAAACTGCTAGATATATGTGACAAGACCTCCTTCAGGAGTATAAGCTACTTGCTTTCAATTTTCCCCACCACGATGAAAAGGACCAACAAATTATCCTGATACGTCATGGGCCATCCAAGACGCATTTGCACTTAGATGTTGATCTGGATCCAGATGAACTTAGCGATATTATGTGCAAAAAAAAACAAGGCGCTTATTGCTGTAAAAAAACAATATTAAAAGAAATATATTATTTTTATTTATTAATTTTATTGAAATATAAAATTTAATTTATAAAAAAATAAAAAAATATATAACATTCATTTAGCTTTTATTAATTTTATAGAGAATTAATTCTGAACAATCACCCCCATACGCACTTTACCAATGTAGAATATTTACCTAGCTGAAACTTTTGATATACAGCTATACAATACAAATTAATATATTAATCCAGAGTTCTACTTTAACTTAGCCATAAAAGAAGAGCAAAGTTTAAAGTGTATGATTGAGATAGACATTTGTTGTTTATATAGTCCTTATGTTGAAATGTGTTTCTTATTTAAAGTGAACGCAGGTCTAGTAAATCTGAAGTACCTACCCAACATTTTATACGCCTCTACATTCCATTATGCACATATATACACCTAGACGTCCGTATACATATGTATATTAGTAGAAGAAGTCTATATAAAATTCTTCCAATTTGAATATATAATGATACAAATTTGTTTGACTATATTATAATAAAATAAAATGCACGACTGGATCGCAGGAACTTGCTCTTATGTTCGATCACATCGAATTATATTAGATTCTTAATTCTAGTAAGAATCTAAATATATTTTGAAAGTCGTTTTTTACTTAATTTTTGTATATACAATTTTTTTTTTAATTTTATTCCAAGAAAACTTGTTATAATAATATAAAATATTTAATAATATAAACTTAAAAACAAAATTTCAAAAAAAAATCATCCACCCGTTTTCGAAATATTAAATTTTCAAAACAAAATATATATAATATAGAAGCAGCTCAATATGTTCTTGTCTTTTTAACTTATATTTATTTTTTGTATACAAATTTTTTAGTGCTACAATTTATTGTAATTAATTATATAAATTTAAAAACTGATCGGGTGGCAATGCCGCAGTGGATATAGTGCTTGACTGCTAACTTAGACGTGTGGATTTCATCCCGCGTAAGGCACCATACTTTTCTATCCCTCCAATTTTAATTGGATGCCGCCAGTGGGTTAAAATAAGATAGAATTTTTTTTTTGTCAAAAATCCAAAAAAAAATCGAAAATTTTGTTATGTAGTAGTTATTTAAAATTCAAAGAACCTCCTACGTAAGAATTTTGATCGGAATCCGTTAAGTTGTTTATGAGAAAGTCCAAAATACAAAAAACAAAATGCACGACTGGATCGCATGTACTTGCCCCTATGTTCGATTACATTATATGCAAAATATTTTTAATACAAACGGCTAAATATATTTTTAAAGTCGTTCTTCACTTAATTTTGCATATGTAAAAATTCTTGAATTTTTTCTAAAGAAATTGGTATGAACATTTTAAATATTTAATAATATAAATTTAAAAACAAAATTTTAGAAAAAATCGTATACCCGTTTTCGAGATATTGAATTTTCAAAAAAAAAACTATTGACGTGCAATTCAGGTTGCGTTTAAAATACCTTGGTTCTTACAGACATATCGTTAAAATTATTATAATTATTATTAATTTCAAAAAAGAATCGTTCACCGATTTTCGACATATTGAATTTTCAAAAAAAAAGTATTTTTTTTTTGTCAAAAATCCAAAAAACTATTTTTTGAATATTTTAAAATGCAGCATTGTTTAGAATTTGAGTGGAGATCCTGTATACAAATTTTAATCGAAATATTTTAAGCCGTTTATGAGAATGTTGAAAATCGATAAAATGGTTGTATAGCAGGCACCGTTAATAAAAAAATATTTAAAAAATATTGGTAAAAATGTAGACCATAGAAAAAGTAGTACACACACCAATTCTCATCAAAATCGTTAGAGCCGTTTTCGAGATAATTAAGGTGGTAGAAAAATTTGTATGGCAATTACCGATATTTTTGGGGATAAAATAACAAAAATCTGTTTTGGACTTCCTAAAACGCCTAAGCACCAAGTTTGAACAAAATCGGTTTTGCCGTTTAGGCGGTAGATCGTTCTACAGACAGACAGACAGACAGACGGAATTGCGGGACCCAAATTCTTGTGTTCTCTATCATTGTAATTCAACTTTGATTAAAATCTCGAGTTCGATTTTTTTCCAAATGCAAGACTTGCCCTAATAGTACATACATATTGCAAGTAAAAATAGTTGTATGGAATGTATGGTACCCGTTAATAACAAAATTTCTAAAAAAAATTTGTTGACAATACCTATAGTAGTGCACACAGTTTTTACTTGCGATTAGAGGTATGTACTGTAAGGCAAGTTATATATTCGTAAAAAAAAATTCTAACAATCGGCCATGACATTACGATCATAGAAAACACCAAAAAAAATTGGGTCCCCCAATTCTGTCTGCCTGTCCTAGAGTCTGTAGCCTAAACCGAACCGGTGGATTTGCTACAAACTTGGTACATATTGTTTTTTCGGTAATATGCCCACACCTTTTTTTACGACAAATAACAGTAGCTCCCATACATTTATTTTTGGTCAAAAACAACGATCTTATTTTTCTCAAAGAGGGCTCCAACGATTTTTACAAACACAAATCAGTTCATTAATAAAGGGAAAAGGTACCTTCTGATAATTTTTTTTTCTACCTCTAGTAGAATTATTTTTTGTTTTTCTATTTTCTGGGAAACGATTAATTTGATTTTTTAAAATCTTAAACACTATTCTAAGTCAAAATTTTTCAATTTTTTTTTTTGGAAATTAAATCTTTTTTTGAAAACTCAAAATTTCGAAAACGACTCAATAGAGTTTTTCGTAACTTCGTATTTGGTGTTTTTTTGACATTATCTTGAATAGTTAAAATAACTATTTTTCTAATATAAAAAAACAACGGTACCTACCATACTAATGTTAAAAAACCGTTGAGAAAAATATTTACTTCTCAAAAACGGCGCGGCGCCAAGAATTTTTTTTAAATTATGTGTGTTCTTATATTAGTACTGTTGCTTTTTAAATATAAAAATATTTTATTTTTAATTTTTTATATTTTCAAAAAAAAAGTTTTTCGATTTTTAAAAAAATAAATACAATTTTTTTTTTGAAAAATCGCTGTTTCAAAAACCAGTCAGTTATTTTTTTAGAAATTTGAATTTATACGTATAATAATAATATCTTCAAAATAGCATTTCAAATTTTTTTCTAAAAATGTTTTTAAAATTATATACATTCAAAATTAATTTATTAAAATACCGCTCAAACGATTTTTGAATTGTTTTTTGAAATATTCTTATTTACCCCGAATTCAAATGGCATCTTTCTTTTCCCTCAAACTATAATGGCTAAGTATTATAGAAACATTTACTTATGTGCATTATCCATTTTTATTTCTTCTAATTTGTATTCCCTTTTACTAATTTTAGCGTACGTCACTGAATACAAAATACAATGTAAACCCTCATACATTTATATAAACATATGTCTTTAAAATTCACATGAATCTTACGTATGTATATTGCACCTAAATTACAAAGTTATATCTACCTATCCACCTACATCCTTCATTTTCATTATTATATATGTAAATGTTTACATACTAAGGTTATATGTATGTAGATACATTTTACTCTCCTAACTCACATATTTAAATATCAACCATTCGATAATATATTATACTAAGAATCAAGGTAATCTTACCTATATAGGCTTTAAACCTTCATAAGATAAGTACACCTAACTAACTACACTAGACAATCATCTAGATCGCGTAAGTTCCAAGTTTGAAGAAAATCGGTTAAGCCGTTTAGGCTGTAGCTCGTTGTACAGGCAGGCAGACAAACGAAATTTCGGTACCAACTTTGTTGGTGTTCTCTATCATCGTAATGTCAAGTTTAATTAATATCTCGACTTCAATTTTTTTTCCAAATGCAAAACTTGCCCTATAGTATCTACATACATATATCGCATGTAAAAATATTAATAAAGTCTATATTACTCGGCCAAAAGTATAAATGTGATTTGTTCAGATAGGTACTTTATAATAATAAAGCAGGTTAGCAACTAGTCAAATATATATCGCAATAAATATATGGATGTGTGCATTGAAAAATTTAATTAACTATTCCCATTTATTTTGTTTGTTTATAAAATAAAATGCACGAATGAATCGTACGAACTTGCTCTTATAGCTAACAACTTTAGTATAGCTAAACATTGACGCTGATAGTAAGTAGGTATCCTAGTTATCGTATGCAGGTTTAAAGCCAATATAGGTAATATTACCTTGATTCTTAGTATATCTAAATGGATTTTAATTATATAAGTTAGGAGGGAATATGTACCTATGTACATTATAATAATGAAAGTAAAGGAGGTAGGTAGGCATGTTATAAAAATTTATAATTTAAGTGCAAATTTCATAATATTCATGTGATTTTTTAGATAAATATACATATATAAATGTCTGAGGGCCTTTTTGTATATACATAATTATGTAGCTATTCAGTGACGTGTCTACGCAAAAATGCATAAAATGAAATAAATATAATTAGGTAGAAATACAGGAATGATACACATAGTAAAATCTTTGTAGATTGCTTAGTTGTTAAAGTTTGAGGAAAAAAAATGTCATTTGAATTGTTGGACAAAATTGAATACATAAAAAAAATCCAAAATCATTTGAACGGTTTTTTAAAAAAGCATTTTTAGAAAAAAATGTAAACGACATTATGAAGTACATAATTTTTTATATATATATAAAATGTTAATTTCGAAAAAAATCAATGATTGGTTTTTGAAAAATCGAATTTAATTTATTTATTTTTTTTTTTTGAAAATTTGAGTATGCACTTTTATTAAAACATAATAACTTTAATCGGTTCATCCAATTGTGAGAAAGTCGAAAATACGAAAAGTGGTTCTATGTGAAGTACCGTTAATAAGTACGGAGAATTAAACATTATTTTACTCAAAATTAAAATTAAAAATAAAATCTAAATTAAATTAAATTTTAATTTTCTCAAGAGTTGACTGCACTAATTTAGGAAAACACATGAATGTGAATGTGTACGCAGAATTAAATATTATTTTACTCAAAAGTTGACTGCACTAATTTAGGAAAACACACATTTTTTATCAATATTCTTGGAGCCATTTTTAAGACATACCCAATTTTTTTCTTAACGTTTTTTGAACATTTGTATGTGGTTTCTTGTGTTAGGAAAATATTTTTCGTAACTATTCAAGATAATGTCAAAAAACTACCAAATACGAGGTCTCGCAAAAATCGATTCAATCTTTTTCGAAATTTCGAGTTTAAAAAAAAAAAAATTTAATTTCAACTTACATTTGTGCTTAAACTTTCTAGGATTCTCTTTATAAGAAAATTCAAAAAATCAAATGAACTGTTTTCAGAAAATCAAAAATATGGTTTTACTATAGAAGTACCAAAAATGAACATTTTTTTTCCAAGAAAAAAAAACATACCAAAAGGTAGCTTTTCCCTTCGTTAATGAACTGATTTGTTTTTACAAAAATCGTTAGAGGCGCTTTTGAGAATAGATAAAATTTTTCTTTTTGGCAAAAAAAGTGTATGGCAGGTACCGTTATTTTTCGTCTTTAAAAAAAGAAAAAACTTCTGAGCATATTACCGAAAAAAACAATTTGTACCAAGTTTGCAGCAAATTCATCCAACCGCTTAGGCTGTAGACTCGAGTACAGACAGACAACAGACAGGTGGACGGAATTGGGGGACCCACTTTTTTCGTGTTTGCTATCATCGGGGGTGGCCGTGGCGCAATAGTTGTGTGCTCGCCTGTCAACCTCGTGGTCGCAGGTTCGATTCCTGCCGATGTCTATGTCGTCTTATATTACATTAAAATCTTATTCTAACAATTGTCATAAAATGAGTTGCTGGTTTTCTCATTACATGCTGTTAAGGCATAACACTAACAACATGTGATTGAGTAAACTACTCATTAATATGTCAACGAAATAAATAAAATAATGCGAATTATAAGAGACATAAATAAATAAGACACGGTAATTTTCTCCGCATTAGTTCAGCCGCCATCCCTGGAGATAATATCTGAGACAACAACCACCGTCTCAATACATCGCGCCACACATCTTTCATATCCTTCTTTCTTTTCTGTCACCAGGTGCCCGCGCTGTGTTAAAAACATATAAAGGGTATTCATAATCCCTTGAGCGCGTGCAAAATTATAAAAAAAATCGTAATGTCAAGTTTGTTCAAAATCTCGAGTTCGATTTTTTCAACGACTACCGAACTTATCATATAGTACGTGTACCTATATATCTCAAGTAAAACCACGTATCGGTGAATACTCAAATTACATTAGTTACTGATATTATTGACTAATTTCTATGTTAAGTTTTCTAAGAACAAAGTAAAAACAGACATATTAAAAAAATAGGATGTGGCAGTGGGCGGATGTGATTAAAAATACTTTATAAACCGTCAGATCTCAAATAAGAATAAAACAATTATGCGGTAAATTCAAATATCTACGATTATATATGTAGATAAATCCTTTTAAAATTGGTCTCTGCCTGCAGTTGATACAAGCATAAATGTGAGTGTCTCATGCAAGTAGAACATCGAATTTCTGTAAAATTGTATTGAGTAAATAAAAATAAATTGTTGCTTGCCAAATTCAAAAAGTGCATGTAAAAAGTATTTTTGTATGTAATCACTTTAACAATTTGGGCAAACGAAACTTTTTGTAAATTATTCGCAAGGGAGCTATAAATTAAGCTCAATAAGCCACAGGCATTAAAATCTTGATAAAACAGTCGAATATGCGGACCATTACGAAAGTCAATCAAGTGAAATGGAGTGTAGGTAGATACTACGTTTGGCAAAGTGAAACAATACATATACTCTACTTACATTCCCATCCCTCAGGCCTCGTAATGCATATAGAAAGCGAGAATTTAATGGATACAATTTCTTTTCAGGATTTTAGTATCTCGCACATTATTTTATCCTTTGCTGTCTTTCCTTCCTTGGATGATTCTACTACCACACGTAGCATAGTTTATATAGTTTTCTTTTTTTTTGTTCCACTTCCAGGTTCATTTATATTTCTGACCATCGAAAATGAAGACTATTCACTACTACATCATCAACAGAGGACATTGGCGTCAACCAAGCGGCAGAGTAGTGGCAGTAGCCTTCCACCACAGCGACGCGTCGATAATTCCAGTATCGCTGTCAGTAGTAGTGTTAGTGGTAGTGGAATAAGTGATCCGCAATCAACGTTAGAAGCGGACACATATGACGTCCGACAACGGACCATCGAGAATATCTGGGACATAACAGTCTCATTGAATATCCTTTACAAGGAAAACTGGACAAAGTACGTACCTATATAGCTCAGCACATAATGCACTATGCTAATAAAGATGGATAGGAATTTTCAGCTTTATTTGATCTGTTTTAAATTTTTATTATTTTCAGATTAGCAGCTTTGGAAATTGCAAAATTTCAAGACCAATTAATAAAGAGACTGAGCGAGGACGTAACCTTATCAAATCTAGATGGTAGTAATCCAGCTACGGAGGCGGTTCTATTGTTATCACATGCCAGAGATGACCAAAAGTATGAGTGGAACTTTGCAAAGGCGTTTTTATACTCGCTTACAGTGTTAACGACCATTGGTAAGTTTATTATATGTAGGTACCTGCAATGGCAACAATGTTATCGTTCGGTGAAGGACACATGCGAAAGAGCTTAACATTGTGTCGTAACAAGAACTAGCGTCGTTGGTTTTAGATACAGATTATGCTCTACTATACATCCTCGTTTGGTTAAAGAATGAGTGGATTACTTTTGAGGTTTGGTTTTTGGTTAACCGAGTTCAAGCACTTGCTGCGTACGTGCAAATGTGTGTGTCTACAGAGGGTGTGTTTTTTGGTCTAGTCTACAGAATGGATCGAAGTATAAAAACATGGCACAAAACACTAAAGTAAAATTTTTGATAAAATAATGTGGTTACCGAGTATTTCAAAACAAAGAGCTGTGAATGTGTAAGAAGATATTCCTTTAAATTATATTTAAACCTTTTTAAACTGACAGATTAGTTGTACACAATGGAATGTACATATGTAGCTACATATGTAGCTGTTAAGTAATTTGAAGTTTGTTCAATTTCTTGCTTCAGTTCTCATTGAAGCCTTGTACCTGTTTTGTTTTTTCTAACTTTGACAGAGTTATAAGAACTACAGCTAGCCAATAAATTGGCTTTGACTTAAAATTAAAAAAAAAAGCTATATTTTTCTAAATAAAGTCTTAAATTTTTAAAGATTGATAAATATTTTTTCCTCTAATGGCACAAGAAACGTAACGTTTTCATTGATTGAAGTACCCGTAATTAATCGAGAAATGCTGTAGGTAGGTACATGATAAATTTTTTACAAAGTTAGAAAAGTTTAATCATAACACTTGTCGTCGTCGACAGTTCTCCAATATTCATTTTCTGGGTTCTTGTACGCCTGCATGTCCACCCTACATTATGCCGGTCGTCCTCTAGGCGTTCAACGCACAAATTTCAAGATCAACACTTTCAACTCTAATGTACGATGTCCTCAATTCCATTCAACCAACGAGTTTAATGCGGTTGGAGGGGAGAGTACGATAACTCAGGCGCCATAAAATAAAAATGGATTCTTGTAGAACAGTTACAAGTATTTTTTAATACGGGAGGGGGGTCTATATCCATCCGATTAGGCGATATGGGCAATTTAATAAAAAAATACTTAAAATGAAAAAAAAATATTAACAAACAACGGCAACGCTTACAATAGAAAAATTATAGGTTTACTGAAAGTCAGAAGCCTGGTCTTTTATATTTTGTTTCAATATAGTTATTTGTGTTAACAGTTTTTGAAAAAAATACTTTCAAACTCAAAATTTAACAAAAAAACAATTCTTTTTTAATGTTACTTTTTTTTATTCAAAATTGTGAAACAAATTACTGAATTGGATTTAATTATTTGAAGTTCCTATAAATTCTTATGCGAACACTGAAAACTAGATGGTTTTATGTCTTCTAGTTTATGAGAAAATTGAAAATTACCAAAACTAATTTTATACTTAATTTTTTTTCCTTATAGAAAGTCATTTAGTGTTATCCAGAATGCACTGCGAGGAGGTAAACTTTCATTGCATTCCACGTCTGAATCAGGCAGTTCGTGTGTAGTCGGTGTCTGGGTGGGTCAGTCAGTCAATTTGTTAAGTCCGTGTTCTTAAAAGTCTTACAAATGTATGTCAGTTTCATCAATGAAGTCATCATCAATAGTCTAGTTTCTATTGTGTTCGTAGAGTTCATTCATTTCGTCGTTGATGGTCAGAAGTATGGGTTGTTTTGGATGAATTACATCCTCTAGGTTTTCACTTTGAACATTGGGTGGATCAAAGTCTTTTAGGTGTAATCCCACACTTTCAGCTCCATCGATTGGATATACCTTTTTAATGTCTAATAAAAATTGCATGATTTGAGAGTCCAAGTCGTTCTTGTATTCTCTCTCAATATAATATTTTCGGTAGAAAAAAAGGGCCATGTACTGGTAAATGTGGTTTGTCGTTCTTCGGCATAAAATATTTTTTTTTAAAACTTTATTCTGATTTCCCAGATCATTAATGGTGTTGCTTGGATCGGTTTCACTCACATATTCACCTTTGGAATATTTGTTCAATACCTGCATACTGGCGAACACTGTCTGTACAAATAAGGCCACAAATCTTCCTTGCATTTTTAATTGACTTTAAAAAAGAGTTCTATTTTGTCCTCCTTACAGTACAACCCCAACACCACTATTGTCATTTGTTATACGGCCTCGGTGATATTTTCTTTTTGTCAAAAAAGTTTCATCGATTTGCACCGTTTTCCCTTCGCTGCCGATATTATCATGACAATAGTTATAGTAGTCTTTTATTGTTGATTTACTCAGTGTACTCTTATCGTCGTCATGACGCCAGGCGATTAAATGCTACATTAAATTAAAAGTTATAAAATAATACAAAACTTTAGTAATTTTAGTTTATGATAAAATTTTTTACCTGAAAAACTGTATTGACTGGTATTTTAATGACGAACGAGATAATTACAGCTAGAACTTCCCGAATCTCTAGCCGACATTGTAGCCCATGAAAAAATGTTCCTATGGATGGGTTGATAATGTTTCTGCAATTTCGCTTCCCTTTTTTGTGCTTTTTGTTGAGCACCGCCAAGTCCAGCCGAATTTACTTGCTTATAATTTTCCACTTTCATTGGTACTCGTAAGTTGCAACATGATGGGGGAGTTGAGATTTTTGATGGAATTAGGCCAACTTCTTCTAAGAAAGTGTTGCTTTTTTCATTGGTGTATACCAAATCCTCAAACGAACAAAATATTGAAAAATTGTTGAGTTTGGAATGAAGTAGTGGATGCTTAGTCGCCATTGCTATTTTACAAACGAAAAATTACTTATTCATTCAAATGTTGAATAAAGAATGACCTAAATATAATATGTATCCTACATGTGCACGAAAAAATAACGGTACAAAATTAGAATGTTTGTTTATGATTTAAGTAGGTATAAACATACTTTGAACATTACTATTGCATTATATAGGTGTTACATAAATATGGGTTAAGTGAATTTTGTTTAATGCATTACATTTTAACGTATGAGCATTTTAAATGTGCAAATTTGGGCCACGTACCTATATATATATATTTAGAAAACAGCTGTTGACATTGGATATATAGGATAAATTGCAAGTTTCTTTTAATTCCGATTCTTTAAATGTAAAAGAAACTTTGCATACACCCAAACTCGTACATACCACAAATCCTAACGGGTGATTTTTTTGCTATTTGGTTTTTGACGTTTATATTTTTGACAGATCACACATGACAAATTCCACGAACATTTGACATTTCGATTCAGTATTGTTTGCCATTTCATCATGAATAGACTTACGCCTGAACAACGTTTGCAAATTATTGAAATTTATTATCAAAATTCGTGCTCTGTGAAAAATGTGTTTCGCAAGCTACGTCCGTTTTTTTTTCCGCTCATTTTTGGCTAAATGGATACGTGAATTGCCGTATTTGGAGTGAAGAGCAGCCAGAGGCAATTCAGCAGCTACCAATGCATCCCGAAAAATGCACTGTTTGGTGCGGTTTATGGGCAGGCGGCATCATTGGGCCGTACTTCCTCAAGGACGATGACGGCCGCAGGGTTACGGTCAATGGAGAAAGGTACCGTTCGATGATAACAGATTTTTTTTTGCCGAAAATGCAAGAATTGAACTCGGTCGACATGTGGTTCCAACAGGACGGTGCCACATGCCACACTGCACGCGAAACCATGCATCAATTGAGAGGCGAATTTGGTGAGCAGTTGATCTCACGTTTTGGCGCAGTCAATTGGCCACCAAGATCATGTGATTTGACCCCGTTAGACTATTTGTTGTGGGGCTATGTTAAGTCTATTGTCTATGGGGACAAGCCAAACACGATTGCTGCCTTGAAAGCCAACATTGAACGCGTCATTGGTGAGATTCCGGCCGAAATGTGTGAAAAAGTTAGCCAAAATTGGACCTTCAGAATGGACCACCTGAAGCGTAGCCGCGGGCAACATTTAAGTGAAATTATTTTTAAAAAGTAAATGGCAGAAATTGATTTATCGATCCAAATAAAAATTTCATTCACTTTTTAAAAGTTTCTGTGTTTTTTTGAATTTTCAAAAACCAAGCTCTTAAAAAATCACCGTTTATAATTGGGTGAAGCAGAGGGTTTTATGTGTCGTAAACTTTATATACCTATACACATATATGCATCTCTAAAAATTCTCTTTGAACTGTACTGAGTGCTGGCACTTTATTTATGAAAGAAGGCGTAAAACCAAAAAAAAATACAAATTGAATAAGAAAGTAGTTTTAGTAATTTTCAATTTTCTCATAAACTAGAAGACATAAAACTATCTAGTTTTCAGTTTTCGATTAAGAATTTATAGGAACATCAAATAATTAAAACCAATTCAGTAATTTGTTTCAGCCAAATTGAAGATTTTAATGACCTGTAGTCCAAAATGCATTTCGCCCAGGCACGATAGTTGGGCTCGTCAGTTAGATGCTATCGTACTCTTCTAAGACGCAATGTTTTTCGGTCGATGATTACCGACTCTTATAAAATTTGCAGCATTTACACTGCAAATTATATTATTTAGGGGAATTTGGTTAAATTCACGCACCTAAATGTATGTAATGCCCGTGGTCTGGCCAGTAATAATTTTGAAGAAAACGCAAATAATAATTTAATATTATTTTTGTTTCTGTTTTTGTGGACTGTATAGGTTAAAGTCAAATTGAAGATTTTAATGACCTGGCGGTCATTCCCGATCTGCGAAATTATGAAGTGATAAAAAAAATATCATTTCAGTTTTTACAGAGGTTTATCATTTTCCAACTTCACGCACACGCCTAATGCGATTCTAGAACTCATTGTGATAAAGTTTGTACTAAAAAGTACTAAATGATAAATTCTGTCATTTCTGATTAGATTTTTTGTTGGGAAAGGTAAATATTTCATTTCAGTTTCTAAATTTGCTTAAGAATAATGTCCTGAATAATAATTCGTTTAATAAATTAATAAAAAGACATCGTATTGAACAATTGTGGGTTTTATATTATATTCAATAGTATCTCTGTTTTGAGTAAGATTTGTCATTTTTTCATGTGAGGATATTGAGGCTTTCCCCCTTCGAGATGGGCAGAATCTATTCGAAGTAACAACTAGGAGCACTTTATTAAACTTTATAGATTCCCAAAACATTTATGCATGGATTTAATACGTGAATTGAGAGCATTCTTGAAAAACACTCAACTTATGAGTGCGCTTCAAAGCCATTTAAATATGGCAAAGTGCTCTGCATTTTTTTGCAATGGGTAGTTTCCAACGATCTGTCGCGGGAATGAGCACCGTCGCGTCGGCTGTTGTGAATCTGTTAATTTAACAACATATAACTTACTACCAAAATAAATTTGTTTATAAATATAATTGTTGCTTACTTGTCATGTGCCAAATCCTCTTTTTCTTCTTAATATTCGATTAGAAACATTTTCTTCACAAAACAATTGACTTTGATAAAAAAAATTATCATATGAAAAATGTTTGGCATTTAACTTCACTTTTTCACGAATCGAGAATCGAGTTAGACGTGAAAGCGTGATAAAATTTATCATTTCACATCTTCACAGTTCGGGAATTAACCCCCTGTAGTCCAAAATGCGTTTCGACCAGGCACGATAGTTGGGCTCGTTAGTTAGATGCTATCGTGCTGCAAATTTTATAAGAGCCGGTAATCATCGACCGAAAAACATTGCGTCTTAGAAGGGTACGATAGCATCTAACTGACGAGGCCAACTATCGTGCCTGGGCGACACGCATTTTGGACTATAGGTCATTAAAATCTTCAAAATCACAAAAACAAAAATAATATTAAATTATTATTTGCGTTTTCTTCAAAAGTAATTTGTTTCACAATTTTGAATAAAAATAGTAACATTTGAAAAAAAAAATTGTTAAATTTTGAGTTTGAAATTATTTTTTTCAAAAACTGTTAACACAATTGACACAAACTATAAAAGACCAGGTTTCTGACTTTCAGAAAACCTATAACTTTTCTATTGTAAGTCTTGCCGTTGTTTTTTAATATGTTGTTTTCATTTTAAGTCATTTTTTTAAGAAATTGCCCCTCCCGCCTTAACGGGAGGAGATAGACCCGCATTCCATAGTAAAAAATGCTTGTTTTTGACCCCTCTAAGAAAATCCGTTATTATTTTGCGGCGCCTGAGTTATCGTACTCGTGCCCAGTTGGAGATCGTTGCTCAACGAATTGTTCAACAAGTTACGGCTAATGTACGAGCTCGTGTTGCTCGTTGAAAATTTTAGTTTAATGCGTTGAGCAACATTTTCAAGATAATGTGTTGCAAATTATTTGATCAACTCGTTGATCAACACTTTTTTTAATTTTGTCGGATGTTGGCTGCGGTAGAAGTGAAATATTTAATGTGCGTTGTGTTGGGTACGACAAAATTTGCATGCCTGCGTGAATTAAGCTACAGTGAAACCCGTTTAAGCGAAAGGACAAAAAATCAGATATGTTTTGCAGTTAAGCGGTTTTTTTCACAAAAATATATTTTCAAAAAAAAATAATTCAGTTTAGCGGATAAGTGAAAAATATATTTCAATTAAACGGGTCTCGGATAACCGAAGACATATTTCAGTAAGGCAGACTTCGTGTTACTTACAAAATAATATTTACTACATTTATATCGAACTTAAACAGCTGAAAAACAACCTGTTTTAATTGTAATTTCCGTACGGTTATAAAACCTAGCATTTACATGTGTCATATGAATGGAAATAGAGGTGAGCTTTTAAAAAAATTTAAAAAATTCAGCAAAAGCTTAGTTTTTTTTTGTTCGATTTTTAATTTAATTTAACCGAGTTGTTTTCTAATAAATAAACAATTTCAAGGTATTTTTTGTCAGTTAAGTGAGGTAGTTTATATGTAAAAATACATGAAGATATGTGAATGTTTTCAGGTACCCGGGTTTTTCACTTAAACGGATTTAAACAGAATACAATGCTGTTGCCATCAACTTGAAAATTCTCGCTTAATTACACTTCATAGTGGGTTGTCTTCTTTTTTTTGTAGTTCATTTTCCGATATTATTGATGCATCAGCCAACATTTTTCTTTGAGAGGGAATCATACTTAATCTAGACAAACTTTAATTTTAATTTTTTCAACAAAGATGTGTGTGACATTGACATTAAAAATTTGTACCGAAGTAAAGTCAAAATTATCATTAATATTTAAGTAGCTATGTATATACATAGCGCGTGCATTGATCGCGTTCCTCAACGAGTGCGTCTTGGTTAGGTGTACGAAGGTATCAACTAGCCCATCAAATTGTTGAACAACCATATCAAAAACGCACTTGATCAACTTGAAAACAAGCTTATCAACCAGCTTACGAGGTTATTCAAATTTTGAGTAAGTTTGTCAACTATATGTACAAAGCTATTCAATAATTGAATACGTTGATCAACTAAGTGTACGGAGTTTTCCAACAATTAAACGAGTTGATCAACTACATGGGTGTACGAGGTTATTCAACATTTAACTAAGGTTGTCACCTATGTGGCAGATTAGATATGAATGCACATGCACACATAAAGTCTTTTTTGTTGTGAACTTGTGCCAGTCCGTGCTAAAAAATAAACAAATAATGGACGAAGAAGTTAATAATTTAGATTTTATAAGTGTAGTGGAATTTTTGATTGATTCGTGTTCCTCGTCATCTGGTGATGAAGATATGATTTTTTTAGAAATGTGTGTCAGTCGTTCACCAATACTATGTTTGAAAAGTTCAAATCTCAATTTTGAGGAATCTTTGAAATTTGAATAAAGCTCGCTGTTAGGCCTTAGGCCCAAAATATACGCTCAATCCATTCGGCTAATTGATGCCGATTTCGGCATCGATATGTAGTCGATCAGCCGTCAATTTTTTTCTAAAAATCAGATTCGTTCCAAATTAAAACCATTTTATTTTTTGGAAAAACAGACTTGAATCTCTTTTACGGGACGAATTTAAAACATGTTTGCACACATTCTCCCACACATTACAATATTTGTTTTGAAGTTTGTAAAATGTTGTGTTGTTAATAAAGTTATTTTGTGTCATTGTACACTGTAAAAACTAAAAATATTGTTAAAAACATCTTTGAAACAAATATTACAAAGTAAAAGGCATAACCAGAATTTGTATTTTTTACAGAGGCCAAACGACAAACACAAGGTCTGCTTGTCATCTTGTGAATTCGAACGAGTTCGTAACAATTTGTACAAATTTTCACAAAATGCTGTTTGTTAAATAACTACAAAGCCTGTCAAAGTGGAGGAGAAAAACTTCCCCTACATTGAAAAAGCTTTTAATTCTTACTACATGAATTTCTGTGACTGACTGCTGTAAAAACTTCCAAAACACCAAGTTATCAAATTCTAGCTGCTATTTCCTTGGTTTAGTGATTATGTAAATTCAAAAGAAATAATAACAATAATAACACGAGCAAGAAGCTCATTATTTGTGTAGAAGAATGAAATCTTCGTATTGAAAATTGAAAGACAAACAGCAATAAATATTTGTAGAGAATACTACAATTCTTGAGTATTTTCCCATTTTATCTTATAGAATTTTTTGTTTTGTGTATTGTTCTTTGTGTTGTTTTTCTTCTTTTGAAGTAAATAGTAAAACTTCTTTTGCGGTGTTGGGGGTAAACATTTTCTATGGAGCTGTCAAGCCCACAACACGACTCTCTCAAAAAAATGTTCTTTCTTTCTATGACTTTCTCTGTTGTATTAATGTGTATAATGTTTAAGTCGATTGTCTCGTTGCCAGTGCTTCAGTGAATCTATTTCGTAGATGTATATATATTAAGTAGTATAAAGTGTAATGTGACGTAAAATTGCTGAACCATTAATTAAAGTTCGAACGGTGATGTTTAAGCTGATGTGTTTATGCAAGTACGGGGCCGGTATCAAAAACTGTCACCTTCGTTGGCCTTTGAGCAGTTTCCGTGTAATTAAAATATGTTATAGCTGATTTAGAATTACGAAAGATAAAATTGTTTCAAATTAGGAAAGTTTTACTTCTGCGCGTGTACATACATAAGTACACACTCATTTCTTAGTTTGGTTTTGGTTATGTCTTTCAATTATGCCCATCACTACTTTCTGCCCTTGCTCCGAACGATCACCGTTGACGTTTTAAGCACAAATTATCCAATTTGCGATTGTTTAATTTTTTTCAAGATTTACAAAATTTTCCCCACTCTTGAAGTTGGATAATTGTTACACTTTTCACACAAAGAAGATACCAAACAAACCTACAGTTGCAAAAAGAGATTCGATCCGTATCCGGTTGTTGCGAAGTAAAAAAGATTTGGTTTTAGTAGCGAATTCTAGTTTTTGAAACGAAATTGCCATCAGAGGAAAGGATCAAACAAATTCTGATTTCCTTCAAATTGACTTACAGAGTTTTCTACTTAATTGAACTATGTGTATCATCCGACTAATCTGTCAAATTAATTTTATTTTAACATTTAAAAGGGGTGTAAAATTCGGCTTCCGTTCAAAACTGATTGAAAGTGCAGAAGTTATTTTTTTAGACTTGCTGTCTATGCCGTTTTGGCGAATTTTAAGCTTTAATAAATATTAATTTTTTTTCCCGTGGGTAGGTGTAAAACCTAAAAACACCTCCTCCTCCCGATTGCAACTAAGTTGAAATTTATCTAGCAATTTATTTTTAACGAATTTAATTAACGTGTTGCAGGTAACTATCCGGTGATAGTTCCTGCTTATACCGCGATTTTAAAGCAGATTCTCGTTTAGTGCACCAGATCGGAACTCTTTGTCCTTCGCAGGCAGCGTACTAAATTCGTCTCGATAATTTTCATTATATTATATTATTGATTTCGGGCAAATGATCTTAGGAGTTTATTTTCAAATGTTTGTAAGGCATTTAAATTAGAATCTCGTGTACAACCCCAGAATTGTATACCGTAAGTCGAGACAGGCTTTAGCACCTGCCTGTACAAAATTAGCTTGTTTTCGATACTGAGTAAAGAGTGTTTCCCGAGCAACCAGTACATATCTCTGAGTTTATTATATAACTCTTCGCATTTATTTTTAACATGCGGTTTCCATTTTAATTTCGCGTCTAGGGTCATTCCGAGATATTTTGCTTCGTTAGCAAACGGAACTTGAACCGTATTAACAAATATCGGTAATCTATTAATTTTCTTACACGTAAAATCTACATAGACTGATTTTACTTCGTTGAGCGATATCCGCCATGTTTTTGTCCAATCATTGACATTATTCAGAGCTTTTTGTAATTTTGTCGTAGAATCATTTATCGTTTGGCCCACTGCTAGTACTGCAGTGTCGTCAGCAAACGTGGCTACGATAGTGTCTTCTGTTTGAGGTATATCACGTGTAAATAATAGGTACAATATTGGACCTAAAACCCTTCCATGTGGTACCCCACCCACTATTTCTTTGAGATCCGAGTAATCGTTTCCATGTCTTACTCTAAAAAGTCTATGATCCTATGCTTTTGGTCAATTGTCGAATGCTTGCTTCTAAATAAATCCGAACTGATGTTCAGGTACGAGTATTAGGCTCTTTTCTTCTATTATTGGCTGCAGGCGCAGAAGTAATATTCTTTCAAAGACCTTAGATATTACGTTCAGAAGCGAAATAGGTCTATAAGATTTCTTATCATGTGATGGTTTTCCTGGTTTGAGAACCATTATAATTTCCGCAACTTTCCATTGGCTCAGAACGTACTTTAGCCTTAGAGTGGCATTTATTATATAAAGAAGATTAATTAACCCCTTGCGAGGAAGCATTTTGAAAACATCGGCCGTAATTAGGTCTTATCCCGGAGCTTTCTTATACTTAAGCTTTGTTTTTTCTCTACTTTTAACATTTCTTGTTATGTAATTTTCGCTTGAGTTAGAACTTATATTTAAATTTTCGTTGAGTACTTGCCCATCAAAAGGTTTAAATGTGTTCTCCAGGTAATCCGCGAAAACGTTTGCTTTCTCTTTGTCGCTTTTTACCTATTCGTTTTGATCATTCTTAATCGGAGGCGCTGGGAGCTTTGGTTTCTTCGTTACTTTAACAGCTTTCCAGAGTGAGTTGTTGGATTCTTTTCCTGCTGTCAAGCTTTCAAGATAATTTCCAACTTCAGAATTTTTGAATTCTGCTATCGTCTATTTTAGTAAATTACACAAGCGATTTAAATTTACCTTATGTTGAGGAGCTCGAGTTTGCTGCCATTTCGTACGTGCTTTTCGTTTCTCTTTTACTGAATCTTTTATTTTCTGCGGATATTTTAGGTTTTTAAAGCGCGGCATTTCTCTTTGGTACGGGGTGTTTTTCCATGCGGCTTGTTGTACGATATTGACGAAGTTAGCTACTGCGTCTTCAAGTTCGAGAGGCGTTTGTAGTGAAACCCTTAATTCAACGTTATCCTCTATATCTTTCTTAAAACCTTCCCAGTTGGTTTTCCCATTGATTAGCGTGGGTGGTTTTTCATTTTTAACAAGATCTTCGCTCATAGTGAGAATAACAGCAGAATGATCTGAGAAAAGATCAAAGCTTTCTGTTATGCTTATTTTATTTGAGGGTATTCCTTTGACCACAAAAAAATCAATAAGGTCAGGTATTTTCGATGGATCAGTCGGCCAGTAAGTCGGGTTGCCAGTCGAATGAAAATCGCAATTATTTTCCATTACCGCTTCGTAGAGCATTCGACCCTTTTGAGAAATAACTCTCGATCCCCAAAAGGTGTGCTTCGCATTAAAGTCACCACCAAGAATAAAATTTTGTTTGAGTAACTTTAGCACGTTCATAAATTCATTCTTTTCAATTTTACATCGTGGAGGACAGTATATGGAAGATACATTCAGTACAACATTCTGAGTTCTAACCTGTACACCTATTAATTGCATTGATTCAGCCTATATTCTTGCGCCTATCGTGTGTTCGATGCATTCTTTTATAAATAAAGATGCCCACCTCTTGCCTTGTTCGACGGATGAGTTACGTGGTATTCTAAATATCCATTGATCTTACTATTTAATTGTTTCTTGACATGCGTTTCCGATATCAAACAAATAGCAATATCTTTCTCATGCATAAACATTTCTAGTTCTCCAAGTTTTTGCCATAATCCGTTGGCATTCCAAGTAATTATTTTGAGCTTTTCCATCATGTTTATCTTTTTGTAGGGCGTTTTGGCCGAAAACTGTTTTCGAGTTTAGTTAGCCTATCAAATATAAGTTTATTTGTACCACATTGCTCCTCAATTTTCTAAAGGATTATATTTAAGACGTTCGTGAGTGGATCACTAGCAGTATCTTTTTGTAAAGGTATGTTCTCAGCCGTTATTTGGGCATATGTGTTTACACCACCTTTCCTTGGTGTTTGCTCTGGTTGTGTTGATTGATCTTTTGCTTTGGGTATTTGGGCATTTAACCTCTTAGGGGTCTTAAGAACTTGCTTTTCTATTTGGCTTGGTGGTTTTCTTTCCGTTTTTGTAATTCTTTTGTTACTTCACATCCTCTATAGTTGGCCGGATGACTTTTATTACAATTTATGCACGTTGCTGCACTTTTGCTATCTGAGGTGCAGTTTTTAGTAAGATGATTTCCGGCGCACTTTACACACCTAGGTTCTTTTTTGCAATAAGTTTGCGTGTGATTGAATTCTTGACAGCGTTTACACTGCAAAATCAGTCTTGAACTCTTTCTTATAGGTTCGATCTTAACAACAATATTGAGGATTGTTTTTTGTTTTAATTTTGTAAATATCGTCTATTTTCTCTGCCTTATCAAAAGTAATAATAAATCGTGAAAGACCACGCTGTACCACATTTGTTTCGCTATCTTTTTTTTGTGTTTCTCTTTTGACGATGTTCACAGCATCTAAGATCTTATAGTTCCCCTTTAGATCGTTAATAATATCGTCTTTTGGACATGATGGGTGCAAAACTCTCGCTACAACACGTAAAGGTCTTTCCGACTTATTCTCATAAGTGTACCATTACATATTTTATTCGTTTAGTTTTCGCGACAGGAGACGATAACTTTCAGGATCTTTCACGCAAACTTTCCATTTGTTGTTATTAAGTGAAATAACTTTTAAGTCTGATGGTGTTAACGTCTTTAAGATAGTTTGCAGCCGGTTATACTCCGCCATACCGACAACATTAATTGGTGGCGGAGGCCTAATTTTAATAGGTTTTTCTTTAATATTGGCATCTTTTGGTGATGCAATTTTTTCAGGGAAACAGGCGCCATCATGTGAGGACCCAACCTTGCGTTTTTTACTCGGCATTTTGTTTGAGGACTTATCTGTTTCGCGGGCTAGCTCTTCTTCATCAGTCTCATAAATGACATTTTTCGCTTGCGATGAACCAGCATTAGATTCATTGTGGTGCTTATTCCTCTGAAGATCAACTTCTTTCTTCAACTCCTGATAAAGTTTTACTACTTCATCAAGTTTTTGACGAAGTTCATTATTATCTTTCTCAAGAATTTCTGTTTTCATTGAGTCCTTTTTTACTCGCGCATCTGGCGTTACCGGCGAACTCTTCTTAGCGTTGTCACTCGATTGGAATGGAGGTGATCGGTAGTAAGAAAATAACAAATTTTGTGTAACTTTCAAAAGAAAAATTATAAGTCTTTTAACAGTTGACAGTCTCTTTAAATGGAGTTTATACAATTGACATCTGAGGTGACCAAATTGAATCATGAAGGTATGAGCTGCTTCTCCCTTTCCTTTAACTAATCTTTATAATCCTATATTTGACAATCTACTTTTACAATTAAAACAGAATTGAGCTATTGGGATAACTGATGATTTTTTAACTACTTTAAGCCAATTTTTGTTCCTTACTTTGATTAACTCTTATAAAAAAGGTGTCTCGGAGACAAAAAATTGGGACTTAAAGACTTCTTTCGGCAAGAAAATAAGTACATCTTCCAACAGGACAAGTCATTCTTCATTTGGAAGCCCACAGAATAACCATAAAACAGCAGCTCTAGTTTTAGTAAAACATATGTACATATGTAGATACCTTCTACATACCTAATTTGTAATTAAATTGGAAAATATTGGAAAGAATTTCTGTGGCTGAAAAAGTAATTGATTAATAATTTATTTCGCTGACCACTTCTCAACGATTTAGATAGTATGAAACCGTTACTTTTTTGAATGAATACCTACTTTGCAAAATTAGACTAATTTAGTCTGGCTAAAAACCTTTGACACTTTTCAAATAGTACATATGTATATGAAAATCCCATAAATGAGATGTCCAATTTTTCAATTCAATTTAAATTTCTAATTTATTTTTCTGGCAATAAAAGCCTTGAATCACAACTTGTCTGTACATCTAAGCGATCACTTTATTTTTCTCTATTGAATTTAAAAAAAAACTATTAGATACAAGCTACAAAAACTCTTACCCCATTATTTCTTGAAAACCTTTTAATATTCTCCCGTGAGTTGTAAAGTTTTATTGGTCATTTTAAAAGAAATAAAGAGAATGGCTTCTAGCTTTGGGTCATCGGGAAATCAAAACTTTGATACGATATGTTATTTAATTTGATCTTTAGCAAGAACAAAATTGTAGTTGTTTATATACAAACACGGTGTGTTATATTTACAAAATTTAAACTTGTTTTTTTCCTAAAAAAAAAAGTTTTAATATTATAAATTTGTAGACAACCCAGTTCCCTGACAAAAAAGGAAATTTAAAATCTTACCCACCTATAATCAATTTCAGTGTACAAAAAAATAAATATGTAACACTTTTTTATGTTCCCAAGTTGATATCATATACTAACAATGTAGGTATACTGCTGCCATGAAGTGCTGAGCACATGCACAAGAAGACAAATTTTTGAGAATCCATTAGAATCGACCCACTAATCGAATTTTACTTTAGGAATCCCAACCCAAACCAAACTCAAAATCCACCAACCACTCTTTATCTTTATTACCATCCATTACCGTGGCATGCCAATAAAATTAGCTGAAATAAATTCCATTCAATCCCGGATTCAGAACCCACACATTGCCGTACAGCAACCGAGATTTAGAAGAGACAAAGTGAATTTCCATGCCAACAACAACTTAAATACGTATTTCAAAAATAAATTTTCCATTTTTCCAAAATGAAAGGTAGAGGCGGAAGCGATGATGGCTTCGTATCCACCCCTTGTTTTTAAATGTGTGTTTTCCCTTAAATCCCATTAGCCGCTATTGTACTTTTTTCTCTTTTCTTTCTTTTCGCATTTTCTAGGATATGGTAACATTGCTCCGAAAACGACGTTGGGTCGATTGGTAACATTAGCATACGCTATCCTAGGCATACCTCTGACTCTTGTATACCTCTCAAGTACGGGTGGTGTTTTGGCGAAAGTAGCTCGAGAAGTGTTTTCTCGAGCTCTATGCTGCTGCCTGTGTTCAAACTGTGGCTACTGCTGTTACGACGAGAAACGGATGGCCGAAAAGGAGCGTCGAATGAAACGGAAGCGCCAGCAAGAGGAAATGCGCGCTCAGCAAAGTGCCATGAATGAACCGTTCTACGTGCGACCTGGTTCACTGCACAACAATTTCCACTCGCCAGAAAAACAACAGCACCTAGTTGGCCATCATAACAATATGCTGCCAGACGTTGACTCGCTGAGTGCCTCGGATTCTAGAGGATCCATGCATGGTCTAAGTATATTGGCTCCTATCCTACTCTGCCTGTGCATGATGATCATCTACATATTGTTCGGAGCGGTAGTGCTCTATAGGTTGGAGAATTGGCCGCTTCTTGATGGGGTTTACTTTTGTTTTATGAGCTTATCGACAATTGGATTCGGTGACTTGGTGCCTGGCCTCAAGAAGGAGTCGACTGCAACGACATGGTTCTGTTCAGTATACATAATGTCAGGGATGGCTCTGACGGCGATGTGCTTTAATGTGTTGCATGAGGAGATTGTGCATAGATTAAAGGTGGTAGTTGAGTTCAACAAAAACGCTGTTCTCGAAAACGAAGACGGAACGACGACACAAGCCTTTTACATGCCACCCTGACATTACGCAAAAAACACGAATCTCTATCACAGAAATCCCACCGAGGAGACCCTCGTGTCAGGTTAGTTTTATTTATACATGAATATTTGCATATCCTATCATAATTTTGAATCTTCTTAAAATTGATATTCACCTTTTAGGTACACCAACCTCAATTGTGTTCAGCCAAGATCCAGATATGGGGCAAATGCACAGTCTCAAGGACTATGTGAATCATGAATTAGTTCCAATTATGACAATGGATCCGAATAGTGCGCCCAACAATACGACACATCTGCTCAAGAGTAATGTCGTCTCGTTACCACTAAACAACATTATAACACAAACAACAATGTCTGTGGGGATGGGTGGAGTTGGAGGTGGAGGCGGACAACAAAATCCTCAACTAATGGATAGTGTGCCACCACCGTCACTAGCATCGACAGAGCCCCTGCAGCCCCAGCAACAACATCATCAGCAACAACAGGTGCAATTGACTCTAACCGGAGTGTATACGTTAGCAGAAGAGCCAGAGCTAGAGGCTGAGGAGGATGATGGGCAGCATCTAGATGAAGCAACTTAAATGTTACTAAAAGTTGGAATTTGAGTCAGTCATAGGTACCTAATAGTGTAGGTATCTTTATCTCTCTGTATAGATTTTTATGCATAAAACGATGAAGTTTCGACAGGAGAACTAAAATTTTTTAAAGACATTTGCTTTGCTAAATGGTAAAACAAGCTCAAAGCGATTTCTTACGTTGGACAATTAGTTTTAATTCAAAGTTTCAGTGGTGCTTACTCGTTTAACCAAACAACATGTGTATAATTCGTAGGATTTGTTTACAAACTGTAGGTATGCAGTCGGTTCACGTCTTGTTTGAACATTATTTGCGAATGCTCACAAAATTTGTAAGTTTTCTTTCTTTATAAAATATTTATTTTTCGAAAATTTTGAAACAATCGGAATTCCATTTTGCATAATTTTCAAATAAAGTCGGGTTTTAACTCCTTAGTACCTACGAATTCATTTAATTTTCCTCAGAAAAATAAAATGCTCGACTGGATCGTACGAACTAGCTCTTAAATTAAAGGATTAGTTACCCAAAAATCTATATTTAAATCTGGATCCATATATAGATGGAACCTAGGGTATGTAATTGTGTACATATAATAATGAAAGTGAAGGTTATAAGTGGGTTTATAATTTAGCTGCAATATACATAATATTACGTGATTCTTATAGATATACATAATATATGTAAATTTATGAGGGCATATATTGTATATTATGTAGCTATTCAGTGACGTACCTACGCAAAACTGCATAAAATGAAATATTTTTAGGTAGAAATACCTACATGAATGATACACATATTAAAATCTTTTAAGATTGCTTAGTTGTTAAAGTTTAAGTAGGGAAAAAAAGATGCCATTTGAATTGTTGCCCAAAATTGAATGCTTAGGTACATCGAAAATAAAATGCACGACTGGATCGTACGAACTTGCTCTTGCGACTAACAACTTTAATGTAGCTAACCACTGACGCGTTTATAGGTTGTCTAGTTATCCTTAGCAGGATTAAAGCCGATGTAGGTAAGATTACCTTGATTCTCAATATAATGAATTGTGGAATTCATATGATACAAGGACTGGTTACATTGGTAACTACCTACAAAAAATGTATATTTAAATGGATTCGAATTATGAAAATTAGGAGGGTATATGTACCTACCTATATATAAAGAACCTAGATATGTAGATATGTACATATATACATATGTCTAAAGGAAAGTGAATGCTGTATAGGTGGGTAAAAATCGTTTTTTAAAATTATAAAAAACTTTATAAGTTTCTCGATGCCACGGTTCAATGAAAATTTTATAAAAAAGTATCTCGAAAATTGTAGGACGAATTTTGATGAAATCCGGTTTTTTATTTTTAGTTTTTTGAAAACAATTTTTTTTTGAAATTTTGGTATGCAGTTTTTTAGAGTTTATTAATATACCTGTGACTATAAAATTTAAAAATAGTTTTTTTGATTAGTTTTAAAAATATTGATTTTTCAAAAAAAAAAATTGAAAAATTAATTTTAATTATAAAAAAAAAGTTATTTAAAATTTTAATCTGCAGAATTAGTTTGGATACTTAGATCTTCTCAGATTTGAATTTTGACAGAAATGCAATGTAATGTTACCGAGAAAGCAAAAAAAAAAACGTCACATGAAAGGTACTGTTAATAGACTTTTCCCGTACACTCGATTCACATTAAATGATAGCTATTACCAACAGAAAAAATCTCAAATTTTTTTATCAAAATCGTTGAAGCCGTTTTCGAGAAAATAATATTTTCCTTCAAGGTCATATGGCAGGTACCGTTATTTTTAGGCCTAAAAATAAAATTTCAATTTCCCCTCTGAGGAATGCCAAAATAATCACACATACCAAATTTGAAGGTAATCGCTTACACAGTTTATCCTGCAGCTCGTTATATACATACAGACGGACAGACGGACAGAATTATTAGACCATCTTTTTTCGTATCCCTATTATCGTAATGGCATGTTAGATTCTTCTCTCAAAACTTTTTTTTCGACGAATACATAACTTGCCTTATAGTACCTATAATCGCAAGTAAAAATCAAAAATCGTTTGAGTGGTTTTAAAAAAATTAACGAAATTTTAAAGTACCTACATAATTATTTATACATATATCTATATATAAGATTTTAATTATTATTAACTTAATCGGATTTAAAAAAATTAATTAATTTAATTTTAAAAATCGAAAAACCATTTTATTTGAAAACTTGAGTATGTAATTTTATTAATACTTCTAAGGGGCTTTTGCAGAAAAAAATAATTTTAGTCGAAAATATGAAAAGTGGTTCTATTGGAAGTACCGTTAATAAGTACGCAAAAATTAATATTTTCTTACTGAAAAGTTGACCGCACTAATTTAGGAACACACATATCTTTTATCAAAATTTTTGGAGCCATTTTTGAAACATCATTTAGTAAACACAATAAAACACAGAATTTTTTTTAGTGAGACGGGTGTGTCTGCTTATTTTTTCAGCAATGTTTAAGCTTTGGTTTTATCATTAATACATTAACAGTTAAATTATTTTACAACTTAAACCTATTTCTCTTCTTAATTTTTTTTTTGAAGAGAACGTGAGTTTTACATAGAAATAAAGTGGCGAATGTCTTTAACAATATAAAAAAGCCTCTTTTGCCAGTTCCGATGTTCCAATTTTGTCTTTATCTCGAAATTATCAAAAGTTGTTAAACGGAACTAAATATATTCTCAGCAGCTGAGTCTATAAGATTGCATCTTTATCGACGACTTGGGCTAATAGGTATATTCAAAAAAGGATTTATTATCCATTTTTAACCTTTTCCAGAATCCAGTTCTGGAAAGTAACTTGATACCATCCTCCTCAAATTATCCAAACTCAGTATTATGAGAGGGATTTGAGAGCTTACTACGATTATATCGATTAATCTGATTGAATATCTTCGCAAGACTTCTGAACGCAGGGATCCAGGGAAGTACCATATTGCAAATTTTTTTAACATCTGTTGACGACGAAGACGAAACTAAATAGAAAATAGTGGTTTGACATTTGAGCATGAATGTATTAGTGCTCTTGAATTGATTCTGGTTTTAAATCAAGAAGAGAATTACTCTTCTCAGAATCGTCAGAAGATGATTTTTTTGTCAATTAAATGGTTTTAGACGACTTCCAGACGCTTCGTAATGCTTCTGGATATCCAAACCAAAACCAAATTTATCCATTATGCTCATTCGTAAACAACACATCACAACACGTCGATTTTATTTGGCAATCCGGAGACTTTCTGGACTCTTCTGAAAGTACTCATTTGCCAAAAAATTACAGTTCTGATACTAAAAAGAAGAGAGTTTTGCTTCTGGATTGAAATCAGAATCGAAACCAGAAGCACTCACACATTCATATACTTGGACGTCAAACTCGACTCTTGTCGTTTTTTCTATCATAATTGTTCAACAAACCTAATTTTTGATTGTGATTATTTTTACGTACACAATTATTTCCACATACATATGCAATCACATTCAAATTCAGAATCGTCAGAAAAAGAAAAAAGTGTTCCGTTGGGACCCGGGATTTTCAAAATAAAAACGACATAAATCTTTTGATCAATACGTACTCCCACTAAAAAAAAATAATTGGCAATTATTCTAATGCACACATACGGATAAAAAAAATAAAATTATTGCAAGGCTTGCACCAGTTTCCTTTTGTTTTTAACTTTTGGCAACACGGGCAAATTCCATCGCGAATAACTAAAATCTCATACCTATAATTGGACTGGGTATGAAAGTGCAGCGTATGTGGGTGGCAATGGCGCAGTGGATATAGTGCTTGATTGCTAACTCAGACATGTGGGTTCGATCACCACGCTAGGCGCATTCTTTTCTATACCTCCAATTTTAATTGGATGCCGCCCATGGGTTAAAAATGAGACAGTCAATACCTGGTTCTCCAATCCACTGTGCCAAACTAGTGCCGTGCAATTCAGGTTGCATTTAAAAGACCTTAGGTCTTACAGGCTAATAGTTAAAATTAAAAATTAAGTCTGTGTTTTTTTTTAAATAACTGACAAAGTATTTTTAATAATCTGGGGGTCGCCAAAATCTGCTTATTCTCAAAGGGGTCGCGTACTCAAAAAGAAACCGTTGGAGCCGTTTTTGAGAAAAATAAGATTGTCAAAAAAAATGTATGTATCTATACAGTTATTTTTCTTAAATTAAAAAAAAACTTGTGGGCATATTACCGAAAAAACAATATGTACAAAGTTTGAAGAAAATCCATCCAGCCGTTTAGGCTGTAGACTCGCGGAGAGACAGACAGACTGACTGACAGACGGGTGGAATTGCGGCACCAACTTTTGTGGTGTCTCTGTCATCGTATTGTCAAGTTTGATCAAAATCTCGAGTTCGTTTTTTCTTCAAGCCGTCGCCGATCGGCCTTGTAAAATTAGGCATATGGATAAAAATAGATCATAGTGAATCAGACAATCTATAAATCTGTATAGGTACATAATTTGATATGTTTCTCACAAAAAGTATGTGCCCTGTACCGCCCAACTGTTAAGTTATACCTACTCTTTTAGAAGCAAATATCCATTGATATAGGTAGCAGTCAATCGATTCACAAACAAATTGCCGCATCTATATTTTTGATTTTATCCCTGGAGGACAATTTTATCATTTTACCCACAGTAATATATTCAAACAAACATGATGTGGAGAATGAAAAAAAATCAGCCAAACCAGCTATCGTAAAAAAGATATATAACTTCTAATTTATTCTGGAATTTTAAAGTCCCAAATGTTCAATGAATGCCTTTTTTCTTTAATACATACCTACATTATCTTATTTAAAAGTTAAAACGAGAACATTATTTATTTCTATATGTACCTAAATAATACATAATGCATACATAACCATTGTAAAATGTGCATACCCAAGAAACAAATATATCCTGTATGTACCTATATGAACATACTCGTACATACATATGTATGTATGTATGTACATATGTAATACAAATATAATAGTAAAAATAAATAAACAGAAGAAATATGCATGCTATTTTTTTTCCTTCGAATTTGGTATAATAAGGAAGTTTTATATAATATTTATTATAATTCCTTCATTGATAGGATTGAATAAAAAGTTAAATTTAAACATGAACTTTTAAAAGCGCCATTGTTTAACATTGACGGACGACGCAGGTTTTTAGTATAACATTTTTACTTGCGATATAGGTAGATATGTACAGTGCCGCACTTAATTATTGGCACACCACGCTTTTCTTACACAAATTTCGAATATTATTTACAATTTGTTGCTGATGAGTCAAATAAAATGTTTTAAAAAATCGATTTCATTTTGAACTTGACATATCCAGCCAAGCCACCTTCTAAGAATTTTACTTTTTCTGTCGAAAACTTCGAAAAATAAACTTAAGATTTAATTAAGTATTAAGATATATTTTATACATTATTGATACATTTTTCAATAAATCAATTCTTGCAGCAAAGAAAAGTATTAATTTGTCATCAAACCCGAATTTTATAGTATAATTAAGACTTTATTGTAAATAGGTACATAGCTATCGCATTAAAGTTCAAAGTTTTATTTTCCTCCTGTTTTGCAATAACTTTTATACACTTACAAGAATAATACCTAAGCAGTAGGTCAGTAAATTTATTTAAAAAAATGTAATTAAATTAACGAAAACATTGCATGCATTCAACATATCTTTAAAAATTGTTTAATTTTGTAAAGTGAACTATAGTTTAAATAAATAATAAAACAAATCAATTGTCTATTAAATTCTATTCTTAAACCTGTTTTTTTTCTGTACATACATATTATATAGTTTTTAACTTACCAAACAAATATCGACTGAAATCATTTAGATTTAAGCATATATTTTAGATTGGAATATAGTGAATTGTAGTTATTATTATTAGGTATATAAATATAAAAAACCAAAAATAATAATATAAATATGTAACTTCACTTCTAAACTAGTTTTAATCAGCATTTAGTGATTATATTGTAGATAAAGTGTTTATTCTTAATTAAAATAATAATAAATTGATAAATAAAATTATAATTTGGTATTTATAATTTTACTTTAACTAAACAATGAAATACATTATAAGTAAATAAATGAAACTTTACGGACTTTACCTATGTTAATTATTAATAATTGCGGTAAGTCCGTAAAGTACCTCGATAAAAAAAAGTCTTAAATTTCAAAATGAAGTACATGTTTCGCAATCAAGGTATATTCTTATTATGACATAAATATTTTCGCTGGGTAGCGATTAAAACATTGTTTTTTTTGTTTGTATTATCTACTTATTTCACAAAAATTTTAAAAAAAATTATTTTACTAAAAACAATAACAGCAAGTGCAAGAAATCAATCTTTTTACACAAATGTGAACAATTAGTAAACGAAATTATTTTAAAATCTAAGAATTGAAATTTCCATAGTCGTGAGAATAATTTTAATAATTTGCAGAAATCACAAAAACCTATGGCATTTTCTTTTTAAATTTACAAATTCTGTTCCGTGTTAGACATTGACCAAAAAACATAAATACATAAATTCCCTTCGACTTATTTATTTGTCAAATTATATCGTAATCGCAAATTTATTACTGCTTACTTATTTTTCCGGCCGCCGATCCATGGAGGGCCTCTGCCTGATATATTGCGGTCTCCCATCGGTTGGGTACCTCGCACGCTCCATCCGACAAGACCAAGCGCTCTTGCATCTGTAACCGCCTGGTAATTGTCTTCCTGGTCGTCTCGAACCTGGGGGCTGGGATTCGAAGATTTTCATGGCTGCAGGGTAGTTGTCCATTCGCTCGATGTGGCCGAGCCAGTGTAATCGACGCGCTTTGGCTCTTTGGACTTTATACACATCTTGGTACAGCTCGTACAATCTCCGATTGAATCTTCTCCTCCATTAGCCTTCTTTGCATATATAATAAAAGACCAAATATCCGCCGAAGAATTTTTCTCTCGGAAGTGCCCAGTATCAATTCCGCTTTTTAATAATCGTCCAGCACTCGGCGCCGTAGAGTAGTACTGGTAAAATTAGCGTTTTTATAGCGTGCACTTTGTCTTTCGAGAAAGGAGTTTTGAACCCATTTGTTTGGCCAAACCGGAGTATCAGCGGTTGGCTTAGGTCTTCATCGGATTTCCACTAAGGTGTCGTTCGTGGAATTGATGTTTGTTCCGAGGTAGGTGAACTCCTTGACTACCTCGAAATTACTGCCACCAACTTTGTTTGTTGATAGCATATACTTTGCTTTGTCCTCATTCACTTCAAGAACAACGCATTTCGTTGACATCGCCTATAGAAGCTCTTGGAGACTCATGCTATCATACGCGGCTTTGAATTCGATGAAAAGATGTTGCATCTGGACTTGAAAATCGTTGTTTTTTTCCAGGATTTGCCTCAATGTGAAGGTTTGGTCCATCGTTGATCTTCCTGGCCTGAAGCCACACTGGTATGTTCCGATCATAGTATTGCAGAAAGGTTTTAGACGCTCACATAGTACGTAGGATAAGATCTTGTAGGCAATATTAAGCAGGTTTTTGCAGGGCATAGGATCGCCATTTTTGTAGATTGGGCATATGGAACTATTTGACCAGTCGTCGGGCATGCTTTCCTCCTCCCACACTTAGTTGATGAGTTGGAGCATGCACCCTGCCACGACATCTCCACCATACTTGAAGAGTTCCGCAGGTAGGCCATCCGCGCCGGCGGGCGGATTTGTTATTAAACTCGTGGATGGCTTTCTTAACCTCTTCAGTACTGGGCGCTGGAATTTTATCTTGATTGACTGGTCTCATGCTTCTTTGTTCACCTGTTACTTCCTCTACATAATGCCCGTTAGGTATTTGGTGGAAATGCTGCTTAGACACGAAATGCTGTTTAAACACGTGCTTCGGTGACTAGGTTCCCTTCGCTGTTTCGAAGGTTTTTTTTCTCTTTTCTTCTCTTTTCACGGTACTCCTCTCTCTTGACCTGAGTCGAGTTCCCACGATGAATGCGAATCCTAACATGTCCAATGCGCAATCTTTTCTTTTCGTTATTCCTGATCCTATCCATCGTACCTCCTGGATCGCGGTAATGCCTGCCTTGTACCGCGAAAGGACAGATTCAAGTTTTTGAGTATAGCACCTGGCGTATAGAGTGTCCTTACATTCCAGGTGCATACTCGTGGGTCGTTTCGTTCCGGGTCTGGTTTCCATTTCAGGAGCTTCGTTATCCGATGATTTTCGCGTGTCGCATAACAATATTCTTTTTAACTGTGGCCGAGTCGTTAGCCCAACGCATTAACCTCCAATCTGTAGGGCAATGGGTTTAATGTTGCAATTTTTCCTCCATCAACATTCCGGCGGCTACTAACTTGTAGGAAATGTAACTACTTGATGTGGAGGAAAAGATACAGCTCGAGTTCCTACAATATCCAATCACAAATCCCAAGATTACTATGACTATAATATTTTATTTTCATTTATTTAAAAAAATAATGGAAACATAATGTCTTAAGACTACGTATATGTCTTTTAAAATAACAAATGTTTGATAATCGAAAAACTAAAATAAAGAATGAATGTAAATAATATTTAATTAAATTAAAGATAAAAAACAAAAACAAAATTTAAATATATAATATATAGAGACTAATTAAATTAAAACAATAATAATCTTAACACATTTATGTTATAGATATAACTACAAGATTGTTCCCAAAGGAACCAACATTAAATTGGATTAGTTTGAAGAAACGATTGTTTAAAAAAAGTCTTAGAAAATTGAGGGAGATTGAACTCGGCTTAAGATTTTTTTTGTGTAAGTTTCGAGTTAGTCGTAGTCGAATATGGAACACATGTTTGTCAAATACACGGAGTGATTTTGTGTCTGCATCTTTTTATAAAACTTGTGTAGAATTCCTTTCAACCAGACATTCGATTTTATTCACAACAATACTCTAACTCAAATATCTGTCAAAACAAATCTTGCATTTTTAGAAATATTTATATACATACTAGCAAGATCTAGCATTTCTCTTACGACTAACAGAAAATGTATCATTTTCTCGCAATATTAATTATTGTCTCCTTAAGATTACAACCATCAATTAGTATAGTCAAGCCCGCTTAAATAAAAAACCCACTTACCTGAAAACATTCACATATCCCCGTGTATATTTACATACAAACTACCTTGTTTAACTGAAACTCGCTTAAGTGAAAAACTAGCATACCTTAAGAATAAATCCCTTCAAGTTTCCTATAGAAAACAACTCGGGTATAAGTGAAAAATTAAACATCGACCCCATAATTTCGATTCATATGACACATGGAAATGCTTAGTTTTATAACCCTAAGGAAATTGGGTTGGCTTTGATTTCCCGGAAAATAATTCCGCGGATAATGATTTCCCGGATAAAGATTGCCCGGAAAACAATTTCCCGAGTAAGGATTTGTTTTCTTGTTTTTTATAATGAGCCCAGACTCAAGGCGTTCTTTGCTACCCTTATTATGCCAAGACACAGTATGGGCATTATGAAAAAGGAGAGAGAGTTTGAAAGGAGGTACGCATTGGTTTTGAATTCCTGCACATTGCAATCAGAGATGAGAAATGCCAAGATGGGAAACGTTCGTACGTTTCGCACTCCAAAAACTAATTGTTTACATTGTTGTACTTGTAAATTTGACTTTCTATTTCTATCCATGAATAGATGTGAAATCCAACGACAATTGTGGTATAGTGACACTTCACACAGATGCAAAAATATCAGTTTTATCCTACACAGTTGCGAAAGTATCTGATTCATAACGGTAATATCTTATACGCAAACCGAAATAGCTGCCGAAATTTCCCATCTTTGTTTTGCAGAGTGTGATAGAGCATTGCACATTTGCGTAGTATGGCTAAAGAACGAATCTTTGAACTTGACAGTACGACCAAAGTTGAGCTCGAAAGTATACTGATGAGCATTCCTGGAGGCGCGAGTATTACGGTTGAATTGTTTGAGGGAGAAATACAACTGGCTATTTCTGGAGCATAATCCGTTAAAATAAGACACAAGAAAATTTACGACTTATCACCAATCAACTTAAATACTATGCGTTCAATATTATCCATGAGACTTAAGCACAGTCGGAGGGGGAGAAAGAAGAACTTCTTGCACTACCTCAGGAAACCCAAACATCTAGCGGCATTTTTGGCGACATCGCGATCCTTTCACAAGAGGTGGTTGGAGATGGTACTGAGAATTTCGAGATGTTCAGTTTCCTTGATGCATGTGCCACTCATGGATAGTGGCATGTGGCAAAGGTGATAAATTTTGAGTTTTTGCCCGCAAAACGAATTCCCGTACCACGATTGCCAATTGCCTGCATTTGCTACCTTTATCTGTGAAACTAATACTATTTTTGATTCTCAACAATATGCAGAAATTTGGAAAGAGGAATTTCTATTTGTCATCACGTCGCGTAAGGGGTGGCATTCTGCCCCTCCAAACCCCTGCTAGGTCAAATATAGGATTTAGGGTGGGGTCGAGTTTTTGTGTAGCTATGCTATTTTCAATTTAAAGATTTTTTAGACTCAAAGAAACTGAATAAGGGTTATCGAAACATTTTTCAAAATCATTACCCTAGAGAGTTAAAAATGGAATTTTCGTAATCTATGGAGTGCCAGCTTTCCATCGATGTACGAAAACCCAATATTTATCTTATCGATTTTGTGCTAGAAGCATGAAAATTGACAATTTATAGTGCTTAACGCATTGCGCAACCCCCCTGCTTGATCAATTATAAGATTTGGGGTGGGGTGAACTTTGGGTGTATGCAACGTTTTTTGTGTCTAAAGATATTTTTGGACTTAAGAAGGTACTGCATTTAAATAAAAAAAAACTGTTAAAAAGAGTTATTTTTACCAAAACTTTCAAACATTTTTTTTTCTTTCCAGAACTTTAAATTTTCTTCAAAGAGATATAATTTTTTTTATAATATTTAAAGCAAACAAAAAATCTTAAAAATATTTAATAAATAAATAAAATATTTTACCCTAAGTACAATATAGTACTACATATTAAAGAAATAAACAAACTATTTTTGATAAGTACGAAATAGTATTTTTCCAAAATTCCGGGGCAATCTTTACTCGGGCAATCATGTATTAATATTTCGTTATGCGGGAAACTATTCTGAAAAATTCCAAAAAAAATTGCGGGCAGTCGTTGTTCGGCAAAATTATTCGTAACACGAAGTCTGATGAAATATTTGTTTAGTTTTTCGAGACCCATTTAAGTCAAATTTATTTTTCGCTTATTTGAGATCCGCTTAACAATTTTTTTTTCGCTTATCCGGGGTCTGCTGAAGCGAAACCCCCGCTTAACTGAACACATTTTTTCTAAAATTGTCGTTTTGCTCCCCCTTAACCAATTCATATATAAAAAAAAACTATTTGTTTGTTTTTGAACCGTTTCTCATCTACTATCATTTAGAGTGTGTTTCTTTATTTATCCCGGATAAGGAATATAATGGACGGAAAAGACGAAATGTTTATCCAGAATATCCAGAATGGAATGAATAATTAAACAAAAATACTATCCGGAACATAAAAGTAAAAGATGACATCAGTCAGCCGTTCGAAAGTGTTGTGAAAAAAACAGGTATCTCTATGAAAAATAGTAAAACTAAAATATTATTGATTTATTTATTAATGAAAACTCGCATTTAATTCTTATTTATATAGCTATATTTCAATAATAAAAATAAGAAAAATATTTGCTGATCCCTTTTGTTTACTTAATTGGTTTTCGTCTTTGGCTGCTGTCATTTTTTTGCTTACATATGGGGGGCAATGGTGCAGTGGATAAAGTGACTGATTGCTAACTAGGACGTGTTTGTTCGATCCCCACGCTAGGCGCATTCTTTTCTACACTTCCAATATTGATTGGATGCCGCCCATGGACTAAAATGAGACAGTCAATACCTGGTACTCAAATCCACTGTGCTAAACTAGTGCCCTGCAATGAAGGTTGCATTTAAAAGACCTTAGGTCTTACAGGCATGTAGTTATATTTAAAAAAAAAAATTAAAAAAAATATGAGAGAGTTCGCTAAATATTCTTTTCATTCCGTGTTTGACATGGATTAAAAAGAATGCATTCCAAAAGTTCCGGAATGAATAAAGAAACAACAAATAGCTTATCCGAAATATTCCATGGAATAAAGAAACCCAAAACTGGTATTCCAAA